>OX381707.1:43969370-44569370 GCA_947462335.1 Harmothoe impar | reverse complement strand
TAATAAAAACATGATAATTTGTCTATTCCATTGAGGAATTGATCCAAGAATACAAATGAGCAAAGCCAATGGGGGGGGGGTAAGCCAACGAAAAGCTACTTTATAAATTTGCCAAGTAGGGTGCTATATATTAATGTACGGTACATGTACCTCCAAACAGTGATGGTGACACATTAGTTTTCCGACTTGGTAACCCCCCCCCTCACATACTCATTGATTTTTCTAATCCTTTCCAATGCCCTGTCCATGTGCAGCCCCAACCACCAAGATGGCCCCAGCTCATCCTATTAAGCAGGTCACAGAGTGAGGTCGTACTTGGTGAGGAGCACCTGCAGACTTAACCATGGAAGTGTACATTTTGTATTGTAAGTCCTTAACCATTTTAGCACTGAATGATGCTGTGAGTGGGCCTTAATTTATGGCCAAATCCATCCTAATGGTAATGAATGAATTATAAATCTAGGGCCAAAATGTGTACTCAATATATGTAAAATAACAGCCAAATTGATCAAAAAGCTTACTGCAAACCTGAAAATCGTACTAAATCGTACTCAAAATGCAAAATCGTACTCTGCCTCAAAATGAGGCCAAAAAGCGTACTAATACGCCAAAAGCGTACCACTTGGCAGCCATGCGGGCCACCCCACTTCACATGTGTGTGGGTGAGTAGCAACCAGTATGCCATACCAGTACCCCACCCTACTTCCCATGTACCCACTCACAACCCCCACCCCATTTTTCATGTACTACTCACGCACCCCATTTCTCATGTACTACTCACACACCCCACTTCCCATGTACTACTCACACACCCCACTTCCCATGTACTACTCACACACCCCACTTCCCATGTACTACTCACACACCCCATTTCCCATGTACTACTCACACACCCCATTTCCCATGTACTACTCACACACCCCACTTCTCATCTACTACTCACACACCCCACTTCCCATGTACTACTCACACACCCCACTTCTCATGTACTACTCACACACCCCACTTCTCATGTACTACTCACACACCCCACTTCTCATGTACTACTCACACACCCCACTTCCCATGTACTACTCACACACCCCACTTCTCATGTACTACTCTCACACCCCACTTCTCATGTACTACTCACACACCCCACTTCTCATGTACTACTCACACACCCAACTGACCTTTGTCTCCAAGCAGAGTCCTAGTCCTGCCGTCAGGTAGGACAGTGTGGGCCACTCTGACTGCTACACTTGGCTACCTGTGCTACCTGTGTACAGACCCCTGTCCCTTCCTTGCTCCCCACAGTGTTGTAGGTATGCAGGCCATGTGCTTTGAGGACCGCAGCAATGTTGACACAAAGCAGAGGGGGAACTTTGCTAAATGTGGGTATATCTCCAGTTTAATGCAAAATTGTGTGTTCTACATCCCAGTAATATTATTTATTATGCAAATCCATTAGATTATGGCATTTTAATGCATTCAAATGCATGCATTTTCACCAGAATGCTATGCTCAAAGCAGAGGGGGAAGATAGAGTTGACTACCCTGTTTCTGTAAACAGAAACACGTGACCTCCCCCCAGAGGTTTAGCTCAGTGGTGGCCCGTGCACACACCCCATTTCCCATGTACCACTCACACACCCAACCCCATTGCCCATGTACTACTCACACACCCCACTTCCCATGTACTACTCACACACTCCACTTCTCATGTACTACTCACACACCCCGCTTCTCATCTACTACTCACACACCCCACTTCCCATGTACCACTCACACACCTCACCCCACTTCCCATGTACTACTCACACACCCCACTTCTCATGTACCACTCACACACCCCACTTCCCATGTACCACTCACACACCTCACCCCACTTCCCATGTACTACTCACACACTCCACTTCTCATGTACTACTCACACACCCCACTTCTCATCTACTACTCACACACCCCACTTCCCATGGACCACTCACACACCTCACCCCACTTCCCATGTACTACTCACACACCCCACTTCCCATGTACTACTCACACACCCCACTTCCCATGTACCACTCACACACCTCACCCCACTTCCCATGTACTACTCACACACCCCACTTCCCATGTACTACTCACACACCCCACTTCCCATGTACCACTCACACACCTCACCCCACTTCCCATGTACTACTCACACACTCCACTTCTCATGTACTACTCACACACCCCGCTTCTCATCTACTACTCACACACCCCACTTCCTATGTACCACTCACACACCTCACCCCACTTCCCATGTACTACTCACACCTGACTGTTTGCAGGTCCCTACGTGGACCAGGTGTACGGCTGGCTGAGTGGGGCGGCGTCCAGGGTGCGTCCCCAGGCCTGCAGCGTGTGGCTGGGTGCAGGCCTCACCACCGTGATGACAGGACAGGCCGCCAGGTGGGTGAGCACTTGTACCTAATGTTGGTTACCGCCACCAGGGTGTACCCCCAATACGTGCTGCTGCCGTACTGCCTATTACAGCACCCACAGCACTGACAAGACGTCGTGTTTAACTTCAACTTAGCATGGAATGTAAGGCTGTGTAGATAATTATTATTAGATACCGGGGTCTATAGTTTATAGATTGTGTAACTAGAAATGAAAATGAAACTATAAGTGTTAGGCCCATATACTAAAGTATCCTGCCTGATTAACTTTAGCTTGAATTGATTACAAATAAGAAGTACTGGCATATCCAAATCACGAAATCTATTTTATGGAAATTTGTTTCTGATGTAAGATATCTGGTCAGAGAGTGTCAATAAATCAAGACTACCTCCTTTCTGCTCCCAAGTCCTCTTCATGCCTGCCCACATGTCAAATAGCCACTTATAGAGCAGTGTAACACATGTTGCGTCTATTCATTGACGACCAATACTCTTTACACGAGTTTCAACTTTAGCTCCAAAGAAAAAATATGCATCTCTCCAGATAGTTCGTCTGTTCTGCACCAGGGAGGCTTGCCTTTCTATTGTAGTTCTGGCAGTCTCCACAAGGAGGCTCAGTGAGTTGGTGGTTAGCCTATGGCCTCCAGTATGTCAGTATGGTGCAGAGTGAGATACTCAGTGTTTCCGAAATCACGCCGACAAAAGCCGGTGTGGAATCTTAATGGCCAACGTAGTCCTTCTAGACGCCAGCCATAATGGCTGGCCATGATCCCAATAATGAAAGAATTTTTCAAATACTCTAATTATTAGTGAAGTTGGGCCATAGTTATACTATCTTGAGACTCAAACATTTTGCAATTGATTTTAAATCTTCTTTAATAGATGAGAAAACAATTAAAATACATATGTTAATATTAATTCGCTTGCCATTTAGGATGATATTTCCTATAATATGCCAATGTATATGGGTCTTGTGTGAGGGAAAACTTTGGCCTGAGTGTACAAACAGTTTTCGGCAACACTGGGTGCTGTAACAGAAAGTGGTTTCAAGCCATTGCTCTCCTACATATTACTACTACCGGTTAGTGGCATAGGGCGCTAAGATTAACGGCCGACTATTAAATATGGTGTCTAAGGGAGTGATCATTTTTTAAAGATTGAGCGTGTGAGTGGCCTCACAGATGACTCAGGGTAAGCTTGGTGTGTGAATGAGTAATGGATGTTTAACACCATTTCGACAAACCTGGGTCTGTAGCTTATCATGTACAGTTAGATATACTACTCCCTTACACTCATTTATTGGTCAATTCTGGCATCAGAAATGAATTCCTTGTTTAAAGGTACCCTCAAGTCATGTGTCATACATGTATGTTATTCCATTTCAGGCCAGCCGGTGGGTGTGGGTGAGCAGGTATGTGTGGGAGAGCAGGTGGGTGTGGGTGTGCAGGTGGGTGTGGGCGACAGTCGCCGGCTGCGGGCATGTACCGCCTTCTGTCGCTGTCAAAAAGCGAGTTCAAAAATACCAACTGTGACGTACATAGCATGGCAATAGGTGACGACACAGAGCCACGACAGAACCCCCTTGTCAAGTGCAGGTATACTAATCCGCTGTCCAACCAACACACCCCCTTGTGAGTAGCAGCGGTACCACAGGTGGAATATGAGAAGTCGCAGTGGCGCCACCCTCTACATGACGGTTGCAATAGGAACTATAATATTTGTCTTGTGTTGCTCTGTTCTGGTGTCTTTAATTTAAATCTAATCTAAAGCACTTAGATGGTTCTTTACTGTGTGTTGGAGGGTATTTCCAGTGTACAAGATGGCCTTTTGGCATGTGAAGAGAGAAATATAGGGCACTTTGGCAAAATATGTCATTTCTATCTTTGCTTTAACACTGAAGCCTATGTGGCTTTCATTTAGAGGGTAGCAATTTAAGAATACTTAAGAGTTTAAGGAAAAGAGAGAAATCACTACCTAAAGATCACAGGCCAATTACAGCAAGAAGGAAAGACATTTCAAATTTTTTTTCGAAGGAAACATCTGTCCCCCGACCTTGCCCATTTGTCTTTTTAGTTATCTCATCTCTGTCTGTCATACAGGCTGAATGACAGACATTCTCCTATGTAACAAAAACGTCTTAAACCTTGGCTGGGTCGTTTAGTATTACTCAGTTACCCTGAGTCAACAACAGGAGGGGGGGTGGTTTTCCGCACGGAGCGTGCGAAAAGATTTTCTGGCGTGCGAAATTTCCCCGCCCCCCTACGGGTCGGAATTCGGCGCGCGCGCGGGCCCTTTGAAGCATAGTAACGCGCGGGCTTTTTGGCCCAAAACTGGTTAAATTATTTTGACCCCCCCCCCCCCCCCAAGAGGGTTCCAAATTTTTTACGCCCCCCGGTCAAGGGGTCCAAATTTTTTTGCCCCCCCCCCCTGTTGATAAAAAATGATCACTCCCTAACGTATAGGGTACTGCAGGCCCAAACGGTACTCTCGTTCCCAAATCCTTCCGAAGGAAGGCTCTGGTAACTGCCAAATGTTGGGATTTTGCTGGGTCTGGGCAACCCCTGCTGGTAGCTTGGAACCAGCGAACAGGAACAGGAAATGGAAACAGAAATGCTGTTGGTAATCTACCTAAAACTACCATCTGTTCGCTGGTTCCAGCCTACCAGCAGGTGTTGCCCACACCCAGCAAAATCCAAAGTTCAAGGTCTTCCTTCGGAAGGATTTGAGAACGAGAGTAGCCCTGACGGCAGCTCCCTTCTAAATGTAAAATGTTCAGCATCGGAGGTATGACGCCTCCTTTTGGTGAGTTTCCAGTTGGTTCCTTGCTATCATTTATAGATTTGGTGGCTACATTAATCTTTCGCTACGTTTCCCATGATCAACTTATTTAGAGATAAGGTGAAGGAGCTATTGGTTGAGAAAGTGACATGACTGTTCGCAGTTGACTGTTACACCGAGTATTATTCAGATAAATCTCAAGATTATTGCTGATAACAGTGCGCCTTCCTGTGACCCCACTTCCATTCACGTGTATGGATTCACGTGCAGGCGCAAGGTCCATGCAGACTGCTCAATATAGGCGACATGTCAATATCATACTGCCATCAACTACCATGTTGATACCATACCATGTTGATGACATCGATCGGTAGACCTTATCAACTGTATCAAAGAAGCTATATTAAATACAATCAGCCTTTCCAAACAGATACATTAGACTAAATATGGCCCAATGTTGAATGGTCAAAGGTGGCGTTTGGTAATCACATACAGTTGATATGCAAGGGACTATAGAACACTCAAGTTGTCGCCTTCGACAAATGTATAGCGATCCATATATCTTCAGTTTAATATCTTATCTGATATAAGGGACTGGAATCAGTTTCCCGTCCTGATAATTGAAATGGACTTTGTCAGAGGACGTGTAAGTCCTGTAAAAGTTCCACACCTGGAGGAGGGTCCAGTGGACCACATTCACTGTGGGTAGCCTGATACCTGTACACTTCACGCTTTAAGCTAATCAAATAAACAAAACAGAGTGCTTCATACATTTTTTATGTGTTTATTCCGCTATTCTGACTTGGACAACGGCTAGCACCAATCTAAATCCAATAGCAATTACATATACTTCTAATTTAAAATCCACAATTCCATCAACATCTGAACCTTTGGTATAAAACAGTCTTGTCGAGACTGAAAACTGAAGTCATTGGTATACCAAAGATATTCATAAAATATACCTAATGTATCTTCACGATGACAATATAGCTGCAATACGAATTTAGCATTTTTCTTTCTTTCTATCGGAAAACGGAATCAGCTGAACGTACATGTAGGGTACCTTAATCTGTCACAATAAAACGTAGGGTATACGTAGGTTATACTATCACACCATGACTGAAACATGTATACATGCAAACACACGTTCCCGGGCACACGTTACATGAGATGACTTACATTTATGGTAGTCTTTGTTTAACAGTTTATTAGACGATGTTAAAAACATTGTGTCAGAAGATCCGTTTTGGAGTATGTGGTCCATTGTAGGTACTTTAAAAGAGTTGTGCTTCCCCCCTTGGTGTGAAGTGCTGCAGGCAGCTTTAACAGTAATGCTGGTCAGTGAGAAGGGAACCCCAAACAATGAGGTCTTCCCATCTGACGTATGATCCCTGACGTCACGGCATGGTGACGTCAGGGACAGTGACATGACGTCATGACTAACAGATGTGCATCTCAACGAAGGTGTCCCTGTCCTTGAAGAGCTCGCCCCACCCGTTGTTGGCCACGGAGGGCTTAGCCCGCTTGGCCTCGCCCTCGGGGACGTTAACGACGGGGGCCGGTTCGCTCGAGGAATGGCGCTTCCTGCAATGACAAAACAGATATTGGCCGTTTAATTGGGTTATTGACCTTATGTTTTTATCTTTATTCTGTTTACAATTCAATTTAAAATGAAGTTATGTTTTCTGGGTGGGGGGATGTCAATATCCTATGATATACAGTCTAAAATGAGAGATTATAAATACAGAAGTATAGACCACACTCTACCAATCTACTGAGGTGTTACTCAACTGCAAACTATTTGATGTGTAGATAACTGTTGGGGATTAGATCAAAACATGTATTGGTATTACAGACATGGGTATGTAGACTAAGTCTAACTTGAGAGGGATGTGAGAGTGTGCACGTAGCCTCCCCTGCCTTATCACAACACCAGGCGCACCGAGCGTACAAAACCCTCAGTACGGGCCAGGTTTCTTACCAGTCAGCTGTCCCACAGCCAGGCCGAGCTAGCTGCTGTTTACATCTACTCCACAGCTATGTGACGGACGTGGAGAGGGGCTATCGTATCGGGGCTGCACTAACCGTACCAGAATATACAATAACCACTTCCCTAAGGTTAAGTCTTTATAAATCCAATTATGACTCCCCATCTATGATCTGACATGGTCCAAGTGCTTTATGGTACTTATAAATAAGTTAAACTAATTGTACATGTTTGTACGAGCATATCGGGCGTTGACCCCCTTCCAAACCCTCCATCATACGGTTCTGAGGATTTTTTTAAACTAAAATGAATACTCCTATTTGATAGCGTCAGAGTGTACACAAGGACGTATTCTGTGAGAGTAAACACGGGGCCAATACCCATGTTGCAGCATGTTACCTGTTCACCCCGGGTCCGGGACACATGTATCACGTGGATGGGGGCATCGTGTAAAAGACCCTGTACACTAAATGTACCAGCATTACCCATGTAATGCCCTCCACTCTACACCACCACCAGCTACACGTACAGTCTACTACACAGCAGCAGCAGCCTCATGTGGCGTGGTTACATCAATCTGATTCATCGTGACCCCCCGCAGTGGGAAGGTCTGTGAAATAAGGGCCCTAACAAAATAAAAGCCCCCAGCATAAGTGTGCTGTAAGATGGTGATTATACTGATTTACATGATGTGAATGCCACACTAACTGAAGGTGCCCCTGGGGCTGCCGAGTAGTAGCCCTGTACACTACATGCTGCTTGGGGGTTGGAGAGATGGACTGCAATCAACACTGTCTGGGGGGAGCTACGGGACGCCAAAACATAGACCGACCTGCTATATATTTCTTTATTTCAAGTTAGAGGCAGGGTATGGAGGCTAGCACCCTCTACTCACTTTCCTAGAGCCGGATACGCCCATCCCCAGGCCTATTCATCACAAAGGAAAAAGGAGATGGGCTGTATAAATATAGAGGAGCCGGCTGCAGCCAGCTTCCTGTAATATAGCAGACTACTTGTGCCAGTAGTGATGCTAATTCCTATTTTCATATGGTGCATGTCGTTAAGGATATTGTATGATTATTCCCAAAGTTTAAAGCAATGTGATGTCTCTAAAGAGGTGAGAATGAATCAGATCATAGATAAAGAGTTAGGGCCCCCAGACATACATTCTACTTGCCATGTGGTAGAGGTAACAACCCCAAATGCACTGGCTTTGTTTTCCTATTATTGTTTGTTTGTGTAGTTTAACGTCCCACTGACAATGCAGGTGAGACTTACTCACGTTTCAGTTTTTCACAAGAAAGAAGGTAGGCCGGCCGAAGGCCTACCTGGGATGATCGTATCCAGGATGATCGAATCTATGAGATGAGCCAAAAGATAGAAATCCCGCTCCTACACATTTAACCTCCGTCATCACATAGACATAATGTGAGAGGGACAGGCCTTTGTTATGCTGTAAGTCTACCACAGCATGGGAAAGAGCAGCCATAGGTATATTCGGGAAGCAATGAAAACTCCAAGCTAATACAACTGTGTGTCATCAGTCTGGAGTGACAGTCTGTATTTGGTGGCCTCCAATATCCAATAAAGACAGCTCTCTCAGTCTAATGAGGTATGATGAACTATAGGTAAATAGGTAATATAAATTATATAATTCATGGGCAAATACGGGGGGGAAAAGTCTAGGTGTAGGCTGTGTAGGGTGAAATACCATTTTTTAGGAAGCCTGTATGCCCAGCTGTATATATCATGTATGCATCCATCATGACACTGCGCACTAAGACCCATTAACCTAGTTGGTGCTGTCAGGTCCGGATGTAGCAGAGACAGTAACTGACCGTCCACATGGCACGTGGTCACGGCGTGCTTCACTCTGTGGTTATGTTAATGTAGTGGTGGAGGATCCATCACACAGGTCGTCATGACCAGGTGTTACACCACCACATGCTACATGCTACTACCCCACGGCACAACGCAGTACTGCCCATGCACTGCCTGCATGACCGGGCGGGGCTTGGCAGCATCGAGTTTATTTTCCGAGAAGTTATTTTTATATTTGCAAACAGTCTGCGTCCCTTTATCGTCCCTTTATCGGTCGGTGGCTGATCACGTGACGTGGCGGGCTGCCAGCGTCCAGGCCCGGCTGGGTAACCAGGCCCTCCTCCAGCCGCACAAATTCTCCCAACCCACACTCATTTTCATAATGTAAACACAGCCGAGTTGTCCTACTTCCAGGCCCTTCACCTCTCCCTAATCGTCTCTCAACATAGCACTGTCTGGTTCCATATGCTTACCCCTTCCACCATTTTACTCTTTATAATCCTTTATAATAGCTAGCATACTTTTGAACATTGAGCCATACTAGTATAGACATACGTATATCTTTGGTTGGGCTCTAGGCTGGCCCTCACGCCCTCCACCTTCTTCTATACTCAAAGTAGCTTCATATAGCATGGTTATCAGCTTTTTTTCTAGGTCTTCATAAATGAATCAATTAACATTGTTGAACTTGAACCTTTGAGCTGCACATGTAGTCGTCATTGTTTTGTTTACGTAAATCTAATCTATAACCTAAATAGATAATATACATACATTGTTCGGAGTTAATATCATTTTGTTGACCCAAATATGTTGTATTTGTAAAAAATAAATGGTCGGTACTATGAAAACGAAGGATATGGACATCAATAGCTAGTTTCCGCTCCATATGAAAAAATGTAGGCTACACATTATCATGAATATGTCGCACTATTAAAAGAAAGCTTGAACCATTTCAAAATTAGATGGAGTCATGTTTTTAGTTACAATGTATTAGCAGACTAACTACCGTTGGTAACAGTGGATGTTACACGTCACTATTCTCAGTAACCATTTCATTATATCTTTTTGTCATACTTTTTACGAGGTCTAGGAATTGGCTCTCTTTATAGGGTCCAGGGTCATCCAATCAAGACAAGGCCTTACTTCTAGTGGTTTATCGTCACACTGGACGTAGAAGCCGGTTCTGCGATCATTTTAATGCATTTAACTATTTGAGAGCTCGTTAAGAATGACATTTGTCTGCATTATACTAGACTGTGACTGGTCTACACTCGGTATCTTAGTCCTGTGGATGGCAAGGTTCTGTTCCCAATGTGCTGTAACTGGCAATGTTTACTGCCTTTTTAAAGAAGAGGGGATGGTGTCAAATTTTCATTTGGAGTATAGGGGTCCTCAGAGTTTGGTGTCCGAATCGCCCGAATCGTCCCCCCCCCCCCCCACCCCCCAACATATATTTTCATCCGTGTTTCCAGAAGAGCTGCTCCATGGTTCTTACCTGTCCTTAGGAGAGGGTGCCCTGACGGGGGCCTCTACGCAGGTCTCCTGAGTCATCTTGGGTTGTGGTGTGTCTGTCCGGGAGTCAAAGATCAGCACTTCAAGAGCCGCAGTACTTGCTCCTCGAGTTTTTCCTCTTGGTCCGGATCTGGGGGTCGTTAAAGCTAAGGGTGCAGGTTGAGGCTGAGGAGGAGGCGGGGTGAGGGCGGTTTTCTGTGTTCATTGATCGTTTCACCTACAAATCAAGAAGTAAGCATGAATTAATATGGGTACACACTGCATTATTAAAAGTTGACAACTTGTGTGTACCGTAGGTAAAATATGCAGTGACAATTGGACATTACTATGGAGAACATTTTCCAATTGCGCCCCCCCACCCTCCCCGCTTTCAAAAGCTGGGATCCGCCACTGAAGCCCTCCCATAGTATATTCTTTAAAAAGATGTGAAGATATACATAGCCTATACCATGATATAGCACTGGAATATCCGCATAAACATAGATCAGGTGTGACGGAATGGAGTCATATCAGGACTGCTCTACTTTCTATGCTGGGTGGGAATTGTATGAAATTGAACATTCAAAATTTAATGGAACTATGATGGGGGTGGATACCCAAATTCGGCATGACGACATGGTCTTTTCTTCAAATCGGCACGTCACATAATCAAATGGACATTTAATAGTAACATGACCGAAATTCAAGTGACATGTATTTTGAAAAATAATTTTGTAGAGGCGACATGCCATGGGACATGAGGATCCCCCCCCCCCCCACTAGACCCCTTACCATGGCTGTTTCTTAAAATCGACAGGTGACATGATGTTTAGTGCCGGGTTTAGTGACAAACGACAGGAGAAATAAAAACATTGTGATATTGGGGACACGGGGGAGTCAGGGGAGATGATCATATCTTAAAATTGACAGGAGCAATGGTGACAAGGAACATGAGCATTTCTTATTCGATATGGCAACATGAACATCTCTTTTAAACGACATGGGACATCCCCATCTTAGTGGCATGTGGCATGGATATGAATAGGCTCAATAGCAGTCTTGCACCAGAATGCAACATTTCAATGAAGTCTAAGACATTCAGGATTTCCTTTGGGGTTATCACCACACCCCATTTAATATGCATCTTTAACAGAAAATCCTTCATCACTGAAGTTCATGCAAGAGGCAAAAATATAATATGGCCCTAGGCTAAACCCCCCTAGACCCCTAAGGCAGTGATCATTTTTTAACAACGGGGGGGGGTGGCGGGTTTCAAATTTTTTTACCCCCCCCCCCCCTTACGGGCGAAAAATCGGCTCCCGCGCGGGCCCTTTGAAGCATAGTAACGCGCTGGCTTTTTGGCTCAAAACAGGTTAAATTATTTTGACCCCCTCCCCCCCAAGAGGGGTCCAAATTTCCCCCCCCCCCCTCCCCCGGTCAAGGAGTCCATTTTTTTTTGCCCCACCACCCCCCCCTGTTGTTAAATTCGACATGGCGACATGGAACCCTTTGGAGCTTTAATAGTAACATGGAACAGGGAGGAAATTAGATCGTCGTGACATGGGACATGTGGATTTTTTTTTTAATATGGCGTATGGCGACATGGGCATTTTAAGCATGTGACAGGGTCATGGTATTGACATGCGCCGCCACCCCCCCCCCCCCCCCCCTCCCAAGTGACATGTCACATGGGAACCCCCCCGCCCCCCCTCTGGTTTCCAGGAGAATAAGATACGTCCCAGACATTACTTTACCATGATACGTCGAAGCCAGACGCTACATAAATAAAGTATCTAGTAGTACTGCCAGTACTAGTACACTAGTAGTACACCGCCGCCGTGTGTTCATTAGGCAAAAATGAGCGCGCGCCTAGGCGTACCTGCAACGGTGGAGGTATGCCAAATGGCGCGCGCCGCTCGCCAAAAGCGCGCGCCTCCCTGGCCTAATGAACCCCCCTCGGGAGGGCCAGCAGCCGAGCAGGCCGAACCTCGAGGCTCAGCCTGTAGTCCGGCCCCGGGCTGTAGACGCTAGGACTGTACTCTACAACCTAACCAGACGTTCATAGCAGAAGGCGCCATACTATTATAATAAATGCTGGTAGACAACACTCACCCTGGGTCTGGACGTGTTGAGGGGTGTATCGTCGATGTTTTTACGCTGGGAAGCCGTCTTGTTCAGTTGCAGGTCTCACGAAGTACTTGTCGGAACAACTGGGGCTGTGCTTGTGTGCTAGGGTCTTGTTTACATCTGAATTTATGCAACCTGTTCAGGGCCTCGAGTAGGGAGAATTTGTCGGCCGATCAGACAACACCACACTCTGTGCACGTGATCGGAGGATGCCGTAGTACATGTACTATGGGGTGCAAACCGTACACCAGCAGGGCTGTCAACCCTCACGCATTGGCCCGGTGGGGGGGGGGGGGGGGGGGGGGGGGGGCACTCCCTACCTTTTCTATAGTTAAGGCCGTTTTATTCTGATAACTTGGATTACGGATCCGCCGATGGAAATTGTGGCATTTTGTACTTCTTTTTTTTTTACCCCCCTCTGCTGGGAATTTTTGAGAATTCTAGCAAAAAAAAAAAAAAAGTACATGCTGACGGGCAGACACCCAGATTTAGGCTTTCAAAATTGGGAATATTTGTCAATGTACCTTCATTATTTCTCAATATACCTACATTTAATAGCCAAAACAAGACTTTTTGCATGCTTTTTTTTTTGCTTTTTTTTTCCCTCCCGCCCCTGGAAAATTTGAGTACTGAATGGCAACTTCTTTTTTTTCTTTTTCCTCCCACCCCCCAAAATATTTGCTCTGAGTGCCCGTAATCCAAGTTATCAATAAAAGGTGGCCTAACTATGTGTGAACACCACCTCAAATTTTGGACCCTTATCACGGGAGGTAATTTTACAAAATAGCACCCTATTCACTGGAAAACTGCATATTCTAATTTAGGGGGACCGAGGATTAATACCCTTATGAAGTGTGTATTAAAAAATTAGCCTGCAAAAGGTAGGGCTTACCCTTACCCTATAATAAAATATGTATATTTAATGTTGAAAAAAATGGATTTTTGTTTTATTTGAGAGTTTCAGCCTTAAAAGGTACCCCTTTTCCTCCAAAATTGCCTAGAAAGCACCCCTATTCAAGGGCCCTCGCGGGGCCCTTGCCTAGGGTCCAAAAACATACCCTTTCCCTTGGAATCGTGTTCACACAAAGTCAGCAATACTGAGGGAGTGGCCCCCCCGGGCGCATTGGGCGTGAGACTCACGCATTTGGACCCTTTCTCACGCTCTCACGCAGGAGTAAAGCAATCTCACGCATTCCTGAGATTCTGGGCTTTCCAGAACTGAAAGAATTTTTTAAATACTCCAACTAGAACCAAAGTTACAAAGATGCTCTCAGAACACATCAAATTGCACCATTTGACATTTGACAATTTTCTGCGGGGGGGGGGGGGGGGGGGTGGGCATGCCCTTGGACCCCCCTAGCTTGGTCGCAGTGCTGCGCTTTCGAACCGCGCCCCGTTATGTTCACTCACACTTTATCAGTTTGGCAAAGTCTCACTATTGCTCATTCCCAAAAGTTGACAACCCTGCACCAGATGGAGGCCGTATATATATGGGGCGCCCTTTAGTATCCAATACCGAATTTAGGAAATGAGAATGCATTTTTTGAAATCCCTCACTTGAAAACTGTTATAAATGAGAAAAGTGTCCCGACTGCGTATTATCATACTGCTGGGATATAGCCAGTATTGTATGATGGGGTCACGTTTGGCCCGTATCACATGAAGTGACTAATATTTAACATGATTTTACGGTAAATCCATGTCTGTTCAACGAGGTCTCAGTTTTTATGGCACAGATTCACCGTTATTTGTACGGTTTGATGTTTTTTTATGCCGAAGTGGTGGCATAGCCACCTGGTGGTGCCGCCAGGCACCACCAGAACGAGGTATATGATGTTTGCACTTTACCAGAAGTCAGAATGGGTGCCGCCATCTTGGATTGTGCCGCCATCTTGGATTAAGGAGTCACAACACAAATTTATGCTATGTGATGATGATAATATAAATCAACCTTTGATAGTTCCTGAGGTTGATTATAATTATACCTACCCCCCCTAATATGGACCCAAGGAATTCAATGGTTTTATTGGTTTGTTGCTGATACAGTTGGTTGCCTAGCAACGGCTATTCTAATTGTTTATCTGCCTAGCAACACACATTTCCATGGTCCTAAGGTTGATTATCAGCATACCTACCCCCCTAATATGGACCCAAGGAATTTAATGGTTTTATTGGTTTGTTCCTAATACAGTTGGTTGCCTAGCAACGGCTATTCTAATTGTTTATCTGCCTAGCAACGCACATTTCCATGGTCCTAAGGTTGATTATAATCATACCTACCCCCCCTAATATGGACCCAAGGAATTCAATGGTTCTATTGGTTTGTTGCTAATACAGCTGGTTGCCTAGCAACGGCTATTCTTATTGTTTATCTGCCTAGCAACACACATTTCCACGGTCCTGAGGTTGATTATAATCATACCTACCCCCCCTAATATGGACCCAAGGAATTCAATGGTTCTATTGGTTTGTTTCTAATACAGCTGGTTGCCTAGCAACGGCTATTCTAATTGTTTATCTGCCTAGCAACGCACATTTCCATGGTCCTAAGGTTGATTATAATCATACCTACCCCCTCTAATATGGACCCAAGGAATTCAATGGTTCTATTGGTTTGTTGCTAATACAGCTGGTTGCCTAGCAACGGCTATTCTTATTGTTTATCTGCCTAGCAACACACATTTCCATGGTCCTGAGGTTGATTATAATCAAACATACCCCCCCTAATATGGACCCAAGGAATTCAATGGTTCTATTAGTTTGTTGCTTATACAGCTGGTTGGCTAGCAACGGCTATTCTTATTATTTATCTGCCTAGCAACACACATTTCCATGGTCCTGAGGTTGATTATAATCATACCTACCCCCCCTAATATGAACCCAAGGAATTCAATGGTTCTATTGGTTCGTTGCTAATACAGCTGGTTGCCTAGCAACGGCTATTCTAATTGTTTATCTGCCTAGCAATGCACATTTCCTTACCCCCTAACATGGACCCAAGGAATTCATAGGAAATGCCATATTTGAAGTAATATCATCCTTTCCCCCTGACAACCCCTTCCTTGCCCTGCTTATTTGGTGTCTTGAATGGGTTCCCTTCAAACATACCAACCATGTAGATATTATGTTTCTTCGAATGCAAGAATTGCGGTTGTTGCCGCGTATAAAAATGCCTGAGGCATTTTTTTACGCGGCAACAACCGCAATTCTTGTTTACTTGTTGTTTACCAGACAATTATCCACTTTCCTTGCTAGCCATATGTGGGATGTTATGTGAAAAGGGGCCTTATTACAGCCGGGGGGGGGGTTATTTTGACACGGGTGTGCGGCTGAGCCTCTGACAAACCCTTACCCTTGGCTAGAGGGATTTTGGTAAAAAGGGCCTATGTTTTCGAAAATTTCGCGGACACGCGCCTCTTGATTAGAGCAATTTTGATTTTGGTCAAAAGTGCTTCTGTCTAGAGAAATTTGCCGAAATTTGGAGCAATTTTGGTCTAAAGTGACCGTTTTTGCGTGAATTTTGGTGAAAATTGGAAAAAGTGTCCCTTGGCTAGAGGGATTTTAGTGAAAATAGACCCTTGGCTAGAGGGATTTTGCTGAAAACAGACCCTTGGCTAGAGGGATTTTGCTGAAAACTGACCCTTGGCTGGAGGGATTTTGCTCAAAAACCACCCTTGCCAGCCGCACACCTGTGTATACAAAATATACCAAGTGCCCCTCCCGGGTATTATAGGGTTCATTAAGTTTCCCTTTTCCTGGACCATGTCACATATACTGCTGAATTATTTATATTCTGGCTGATGATTAATCGGTATATTCAAAGTGTGAAAATGCTATGTAGAAAATAATTCACCATAAAGAACACAGTGTACAACTTCTGCAACAGTTTATTCCAATTTTAGCACACACACACACGTAATAATATATAGATTGCCTGGTGCTCTCTCGTATACCCCAATAATCAACTTCATTTGTTTGACAAATATTGTTGGGGTGGCACTATGGGAGTGCTCATTTTTTAAACAACAGGGGTGGGGGGTCATTGGCGGATTTGGGGGGGGGGAACCAACAGATATTTGGGGCCCTTTTTAAGGTAGGCCTTCAGGGTAAATAATAATTATATGTCAATTTTGGTATTAATTTAGTATTTAATCATTGCCTTGAGAGATTTCACATATTAGACATAATTGGATTGGATTCTTTTCAATAAACAGATTTCTGGGTAGGATCTTTGGATATTGGTGTCATGGAATGAAATGAGAGTGAAAATAGATCAAAACATTCTTTTCAAGGATTTTGACTGATATATGGCTACTTTACTGCCTCCATATAATAATGATGAAATCCAATAATAATGATAAAAACTGTCCAGGTATTGACATAAATATTAAGTGGGAATTTAAAAAAAAAACATATTGTGTACCCTTTATATGAAAATTGTCTGTTTATAATTCAAAGACCTTAAAAAGAATGTTCTTGTTCTATTCTCATGATATTTGCATTCCATAATACTACAGCTAGACTATTGTATCAATAAACTTGTTGAATAAAATTATTCTGATCCAATGATGTCTAATGCTTAAGTGTCTCTTTGATTCTACCTATCCGGACCCTTTAAGAAAGATGTGGACTGAATAACCCTTGACTCAGCCCACATCTTTACGCCAACATTGTTATTAAAGTTAGAATCCGATGGTGAGGCCCTGCCACTGCCTTCTTGGTGTCATATCGGGCCATCGTCAATCAGCATTGGACTAATATCTGAGATTTGATATGCACAAAAGTAAGTAACACTACAATCAGCGGTTAGGTGTGTAGTTTGGGTTTATTGTACATTAGGTCTACGATGGTATGCACCTAGTACCCTACCCAGTTCTCTCTGACTGTCTAGTCGCGTGTACCCCTTATATACAATAGGGTGGTGCAGCGCCACTGGTGGTGGGTGTAGGTACTAGGTAGCAGGTGTTTGTGTGCTTTGTCCTCGGCTTGTGCGCGGGAACAAAGCAATCGTATATGATATTCTTGGTCAATTAATAGCGGTTTGAGCCTTCATAATATCACATAACTCTCCCCCATTGGGAAAAAAATATTGTCATAATAATTTGAACAATGTAATGGTTCTATGGCGCTGAGATTGCATTCATGATATCCTATTTGGTTTGTATTGTACACACATAGTCTTTCTATAATCTAACACATTACAACGTTATACGTGATTACAGTTATACATTTGTTCGAAATAGGATAACTCATGATAATTTGTTCGATAGAATACACACTAACACATTTAAATAAACTATTATAAACTGAATCATTAAATGAACAACCTTCAATTATTAATCTAAACACAGTCATTAAAACGCATAGATGTATCTAAGTTATGACGCGTTCAGATTTTTGTAAGGGAACACTCATGGTGAGCACAGAAAAGTATACAATACTCTAATATGGTCAAATTAAGTAATAAACCTAAAATAGATGACTACAATTTAAATGTTTGTTCCAAAACAACTTGGTGGTATTCTCAAGCTTGATGCACATAAAGCGTGCATAAATGCTCTTATAGCAATGTCTTTGTATAATAATACATTATACATATTCAGATCCAGTATATGTCAATGATATTGTTGTTAGAAAATTTTGTGTAGGAAGATTGGAGGGATAGTTCAATTTTCGAGAATTTGAAACTCAAAGCATTTGACGTCGGTCACACTGCAGCGTGAGATTTTAATCTCTGCCAACGCAAAACGTAAAAAACTAACTAACTACACACAAATAACTGATCAACATGGTATGATTGAATAAGAAGACCCTTATGGCAATCCTTATTTTCCAAAAAAAATAGCGATTTTTAACCAATTTTGAAACACAAATTGTTAGGGAGTATGTCCCGTTGTCCTGAAAATATTGAATAATTACAGAATTTCCAGTTTAATTCCAAAGGCGATCAGATGATTCAATCACTACTCGTCAGTTACAGTGCTAACTCAATTTTCAAAATAATAGGCGAATTTTTACAGGGTTGCCACCGGTCATGAAAAAGTCAGGAAAACATGTTTTTTTTTCATGAGTCATGAAAAAGTCATGATTTTCAATGTCTCTGGTTTGGTGGCAACCCTGCAGTTTACAATGTTCGCTCGCAAATGTTTACATCTTCACAAGTCGTGGATGAGACAATTGTAATTAAACAATTGTATCAAAGCAGGGTTAGTACCTGAAAGAAATAACATGAATAATATGCATACAACATGAACACAATTTCAAAGGTATACAGAATACAATATGACGCAAATGTTTAAAAGATATACTGGTGACTACTTTATCATAAAAGATGATTATCGTCCATGGCAGTCCTAGTTTTTTTTAATTATTTCAAAGTCACTAACAAATAACACTCCTGGCGGTGGATCCTGGCACAAAAGTTCGTGGTAATGGATGATCCGTGAATGATAATGCATATAAATGAAGTTAGCAACAAGTTTGTTGTGTAAAAATAATCCTTCCTCAGTAAGGTGATAATTAATGCGCAGCTATTCAAAGTTTGATGCTCAGTTGGCCCCAGTGTTGTCCATAAATGGTGTATCATAAGTTCATAGCTGGCTATGGATGTGCGCGAGTTAGCCTCGCTATCGGACTAGTAAAAATCGTCAAGCCCCATGGTAGCATCGTCATGGGTAATGTCTATTGGTATCAAGGGTGCTGGCGATGTAGACGTTCCTGGACTGGTCATCCAGGTTTTGATGCTGGTGCTGACGACTGCCACACTGGGCGTAGTTTCTGCGTCAGCATTGGCATTGGTTTTTCTTCTTAAGGGCCGGTGATGCCCTTGTTTGGTCGCTGGTGCGGCTGGCAAACCACTTCGCTGCGTGCTGGATTGTGCGCTTTAGAGTGTCTATCCAGCAGTGGTTACAGTTGGCGGCTAAAAAGTCCCGTCAAATTAACAATTGAACAACACAGATTAGACACATTATATACATGCAATACATTTTAAACCCGCAGGATTTGTCAAAGTTGAGATGCTGATTTCAATTATAGCCAATTTTATACTATCTGGAGCTAGTTTCCCTGTATTTACAAGTAATAACTGTAGTAACTGACAGTTAGACTAATTCAAGTACACATATTGAATAGTATTATCCTTATGTATGAAAAATACATGCAACAAAATCATGCACAATTAATAATCAAAACTAAGTTTTTACAAGTCATAAAATGTTATACCTCAAGTATAAATGTTATCATGCTAGAATCAGTCGTTGTATGTGGCAACTCGCTTAGAAATTCTATTACTATGAAAATGATGGCATGCACAGAAAAGAAAGGAATGAGACAGACTTAAAGTCTAGAACAGTGCTTAGAATAGGTTCTATGAGTGGGAAATCTTAAATTCTAAACACTTTTCTAAACATGCTAACATGTTTACAACACCAACCACATCACTCCTCGGGTATACCTATGGGCTTTTTCATGGCATCTCCTCTCAGGGAGATGGTGTTGCCATGAGCATCCGCCATGATGAGTGCGGCGTGAAAAGCTCCTGATTGGATGGCTACCCGAACTCTTTCCCTACATCCCTTAGGCACTGTTAGCCTGCTAGGGAACAGAGTGGACACCAGTCTCCCATTTGCGAAATATTCGCAAATACTCATTTGATCCCATTTGACTTCAATACGTCGGGAACAAAACCTGGGAGTGTGAATGGCAATAATCGAGGGTGGGTTTGGAATGGTGATGGCAGAGATATTGTGCAATACTTGTTCCACTTGGAAGGCAAACACATCTTCTGCAAATTTGATTTTTAAATACACCTTTGTGTCGGCAGGTCCCATGATATTGTACCGGGTCGTCCTGCATTTATAAAGACATTTATAGATGTTGTACATGCATGCCAAAACCAGTATCGTTAAAACCACATAGAAACCTATGGCCAAATAGGTGGTCATAGAGGTGTCACCGTCGGACGTTATTGTCGTGTTAAACACGTCCGGGAAATCACTGTCTGCAGCAGTGTTCACCCGTGACAGGTTCCTAAGGAACAGGTCAAGGTCGTGGAAGTCTTCTGATTTCCACTGGGTGAGGGTCACATTCAACCCTAGGGCTGACCTGAATCAAACCATGGATCCTGTAAAGCAAATATAGTGATATGCTCAACGACACAATACTACAAACAAAACTGATAGAAATTGGGCCATAATCGTATAAAACATGCGCCGCCCAATTATTAGTTGGCAGCTGATATTGTTTATCGAACTGAATTTGATGCTCAGCTTTCTTGATAATATCAGTAACGTAATTATTTTCAAGATTTAAAAGCTGGATTTGCCGTGAGAAGTTTATATGGAACTCACGTAAGTCTGGGACTTCCAGATTGATTAAATCTCCCCCTTTAAAATTTAGGACATTAATGTTGATAGAAAGAAACAGTGGCAAATTTACCCCAGTGTTTTTGGTGAAATTTGCGTCAATTTCGCACATGATACTGTCAGATTCCAAAACATACGAATTTGTCTTTAGACTGCATGAACATGGCAGGTCTAGAATGGACATTGGAGCAAGTTTTACAATTGTGATATTTTTTCTAGGACACTTTATCGCCCCCACATTTTCATTTGTAATTAAAATGTGTCTAATGTCAGTAATTCTTATGTGCCTGAACTCAGGGATAGTGTCAGTATTACATCTGAACACACATTGTTTCTTTATCTCCCCAAAGCCAAGATCTAGGTAAATAGATAATATGCAGCTGGTGTGGTTTAACGAAAGGTAGACTTCTGGGTAATTTTCTGTCATGGCACGCATTTCAGTTGAATAATGTGTGTCATTTATTAGTAATATTTTAGCTTTGTTTTTAAGAGTCGTATACCCCAATGCACTTGAGTTATGTGCTACTGAAGGTACGTCAAAAATAGAAATTTTATACACTCTGAAGTTTTGAACCATGTAGGTGGCTGCAATTCTCACAACATAATTACTATGACTTTTTGTGATTTTTGTCTTTATTACAACATTATTGTTGTAATAGTAATGCATTGAGTTAAATGCTAGTTTAAGAGAATAGTTTCTAAAATGAAATCATTTCCCAATCGTCAAGCATTTTGTTTGCTGGTACTAGTTCACGTGAAATAAAACCATGCTGTAATCTAGATATAGCAAAGATGAGATTAACTAAGTATTTATATCTCATTTCGTTTTACATAATTTTCCGCAGGCAATCATGTATATTTTGGTCAATTTGCAATTTAATTAGCAGGTGATGCGAATGTGCCAGTTTGGCAATCAGACTGTCTCTGTTAATTTGATAGTGTCTATCATTATGGATAGTTTTGTCTATGATAGATAGGACAGCTTTTAACTTCTAGGTCTCTTCTTCCGTTTCCACACCAAAGACTGCTTTTAGAATTTTCCCCCTGATAAATAATAAAGCTCTTTTATGACGCCCCCCTTCACTTATATATATAATAAGGTTTGTCAACAGAGCTAATTCTTCGTTGAGCAAAGTCAACTTTAGATTCAAATCTGAAGTTGCATTACTCCGCCTACATGAGTAGCCGGTGTTGATTAAATCGACTTTAAGAGTCATCTCAAAGTCAACATAATCGTTGATAAGATTTCTGGTGTGAGCCTGGGGCTCAAATAAAACACCATAGTTGTGTCTAAGAACTGAAATTTCTCCAGTGATGCCCATCCTTGCAAGCATTAGGATATAAAATATCCTGAAAAGTAGATAGCAATGCACTGTTAGTCCTCCATGTGCTGTCTTTAACATGTTTTAATTCGACCAAAATTCAAACACACACTGCGTCAGGGAATATCTTACCAGATAGCCATCATGGCGGTGGGTACCATCACGTCACCCACGTGAGTTCCAAGAAGACCTGGGTAAACACTGGGTTAACAGTTGCACTTAGTCGGCGAGGGTGTGTGTAGACAGCGTGAGAGCTTATTGTAAAACAATAGCGGCTTTGTCAAGAGTTGCTAAGTGATGTGGCGTGTGAAGCGGAGTGAAGTAACTCCAACCCTGCAGACCCTTTAATAAGGCGCATGTGCGGCCGTGCATGACGCCGTGCGCCGCTGCACGCTTCATGCTTGTGATTGGTCGACTGGGGTGGTCAATACCAAGTAACCCCAGTTGACCCTGTGTTGATTATTGCGTCATTTAAGAAGACTGGCTCCCCTCGTGACTGAGGCTCCATCTTATGTGTCAAGAGAATGAAACTGGAGTTGATCAGACTCCTATTCATAAATTAAATTCTACACGTGTGGCACAATTTATAACGAATATGATGCACTATTCAGGTTTTATGATTCCTGTGCGCATATGTTGTATTTTAGTAATATAGTACGATTCTTAGGACTTGCACTTATGTACGATTTTAAAATCGTGGTTGTGGTTTGTTTTGTAGTATTTGTACATGGTAAGTTAAACATGTGCACAAATCGAGGTTTTGTAGGAGTCCTTGTTTGATAACATACACAATGTGATTAGAGGGCCAAACTATAGTTACATAAAGGAAATAGTTTTGTGGTTATGCTAGGTACCACTGTAGAGTAATAGGCCACATGTGCAGCGAAAAATAAATAATAAACAAAGAATAGGGTGTATTTGCGCCATACTAATTCTTAGACAAGTTACCACACCTGTGTTAATGCTACGTCAAGCCTGTGGCCTGATATACATACACAGCGCCACATGGTGCCGATTATCATGCTTAGCCTGACCTCTAAACATTTACTACAAACATATGTGAGCAGCCAAGCAGAAAGGATAGTCCCCGCGGGATTAGTTCCGATTTTAGCCACCAGGGGGCGCCACTATGGCCTAAAATTAGCTTAATTAGGCTAAAAATAGCTCTTGGGTACTTTTTTCTGGAGAATTCAATAGGATTACATAAAACATTCCATTTTTGGTAAAAAGCTTCTATATTTGGAAGGTAAAAGGAACGTTTTAAAGCCTAAATGGGTGTGCTTGTTGATATGTGTTGCCATGGAAACATGATTTTTATTCCAAATAGAGGAAATTAAGACATAAATTGATAGAATGATTTCTGAGGATTGCGATGGTGAAAACAAAATAAAACTACCATTCCTAGATCGAATTTTATGACTTAAAGAATGAAAATGTATCATAAATTTCTAATTATCATAGATAATGCTAATTAAATAGGGATATCTTGGAAAATGTGAGACATAGAGCTTATTGGGATTTCGGAAAGGGTGATGCCCACACATATTCATGAAGCCATTTCTCAAAAACTAGAAATAGTATCTTCTAGTGTAATATATCACTGGAAAGCTTATGACATCAATTTCAAAGTTGGCTTTTTCCTTGGACTACCCTTTTCCCTTGCCTGTACACATATAAACAATCTGGTTAGGATAATATCCCAACAATCAACATTAAAGTGACATGGTCCGATTCTTAGGGCTCAAAAATCAATTTTGTTAAAAATGAACAAGAATGTCCAATATGGCCATACTACATGTCCTACCTATTTTATTTAACAATATTCCCCATAATTCAGCTTAGAATTCAGTCAATCTTTAGTTTTATGCCCAATTTAAGACTTTTGGAGTGCACGCTATAATTCCCCCATTGAAAATACACTGTAAAATACTATACCAAATGGGATCCTATTGTCCATAATCGACATTGTTTTGTTCCTTATCTTCCTAATATGACATTGTGCTAACATTTGGAACACATTCAAGTAGGATTTAAAATTTGGAAAAAATCGGACCATGTCACTTTAAACATTCAGTGGCATTGTCCACTTAATCGACAACGGATATGTGTTGTCCCTGAGTGTAATCCTTAGCTGTGCATTATGGCACCTGCTGGAAGTCATTAAGAGCTCCCAGGTGGCGGATTTACTCAGCATGTGTTAGACACCTGGTTGCAATCAATGTGCGTGTGTCGTTACTCACACAACCTGCCCCCTCAATTGACTACTTCACACAAAGACTAAACATACAAATTGAGTGGCATTGTAAGATGCAAGAGGCGACTAATACACTAACTGGATTGCTGTGTACACGCACAGACCACATGGCCTTGCATGTCACACACAGGTGGTGCACACAGATCTACATCCTGATTGTGGAATCAACCTTTTTGAAGTTGACTTTCTTTAATCTTTCCACATGAACGCTCTGTTTGATTGTAACACCATCTGCAAGCTGTCTGACTCTGGCAGAAGTTGGTGATGGTAGCTCAACAATCATATATGGTCCTGCATATACTGGTTGCAGTTTTTCAGAAGTATTTTTAGAGATTCTGAACTTATTTTTGATATACACAAAATCCATGACATCAAAATTGTGGAGTTTTGTGCCTTTGTCCCATCTCTTTTTCATTTTGTCTTGTGAAACTGTGAAACTCTTTTCAATTTTTGTAGATATTTTGTCCTGACTTTTAATTAACTTCAACAAGTGTTCTTGCACTGGTATTGAGGTGTCACTAACGTCAGACAGGGTTGTGGCTGAAGGTAAACATGCGTGTCTGCCGTACATCAGCATATAGGGACTGTATCCTAAACCATATTTTATCTGTGAATGTTCTCAGTGACTGTACAATTGATTGGTTAGCGTGCTCCACTAAACCATTCGTTCTACTCTGATAAGGACTTGAATATCTATTTTCTATGCCAAAATGTTTACACACATGGGCGAACATGCCTTTGAAAGCCGGGCCGTTATCACTGTATACACGGGCAGGTAGGCCGTATCTACAGATGAACTTATCAAAGAACTCATGTGTTATTTGTTCTGCTGTGATCTTCTTTGATGGCCATGCCACTACAAATCTACTGTAGACATCTACCACTACTTGTATATATTTAAAACCTCTTTTTGATGTGTGCATCGGTCCTATGGTATCGATCTCCACATGTGCGAAGGGTCCTGGTGACCGTTCATGCATTGTCATGGGCAAAGTCAAAGGATTTTTCACATATTTTGAAGCCAAACATTTATGACAAGTATTCACATGGTTATATATGTCCACATTCATGGTTGGCCAATACATGCGTGGTTTAATTACACTCGTTAATTTAGTGATACCCACATAAGCTCCTAACGGGCCGTCTTGTAGATTATGTAGCATTTTAGACGTCCAAGCAAGAGGGATTACCAATTGCGGTTCTAAAGTGTGTTCAGTGTCCAATTTCGCTATGTATCTATACAGAATGTTTAGCGTGTAGCAAATATTGGTCATGGGTAAGTAGGATGTTCCTAGCGACGCTGTTATTTTCTGGTAGTTCTCTATGATTTATATAATTCATGAAACCTGAACAGAATTCATCCTCTTTCTGGGCGATTACCAAATCTTTACAAGAAAATGGCGTCCTATATATGGACAACACATCTTTAAAAATGGGTTCTCTGAATTCTTTAGATAAACCTATTCTACTGCCTCTTGGGATTTTACAGGGTCATTGAAACTGTCTGTTTGATCCAATAAGTGGGTAACATTTCAATTATATAGTGCTCGAATTTTATGAAAGCAAATTTAATGCCTACCAATTCCTGATCAGTTACTGAGTAATTTCTCTCAGCTTTGCTTAATTTGCGGCTGCAAAAGCAACCGGCCTTAAATTATTCTCTTTGTCAAATTGTGAAATGCAACATCCTACTGCAAACTTTGAACTGTCAGTAGCTATAGTGAACGGCCTACTGAAATCAGGGTATTTCAACACCGCATCTTCAGCTATCGATTTTCTGATTTTATCAAATGCCTGTTGATGTTCATCTAACCATTCAAACTGGATGTTTTTCTTAGTTAAAGTGACATGGTCCGATTTTTTTCATATTTTAAATCCTGCTTAAACGTGTTTTATATGTTAAGTTCAATATCGTATTTGGAGAATAGGGCCCAATTAAATGTTATCTATGGGCAATAAGAGCCCAATTAGGGGGTCCGACATGGCCCAAGAGTAGTATTTTACAGTGATTTTTCAATGGGGGGATTATAGCGTGCACTCCAAAATTAGTAAATTGAGCCATAATCTAATAATTAGTCAGATTTTAAGCTGAATTATAGAGAATGAGATAAAATAAAGTAGCTAGCACATAAAGTATAGCCATAGGGAACATTTTGATTCATTTTTAACAAAATTGATTTTTAAACCCTAATCAGCGGACCTTGTCACTTTAAGGCGTACAAAGGTTGCATGGTCGCTGCAAAATGTGGGATAAACGACTGATAATATGTAGCTAAACCGTTGAACGATTTCACATGTTTTTGGGTTTTTGGTGTTTTGGTGAATTCCCTAATTAATTTTACCTTGTCTGGGTTTGGATGTATGCCATGTTCAGATACCACAAAGCCCAAAAACGGAATGGTTTTAAAAGCAAAATTACATTTGGCTTTTTTGAATTTTATATTAGCTTTTCTGAACGCTGAAAACAACCCTTTCAAATCAGTTAAATGATCCTCAAATGTTAGTGACGTGACTATGATGTCGTCAACGTAGGGCAAACACGAAGGTAAATGTTGCACAACATTTGCAATAACATTGTGGAACGCTTTCGGTGATGTAGATAATCCCATCGGCATGGTTCTATAACGCCAAGTTTTTCCCGGTGTGACAAAAGCTGTCAGATTTCTATCTCTTTCTCTTAAAGGTATTTGGAAAAATCCTGAGTAGGCATCTAACGTTGAGAAATATTTTGCCTTCAAGTTTCCGACTTTATTTAAAGTGTCATCAATTCTTGGAAAATTGAAAGCTTGGTTTTTAATTTGTTGGTTTAAATGTCTGAAACCACTATCCTAAAGGATCTTTTACCGTCAACAGCCTTGCCTTTCTCCACTAAGAATGCGGGACTACACCATTCAGTATGTCCTGGACATCTTTCTATTACCCCAGCTTCCTTCTGACCCTTTAATAGATTTTCTTTACGACCTGGTGAGGTTCTATAGGCCATTATATTCACTGGCGTATAATTGTTTTTTAAATCTATTCGGTGGGTATATTCCGTAGTTGTCGTTAATTGGTTATCTTGGATGATAAAAGTGTCACTATTCCTATCCAACAATTTTCTCAACTCGGCTTTTTGATCAATTGTCAGACCTTTTTCATCGATTATATAATCACAATCGTGGGAATCTACTGGTTCTCCTTTTAAATCATCTGGACCCATAAAGTCGTCCTCTACCCGTAGGGAGTATAAACCAATTATGGCGCCCTTTTTAATCTGATAATTCTTATCAGAAGAGTTAAATACCATCATGGGTATTTCATTACTAGTTTTAGTGGGCGTTACAACCCCTCTTTTCACGCAATATGGTACATTAACTGATCTCCGCAAATTTTCTGTCACACCAATAGAATCATGCATAGACTTATTTGAAACTACAAAAGAACATACATAAGACTCAGCGTAAGGCGGGATAGAAATGTTTTCATTAGCCCTGATTGTCAGGATATCCTGATCCAGGTTATGAAACTTAATACTAGACTTAGTACTACGTAGAAAATCTACACCAAGTATTAGTGATCTACTTAATCTAGGCACTACGTAGAATACATGTTTTAAAGACACATTCGACACAGTCATTGGGATTTCTATTCTGAGCCTAGCAACTTGTGATGCCCCATCAGCCAGAAATACTCTAACATGAAATCGTTCAGTTTTAAACTTAGATTTTTCCAATATAGCCCTGTAGAACCCGTGCGAGATTACACTAATTGACGCCCCTGTATCGACTTATGCTGGTATTTTGTAACTACAAATCACAACATTTAAAGCTCCATTTTCTAATCTACAATTAATTACATTTGGCTATTTAATACCAGCATCTCTATGACTATGTCTAAGGGACCTGCTCTGATCTCTAGACTCTTAAGAGTTTAACTGACTCTTCGTGTGATTAGCAGTTGGCATTGTTGTCAAATCGCCGCTGCTGTCATATTTATTTGAACTGTTGCCTTTGCGGCTTTTTGAAGACAAATTTTTACTATAAGATTTTTTATTGTAATTATCTCTCGAGTAACTTCGATTATAGTTGTCACGAGAAGGCGATGCTGAAGATTCTCTCCCAGATCTTGATGAGTTTGAATAGGGGCTGCTAGACCTGGATTTTGATTGTGATATCGATCTGCTATATTTGGATGCACCCTTGTTTGATCTAACATCGTTATCATTCTTGTAACTTCTTCTAGAACGGTCATTGAAGTTTACCTTTTTTGATTTCACCCTCATTTGCAAGGCATTGATTTCCGCCTTATGCAGCTGAATTGTCTCTTGGAGATCTCCAGATGCGAAATCGTGCTGCTTTTGTATTGATCTATAAATGGCCTCTTGTTTTTCACCTTCGATAATGGCGTCTTCAACAGTCTTAGGGTATGAAGCCATGACCGCTTCTTTAATTGTATGGTGCATATTGCTAATAAAAAGCTCTACTTTAAAATCACCTGACACATTTGTTTTCGCTAGCAGCTTCATCATGTCGGTACCATAATCGCGCACCTTCTCCTTTTCACCCTGTTTACGATGGGCAGCACCTTTTTCTAATTCATCAATGGAAACGCGTTGGAATCGGGCAACAAAAGTATCATAAAACTTAACCATGTCCTCTGACGACTCTACCATTCTATATGCTTGGTAATAATCCAAAGCCTCTGTGCTCAGGTATTGCGCATATCCATCAAGATAATATTTAGAGTCTTCATGGATTTTGCGTGCATACTCTATGTAAGAGTTGATATGGTCCTTTGCCGAGAGCAAGACCGTCGGTCCTGAAAATATATCCAATTTTCTGCCCAAAAGTTTTACTGCTTCTTTATGTTTGTTATAAGCTACACCTTCATTTGGCCTGTCATTTCTACGATCTATTTTTGCCAAAAGTCTACTTTCTAAATCTTCAGCCAATACTGCTCTTTTCTTTAAAAAGTCAATTTCTAGGTCATATTTGGCAAACATAGCCTCTGGACTACCAGGTTTTGGTGCATGTCCTGATTTTAATGATTCCAAATCTGCTCTTAACCTAATAGTTTCTTTGCTAGCTACTTCTAATTGGTCTTCTTTTTCATGTTGCTGGTCATCATAGCGCATGACAGCTTATCCAGCTCGAGTGATGAATTATCTGTATATAATAAGTCAACGTCTAACATAGTGTCAATGCATTACTACAATGGATCAAAATAAGCAAAAAACTAATTTGTAATATTTATAGGCCACCCCAAGGGGATATGGGAAAATTTATAGATTTATAGATTTATTGGAAGGATTGGTTAGTGACTTGAAAAAAACACATATTGAGAATGTATATTATTTAGGTGATTTTAATATTGATCTCTTCGATGTGAAATTGAAACATTTTAGTGGGAAATTAATTAATATGATGTTACAGTATGGATTCATGAATTACATAAAGTCAGTTACACGTACAGGGGATAAAGATTCATGTTTAGATTTACTATTCACAAATGTAAACGACATTGAGGACTCAGGTACTATTCATTTTGATTTGAGTGACCATGAATTTATTTATTGTTCGGGAGAAAATTTGTGTTTTGATAATACCAAAATTACTTTTACCGGTAGATCTTTGAAAAAATTACAAAATGATCTAGTTGAGGAGAAGTTAAATACTATTGACTGGCGAGAGTACTTTGCTTGTACTGATGTGGAGAAACTATGGGATTATTATTATAAGCATATTCTACAAGTTATTGATGAGCTTTGCCCATATAAAACATTTACTGTTGATAGGCCTAGACAAGAGTGGGTCAGTCAAGACTTATTGGAAATAATTGCGGAAAAGAATAGACTCTTGTCTAGGTCTAGGAAAACAAAAAATCCAGTTGATAAGCAAATTGCTAAGGATGCTAGGAAGGCTTTAAATTCAACCTGCAGAAGTTCTCGTAATAAGCATGTAAATAAAATTACGGACAAGTGTAAAAATGATCCTCATAAATTTTGGAGGGAAATTGCAAAATTACTACCGGGTAAACAAAAAGACAAAAAAAATATTTCCCTCCTTAATGATGATGACTCTGCAATTGATGATAAAGATGCTCCTACGTTCATTAATGAATTCTTTTCAAATGTTGGTGCAAATTTGTCTGCTAATATGAATAATCCCTGGTCATTTGATGGAATTGTAAATAATACAACAGTGCTGGAGTTAACACTCACTAATGAAATGGAAGTTAATGAACTTATCAAAGACATTGATGTCACAAAAGCATCAGCTATTGAAGGTCTGTCTTCAAAGGTACTGAAAATGTGTTTTTCAAAAACTAGTAGGCAACTTGTTCACATATTTAATGCTTCTTTAAATACCGGTATTGTTCCAAAGTATTGGAAGAGCGCTACAGTTACTCCTATTTATAAGGGAGGTGATAGGAGAAGAGTGACAAACTACAGACCAATATCATTGCTTCCAATAACAGGAAAGATGTTAGAGAGATTGGTACATAAACAATTGTCAGATTTTATGGAGAATAACGACATATTGACTAGTCAGCAAAGTGGATACAGAAAAGAAAGGTCCACCATATAGGCAGTAAGTCAGTTAACAGATGATATATTGAGGAATAGAAATGTGGGCATTAATACTTTGGCAACTTATTTTGATTTAAAGAAAGCTTTTGATACGGTAAACCACGAAATTCTAATAAAAAAATTAAGTTTAATGGGAATAAAGGGAAAATTATTATTATGGGTTCAAAATTACTGATCTGACAGATTCCAAGACACCTATGCCAATGGGCATCTTTCCTGCAAGAAAGAAATGTTATGTGGAGTTCCTCAAGGCTCAATTTTGGGACCATTGCTTTTTTTAGCTTATATAAATCATGTGGAAAAAATATGTAAATCATCAAAAATGATGTTATTCGCTGATGATACGGTTATTTATAATTCAAGCGATAATGACAATGTTACAGTGCAAGAAATGCAAGAGGACATTGACAGATTTGTAGTATGGTGTGAAAAGAATAAGCTAACTGTAAATATCACAAAGACAAAATTCATGGGTTTTGGTGCAAAGAAATATTTTAAGAATGCCTCACTGAGCATAAATCATAAAAATTTATCAAGGGTTCCGACTTACAAATATTTGGGGGTCATTTTAGATTCGAAATTAACTTATGAGTCCTTTATGAGAAATCAATTGTGTACTGTTGCTTACAGAACTTACCAATTAACTAAGATCGCAATATTCCTTTCCAAAGATTCATTATTAAAGATTTATAAAGTGTATATTCTACCAATTTTTGATTATGGGGACATCTTGTTTATGAACCCTAACAAAACTACTTTGTCCAAGTTACAAGTTGCGCAGAATAGGGCTGTAAAAGTTTGTTTGAAAAAACCTAGGTTAACTCCAACATGTGAAATACATAATGATACTCGTCTTAATATGTTGGTTGATAGAAGAAATGCTCATACTTTGGTTGAAGGGTACAAACGATCTCAAAAAGATATTTATTTAAAAAACTCTGTTCATAATACAAGGCAAAATGATGGTCCAATATTGAGGAACTATTTACCACACTGTGAGTCTTATAAAAAGAGTGTTGAGTATAGTGTATCTGTATTATGGAATGAATTGCATTCAAGCAAAAGAAACTGTGCTGATATATGGGCATTCAAAAGTCAGATAAAAAAGGATTTGAAATTATTAGTGCCGAGTAAAGTGTAAGCTTGTAAATTGTAAACCTTTGTATAGATCAAATAGTTCAATACATATTATAATGTGCATCTAAGATAATAAGGCTTCATGAAAATTTTCAATAGACAACAATTGTTTAAATACGTAAGCATATTGTAGCTGCATCTAATCTTTCATTCTTGACATGGTATAGTAAGAGTTACTGTTTTGTCCTGTATTGTCCAATAACTGAACGGGTATTCATAATTAGTAATGATTATATTATTTTTCATACATGTCATAAATATTACTGTGAGGAAACAAACCATAATGGTTATATATAATTGTATTATCTACAAAACGAGGCAGTAATAGCATTTAAATATGCAAGAAACTATTATACATACTTATGAAATATTGTACATATTCTAGATATATATTTATTATATAAATTCAGCATGTAATTATAAACAAATTGTATATAAAGGTGGCTTAAGAATACTGGCATTTCTGCCATAGAGCAGCCTTTTTATATAAGATCATTAAGGGACCAAAATACTCAGTCAAGTGTAATTTAAACATGGGTCTACGTTATATAAGACCTGGAGGAACTATACATTGTGTGTATACCATTGATCTTATGATGAATAAATTTTACCAAACTTGAACTTGAATTTTTGTAACTGGGCTGCCAGCGCTGCAATTTGCTCTTTAGCCTCGTCTAAGTTCTTACACTGATCCATAGCGACTGAGTCTGTTATTGACCAGAAAGTGTCGTTGTTAAAATCCACTAACCCTAGAGAGCTGTTTATACTAGTGTTAGGTTGTGAAACGGCACTATGGTCTAATGTTAATCACTGGATACAGTGTTATTTGCGCCCAAAAATTCTACAACACTACGCGTTGTGTCACTTGTTTGTATTCGTCGTCAGTTAGGTGTTGTCTGACCCCGGTCGGGGATCTTCTCCTGATTGGCGTAGAAGTCACTAGTTGTCCTAGATTCTGCAGACCCTCATAGGCTTCTTCAGGCAGTCTGCTCTTCAACTTACGGGGCTTGTCTTTGTAGTCTTGTAGAGACCTCCAGTCAAGCTTCCTGGACATCGGAGCCGTTCATGTCCGCCAACAGCTATGGTAGTTTACACCCACAAAAACGACACCTTTTCATCCGCTGCTTCATGAGAAGCACCTAAGACCGTCTGTTCTCCACCACATGTCATATCGGGCCATCTTCAATTAGCATTGAACTAATATCTGAGATTTGATATGCACGAAAGTAAGTAACACTACAACCAGCGGTTAGGTGTGTAGTTTGGGTTTATTGTACATTTGGTCTACGATGGTATGCACCTAGTACCCTACCCAACTCTCTCCGACTGGCTAGTCGCGTGTACTCCTTATAGACAATAGGGTGGTGCAGCGCCACTGGTGGTGGGTGTAGGTACTAGGTAGCAGGTGTTTGTGTGCTTTGTCCTCGGCTTGTACGCGGGAACAAAGCAATCGTATATGATATTCTTGGTCAATTAATAGCGGTTTGAGCCTTCATAATATCACATTGGCAGATTTTGATCAACCGGTCGGGCTGATTTTCAGGAAAATTTGAAAATGAAATGAGTGTGAGGTATGATTCATTGAGCTTGGATCATGGACAGAACATTTGTTATAATTTACGAACCAAGCAGTCCACTGAAGAAGCATATCATTATCAATTAATTTGATTATTTGTAACTTTCGCATTGCTAATGTACTTAAAATGGACTATAAGAATATTGAGATATATGTTTGCAATCAAGCACATATGCTTATTCTTTTCACATATTGAACTGCATTTACTGTTGATATAGAGTTTGATCTTAGAGCTTTTGCTAATCTTCTATTTTATATCTTTCACAAGTTCAAACAACACCAGGAAATGCATTTGATAGTCACACACTCCATCTAAAAACTCCTGCACAATTATGATATACCATTAATGGAGCACAAAAGTCATGCATAAAGATAGTACAACGGGTTAAAGCACTATGCTAACCTTAAATGGTCAGCATAGTCATTTATATGATGTTTCTCTTTATCTTAATAAACTATTAGTAAGGTTTTATATGTCAAAGCATCTTTTAACTAATACCTTTGGATGAATTCAAGTGTGACAGCCACAATCTCTGGGTAATGGATGGTTAGATTGTAGAGTAGTGCACAGAGCATCCCCAATGCTGTTTGAAAGTGGCCACCTACATGGTGACCACTCCATCGGTGGCCACCATGAACCGACTTGCAGTCAAGACCTCTCCTGCAACAGAATAAACTTATCCATTATGATTATCATTATTATCACCTCATATACCTGGAGTTTGCCCAGCATGAAGCCAATAATTGGGCAACATTATATTGACAGTGTCAATGGCTGTTGGTCCACTGTTTAAATGGGAAGTGCATGGCGGACCATGATACATGACTTGCAACACATTATAAGTAAGATTTAAAATTCAGAAAAAAAAGTTGGATGTAGCCACTTTAACTGGTACTGTGAAGGTACTTATTTTCATGGTGTAAATTTTCGCGGAAGAGTGAAAATTAGCAATTTCACGGGTATTTATTCCATACTTAAGCATAGTAAAATTTCACGGATTTTTCATTTCCCCGAAGATCACAAAAATATATATCCAGCGAAATAAAGTACTTTCACAGTATATCCCATCTATGTACACTCCCCTACACGATTTCAAACTTTTTTCTCGCCAAATTAGGTGTTTTTAGGGAAATTTCACTTTTTTGCGATTTCGAACTTTTTTCTCGCCAATTGGGTGTTTTAAGGGAAATTTCACTTTTTTCTCGCCAAAATTGTTTGTCTTTAGGGAAATTTCACTTTTTTTGAGAGTTGGAACTTTTTTCTCGCCAAATAGGGTGTTATTAGGGAAATTTCACTTTTATGCGATTTTAAAAAATTTTCTCGACAAATTGGGTGTTTTTAGGGAAATTTCACTTTTTTGTGTTTTCAAACAAAATGTCTTGCCAAATTTGCTTTTTTTAGTCAAATATTCCCAGTTCCCTATATTCCCCCCATTGGGAGAGGGGGTTGTATACATAAGACATGTATATGTACCGCTCTGGCTGTACAGTGAGATTTCCAGGTTTAGTACTAATGCCACCTCCTTCCTCCCACCCTTACACCTGTGCACTGTTCAGTGGGGGACCTTTACTCAGGGAAACCCAAATATAATTTGCCCTCCAATGGTATCCTGTTAGGCAGATTCTACATAATTCTTCACTCAGCATAATCTTCAAGAACCTAACTTCCATTGCAGAATATTTCTGGTTCAAAATAAGCCATACATTCATGGATGCATGTAGATTTACTTACCTGCTTTATTATAATAGCCCATGTCCATTTGTGCCTGAGAGGATTCCCTAAGTTGATGACATCACTTCCTGTGTAGGGGATTCCCAAATCAAAATCTGTGGCAGAATATAACTTATGTGGCTCCACCTGATGGTATACGCAAAAAATGCAAACTACGTTGAATCCCGGTTATTTGAATCTCCTATACAAGATGTAGCCACATTACACTGATTCACCGTAAACTACTTGCTATTTACAATGCCATGTATTCAGGATAACAGTGAATCACTGTAGCGTTTTACATTGGATCCTTGTAGAAAGTACATCTATTTTTTACAGTATGACCAGAATAAGGCTGCTTTAACTGCACCTGCAATACTGTACAGTAAAATTCCGTGATAACGAAGTGCATGGGGCAAGCAAAAAGTTTCGATATAAACGAATTTAGTAGTATCCAAATAAGCATGGCAGAGAAGCTTAATGCAGCCAGAAATGTTAGGAAATCTTTCCCTAACCCTGGCAAGTGGGGTTGGGGGTGGGGTGGAGGGGCATCATGGACAGGTGAGTTGGCGGCTTGGGGAGGGATAGATGCGACACAGGCGGGGGGGGATGAAAGAGACGCCCCCTGCCTCTGAACACGGCTGTAGTGCCTCTGTACTAAGCCTCAGGTGAGTGGATATCAAAGGAAAAAGCCCCCTAGCTTTATATGCGGCCCTAGATGAGAGGAAATTAAAGAAAGAATTCACAGCCTTGCCTAAAATAATTCGTTTTAAACGAATTTGGATCAAACAGAATTTGTAATAACGGAATTTTCTTATTATAGAAATATATGGAAAAGAATTTGGGCATGGCAATTTGTTTGTTATATCCGAAAATTCGTTATAACCAAATTCGTAGTAGGGGAATTTTACTGTATATCATATCATACAGTATCAGTAAGTTGTCAGATAAGTATGACTTCAACATGATAGAACAGTGTGCGATTCTAATGATGTGAGCAGTCTCAAACGGTGTATCTGATCCCTGCATCCGACAAAAAATATTAGGGTACAGGGCTATGATTATGCAATACAAGGAAGGTACATCACACATTATCAACATCATTATCACAATATGGAGTATATATGATGTATATGTTTTATTTGGTTACCATGGTAACCGCAGTTACCTAGAATTGTCATTTTTTAGTGTATATGTTGCTATGGCACCAAAATACGTCAAATGTGTCTGTACCATATTTTTGAACATGAAAAAATACCCAAAGTGAATTTTCACTAAAAAATCTTATTAGATTACAATTATTATGATTTTTATCTTAAAAATCCATTAAATCGGGGTAAAATTGTACTAACTTTCTCCCAATTTGGGGAGGCTGGCAAATAAAGAGAATTCAAGGCAGAGACAAATGGGTCTGGTTCCCGAGAGACAATATAGCAAATAGTGAGAATCCAGAAAATTATAGCTGTAAACCAATTAGTAAGAAAACTACAGAATGCTCAAAATCGGCCAAAAATCGGCCCCTATTACGCAATAATGCGTAATTGGTAAAGGAAGAGTTAAAGACATTCCACTATGACTTTTCTATTCTATTACAAAATGAGGGTACATCTACATTTTTTCATGTAATATAAAAGGTCTATTATAAAACTAAACCCGCAGTTTTACTGTATCTACCCAGTTTGGCCTTAATTGATTATTCATTGGTTAAGTAATAGGGAAGACCCTTTCCTACATGTTTGTATGTTACATGATCCCCAGGAGATGCATAAGTTCTTACCACAGTGATATCCAAGTGCTCATTTCACCTTTTCATATAGACACCATCATGTCATATAGTCGCCACTTTCCCACTCCCCAACATAGTGCTTTAAAGTGGTAGGACCATGACATTTGACATATGACTTGTGTTTTAGTGCATACGTAGGATGCATGACATGTCATCATGTCATGTAGACGCCATCATGTCATATAGATGCCATCATGTCACAGACACCTTTCCGACCCAATGCTGTATTTTTCTTCACTATGACATTGTTAGGATCATAATATTTCACATGTGGATAACGTCTTAGTGTGGGCCAATATAATGCATGCTTTCGAAATAAGCAAATACAAGAAGGGTCAGAAATATAGTAGGGAAAAGTTATTTTGTCATATAGACGCATTTGACACCCTAATACAGATATTTCTCTTGACTATAACACTGTTAGGATCATAATATTTCACATGTAGTATACATAAATATAGTACAGTCATATAGACGCCATTGTGTCATATATACGCCTTTTCCATCCCAATAATGCATATCCCTTGGCTATGGCACTGTTAGGATCTTTATAATTCGTATGTGGGTAATATTTCAGTAGGGCCATATGATATATGACTTGGAATTGACTATAGACCTATGCAGCAAGAAAGGGTGACTTTTTCTTAATAAAGTTGCGTTAATGTTGGTTTTAGCAGAATCCATATGATATAGTCTGTAATGGCTACGTCTAAAAGCATCTCATATCAGGAGATTCCCAGGATAATTGTCTTTCAAATGATACAAATCAGAATGCAGTATTTTGAGGTTATATCTAGCACTTGTCAGTCACACTTCAGAAATGGTCAAAAATCTTATCAACAACTATTTCTGAAAAGTCACCCATTCTTGATGTATTTGTCTATAGATGCCATAAGGTTGGGAAATATAGACCTAGAAAGTTACTGTGTCATATAGACGCCAAGGGGTCCCAGACCTGCATCATTTTGGTGAGACACAGTCATAAAGTTTACAGTCCAGTGGTTTGTTTGCCCACTGCACTTCCCATATAAATAGAAACAATCTAGTATATGTAACTAGACCTATAGGCTACATAAGTTGGGAAAGGAAATCTAGCTATAGAATGGTCGCATTATTCAGTGCATATTTCCATTACTGAATATCTGTCAGGATGACATAGGATGTTCAATTGCTGCACAGATAAAAGTAAAAGAGTTGCTACAACTCTGACAGCTAGAGTCACAGTTTGTCTCCCACGCGACACCTATAGAGGGCATGCAGGTCCATAGGGGCATGCAGGTCTGGTGGATTGTGTAATTATGTCAGGCTAGGCTGGGGGCAACAGGTGTATACAATTAGTGGACAGGCCAGGTGAGGCCTGTGAGAGAAGTGAGTAGGTGAAGTTATTGCCCAAGAGAGGTCAATAACAAGACTCACACTACACTCTGCAGACTACTTTAGTATTGGCCACAAACATCAAATAAGATGCCTATATCATAGGTCTATGTGTAGTACTGAGCAGTGCCATACATTATATCTCAGACAGTTAGTGCCAAGCCTTATGATTATTTCCCCATCCCACAAATATGGTGGCTAAGCTCTATACTGTTGATGTTCTTGGAATGTATTGTAAAGTTTATCATCACATTTGATTCAGGTGAGTTAACTGGAAAAGCTTTTATATTGACATTCACAATTTAGACAAATTAAGACATAGTGTACTTTTCTATAAAGTACCAAAAGTGTATAGCATGTAACAAATGTCTGAAGTATTGATAGTGGCTCTAGCCTGTGGTTGCCACTGGTACCAAACTAGTGCAGGTTGTCCCATCAGGTGGTTTCATATGCAACTACTATCAGAGTCAACACATTTTTTATTTGACTCTACTCTTCATGGAGAGTCAAACTATGTATGACTCTGCTGTGGGAAGAGTCAACTGTACTTGACTCTGCACTGAAGGTAGAGTCAAGTTGTACAAAGTCCAAGGGGTATGGCTGGAGTGGCTGTGACACCTCCACCAGAGCCACCATGATTCTGATACAAGAGTCAACTAGAGTTGACACCTTTTACTTCTCTCTGAATCACTCAGGGTCCTGTCTCAGTGTCATATGACGCCTCAGGACACCTTTCAGGAGGAAAATTGAAAACAAGTGCAATGTATCATATTTCGATTTTAAAAGACCAATACCATGCAATAAGGGCTACGTCATCGTGTTTTCAGTTTTTTAATCTTTACAATCACAGTGCGTACTCCATGACCGTAATTCCAAATTACGGTCATACAAGATGGCGGCTGCAGTTGAGTTCAGTCTATTTCTTCTCCAGTCCATTGTATGAAATATATAACATATCGAAGGCTGCTTTTTGGCCAGACTGTAGTATAAATGACAATACTACTGACCCAAAACTCGGATCTTGTTCATATGTACTGGTTTATGCATAAATGTGCCTCTACATGGGAAAAAATCGACACGGGCGACACAGCCCTTTTAGGCGCTTTTAAAAATCGACGGACGCAGGAAAATTGGGGATAAAAATCGACCCACAGGGGGTTTTCTCTTTGTTCTTATATAGCTAAAAATCGACACAATGCCATTGCCCTACTGCTAAAATTCGACCCGGCGACACGGTCAAAATTGCGGGTACCCATGTAGAGGCACATAAATCAGCCATTTAGAGCTGGATGGTATGACCGTAATTCAGTTTGCATCGAAACATGGTATGACCGTAATTCACCTCAGGTATGACCGTAATTCTGTCAGTTCATGGTCAGTTGAAGTCATATTTCTGGCTTTATAATGCCTTGTTCAGTGTTCCCATATATGAGACATGTGCCCAGGAGTAATAGGACATCTCCTCTCCCTATAAGTTTTAACCAAACATCCTTAGAGAACAAAATGCCAACCATGTGGTCAGGTATGACCGTAATTCACACAGTATAACCGCAATTCACACAGTATGACCGTAATTCTCGCTTACAAATAGAGTATGACCGTAATTCAGTACCAAATATAGTACACAGTGTTCACCTGTGACCTTTTTTTTTTTTAAAGTGTTTTATTGGGTAAAAGAGACAAATACAAAAGTAGATGTTTCATCCTAGCTTAGGCGCATTGCCTTACTTCTGCTAGGTTCCCTTTCATGTCAATATGATATCACAGATTCGTACATGAATGGTTATGGCGTTTCATTAATTACATGCATTGTTTCACATATACAGACTAAAAAGTTGCAATTAAACAGGTGAAGTATTTAGATCATTGGTTGATGAGATGAGATGAGATGAGATGGGGCAGGTTGGTGTACAGAGTAGGGAGCATTTTACATCTAAAAGGTATGACACATTTCCTACATGAAACAGTGGTCGTAGTCCTTTTTTATCATAATTTTAAAATCAGCCAGGCTGTGTATAATGGTATAACAGGGTTTTGGCATGTTCCAACGTATGATGGCTCTATAAAAACAACTCCTCAGTACAATTGGTTTGAGCGATGTGGGGATTTTTAACCTTATACCTTGGTTATGTCTTGTTGGCAGGTTTCTGTTATCGACTAGATGAGGTTGACTTTTAAGGGTAAAAGCATAAAATAAAAGATGAATGTCCCTTCTAGTGGAAAGGTACATACATTTACTGTTATCATGGAGTTGTATGGTGTTATACAGTGGGTTGGCTTCTAGTTTTACCTTGTAAATTGTCCTTAAAGCTTTGTTTTGTAAGTATTGAAGTTCGTTAGATTCACCTACATTGCCCCTATCCCATACATAATCAACATAATCAAAGGATGGCAGGGTCCTTGTTTTGTGCATAGTAAGAGCGGTCAGGGTATCTACATACGTTCTGGCCCTAGCCGATTGAATTATCTTATTCCTAATATTATTAACAGTGTTTTTCCTATGCTGTAAAAACTTAAGCTCAGGGTCTAAAGTAAGCCCCAGATATTTAAAATTATAAACTCTTTCTAGTATAGCACCGTTTAACATTAAGACAGGATTTTTCCTCTGGAAATTATTAAAGTACATCCATTTGGTTTTTTTCTCATTGATAGTAAGACAATTTTCTAAGCACCATTTTGAAATTAGATTGATTGCAGTTTGCATTTTTTGTGGGCAGTTCAATGAGACAACAGCGTCATCCGCATATAAAGTAATGTTAAAATTATAGATTTTTGGCAAAGAATTTATATAGATAGAGAAGAGCACTGGGCCCAAGATGGAACCCTGAGGAACACCATATGTGATTGTTTTTTCATTAGATAAGACATTATTTGCTACTGTTTTTTGGGATCTGAGGTGGAGGTAACTTTTGAACCAATTACAATTTTCGCTAAGTCCAAAAAGGGATAATTTTTCAATTAATTTAGAGTGTGAGACTGTATCAAAAGCCTTTTTATAATCCAGATATAGGGAGATAGTAGGCTTGTTATTTACTATATTTTCTATTATATTTTGTAAGTGTTCATGTATTGCCGTCTGGGTCGAGTGTCCCGCTCTATATCCATGCTGCCTTGGCGATAAGAGATTACATTCATTCATATAACACTGTAACCTTGTACAAATTATTTTCTCTAGAATTTTCCCCGGTAAGGGTAATGAACTAATAGGTCTTAGATCTCCAACCTCCATTGAGTTTGCTTTCTTTGGAAGGGGCACCACTGTTCCAGCCTTCCATTTAGATGGAAAAACACTAGTCGTGAGGCATAAAGGTCCACAGGCATAAAATAACATCTGGTATACACATGAAGGCATCCTTGAGTACAGTAGTTTTTATATTTTTAATTGAAGACGATTTTTTAACATTAATCTTTTTAATATGTTTCATTAATTTAATAAATGAGACGGGGTTAAGCAGGTCTTTACCAACTATCGGAGTACCGTGTGGATTGACATTGTTCCTCTGCCCCTCACCAGGTGGCAGTGGATTAGCTAGCGTCTCACCAATTGACGAGAAGTATTAATATAATCGGCACATTTATCTGTAGGTACAATGAGACCAGTAGTATTATTTCTTAATTTTATTAGAGTGGAGGCTGTTTTTATAGGTAATAATTTCCTAATAGCTTGCCAAAATTTTGCAGGATCATCTTTTCTGTGTAATAATAACATGTCGATTTTCTCTTTCCTGCTTCTAAAAATCATACCTTCTACTCGATTTTTGTGAAAATCTGCTATGTGCCAGTCATCATAATCCATGCTTCTCCTTGCTATATTATAAAGCCTGTCCCTTTCTCTCATGGCTTCTATGATAGGAGGGGTTAACCATTCAGGGGTGAATTCTGGAACAATTATTTTCTTAATAGGACACATTTCATTGAGTATAGTTCTTATTATGTCAATGAGTCTGTCCCACATAGTGTTTACATTATTTGCTGTAACAACTGGCGTCCAGTCGATGCTATTAAGGATACTGGATACAAACTAAGTGCCCCCCTGTGGATGCTTTGAGAACCTTCAGAAACTGTTTAGGGGCACCAGAGCTCCACCTGGTAGATGTGCATGCAAACAGCAATTTGGAAAATATTTTAGTAGTTTTCTCCAAGAGAGCCTTGAACTTAGGATCTCAGGATTTACAGGCAAACTTGCTACTGACTGAGCTAACCAGACAAGTGTCTGTGAGGACTGCTAATGTTATGGTCAGTGGTACTTAGCATGTCTAGTTTGAAAAACATTTTCAGATTTCCCCAAGAGAGGCTTGAACTCACAACCTATGAATCAACAGGCAGGCATGCTATTGACTGAGCTAACGGGGCAAGTGTCTGTGAATACTGTTTAGAGATATATGTAGGATCTGATGACTACAAGTGGAATATCATCTAATGATGTAGCTTGTCAGGTGGTTCTTGTCCATTTGCTAAACATTGGCACCATGTTTGGTGCTGTTCTTTTGATATATTACACCTATCCTCAGGACCTGGGAACTGAGTTGGGGATGTGTGTGTGTGGAAAGAAAACCCTCCCTCCCAAAGGGGGGCTATATGGGTGGTATGAGGGGTGGTGGCTGTACTCAGCATCTCTTCTCTTAGGCTAAATGGTTCCCGTGGCATTCATATAGCGCACCAAAATTGTAGAAGCTTATTTGGTGATAGGGGTCAATTCTTTCTTGAAGTTAAGGATATAGGCATAGATTGTTTGACGCTCTCTGAGACATGGTACCACAAGGATATTAGGGATGGGGACATAGCGGTCCCTGGGTACCAATTTATAAGAAATGATAGGCAGGTACTAAATAATAAAGGTGAAATAAAGGCTGGAGGAGGACTCATGGTTTACTTGAGCGATGATGTCACCTTTAGTAGATACAATAAAGGCATGTCAGACCATAACGACAATGATTTGGAATTGCAAATGCTAACCATATCCAAGGGTATGTCCAAACCCCTAATGATAATGAATATCTATAGGCCAGATAAAGATGGTGACTTACCAACAGCCATAAGGTTACTGAAAAATCCAAGGATTGGATGCTAATAAATATTCTGAAATAATTATGCTTGGGGACTTTAATGTCAACTGTCGAATAGCCAACCCTAAAAGAGATAAGCTACTCCGTATGACTAATAGTCTAGGGTTGGTCCAGTTAATAAACTATATCACTCGCTATAATTTGAATGGAGAACATACAACGATTGATTTGATCTTTACCAACTCCAACCACATAGTAACCTCAGGGACTTACAGTACTGGTATAAGTGATCATGAATTGATTTATGCCTCCAGAAGCCATATTTCTATACCCAAGACACCACTGAAGTTTACAGGCAGATCTTATATGAGGTACATTATCCCATTAATTAGGAAAATAAACACCTCAAAGTCATCTGGCCTAGAAAACATTAATACACAAACACTAAAGGATACCTAACTCGCCTTGCCTAACCATTTCCAACATGTAATTAATTTAGTTCTAAAGACTTCTAAGTTCCCTGACCCATGGAAAGTAGCACTGGTCAAGCCACTCCCCAAAGGAGGGGACACCACTGATGTAAATAACTTAAGACCTATCTCTACCCTACCCCTCCCTGCAAAACTAACAGAAAGAATTATACATAAACAAACAATTAATTACCTAAATAACAACAATTTATTATCGGAAAACCAAGATGGATTTAGACCAGCACGATCAACCATAAATAGTCTTGAAAAATTTACAAACACAGTATACACTAACTTAAATAAACAGGAAATCACCACTGCCACCTTCCTCGACTTTAAAAAAGCCTTTGATACCTTAAATCACACAACATTATATAAAAAACTAAAATTTCTAGGATTTAACAATGACAGTATAAAATTATTCAAAAATTATTTAACCAACAGATGTCAACGCACTAAAGCCAATAGTATAATTTCCAAACCTCATCCCATTACCTGTGGTGTCCCCCAGGGCTCGGTCCTAGGCCCATTGCTATTTCTAACATATATCAATGACTTTGGACACTGCCTAGATCATCTCCAAGTACAACACTATGCTGATGATACAGTTGTTTTCTTGGCACACCCACCTGCCTCCCCAGAAGCACCAGTTCTCATCAATCATGATTTGGAACAAATTAGAATTTGGTGTGTAAAAAACTAATTGTCACTAAATGCTAAAAAAAACTAAGAGTGTTATCTTTGCAAATAAAGCCCTAAGAAAATTAAATAGAAAACGAAAATTAAATATCGGCAATGATAATATAGAGATAACCCCCTCCTATAATTACCTAGGAATAACCCTTGATAACCAATTAAATTTGAAAAAAACAAATTGGAATCACCAGAAGAAACTCTGACCATAAACTATTTATTTTTCGTAGAAATAGCAAAAGCCTCCCTGAAAAGGCTAAGCTGGATGTTGTCAAGACCATGCTACTGCCCACTATGGACTATGGGGATATTATCTATAGTGTGGCCCCAGTCACTGTACTTGATACCCTACAACCAACCCTAAGTAATGCCCTGAGATCAGTATATTGGAATAAGGGTACAAAAAACAATGAAAAACTGCATGAATTGGCTGAGCTGAACCTCCTTAAGGATAGAAGGGAGATGCATCTCCTAAAACATGCATTCAATGCCTCCTTGGTTGATGAGAAATTAGATAAGAGGCCCCTAAGAACCAGGGCCCATGATGCTAGTCTCCTAAAGGTGGCTAGAGTTAAGAACCCTATTTATAGGAAAAGCCTCTCCCATAGAGATGCCATACTTTGGAACCAACAAATACTTGCTACTAGGCTATATAGGACAGCAACAGAATTCAACGGATGGTTGAAAAAGGAATATGACAAGAAAATCATGTCCTTACCTGATGTCTGACCAGCTCCCAGACCCCAACCTGCCCTGGCCCCTGGGACTGGGGGGTTGATTATTTCCACTCACACACATTTATATTCCCCTATACTCATATGAATATAGTATTACCCTATGATGTAACATCTGAGGCCCTTGCATAAAAGATGGATGGGCGCCACTGATGTGGCCCCCACCCATCAATTTCTTTTTCTTTTTTTTTCTCTACTTTTCTCTACAACTTTATCTTTACTCCCTCTCTCTCCAACTATTCTTTCCTCTCCTATACTATCCCATATTCCTTTAACATCACAAAGAGGCTATTGGTAAAGCATTCTGCCAATAATTGAAAGGACAGTAATTTGCCTCAGCTAGGTAATGAACCTAGCCAATTTCCATATTTCAAATTATGTAATAACAGAATTTATTAAAACTAACAAAGGTAGAGGGGCTGATCAGATAAAACTGGCCAGCCCCCCATCCTATAACTACCCTCAATATGTGAGGTGGCATAGAAACCGCTTAACGGATATCATATTATCATTAATGCTGTGGAATACAAAAACACATTCTATAAGGATATGTATCTCCTCAGGATAAAAATAAATGAATTATCAATCAATCAATCAATCATATATAGCCATGTTTTGACAGAATTTGGTGAAGAATCTATGGGTTGATTCCTTTTAATGAAGAGATTATCTTGCAATTTTCAAGCAAGTCCCCAACATCTAACTCAATAGTTTCAATCCTATTGAGATATAATATGCAAATTACATATGGGATCCTGAGAAATATCCTAAGTCACATAACTAAAGTAATTTACTGCTATGATAAACATCTTGATGCCTTGTTTTAGGTTGAAATGATGTCTAGGATCTCTATAAAAAGTCCCACCAGGTGGGGTGTTTTTACTTTGATATGGGACGATAAATCTCTTTCATATTTTTTTTCTGTACTATTTATATACAGTAAAACTTCGTTATAAAGAGGACCTGAGGACCAGCGCAATTTGCTCCTTATAAGCAAGGTCTCCTTATAAGCAAGGTCAACAGTGCACTCCCTACATGTGTCTCTTATACCCTTATAGACTTGATTTGAATACAATTCAGATGGGTGTGTGTATTATCTCAAGTCAAACCCCCTTCTAGATCTCCTTCATGGAGCTTTTGATCTCCCTTCCTCCCTAGGGAAGCTACAATTGTATTCTACCCACCTCTATGGGATGGGACAGTGGGCAGATTTAAGCAGTATGTGACTGTAATCCTGAGAAATAACTTCCCTGGGTTTGCACGTATGAAATAAGGAAAATTACCTCCTTATATCAGAGGTTAAGATAAAAACACCTCCTTCTAAGAGAGTTTTCTTACTATATAAATGTATAGGGAAAAATCGGGACCACACAAATCTGCTCCTTATAAGCAAGGTCTCCTTATATCAGAGTTCCTTATAATGAAGTTTCACTGTATATAGGAAGATGTGGAGTGATTCTCAAGAGGTTTCTATGGTTTTCTGAGATTGTATCCGGTGTCCTTAAGGGTATTCTTAAATTTCAAGAAGTCATATTTCCTATATGATCTAGCCATTACAGATTTTTTCTCTATCTTAGTACGTTGGCATTTTAAAACCATATATATTGGAACGTGATCAGATATTCTAAAACCAATCGTACCTGACTAAGACACATTATGAACATTTGTATAAAAATGATCTAACAGAGTCCCTGACTGGGGTCTAGTAATTTCATTTATTAATTGAGAAACATCATTATCAGTACAGAAATTATCCACTTTAGAGTTTGTAATATCCTCTTGAGAAAAAAGGTCAACGTTAAAATCACCCATAATGATTATTTTTCTATTCTTAGTAACAGGCTTTTTAGCTCCTCTAGCTTCCTATAAATAGCATTTTTATCATTATCTGGGTCTGGAGGCCGGTAACATACATAAACCTTATACTTTATAACTCCAACCTCAATGTCGACACAGAGTATTTCATATTCCTTGTGTATTCATGAAGAATTAATATCTTCAGTAGCAGTGTTATGGTCTCTTAAGTATAACATGACTCCTCCTGCACCTTTTTCTCGGTGGGGTGTTCTGTCTAGCCTAATATATTGGTACCCAGGAATGAATAAGTCAATATCATTATGAGTAGGGTTTAGCCAGGTTTCGACAATGCCTGTAATATCTGCACTGGAAATTATTTTAAAAGCATCACATCTTTTCTTATAAATAGATCTAGCATTAATACATACAAATTTTAAGCCTTTTGTGGCTCTTAGCGTGTCCAAATCATCCATTGTTATACACTGTAAAGATACACCAAGGATTTAATGCATTGAAATGACATTGTGAGATGATACCAAGTATGAGTTGATCGAGTGGGGAGTTCTTAAGAAGCATGTTGCGTCTGGCTATGGCTGAGTGGACAGCGCGCCCCCTATATGATATATGGGAAAAAAACATTATACTGTGGCAATCCAACCATATTGATTATACATAGCATGATAGATTTTAATAAACACATTTAATTACACAAGCTTATAAATGTAAATGTTGGGTGGGATCAGCCTAGTAGTATAGTATGTATCGGAACGGGACTATAGTTAAGTACTGTTTATTACTCAATCGACCTGCAGCCAATCAGAGGGCTCCATTTGGTCACGTGACCGGAAGTGACCTACTTAGGGGATTAGTGGTGACGTCACGTGACCTAGTTAGCCAATCAGAGGCCGCCATTGGGTCACGTGACCGGAAGTGAGGTCATATGACCTACTAATGGACCGGAAGTGACGTCATATGACCTACTTAGGGGACCGGAAGTGACCTACTTTAGGATCACGTGACCGGAAGTGACCTGATGAGTCACGTGACCGGAAGTGACGTCACATGACCTAATGGCCAACCGGAAGTGACCTGATTGAGGATCACGTGACCGGAAGTGACCTGATTGATCACGTGACCGGAAGAAGAAGAAGAAGAAGAAGAAGTGACGTCACGCGACTTAATGAAGAGATGAGCGTCTTTAAGGGGTCACGGGCTTTAAAATGTGATATCTTTTTTTTTTGGAGGAGGAGGTGAGTCTCTTATTTTTTTTCGGTAAACTAATAAAAAACACCACGATATAAGTTTTTTTTTCATTTTTTATTGTTTTACGAGCGACTGGAAGTGACTTATTGAACTAGGTAGAAGCGTTCTTTAGAGTGTATAAGGGGGAAGGAGGGGAGGGGGGGAGGGGGGCCCTTTTAAGATGCATGGGGAGGGGGGCGCTTTTAGGATGCATGGGGCGAGTGGTGGGGGGGGAGGGGGGGAGGGGGGCACTCTAGGGGGGGGGCACTCTAAGGGGCGCGTTTGTCTCTTTTAAGAAAGAAAAAGAAAAGAAAAGAAAAGAAAAAAAGATTTTCAATCGAGAGACACGCTTCTTCCTCTCGAGAGGAAGAAGCGTGTCTCTTCGTTTTTTTTTTTTGTTTATCACGTGCTTCGATGAGGCGATCAGCTGCGACTGGAGGAAGAAGTGACACTTTAAGAGATCGCGCGTCTTAATTGTTATGATATATATTTTTTTTTTTTTTTTTTTTTTTTTACTTACTAATAAAGAAGACGTATGAAAATAAAACACAACAATTCACATGTCCGTCGTTCTCGTTGTTTCTTGCTTGATAAAGTCAAGTAATATCGCGATGCCGAGGCCAAACTTTCCCATGTCCTCAGTCAACACTCGAAGGAGTTCAAAAGGCGTACCGCCGGCGCCGTCAGCTTCATCTTGCCACATTTTCAACACTCGGAAGGCCCACTCAGCGGGACTTCCTCCGTATTCGCATTCTTCAGCGATCTTATCTAACCTCTCAGGCGACAATTTTAAATGGTCCCCCACCTCTTTCCACCTGCTACCCAGACGTCTGCCGAGGGTGCCCAAGTGCTTATGCATCGCGCGCGAGTCGGGGTTTTCGAAATCCAACCCCTGTCTGTGGAGAAGGGCCATCCACTGAGCCAACAGTTCCATGCGTCTAATGCGGGTGAAGACGCGACCGAGCTCGCCCCATCTATGACGATGCGGGGTTTCACCCCACCACACTCGGAACATCGCCGTACACAGCTCCTCCGGTGTCTTGACACTGCGCTCTACTAGAGCATCCATACGGGCGGCGCTGACTTTTAAGCTACTGCCCAACTCTCTCCAACAGCCGCTCAACTCTTTACCTAGTTGACGAAGCAAGGCGTCGCTATAGGCTAACCGCCGCTGTCCTACCTGTCGGGTCTCCCCATCATCGGTCTGCCTCGCGCCGCGTCTCACGTCGTCAAGCCGCATTAACTTTTTTTCAGGCGCACCGGGCGGTGAAGGCGAGCTTGAAAGTGGAATAGCTTGAGCCATCTCGTCTCGTCTTGGCGGCGGCGGCAGCGGCGGCGGCGGCGGCGGCGGTGGTGGTGGTGGCGGTGGTGGTGGTAGTAGCCGTTACTGGGGTCAGAGGCGATATGTTTTTTTTCCAACAGAAATCAGAGCTTTTTATACAGAGGGAGTTTAATCCCATTTCCAACAGCGCTCCAGCTGTCTAGCGCCCTGTCCGCATGACGCTTTTTCAGCCGCTCCGCTCCTTAAGAGCTTAGATGACGAGGGGGTGTGGCATCGCTATCCGTGGAGACCAGCTGAAAACGGTGTTTTTTCCTCACTCATAGCCTTACCTCCTACCCCCTACCCGAGGACGTCTCCCTCCCTCTGACATTCATTGTAACAAACGTCAGAGGTCAGGTGAAAATCGGATTTTTTTTCATGCACAGCCTTAGGCAGCTGTCGCCCCCCCCCCCTCCCTATTGAACTAGCCGGCCGCCCGCCCGCCTGGCCGGCCCGGTCTACTCACCACGGCAGGAGGTGGCGATTTTTGTCTTACACTTAAGTCGCTCACCACATGCACACGCCTCTACTCACAGACAGACACGTTCGTCTTAGGGGGGTCCTGCTTCACGCCACACGCCTCCTGTAGTTTTTTTTTGTATACACACTGTAAGCTCATCACCGTTACCGTTAATCCTTTATACAGCTAACGCGCGCTGAATGGCTGAACAGGGTGGTAAGCGGCTTAGCTCACCACAGTGGATCCCTCAAAAAGGGATCCAGCTGAAAACGTCATACCTTATGTCTTTGTGAATGGCCGCCGCCGGTCAGTCGACGGCAGGCAGCAACCGCTTAACCCTTTATACAGCTAATGCGCGTTGAATTGCTGAACAGGGTGGTAAGCGGCTTAGCTCATCATCACAGTCGATCTCTCAAAAAAAGGGGGGGGGAAAGGGATCCAGCTGAAAACGTCATGCCTTATGTCTTTTTGTTTCTCTTTGTGAATGGCCGCCGGCCAGCCGGCGGCAGCTGAACAGGGTCGGTAAGTAGCTTAGCTCTAGAAGCGAGAAGGCGTATATAAGGGGCTTGGAAACCTCCATTCACTCACTCATTCTTTTGCTGCTCTCTACAGTCACCACCATGAGCAAAAGACAACATCTAGCGTCGTTCAAGAACAAGAAGACTACGCGGAACAGCGTTCGTTTAGCGTCAGTGCCTGCTCTTGCTACTGAACATGAGACTACCGCCGCAGCCGGTTGGTCTTATCACCCTCCTGCTGTAGCGAGCGCTCGCGGCAGTAGTAGTAGTAGTAGTAGTAGTAGTAGTACTAGTAGTAGCAGTAGTAGTAGTAGTGGTAGTAGTAGTAGTAGTACTACTGGTAGCAGTCGTCGTGCTAGCGACGTTGTTACACTCGCGACGGTACACGTTGCTGCTAAGCGCGCTGCCGCTGCTACCGCCGTCCCGCCTGCCGCTGCTGCTGCTGCTGCTGCTGCTGCTGCGCCTGCTACTGCTGCGCCTGCTACGGCTGCGCCTGCTGAGGCTGCTGCTGCGCCTGCTACTGTTGCGTCTGCTGCGGCTGCTGCTGCGACTGCTTCTGCTGCACCTGCTGCTACTGCTACTACTACTGACGACAACGCTCCTGGCACAGCGCAGTACTGGCAACCGGGTTTTTACCTCCCCACTACTGTTGATGACTTTGATGACCTGCCGCACGTTGCACAGCCCCTCTCCTCCACCACTACATCGACGGACGCCCTCGACGCCGCTCGCGCTGAGAGTTACAGCTATTCGGACACTCAGCCCCTAAACCGAGAAGAAGAGGAGGAGGAGGAGGAGCAGCAGCAGCAGCAGCAACAGGGTGAGACAGAGAACGACGCTGACGACGAGGCGTACGAAGAACCCGAAGGGCAAGGGGTGAGCGGTACGTTTTTCGGCTTCCCTCTTCGACCTTTCGACCTCACTTCCTCCACTGCTAGCGCCCCCCCGTCCGGTCCGTGGCGACTGCCCTCACCGCCACCTTACGAGGGCGGCGGCGCTTCACCTTCTACCGCTACACTCAGCACGGACGGCGTGTGGCTGCGCTGTTCCAACAACGAGACCTCCGATACCACCAGCGCTGACGCTGCTCCTGCTATCGGTTCTGCTGCTGATTCAGCTCACGCTGATGGTGTTACTCATCCTGCGGGTGTGAAACGTTCTAAGGTGAGTTCCAGAACAACAAGGCCCACTAAGAAGAGAAAAATACAAGAAAAAGAAGGAGATGGACGAGAAGAAGCAGAGAAAACACTCGGGTTAGAGTTCTGCTTAGACGGAGCTTTGACGCTGGAGATCTGGGAGGACGTGGCTAGACTGTCTAGGAGGCCGCGCTACACAAAAGACGGCCAGGTGAAAGAGGCGTCTCTGACCAGAAGCAAGCGAGTGCACTTCACGGCCGACGCGCTGCGCGAGCTCATAGCACGCATCGCCGATATCCGCGCAGTGGTGCGCATACGCGACACAGCGGCCGCGCAAGGAAAACCTAATCACACCCCCTGGTTCGCAGTGCTGGATGAGGCGGGCGAAGTGTACGCAGCTGTGAGCTACTACAGCGGTAAGAACCTCGTCCACGTGCGCAAGTACGAAGGTCCTGACAAAAAACCCACACAGCAGGGGGTGACGCTGTCCGCCAGAGCGCTCAAAGAGTTGGATGACAAAACAGAGATCATTCTGAAATATCTCGGCATAGATTCGGAATGAGAGACGCTCAACGCTCACGCGCGCACACACACAGCGTTTGACGTACGCTGTATGAGACAGACAGACAGACGGATACACAGACAGCAGACAGAAAGATAGTTACATAGACGACAGATTGATAGATAGCTAGATAGATAGATAGATAGTTAGACGGCTAAGTAGTTGGTAACCGAGTGAAAAAAAACATGACACAGTACGCATGCGAAAAGTGTTTCAAAATGTTTAAAAGAGCGTACAACCACGAGAGACACGTAGAAAATTGTAGAGTAGTAGCTAAGTTTTGCCCTCTATGCGGCGAAGGGGATTGCCGAAAGAGCGCTTGTCGACGCGAATCTCTGGACGGGGTGACCGTCCCTCCGCGCATATGTGCTGTACCGAACGGGGAGGAAACGTTCACGGCGAATTGGCCTGCGATACAAACGGGCGTCAGGATGCACGGGACTCGCGTGAGTGTAACAAACTTCAGGCTACCAACCGGCGAGTTGAGTGACGCTGTAGATACTATGCGTCGCATTCACTTGACACAAAGATTCAGATACAAAGTGGGTTTCTCGGTAGGCTTACTGTTACAACACAGAGAAGACAAGAGCAAACTGCGCTACTTCCACGCCTCCCAGAACAACGCAACTCTCATACAACCGCTCCCTACTGTAACTAATTCAGAAACTTTGGAAGAGCTCCTCTCAAAGATGCAAAACACCGTCGCTTGCGAGGAGGTACGGAAACTTTGCGACGCTGACACCAAGTGGCACGTTCTTTTTCCTACCAATTTGAACATCTGCGTTTACATGGGACCGGGGGAATTCCCCATAGGCGGTAGGATCACTCAGGCCGGTCGAGTTGGAAAGAGAAGCGGCGTGTTAGATTTTCCCAACAAGGACAACCTCTGCATCTTCCGCTGCATTTCCTTTCACTTATACAACACCAGCAAGCGCGCTTCAGATTTGTTACGTCAGTTCTGTCCCGCTGCCACACCTGAATGCTTTCCGGGTCTGAACATCCGCGACTTACCCGCGTTAGAGACCTTGTTTGACGTACAAATAGCGGTTTACACCGCGTCGCGTCAAGTGCCGGGGCGGAAGTTGAGAAGACGCGTTACTCTGATCAGACCGCCTTCCAGAACTGTGGCCGCCCGAGGTAAAGTCAACCTACACCTGACGGCGAAAGGCGGTTTGCACGTCTCTCTCGTCACGGACTTCAACGCGTACGCGGGCATATACGAATGTTGCAAGTGTAAGGCGGCGTTCACCACCGAGTTCTTGCTGAAGAGACACAGGAACCAGCTTTCCTCTTGCCGACAAGTCAAGTTGCGCTACGTAGGTGGCATCTACCAAAATTCGAGAACGATTTTCGAAGCGCTAGCAGACTTCTCCATTTTTCCCCCCGACGGACATTCCGGAATCTACCCTTACAAGATCGCCTTCGATTTCGAGGCTTTCTTCAGACCGTGCAAAGAACCGTCGACGGAGCACGTGTCCCTGCTGTGGGATCACGTCCCTTTGTCGGCTAGCGTCGCATCCGACTTTCCGGGGTGGGAGGGGCCCGTGTGCTTCGTCAGAGCATCCGACGCAGATTCCGACCCCTTGTTGGACCGAGTTTTAAATCACATAAACGAGAACGCCAAAGCGATCGGGGAAGCTGTGCTAGAACTTTACCGACCGACCTTAGCGAAGTTAGATGCGGCGATAGGTGAAGCTCTCCTGCTGGAGGAGGCGACGTTCACCACCCCTTCTCCAGGCGGCTTCGCTGCGGCTCAGACCAGACACCCGTTAGTTCAACTGAAGAAGCGTCTTCTGAGATACATCCGTCAAGCTCCAGTGGTGGGCTTCAACTCGGGGCGTTACGACTTGAACCTGATCAAAATACGCCTTCACTCCTTCTTCGCCTCCGGAGACCGAAGAAACCAAGAATTCAGCGTCATAAAGAGAAGCAATCAATACTTGGCGGTTTACACACAGCACACGGTTTTCTTGGACGTAGTCAACTACTTGGCACCCGGTTACAACTACGCGACCTATTTGCGAGCTTTCACCAGGAACGAAGAGAAAGGTCACTTTCCTTACGAATGGATGACGTCTACCAGGAAACTGGCAAACAGAACGCTGCCGCCGAGATCGGCTTTCGACAGCGAGCTAACGGGCGTCAAAATGTCCGAATCCGACTACGCCGCATGTCAGAAAGTTTGGTCCGACGAGAAGATGCAAACTATGGAAGACTACTTGATCCACTACAACAACAAAGACGTGAAACCTTTCATAGAAGCTCTGAAAAATCACGCTAAATTTTTCCAAGATCGCGGCATCGACATGTTGAAAGACGGAGTTTCTCTCGCCGGTTTGACTTTACGGTTCCTCTTCCAAAACCTAGAAGACGCGTTCACAACGTTTCCCCAGTTCGACGCCGTCCTCCACGCTCTGATCAAAGAGAATCTAGTCGGCGGTCCTTCCATCATCTTCCATAGATTTCACGAGAAGGGCACCACGCGGATAAGGGAGCACAAGTACGGCGAAGAAGCGAGACCGTGCCAACACATACTAGGACTAGACGCTAACTCTCTGTACTTGCGCTGCATGAGCGAAGCGCACTGCACGGGCTATTACGCGGTGAGACGGCCCGAGACCGAGTTCAAGCCCGAAATCAGGCAAAGAAACTCTCACAGCGCTTTGGAGTGGTTACGCTTCGTAGAGCACGACCGCGACGTGAAACTGCGCCACGCTCTGAACGGCGGCGAGATGGTGGTAGGCTGTCGGAGAATTCGCGTGGACGGATTTCACGCGGCCTCTAATACGGTTTTCCAGTTTCACGGGTGTTGGTTCCACGCTCACGAGTGCATACCGTCGCACCGATATCAGTGCGCTTCACTGAGAGAGGAGAGACGCGACAGAACGACCAGAGTAAGCGCTTACTTGAAAGCGCTAGGTTACAAGCTGGTCGTCGTGTGGGAGTGCGAATGGCGAGAGATGAAGCGTCGAGATGAGCGGGTCAAGGCCTCCCAACAACGCTGGAAGGTTGACGCTTTGAAAGTGTCTCGAAACGCAATGAGCGAGAGCGACATCCTTTCCGCTGTGAAAGAGGAGAAAATGTTCGGTTTAGTTCAAGTGGACATCACTACGCCGCCTCACCTACGAGACTACTTCGAAGAAATGACCCCCGTTTTCAAGAACGCGACCGTTTCAAAATCGGACATAGGCCCTCACATGTCAGACTTTGCGCAGGAAGAAAAGCTGTTGAACACGCCTCAGAGATGTCTGATAGGGAGTTACCACGGAAAAAATATTCTCTTGGGAACGCCGCTTCTCAAGTGGTATTTAGAGCACGGTTTGATAGTCACCAAAGTGCAGCTGGTGGTAGAATACCTACCTAAACGCTCCTTTGCCGGTTTCGCGGACGAAGTGACGGCGGCGCGAAGACGTGGCGACGTGAACGAAAACGAGAAAATTCTGTCAGACTGTTACAAGTTAATGGGAAACGCTACGTACGGTAAAACAATCTGCAACAAAGAAAAACACACGGCGGTGAGATACACTGACAGTCGGAAGTTCGAACTATTGGCCAATTCGTGGCGCTTCAAAAAGGCGTCCGAGTTGACTTCCGATCTGTTTGAAGTCGAACTACAACCGAAAACGGTCAAGAACAACCTCCCTATTCAGATAGGGTTCATGGTGTACCAGTACGCGAAGTTGAAAATGTTAGAGTTCACATACGACTTCTTGGATAGATTCGTCGATCGGCGCGATTATGCCCTTTGTCAAATGGACACCGACAGTCTTTACATGGCTCTCAGCGGTGACACGTTGGATGACCTAGTGAAACCTCGCCTGAGAGAGACGTACTTCAGAGAGAAACGAAAGTGGCTTCCGACAGCGGTGTGTGACGAGCACTTAGAGCTTTTCGTGAAGACAAAAACGGAAAGAGTGCGAGAATGGTGTGCGCCGCCCGGCGGATGTTGTGAGAGACGGTACCTTCACGATCTGAGAACTTCGGGGCTCATGAAAGCGGAGTGGGAAGGTGACGGGATCCTAAGTCTCAACCCTAAGACTTACATTTGCTACGATCGAGTCAGCGACACCGGTGAAAGAAAATCCAAAAAATGGAGTGCAAAAGGCGTACAGAAGAAACAAAACCCCCAGGAACCAGACGCCTTCTTGGATGTTCTTCGCCAACGAAAAACTCTCATTGCTGTAAATAGAAATTTCAAAGTGGTGCGAAACAAAATGGTCACCTACACCATAGAGAAAGACGGCGTGCGCTACTTGTATTATAAGCGTCGCGTGCATTCTGACGGTGTGACAACGAGTCCTTTAGAGATATGAAAAAAAAAAAAAAATAATAAGGGTGTGCATCTTTTCAAAAATAGAGTGTTTATCAAGATTGAAAAAAAATAAATAGAAAAAAATTAAAAGAAAATATTGTTGTGTTTTTATTATCATACGTCTTCTTTTACTAGTAAGTCGCGCAGTCTCTTAAAGCGTCGCTCATGTGACGACGTCGCTTCCAGTCACGGGATCCTAAAGACCCTCACTTCCTAAACAAAAAAAAAACTTCTTCTTCTTCCGGTCACGTGATCAATCAGGTCGCTTCCGGTCACGTGATCTCACTTCCGGTTGGCCATTAAGTCGTGTGACGTCACTTCCGGTCACGTGACTCATCAGGTCACTTCCGATCACGTGATCCTAAATTAGGTCATATGACGTCACTTCCGGTCCCCTAAGTAGGTCAGTAGGTTACCCAGAATGCACCACTAATCCCCTAAGTAGGTCACTTCCGGTCACCAAATGGAGGCCTCTGATTGGCTGCAGGGTTACCCAGAATGCACCACTAATCCCCTAAGTAGGTCACTTCCGGTCACGTGACCAAATGGAGGCCTCTGATTGGCTAACTAGGTCACGTGACGTCACCACTAATCCCCTAAGTAGGTCACTTCCGGTCACGTGACCAAATGGAGGCCTCTGATTGGCTGCATATCGATTGAGTAATAAACAGTACTTAACTATAGTCCCGTTCCGATACATACTATACTACTCAGCCTTAAATTAATGCTAAATTAATTGATTTCAATTTACCGGTACATTAAAGTGTATATACACATATCGGTACATGATTGCGATCAGCTGATTCAGCTTGACCCAGTAACCTTGCTTAGGACGGACACTTCATGTTTACCCGGTCGCCCACTCCATAGTATTATGTAAGAACAATCCAGGGATGCTTTTCTTTCAAGTTAATGTTTACATAATTACCTTAGTGGGACTGTAGGGCATATGCACCCACAGCTCAGAACCTCCCAAGACAATGTTACTAAGTAAGAGAGTACTTTACTATGTATATGCGAGAGATGTTGATATATTAACTAGTACCGTAAAATAATAGTTATTTTACTGCTGCTTTTTTCACTGCAGAGCCTATAAGGCTTAACATGCCATCCTGTAGTCTGACAGAGTCATTGTTCATTGTTGGTTTCAGACCTTTTTCTGGTTTGCCTTTTTTTTTCGCCGTGCTAACACTTCTAGAAGGGGTAATTACAATTGAGGTCTCTATATGGGTAGGAGAGCCACGGACTGTGGCGTTTCCATGATCATCTTGTAAGTCCTGCATTGTTATTGGCTTCCCAAGCCTTTTCTCAGCGGCTGCAGGTGATACGGTAGTAAGATTCATACGAGTGTTATCAGGTGAAGACACTGTAGTCCTAGCGACTGTTATCACCGGGGATGTTGTTGTTGTTGTGGCGGTGTTGCCCGTCGTCGGAGCTGCTGTGGTAGTTGTTGTAGCTGTCGTAGCTGTAGCTGATGTAGCTGCAGTTGTAGTTGGTGCAGGTACCGGGTCGTCCCTTGGCACAGAGGGGATTGCTGCCGCTGCTGCTACCGTCGGATCTGGAGTGGGCGTGGCACCTTTATCCTTTGTGCCTTGTCCTGGTTCTTACAAAACACCGCTTTCCTGTGGCTCAGGGCTTGTTCTGCACAGTGGAAAGTATATCCGTCAACCTCAATGGTACATGCATAAAAGTTGCTGAGGGGGGCCAGCTCGGAGTGAAACGCTACCATACCGTCATTAATGTAAGTACGAGCGTTGGCAAGGTGAATCTCAGGGGGCAGGTCCCCCAGGGCTTGGTGCGGGTAGAATTTTCCACCAAAAATGATGCCTCTTCCCCTGGGTTTAACATTAATGCCAGCCTCAAAGGCCAGCCTTGCTATTGTACTCACATCAGCCTTTTGTTTTCTTATAGCATTGTTACTATCCTCAGATAGGTACATGGTGGAGTTTTCTCTCTTCAGCCTGCCCTTAAGAGATAGGAGCCTGTCCCTTGTACTGTCTTTTACACAAACCACGATAATTGTTCTAATTTTGCTGGTGGGGGAACCTTGTCTGTAGGCATAGTCTATCTCTCTCTTTAGGAAGTCGTCGTCATTGGACGCCAGGAGAGTGCAGGCAACCTCAAGTGTGGATTCATTAGTCGTATACGCCATACCATCAATGACCAAATCCCTCCTTCTCAAAGAGTGATCGTTTAAGTTTATCGCCTCTTTATTTTCATCAATGGCTGTGGTATTGACTCTGAGTTGCCTTTCACTAGTTAACAGTCTAGACTTTAGAGATTTTACCTCTTCCTCCAGGGTGCCTTTGTCCGTTTGTAGTTTGGATATATCCTGTTGGGAGAAGACAAGTGACTCCTTTAATGCATCCCTCTCTGTGAGGAGGTAATCCAAAGTATCCCCCAGCCCTTCTGTATAGGACGAAATATCTCCTGGGTTATGCCTAGTTATAGGCTTCCTCAAGTCCGCTAATACTTTTGCCGCCGCATCCCTGCTCACCATGTTGACAGGGTACAGGTAAGACAAAGCACAGGTAGGTGCGGGTCACTGGAGCGTGCAGTAGAAATCCACACCGGCGGATATGTCAGAGAGAAAATCTCTTCAAACTCCTTTAATCCTAGAGATCCTCCTTATTTAAGTAGGTCTAGGTTAAGTAGTAACCTTTATACTAATGTTGTGCCAGTTATAAAGGTGTAGGTGGAGTAATTCCTTGGTAGATTGTAGAAAATCCGGGAGCGTGCTATGGTGTCTGTCTAGTGTGGTGAAGACGCCATAGCCAGTGGCTTTGATATAGGACTGTCACTAGAGTATTCTGTAGTTAAACAGGGCGAAACCGGGGTCGAAACATGCTTGCAATGGACTGTGTCATTGGCACTGACAGCAGTGACACTATGCTATATGTAGATGTACACTGCCTTGCTATGATACCCACCTTGGTCTTGGGGGTTGTTGGGGGGGGGGGGCACATACATGTAGTACAATGTATATAGGTACCCTGACACGTGGTGTAGCCCTAATTAGTCCTACAGTACTATAGGTGGTGGGGGGGGGGCACATACATAACCCCATCATAATTCCTTTGTAGTAGGAGAGCATTCCACTGAATTACGGTCATACTTGTACACTGAATTACGGTCATACTTTTTGATAGAATTACGGTCATACCTGACATTCTCATGACAGAATTACGGTCATACCATTGCCTGAATTACGGTCATACCATCCAGCTCTAAATGGCTGATTTATGCATAAACCAGTACATATGAACAAGATCCGAGTGTTGGGTCAGTAGCATTGTCAATATACTACAGCCTGGCCAAAAAGCAGCCTTCGATATGTTATATATTTCATACAATGCACTGGAGAAGAAATAGACTGAACTCAACTGCAGCCGCCATCTTGTATGACCGTAATTCGGAATTACGGTCATGGAGTACGCACTGTGACAATAGAACCCCCTCAAAAAATAGCAATAAAGAATTGACCCAACTGTGTTATAATTTTCTACAGGAACCTGTAGAAAACCATTGACATTTCACATATAAATATTTGAACAATACATAATAATTGTACAAAAGGTGCCTCCCCTACCCTCCCTTCCCTCAGCCAATGAGGTCCTCCATGTTTCGTTCCACACCCAACCATCAGGTGGCCACCGGCTCTGGCTAGTGGATGAAGCTGCACCTTGTGCTATGATTTTCTATGGTCTGGAGATGTCAGCAGCTCTGGATATTTAACATATGCTGATAATATCAAGTGATAACCAATATCTGTAATGTGCTCTCTAAACACATGTGCATTGGACCTAAATGGCCCTAGACCCCTAAATTCGATATAGCAACATGGCCATTTCTGATTTGACGACAAGGCCATTTCCTAGAATCGACATGGGACATGGCCGCACTAGTGAAATGGGACATGGAGCATTCCGTCTCACATGCGACATTGGCCTCAATGGTATGGATGTGAATAGCATCAGAACCTAAGAAAGCCCTAAATTACACTAATCTGACGATAAAATTCCTAAAATGTTCTCGAATGACAAGCTCAAACTCCCTCAGGACACATCAATTCTTGAAAGTGTAAATTCCAAAATTTTCTGAAGATATAGATTCTTACCTGTTTCAAACCATTCTGAATACGCCATTTTCATAGGAAAATTTATAAATGTTTAGGGGGGGGGCCTGCGGCCAAAAGAGATCCCCCTTAGTGATACTAGCGATATTGGTTTTTTCCTTAGGGACATGGGCATTTCTTAAAATCGATATACGACATGGGGACCCCCCCTCCCATCAAGGGCGCCACCTATGCTATATCTTATCATATAATGTGAAAGAAGAGTCAACAATAGTTTAATTCTATAGTGGCCATTGCAAAACAATATATTTATTACAACTTCAGTTTACAGTTTGGAACCCCATGGGTTCGGATCGGGTTGTTTAAAGGTAAGTGGCCAACGTCCGCCGTTCCTTGGCTAAACCCACAGGTTTTAACAAGCTTGGCGAGTGACATGGCTATATAGGGTATCATGATACCCTATATAGCCATGTCACTCGCCAATCTGAGGTCTTGTTAAAACCTGTGGCTAAACCTGAGCAGTGGTAGTCTCTCAACCAGCTATGCTATCGAGTCCTCCCATTGGCTTATAGGTGACCAACCTGTGCATGCACGCTCACACCAGAGGCCTAAAGCGACCTCTGTCCATACCCCAGAGCTGGGACAGGTGCTACCACCCGTCGTCAGCCTGAAGGGTTCAGTTCGCAACACAACGCCCAACAGGACCCGTATGATAATAGTTTGACATACCTGGACCCTACACATGTAAGAATTGTAGAGAAAACAAACATAAAATAAACCATCCAGAGAATGAACTACTTGTATAGGTTCCTACCCAGCAAATATGAGCCACTGTGGGTGATAAGTTGGCAGCCCCTCACCCATGCGTTGTTTGAATCAAAAATGAGTCACATAGTGTGAGCGGTAACCCAGCTTCACTCACACTCACTCATATATCATCACCTGGCCTCACTCACACATGTGTCATCACCTGGTCTCACTCATGTTCACACATGTGTCATCACCCAGCCTCACCCACACTCACACATGTGTCATCACTCAGCCTCACCCACACTCACAAATGTGTCATGATGCAGCCTCACCAGCAATCATACATTGTTTATTAAAGGGGCGGTTCTCCTGCCGTAGATCCAAGAGTAGAGCATGTCGTTCATAACCAAGTGACCTTTCAGATGTGTCTGTAAACAAGGCCCCAAGCCACCAAAGGCCACTTGGTAGACTGCAGTCAGTCTTGAGTGTGCTGACAGCCTTCAAACGTACACTGTAAAAAAGTGTTTCTAATTTTTAAACACATTTGCCCAAACATACTAAAGTTGGACACTTTCACTGAATCTCAGAATCTCAGCACTTTCTTCTGTCAGCAAGTGCAGGGATATGGCTGGTGGTGGTGGTTGAGCCTACAAAAGTGAAATATTGGTGGACAAGGCCAGTTTGGCTGGCCCACTGGAATATTTTGGACAGCACTATGTACTTATTATTGTTGACATTATCTAAATTGTCATTGATGTCAATCAATACAATGGGTACTATATTTGACTAAGGAGAGCCTGTACATGGGCAAAAGCCTGAACAAGGAATAGGAGAATAATACCAGTGGGCTAGTTAAACTGCCCTCTCCCATGGTTTTTCATTGTTGTAGCTCACCCCTCACTGACGGCCATATCCCTACACATAGTTAGAAAAAAGCTTGCCATCAACATGTTTGGGTGAAAGTGTTTAAATTATATTCACATTTTTTAAGGCCGAAAGGCCCCGGAGGGGCCCTGGTGGTGAGCTTGCGAACAACCAGGTTGAGGCATTATATTGTTTTCACTTGACAGGAAGTCAGTACGGGTGCCGCCATTTTGTTTTAAGGGGTGCCGCCATTTTGTTTTAAGGTGTCACAACACAAATTTATGCATATAATGATAAAATTAATATTAATCAACCTTTCGATCCTGAGGTCGATCATAAGCATACCTATACCCCCTAACATGGACCCAAGGAATTCAATGGTTCTATTGGTTTATTGCAAATACAGTTGGTTGCCTAGCAACAGCTATTCTAATTGTTTATCTGCCTAGCAACACCCATTTCCATGCTCCTGAGGTTGATTATAATCCTACCTACCCCCCCTAACATGGACCCAAGGAATTCAATGGTTCTAATAGTTTGTTGCTAAGACAGCTGGTTGCCTAGCAACAGCTATTCCAGTTGTTTATCGGCCTAGCAACACCCATTTCCATGCTCCTGAGGTTGATAATAATTGTACCTACCCCCCCTAACATGGACCCAAGGAATTCAATGGTTATATTGGTTTGTTGCTAAGACAGCTGGTTGCCTAGCAACTGCTATTCTAATTGTTTATCTGCCTAGCAACACCCATTTCCATGCTCCTGAGGTTGATTATAATCCTACCTACCCCCCCTAACATGGACCCAAGGAATTCAATGGTTCTATTGGTTTATTGCTAAGACAGCTGGTTGCCTAGCAACTGCTATTCTAATTGTTTATCTGCCTAGCAACACCCATTCCCATGCTCCTGAGGTTGATTATAATCCTACCTACCCCCTAACATGGACCCAAGGAATTCAATGGTTCTATTGGTTTGTTGCTAAGACAGCTGATTGTCTAGAAACAGCTATTCTAATTGTTTATCTGCCTAGCAACACCCATTTCCATGCTCCTGAGGTTGATTATAATTGTAGCTAGTCCCCCTAAAATGGACCCAAGGAATTCAATGGTTCAATTGGTTTGTTGCTAAGACAGCTGATTGTCTAGCAACAGCTACTGTAATTGTTTATCTGCCTAGCAACACTCATTTCCATGCTCCTGAGGTTGATTATAATCCTACCTCCCCCCCACCCCCCTAACAAGGACCCAAGGAATTCATAATAACTCCCATATTTTTGACGCAACAGGGGAAAACGTAGCATTGCGGGGATTTAGTGACATAAACAGCCACTAGGTGGCCACTACCCATGTAACGATATGAAATAACCCTACTGACTTATCATGGAACCTTATCATTGGCCACTTCTCCTTTCCCAATTCTGGCAATCCTACCCCCAAAATAATCAGCATCAGCCTTTCTTAGTAACACATATGAACCTGTCTCTGTGTTAAGCACTGACAGTGCTAGTCCTACTTAGTAGGACTCAGAACATTCTCCATAAAACTACATCTAATTCTTTAAGAAAGCTGTTGGTGTACTTAAAATTAGATAATCACACAAATACATGTTAATATTTATTTGGAAGAGAAGGTTATGATTGTCAAAATCAGGCAAGGGAAAGTTTCCATAAGTTCTATGATAAATCACTGAGATAATGGTATGCTGCTGCACTGGTGGCCACCTAGTGGCTGTATATTACACTAAATCCCTGTAGCTGTACGTTTTCCCCTGTTGTGTCACATCTGTCAGTTATATCATCCTCCCGCCCTGTTTATATGGTGTCTTGAATGGGTCCCCTACAAATATACCAACCATGTACACATTATGTTCTTTCAAATGCAAGAATTGCGGTTGTTGCCACGTATAAAAATGCCTGAGGCATTTTTTTACGCGGCAACAACCGCAATTCTTGTTTACAGTGTATGGGTGAAGGGTGCAGTGAGCAGTGGGACCAGGTAATCATGCTGTCCTGGCCAAGTGACTTCAGTAGGGGGACCATGAATCAGGCTTTCCTTGGAATTAAATAATCTATAAAAGCATAATGAAACTATAGCACCCTATTAGATTTGATGATTACACATTGGCTTCTAGGTATAGACATTGTGTAATGGTACCATTGTGTATAGATGTTCTTCTTTTACCCAAAATAATAGCATGTGGCCTATTTAAGGGGGAGTATACCGTTTTCTGTGGGCACACTGGTGGCAGTCAGTACACTGATGGGTATCACTAGTACTCAATACTATACCACTGGCAGAGTGCAACTGCTGGTAACACCAGTGCAACTTATCTAGGCCAGAGCATTGCTGGGAAGGAACAACCAGCAAACTATTTGTTGGTTGCCTGAGCCTATATTCATGGGGTACTGGTGCTGGGGAATACAGGCTCACAGGGCTAGGATATGCCTGCATGATTGAGGTTTCTGTTTGGGGGATTCTAAATATAACTAAGGTGTTATATAAACTTAACAAGGCTGGCCTAGAGGTTTGGATCTACGGCAGGATGACCGTCCCTTTAACTGTTTACTTTATTAATAACATCAATTAAGTTGTTTGGTCCTGTTTCCATGTCCATGCAGTTTCTTGTGTGGTTATATCTCCATTATTGACTCCATTTTCATCTTCTATTCCTGTGTCTTTTGTAATAAAAAAAAGTTCCTTGAAATCCTTTCATTCTGAAATGAACAAATATAAATATATTAGAGATGAATAAAGACATAGTAGACAATAATGATTTTTGCTATTGCAGAATTCACAATCATATGTAAGTAGAATTCACACTAGGAGTACTGTAGGACAACCCACCTTATACATCTGTTCTCCTTGCCTGTCTCTGTCTGTCTGTTGTGAATGCTAGATGCCATGCACTGAGAACAAAGGAAATGACGGGAAATTTGAAATGGACCAATCAGAACGCAGGAACTTTCATAGTGTGTCATGTTGGGTGATGATGAGTCATGCTGAGTGAGAGCTGCCAGGGAGTGACCCACAGTCACTCATGTGTCATAACCTGCCATGCTTGATCAGATGTAGCATGTGCCCATATTATCACTCACTGCAACATCGGTTTTACCTTCATATTAAGTATTCCTAGCAGTTCCTCATGATAGAGTGCTACCACCCAGCAAATCGTAGTGATATTTGGTGATGCTACGTTAGGGCCTCGCCATTGTTGCTAGAAACGTGTACATTTGGTGATGTGTGCGTGATGGCAGGATATGACAACACATGACCACATGCGTGAGGTCACCAGACATCACCAAACATCACCAGATATCACGGGGTTTGGGGAACTGCCCCTCCCCACCCCCTGCTGAGAGGTCCCAGGGGATTACAGGGGAGCTGCGGGGCAACCAGGGTTGCTATGGTGAGGAGGGGAGGATTGGTTGCTATGGTCATACTGGGTTACACTGGTCATTTCTTTGTTTACTTTATTCATGACATCAATTAATCCTTCTGAGTCCATGCAGCTATCTGTAGGCCTACGTGACTGTTGTAGGCCTAACTATAACTACACATCTGTGTTCCTGAGACCATTTTCCATGAAGTGATTTAGTGCCTGTAGAAATAGAAAAAATGTAAAGTAAATGAGCATCAAGTCCTAGCTATCCCATGATGATTATGTTTGGGCATGGGGATGGGGGGGGGGCTGCTGACTGGATGTTGTTGGAAAGATTGTCCTAATCTGTAATCCCCTTGACAGGCATGGGTGTATGGTTGTGTTAGTGAATGGGGGGGGGGGGGGGTGAGTGGAAATAAACAGAAACATGATGGCAGCGGATTTTGCATGGATAAATACATCTAGACATGTTAATACTCAGGGGATAACCTGTCAACCATCCAGCAGGTCGTATTAAGGAAATTCTCATGTCACATATATGTAGCCATGCCGAATTTAAGAATAGGGTAGTTTTCTGACATGGGGGTTACCCCTCTGCACCCCTAATAGGGAATGTAACCATGTCAGATTTAAAGAACCACCCTGTTGCCATGTCAAGTGTAGGGGTCCAGGTATTCTGAAAATGTATAGATTGTATTCATGGATTAGAGTATGAAAACTTTCCTACCATCAAAACGATTTTGTACCCCCCCCTCTATAAAATCCCAGCCACCTGCATCAGCTATGCAACTTACCAGTGAAAACTACTTCCATAATTCTAAAAGCAGACAAAATAAGATATTTAATTAAATCATACAACACAGGATTATGTATATGTCTGAATGATTGAATATTTCACAATTGACTAAATGTAATTATAGTATAAAATGTATACACATACAAAATGAATACCCACCCAACTGCTCTCCTTGGTTGAACTGCTGGTACTGCTGTAGGGAGGCCCAGTAGACTACTATTTTGAAAGGACCAATCAAAACCCAGAATGAATTTGCCACTTGTCATGTGATCTGCACAGTAAGCCATGTGTTGCCATGCTGAGTGAGCCAACAGTGTGGCTCCCACAGCAACTGATATGTGGGTGAGTGTTGGTGATGTTGAGTGGGGCCTCACCCACCATCACCAACCATCACCAAATGTGCCAAAATGCCAAATGCACATATGGTGAGAATTGGTGATGGGGAGTGGGCCTCACCCAACATCACCAACCCTCACTATATACGCTATAGCGACAATATGCTTCACACATGCATCACCAAGCCTCACCATTGATGACGGCAATTTGCTGGGCATAATGGTCACTGAACATCATATTTTCATATTCCTGACAGACTAAGGTCAATCAAAGTCCTACTACTGTGTAAAATATAAATGTTTCCAAATCAATGCTATATCCCATAGACAAATGAAATTCTCTATTATGTCTTAATAATGAATCTAAAATCATATTGTCGACTATCATTATATTCTCTTCTTTCATAATGTTTACAATTATCTAAATAAGCTTGTTCATATATGGAGTAAGACCAATCAAATCAACATTTTACGTCTATGTCCTATAGATCTGCAAAGTACAAACAGCATGCATCCATACAACTTCCATGGTCTCTTCATCCTGGTGAGGGATCTCTATAATGAGTGAGAGTTGACATGGGGTGGCACATAGTCACACAGTGAGTGAGAACCATGTTGGCAACATGGGTGATGACTTTTCATGCTGAGTGAGAGCTGACAGTGAATGGTGCATAGTCAAGCAGTGAGTGAGGACCATGCTGGCAACATGGGTGATGACTGGCCATGCTGAGTGAGAGCTGACAATGGGTGACCCATACTCACTCAGGCATAATTGTAAGTGGTGTCTCTTCCTCCATGCTAAACCTATGGAGTCTTGGGGCTGGGTGGGGCAGATGCCCGTGTTGGAGGCAGGCTTACCAGGACGCCGTCTAGTGGTATTAGCCTGATAAAACATGTGTATTGGGCCGTATTCAAGTGGATTAGCCCAGTCAACAGACTGAAATAGGTGTTTTATTTTTTACCTTATCCCAAGAACCAACATGGATAACTGACTACCAGTCGGGAGCCAGTAGATAACTTCGGTATTTCACATTTACAATTTTCTATATTCCTACGATAATACTGGTTTCACCTCTTCCTCTGGGTTGGGTGCTAGCACCCTGACCTAGTCACACAGCAGCGGCATCTTACTTTCGGTGTCAGCAGATGCATGTACAACTTTGCAAATTGGTCGTCGGCTCTTCCATCCACTGTTTGTTTGCAGCCTGTAATTCTGTCAAGGTCACCGTGGGCTCTACCTCATACTGGGTGATGTCTCTGTGAACCTCATCAACCTGCTTGCCCACACTCACACTGAAAATCCATAGATTGAAAGGGTTAGTCAGTACAGACTATCCTAGGTTCGTCATATGTGTGTTAGTCATAATGGCAAAGTTATATTCAAAAAGTGACCGAGGGGTCAGTCAGTAGTGGCTAAACTAGGTTCATCTTTGGTGTGTTGTATTTGTATACCACTAGTTGGGGCCACCTGTAAGACACCTTAATCACCACTCAGTGGCTCCCCCTGGAAATTAAAAGACTAAGGTGGGTTGGTCAGTACTGATTAACCTGACAATAATAACTTACCTAGGTTAGTCGTATAGGGAGCCAACAAATGACTAACTAAGTTAGGCACTAGTGACTGAGAGATTGGCCGTATAGGGAGCTTAGGAATATCAGTGCACCTCCTCGCCCACACATGCTCACCTGAAATATGATTGCTAACTAGGATGAGACATTATTTGAGGGTTTTTCTGACCAGGAATAATTGACAAATAATTCATTGTTTCTGAAGTGATTTGCACCTTAGATTTGATCACACTGACCCTGAGTCAATTATGACGTAAATCCCACGCTCAGTGTTTTTATTACAGTGATGCTATGAAACATTTCCAAACCAAACCTGATTGATATGTAGCTTATAGTCACCTTCCACATCGGAGACATGTGTAGATTAGAAAAACGTCCACTTTTGCGATTTTGGGGACCATTAAACTGTTACTTATAACATGTCAAAGTAATTCTATATAAAGTGTCCAGGGTGTGTATGATGTTAAATAAGTGAACAATTGATCAGCAGCCTGGGTCAGGGTCATATTGGGCTATAGTAGATAGTGTTTGTGTGTGTTTTCCTTCGGTTACCAATCGTCACCTATCATAGTATAGTCTTGGGGTGAACTAGTAGATGTGTAGAAGCGTTCCCTGCCCATGGAGAAACAACTCTGCTTGTGTGAGATCCAGCTTTATTGGAGGATACTGATGTTTAGTAACCTGTACATGTCCTGGGCTTATAGTGTACCATATATCTGTCCTTTGCTTTGCCTTCAGTGTACGATGTGTACATGTTGTTATTGTAGTCTACAAGTATATGTCTTTAACTGTAATGCATGGAGTATATGTCCTTACCTTCCATATTCAATATATATATATATATGTCCTTAACTGTTACCCAATGTATATGTCCTCAACTGTAATGTACAGATATATCTCCTTAGCTGTAGTGCACAAGGATATCTCCTTAGCTGAAGTGTATAAGGCTATCTCCCTAGCTGAAGTGTACAAGGCTATCTCCCTAGCTGAAGTGTACCACCAGAGTCCACCAGCAGTGATGGTCTGATGGTCTGTTTAGAGAGTGCACTGGGGCATGCACGCCCGCACCTGCCTGCCACCATTCGTGCTGTTGACGGCAGTAGTATAAGTAGAGGGTATAGTATAAAACAACAATATGTTGTTTTATACTATACCCTCTATTTTTACTTTTTTTTGCTAATTTTTGAAATACGTATAACCCGTGGGCAGTACGCGAGAATTTATGATAATGATAATAATCTTGATTTTAATGTCGGACACACTATCATGCGTGGTCCTACAAAAATTTGCGAAAAGAGGCCCTATCTTGGCTAGTAACCTCAAGCGCGACACATGTAAGCGATGAACCTGCTTCAGGTAACTCTTTCTATACTTTCACTGCGCCCCTACATGTGGTGTCCTATTGAAAACAATCCTTTTAACCTGCCTTTGCTATCCTATCATAAGTTATTTCAGCTATTTATTTATTTCATGGACTGGTTGAAACATGTTGTTTGTTTTAATGTTACATTGCATTCAAATAAAGTCTGTTTTAAGCAGCATTTTACATAGAGCAGTGCAACAAATCTCTCTGCAGCTCATGCTGCTGCCATCTGGTGTTTACCACACAAACTATTATGCATGATGGTATGGAGGACCCAAACCGTTTTACTGTATCTGTTGCTTGCTGCATGGGAACCGCGTATTGTAACTTTGAGGGATACATAAGGGATAGTGTGAGGTTTTAGGGATATACATGAGGGATAGTGTGAGGAACACTTTTTAGCTATCTTTAATCACACGTCTTTATTATAATGGTTCACATGAGCCATATTGATTTTGGTTTTAAAGGTGACCCCCTGAAGAGGGGGTCTTTTTGTGCCCCATGTATGGGGCACTATCCAGGTGGTCCGTGGCGGTCTACCCAGGCGGTCTACCCAGGTGGTCTACAGTGGTCCATGATCACCATCTCAGTAAGATGGATGACATGAAATTCAAGGTAGAACTACAGGGGTTCGACTCACCAGTCCGCTGGTGCCCGAGTTAGGCTGGCCGGGGGCCGCCTAACTTTGGGGTACCAATAGCATGACTTTGTGATGGAACCTCCTCATACTAGTACATCATGGAGGACCAGACAAAAGGTGTCTACCTTTTCTCTGTTGTATTGCATGTCTCTGAATAACTTGATATAATTTCTCATGAAAGTACAGTAGATGTTTTATTTCATGAACTGATTTAAATATGTTGTTTGTTTAATGTTACATTGCATTCAAACAAGGCCTGTTATAAGCAGCATTTTATATACGACAGTGCAGGAAGGAATCTCTCTGCAGCTCATGCTGGCGCCATCTCTTGTTTACCGCGCGAACTTACGGTGGTGACACATGCAGTCGGTATGCAGGACCTAAATTGTTCCACCATATTGACTCAGGTTAGCCACACGGATTTTATTTTAAAGGTCGACTACCTCAATAGGGGGTCTGTTTTGTGCTCTATTAATGGTATATTGCGACGCTACCCAGGGGTCTATATGAGCACGATCTACCCGGGTGATCTGTATTACGATCCTACCTAGGTGGTTATCTATATGCGCACAATCCATGTATTTTGTAGTCTTGTTGGTAATATCATTGACTTAATTAAATCATATTTAACCTTAATATGATATAATTAGGTCAATTATATCGTCAGAGACGCCGACGAGAAGGCCAAGACTGAGTCTCCGTCTAGAATTTTGACTTTAATCCAAATGTTCCCTTCTTTAATTTAGATAATTTAGATATCACATATGAAGCATTGTTTTCATTCTTTTGCATATGTTAGAGCGATAAGGCGCATTGTATCATATAGTATCTGTTATATTCATGTGATAATTTATATGCATTTTGTTATATTCTGCTCCGCCAGACAATGTGTCCAGACAGACCAGGGATATATATGCATTATCTGCGTGTATCACATGTCGCTCCAGCTATATCTCATGTACTATATGCCACAATATAATCACTTATCTTGCTAACATACAATACTATTTATATATGTATATATATATATATATACAGGGAGAGATCTGTTGCATAGGGGTAATTCTATTGCATTTCAACCATTTATCTGACCTAGCAATGTGCCGAGTCATACAACATGGGCATACTCTGCAGTATATCACAGGGTTCTAACTTATTGTCGGAATTCATGTGACACTGCATACTGTAATAGCAATGTAGAATTATTACTTATGCCGATAGCTTATATATATATATATATACATATATATGTACTAGGAACAAAACAACAATACAATGCTCTATATTATGATGTAGGCCTAATGATAGTAATAATATATCGGCCTGGATGAACCCTGACGACTCAAGGTGTGTCGCAGAAGTTGTGAACATGAGAACTCTTTGACATGGTATTGTACCATGCCTTGCTCTATTGCCTTCATGCAAAGCATCATGATATCAATGGGGCACAAGAACAAATCTGAGCTGAGGTGTATCATCCTATATGAAAAGTACTCTCCTTCTTGTATCACAACTTTCAAGTTCTTTTGGAATATCTGCTTTAATCTCAGGGGAGAACATAAACGTCTCACAGCAAATATTGTGCCACACCTGTTGTTGTACGACCTCACCGCATATTGAATCTGGTTCTGCTGTACCATGTTACTCAGTAGGTGAGATAGGTAAATTGCATGTCCCGAATTTGTCACTGTGAAAAGATACAGGGAGTGGAATAATCTTAACACAGATTCAATGCTGTTGTACAGTTTTTTTTCCCTTGGATTTTGCTTAGCCAAAAATGCAGCGTGCTTGTACATTTCATGTGACTTCTTGCATATGATGGTGTGATACTTGCACATGGGTACTGCATTCTGACTATATGTAGGAACACAAGGTGCATTGCAGGGAGTGTTCCTCCCATCCAGGCATTCACATCTCAGTGATGGATATCTCTTATACCAAGCATGTCCACAACTTAAGCCACCTACCTCGTAACTGTCACAATAGTTTTTTTTAGGCTCATAGAAGGTTCGTCCCATCACTGGAGCGAATAACTTCAACAAGTCTGCAAGAGTTTTCTGGGCCTCCATCTTCTCGCAAAGTAATGCAAGAAGTTGGCTATCCCTGAAAATGTCTTGCTATATACGTTAAACTTGATCATTTTGTTTAGTTTCTTTTTCAATGTTTTACTGGTTGTGTTATGGTGTTCGCCCCGTAATACGCCAATCAGTAGAGAGACCAAATCCCTGTCCCCCCTCTCCATGTAGTACTTGTCACACTTCTGGGGAGGGTACTAAGTCTTTATAATACATACAGAGAGTACCGTCCTACCACCCTACTTTAATGTGGAGAATTCAGACGTCATGTTAATCTAAATTTGAGCATTCCATTGTAGTAGTAATGTGTTTAAATAATCTGTAAAACAGTGATCTGATTGTATATAACCCGTCACTGCTGTTTAGTTAATCATGTTTAAATAAAATTTTATTCTATGACTTTCAGAAATATAACTTACTTTATTTTATCTCATGATTTAATTAAGTTATTTGTGATACACTTCACACCATCTGATCACCTCCCCCTCCCTTTCTTATGTTCAATTAAATACCACCTTCCCTTTCATCCTTATGCTGCGAGCATTATGCCATGATACATGGTAGAGTGGCCCCCCCCTATGGATTAGACTACTTTTTTTATGCTACGACACATGTTTCTTCTACTCCTCCCATTCCTACTTATCATTTTTACTGTGCTTGAACAAATAGAGGAAAAAGGTGTAAGCCAATGGTGGACAAGTTGTGGCGGGGGTATGCCCCTTCTGATCCAATCCATGACCAGGATATTTTAGTGTAGTGCTCCTCCCTTTTGGGCGGAGCTCATCCCATATATAGAAAGGGATTTATTGTCCTAATGTACACACACCCAGAAACATAAACAGATCCTGTTTCTGTCCAGGGTACTAGGGGTGAAGAGCTGCTCACGTGTTGTTGCATGGGTACTATCTGTGCAATGTCAGAAAGGAGTATTCTTTTCTGAGTAGTGCTGGATAGTATTTACATAATGTAACAGCTGGTATAACCTTTTTTAGATATCACTGGTGCTAGTAAAAGAGGGGAGGAGGATACTATTTCTTTTTCATGCATCATTTGACAAAAAAAGCTACAGGGACACTGTGAGGGCCCCAGACGGGTAAATTCGACAAGGCGACAAGCCCCTGTTTTAGACCTTATGGACAAGGGACAAGGGGATGCTGGGGGTTGGCAACAAGGGACAAACCTACCCCTCTAAATCGACAAGGGGCAACACCCATTTCTTAGGATCGACAAGGGACATTGGCATTTGTTAGGATCGACAAGTGACACAGCTAACCCCTGTCTAGGGCCCTACTCTCCGTCCTGACTGTCGGTGGAGGGGTACCGAGACCTGTGGGTTTAACTCTTTAAGGACGACATGACGCATTATTTCTGTATCTTGCCTTTGGTCCACATAATGCATGATGAATGCAGTCCTAGTGAGTAACTGACCAGAGCTAAATCCAAGCACCGCGCCTTCCTAAGGTCGACATGATGCACCAATGTAGCACCACTGAGTTTACCGATGTATCATCAGGGTGTATCAGTGCATCATGTTGACCAATGTCATATTTAACTCACATCAGTACTCAAAGGGTGAAAGGACAAAAATGTCACGTACTTTCCCATTAGGAATGAGGATGGGAGTTACAGAGTGACACTCCCCACATCTGGGTGTACTCCAATGTTTGGTTATTTTTTGTTGCACAGGGGATCCTTCTCTTCTGGTAATGTGTGATATTTCTTGTCACACCTTTGCTGTGAGTCACATGTCATGATCCTGCGTTCATACAAAAAGTGGTATAACGTATGGTCGGGGGCGGAGGCCAATGGCGCATACTATATCTAGAACTGGAGTGTGCGAATGGTGCATACCATCCACATATACTATGCATCATTGATATGATGGTCCTTCGTATAAAAACCCTGTCACCTTTTTCATTTACTTGTTTTACTGAAATAAATAAATACATAAATACATGAAATATTTATGGATATAAAGTTGTTATTTTATGTTCAAAGGATAAACTTACTGTTCTATCTTTAAAGGGTTAATGCGTGCAGTAGTAACACAACATTAGCGCGTCTGTTTTATTTTGCTTGTTTTATACAAGCCAAAGGTCAAGTGTCCACACATGGGTAGTACTAACATGTGGGCCTAAATAGTAACACACCCCTCCTTACACGTGCCTGGGGGTGTCGTCCTCCATCTGTACATGTGTTGTCTCCCCTCACAGTATCAAGATATTCTGTTCCTACGGAGAGGAGGGACGCTAACCCTTCATACACAGCATGTCAATATAATACAAACACCAAAGACAAACATTTCCTTTACCATACTTTATGTATCTTTAATACAATCATACAATATTACTACAAACATGCATATATATAGTTTTACTTGTTATCATAGTATGCTATAATGTTTGATATTATTATAACATAAAATATGGGTAATATTGCTTATATTTCATTACACAGTACGTCAAATGGTTAAACAAAGTTGCCATGTGTCATGCGTCGATGTAGTATATACACAACACCAATTGAGCATTAACCTATAACCTTATGTAATGGTATGTAAAAAAACAGTAGCCTGTTCTTGTTTTGACGCAGGTGCATGACTCAGGGAGACGCGTATATATTCTGGCTTTTTACCTGCATTAAGACAGTTCTGAGAGGAACAGGATACATAAATTAGTATGACTCAATCTCTTGGACACCAGACATCGCACCAGAATTTGTAAAATCCACCAATTTTTTACCTAACTACTTATGTTAATTAGCTTGCGCAACATATGAGAAAATTTCCTAACAGGAAGTAACCTTTCCTAATAAGGCGCAACAAGATTAATGATAGTAGGAAGTAGTACCCCCAAATATAGGAAACCTACTTCAGGCAACGCACGGCTTTCTTTTAACTCTTATCTTGCAGCAGAATATAATAATGTTTTATTTCACAGTGCAGTCTCTAAAGGCGATGTAGTATTGAACGGCTGCATTTCTATCTCGGATCCTGACTCAATGTCAGATGATCTGAGATCCCCCATTGCAACACCCCTGTATAGTGCCCTCCTTTTTTTTATTTTGACATATAGAATGCTCATGACGAAAAGGATGATGCTCAAACTGCATAGTACTGCTGTAATTGTTGTCATGAAAGGGTTAACAAACGGAGTGACACTGGGTGTTCCTCCTCCTGCCACAGCCGGCACGTGCTGTGACTGGGAGGTGGAGTCAAAGGCGGAGCTACTCACGGTGGACCATATAAAAGAGCCACTCTCTTCCCCTTCTACACGTGGTTCCTCATCTACATCAGACGCAGTTACTACATCACTTCTTGCTGTCTCATCAGTGTCCAAGGTAGGCACTTTCCTACAACATAGAACAGTACTGGGTTTCTGAAGAAATGACTATCTCCAGCTCATTTTTGGACTTAGCCATTTCTCAACCAACGCTGAAATGGCAATGTCCAACTAAAATTCGGACTTAGCCATTTTCTCGCAGAGCCAGTGAGAAAATGGCTATGTCCAACTCAAATTCGGACTTAGCTATTTCTGACAGCAGATCAAATACGGCTATGTCTAACTCAAATTTGGACTTAGCCATTTCTGACAGCATTTCTAGGTTTTTGGAAGTTTGGACTTAGTCCTTTTCTCACCCTGGCTGTTGTGAGAAAATGACTATGTCCAACTTAAATGCGGACTTAGCCATTTCTAAATATTTAGAATTGGACTTAGCCATTTCTCAACCAAGGCTGAATGGCAATGTCCAACTAAAATTCGGACTTGGCCATTTTCTCACTGGCTCTGCGAGAAAATGGCTATGTCCAACTCAAATTCGGACTTAGCCATTTTTATATGGCTATGTCTAACTCAAATTTGGACTTAGCCATTTCTGGCGGCATTTCTAGGTTTTTGGAAGTTTGGAGTTAGTCATTTTCTCACCCTGGCTGTTGTGAGAAATGACTATGTCCAACTTAAATTCGGACTTTGCCATTTTTAAATATTTAGAACTTTGGACTTCACCATGACTTAGCCATTTCTAGATATTTGGAAGTTTGGACTTAACCATTTCTAGGTATTTGTAACTTTGGACTATATACCAGGACTTCACCAGGACTTAGTCATTTCTAGGTATTTGGAACTTTGGACTATATACCAGGACTTCATTCACCAGGACTTAGCCATTTCTAGATATTTGGAACTTTGGACTTAACCATTTCTAGGTATTTGGAACTTTGGACTATATACCAAATTTGGACTAAACTGAGGTTTCTGTTGCCAGGGGAGTTACTTTTATTTATTTAGACAGTTTATTGAATGGGTTTAGAGTAAACTTAGACAGTTTTTCTCAATAGGTTTTACACATTGGGATATCTTATACCTAGAGAAAGTTAATTTATTTTTCAGTTCCTTCACTGGGACTTGCACATTTCATGTTGAAAAATGCTAGTTCAATAGGACTACACACTTAGGATATTTTATACATAGGGAAAGTTTATTTATCGACACTTTGGATATTTTATACATAGGGAAATTTATTTATCGTTTAGTTCCTTTAATAGGGGTTGAAGATTTAGTGCAATGGGAGTTGAACATTTTTACCTTGAATGATGTTAGTTCAATAGGAGGAGTAGACACTGAGATATGTTATACCCAGTGTTGTTTAGTTTTGTTATCGGGGCTTTTATTTAGTTTTGTCATCAGGGCTTGGTAATTTTAGTTGAATCTGAGTTGAACATTTTATTTTGAATGATATTACTTCGGTGGTACTTAGACATTTACATTTAAATTATTTAGTGATGTGTGGCATGAGTTAGAATTAGATAATCCAGTTAAATTAGTTAGAATTAGATAATCCATTTAAATTACTTAGTGATTTCCATCATCAGTCCACATATGGAATAGGAGAGGTATTAAATTTATTTTATTGTATATCAATATATGACAAAAAGGAAAAGTGGACACATACCAGTCTTGAGTATATTTCGTTGCCGAGGTTGTGTAAGAGTCCAATTGTTTTGATTTTATCCTGTACACTGCCTTAGTTGAGATTATTTCGTTCATTCCCACATGTACGGTACTTGTCTCCACTGTATCTAGCTCTGGGTACGGCACTGTGTAGTCCCCCGCGCTGAGTCTGATTTCATCTCTGTTTTCTTTAAATGCTACTTCAGTTTCTTCTCCACTTTCTTCTGCCATGTATAGCATGGTACTCCCTTCCTTCTTTTCTCTGTTCATTTTACCAGTAGTAGGCATACTATGTGTTGTTTCTGAATATATTGTTGCCTCGCTGTCAGTAGTTATGGTATATGGAGATAAGGCCTCATTTCTCATTCTGCCTTCAGTTGTATCTAGTTCAGACATGGATGTGCTTTCTATCTTGTTTCTTTCTTTTGTTGTCGCGGTGTAGCTAACCCTCCTGTAAAAAAGAAGTATTAAATCAGGATTATTGTGTTAAGTACAGAAAATCCATAAGTTGAAAGGGGTAGTCAGTACAGACTATGCTAGCTTTGTTAGATGTGTGTCAGCCATGATACTCAAGTTATATTCACATATGACAGAGGAGGGCCAATCAATTTATCACTACTTGGTACCACTTGTGCCACCACTCACTCAGTGACTCCCTCTCAGATTAAAATAGTATGGCAGGTAGGCCGGTACCGGTCAACCGAACAAAATAACTTGTTTAGTATACTGAGTCACACCCACCCCTACTAACCCCCGGCGGACCAGTCTCATCTTTAGCTCTACCATGTGTGAACATCACGTTAAATTTGGATCCTTCATAGCGGGGAAAACTCACCAAAACACCCTCCTTATCACGGGATGATATTACTATAATTGGTCCAAGTTGGATCCCTTTTGACAGCTTACCCAATATTCATCAAAATCGGACTCCTTTTGACAGGAAATCCCTCCCTTCCCCTCACAGTGGTCAAAATCGACCCCCTTTTGTCGGGATGTGCTATTGCATTTGTCAAAATTGGGCCACTTTTAACGGGATATCATGCTAAATTTGGAACAAATTTTCACAAAATATACCTCTTTTAACAGAAACTTTTGAACCATTGGGTTGGATATTTTTCACCTAAAAACCTAACCTTTTTGCCCTCAAAATAGCACAAAAGGCACCCCTTTTCGCGAGCCCTCAGTGGACCTGCTGCTGGACCCCCAAAAAGGGTTCCTATACCCCTACTTCATGTACGCACATAGTCGCTATATAGCAGATAGGTGGTGGCCCTCCTCTGGAGTATGACTCACAAATTGAAACATATTTCAAGTGTCCTGAGCAATATATGTCCCAATCTAATTAGCTGAGAGGAATTATAACTCTACATTAAGGGTTCCCATCTCGTCCATCTTATTAGGCCTCATACCACCTATCTATTTTAAGAAAGTACATGTCGCCTGCCGATTTTAGGTAGGTCCGCCCTCATGTGTTACTTTGCTACTTCACACAGTCTGTATTACTCAGTCTTATATAGGGAGTCTAAATGGGAGGTTCCCATCTCGCCTGTCAATTTAAAGAAATGCTCGCGTCATTTGTCAGTGTGTTTTAATTTCTCCTGCCATTTGTCACTAAGCCCCATGTCACCTGTTGATTTTAAGAAAGACCATGTCATCCTATCCATTATAGGGGTCCACCCCCATTATATAGCCAGACTAGGGAAAAGAAACAAAATTTTATTTAACTTTATGGCACTCACTTGCATGTTCCCGAGTCACAGCTGAATTTTCCAGATGGGTTGGTCAAAGTAGACAAGAAAGGGAACACGTCATGGTCAAATGACACTTCTCCTTTTTCTATCCAGTGTTCCAAATGTATCTCGCTTGTTCTTATAGTTTGCGTAGACAATTGGAATTGATCTAGGCATTCCGCTCCTTTATCACAAGTTAGTTTCCCTCTCTCTTCATGGCAGATGCAAGCAGAATGTATTTCAACAAATAGGCAGACAACAAGGAGAATCCTTCCTGTGATAGCCATGTTGGTAGTACTATAGCCTGAATAAGAGTGTCGGGATATATTAAGTAGGGCAGACCCTTAGTAAGACGCTGAAAAGTAGATTCCATTTTATCTCTCACATTAAGCTCTACAGTGTGATAAGACGTAACCGTACTCTGTAATGGATTTTTTACGGTGAAAGAATGTCAGCTGGAGACAGAGCGGGCACATCAGGTTAGATGTCAATGAGGGATACAGCACTGGTGTAGCGCATTGCTGTGTGCTGCCCCCTGTCGACTTATTTGTATACTAAAGTAGTGGCAGAATTGTTACCGGTAGTTTAAGCTTATATCACGCCTTCCCCCATGACATATAGTGGAAAGAGAACAGTTCTGGACATGTAATAATAGGCACAAACTACATAGAGAGATTTTTATGTCGGGTTCCACCCCTTTCTCTCCCCAATTGTGTGTTGTACAGTACACACACATATAATTAGCCCATAGGAGCGGGCTCTCTCTATATCTGACTGGAGCGAGGGCCCATTACAGCCCGGGGAAAGTTTACAGTCTTAATTTACCCGCGGTACCCCACGCCCCATACCTTTCTTATATGACGTCATAATGGCGCCAAAATTTGTAGCCAATCAGCGGTTGTACAGGCTTTGCTGTGTTATGACCCCCAGCTCCAGCCGACAGCGAGAGCAGTGAACTGTACAATGGTCTAGACCTATAATCGACACATTAGAAATGAAATCTCCAACCAGATGTTTGCTTTGACATAAAGCGCAGTGGAGGCTGGATTTTAAGGGTGATCATTTTCGAGTATTTGTTACACACAGCTGTGCCCTATTTTCCACACATTGTCCTGTATCGTTTTAAATCATTTGAAAGAAAAAACTTTTAAATGTAGAATCATATTTTGACAGTACGCGTTGTGAAAGTCTCGGTACGCGGTATTTATATGATATAGAAAGGGTGACGACATCACCGGCTGCAACTCCTGTAATAGTGTAGTGTCAACCTACAGAGGGAGTAACGACATCCGGCTTTTAAAAAGGGTAACAGAAACCGGATTTTACCTCTTGTTGTAACATCCAGAGGGCGCCACAGTAATCCGCTATGTGAAAAAGGTGACAGAAATCTCCGCCAGTAGTTCTTGTATTACTGTGAAGAGGGCGCAGCAGAGCGCATACTACTTCTTCTTTGTACAGGGAGGGGGCGCCACAGTAATCCGCTGTATCCGCATTGGCAGTTAGCGCAGATTGCGAAATAGCATTAAGTAGTATTATCGAGTATGCCCCGCCATATAGAGGCATTCTTTAGAATTGAGACCATGTCCTCGCTGTCTAGTATTTCGTTCTTGCACTAAGTCATAGCGGTAGTATCATTTGTATTGCAAGCGGTAGTATAATGTGTATTGCAACTGATAGTATTATATGTATTGCAATAGGTAGTATTATAATCGGGGTGGATGGCTAAATTCGACACGGCGAGATGACCATTTCTTAAAATCTACATGCGACATGGAGCTTAGTGACATGAGGAAAAAAGTGGCATGACATGGGGTGTTTCTAAAAATCGTTGATTTTTTTTTTTAACTTGATGTGATGCACATTAAAAGTTTACCATGTACTGAAACTGTTCTTTTTGTACCCTACTAATGATATTACCTTCTTTTATTTCTTTAGCAGTGCGAAGTCCAAGCAGACATCACACATCACTCGCTCGAAATCCATGCACACTTGTCACAAAGATCAAACAAGGTGAGAACATATATCCTCTCACTCCTAGCAGTAGTATAATGGGTAGTTGTAGGGTCTGTTGTATATCTGTATAGTATTCGGGTAGTACAGCGGGTACTATTATGGTTCCATATGCTTTTTGGAATTTTTCTCTAAAGGTGCTCCATATAATATGCCCATATATTGTTTTTAACTTCATGTGTTGAATATTTAAATTTGTTCCTGCATTGTGAAGTTTTTTTCTGTTCTTTTTATACCCTCCTGATGTAAGTACCTTTCTTTCTTTTAGCTAGGTGAAGTCAAAGCAGACATCACACATCAGTCACGTAAAATCCGCTCCACACCTGTGTGACAAAGATCGAACAAGGTGAGAACATTAGACCCTTTCATTTACTTTTACATCTGCATTATATTCCACTAGTATTCTTTGTAGTTCTAGGGTTCTTTATCCTTTATAACAATTTCTTGTGGGTTATTTAATATATCCCCCATACCTTGTATTTTGACTTGATATGATGTACATTCAAAGTTTTTTACCCTTCTGATTTGACTTTCTTTCTTTCAGCTGTGCAGAGCTAAAACCAAACATCAAGTCACCCCAAAATCCAGGTGTGACCTGTCTAGCGAGACAACCCTGACGCAGGAAGTGGGAGTGTGCTAACCTATCTAGCTACGTCAGCCAGTCAACAGGTGTCACAACCCTACTTTGCCTTGGATTGGACAATTGCTGGTAAGAAATACTCTATAGTATCATATAATATTACCCCTTCTACTTATAATGTATGATATAATGTTATAATATATTATCTATCATGTAATCAGTACAAGCAGTACATCATACTATATATTGTATTTTGACACTTCCTGTTATGATAAATTTGCCATATTTTAAATCTACATGTATATCACTAAATAGTGCTCTACTTTATATCTTTGCAGGATAGCAGGAATAGTACTACATTGGGACGTTGCAGCGTGAGAAGCAAGGCACAGCGTATTTCGTAATACGACGCTTTACCCCAGTATAAAGTTGAAAGGTGGCTACACTTTTTGCTACAATATCAAATTGCAAAATACCTACATATATTTTATACTATGCCTTACATGATTTTCTTGGATGTAAATTCCCTACGGCAATGCAATTGTGATATTTGTTGTACCGAAGTATGCAACATCTTCTTAGACATTGCATGTTCTCCTTTTAGAAATCTGATAGGTTATGAAGTAACGCCTACTGTGCTGTTTGCCGCAAAAATCATCTCTCTCTCTGCACCCTCTGGCATTGATCTTGACATGTTGTATCAGGCTATGTGCCAGCACACAGGGTACATGATCAGTGCATTCAGTTATGAGGATTTACCCCCAATTGAGATCGCACCACTGTATGATTCGTCTGAGGAATAGAAAGTAACACAGAACAAGGAGGGGAGTGTTTCATTTATACTTTCTTTTATGTCTTTGGAATATCTGACAAACAATATTATTCTTTTGATATCTAGCATTCCTAATAGGTCGCTAGACATTGAAAATATTGTGGAGAAAGAAAAAGGATCAAAGAAATATCGAGGCTCGGTCATTATATGCAGGGAAAATTATTCTATTAAGATAACTAAAAATGGGTGGATATACCTTTTCATAAAAAATTCATTCAGTGTCATATTGCGAGACATAGAGACATTAATATATGACATTTGTCATCAGATATTTTGTTCCTACTTTGACACAATATTTCATGTCAAAGTCAATGTGATAAACATTCAAATAAGTATATCAATATCCTTGGAAGGCAAATCAATTAAATTCATTCATCTATTTAGTAAGCTACAAGATCGGTTGAATAGTGCATATGATTTTAGCATAAAAGAATCTAATGCATACGAATCTGCATGGGTAAAATACAACGATTCCCTGCACAGTAACATACTAGTTCTTTCCAGTTTTAGGATATTTAACCCAAAAATTACTTTAACTCTTTCGCATAACTTAAAAGGAAGCTGCATCACAAAAGACCCCTCCATATTTCTCGCACTTTGTTCAGACATAAACAAAGTAATTCGAGAAATATAGTGTTCATACCACATGAAACAAAGTGGTTTAATGCCTTCTACTCCCCTCCGGAAAGAATTTCAGTACATTCTTTCTCTGTGTTATTTTCTGCTAAGTTTCTTGGTGTATTCATACAACATCTGTCTTCTGTTGTATTCTTTTCTTCATTCTGTTTCTACTATATAAACTCTATTGTAACAAGAACCATTTTACAGTACAACATACAGTTTGTGCTGCAACAGAAATAAAATGGCAGAAACACTGATACACCAACTTTTGAGCGTTATATTTACTGTATTATCTTGTCAGAAAAAAAAAGAGAACCACATTTTTTGGGACAGAGCATCTAGTGATGAGGAACATTGCTTGTATCATATGATACAATATATAAGAAATACGACAAAGAATTATACACCATCTATTATCCACTTGTTCAAAGACAGTGTAATATCCATGTTAACACAAGAAGCTGTTGACACGTTGTCAGCCTACATGAGAAAAGAATCAGCGTATCGAATAATGTACGGTCACTATATCAGTAGGAACCATGAAGAAATACGTTCTGACATTCTTTCTGGCCATAGTATAATAGTAGAATGTATCTGCGAAATATTAGCTATCAGGCTGACCATGGTATACCCAGACAATAAATCTACTGAATTCAGGCCTATGACACGTTGTCTCAGAAATGGTAAGCCTATTACTTTATGTTGGAACTCAGATGAAAATCAAGTAGAAGAAATGCAATTCAACATATATGATCAAACTAAAAGGCTTCCTGACAAAATTAAGATAAAACCTTTTCCTACCATCTCATTAGAAAAACAGTCTGAACAAGAGAAACATATAAAAAGTGACCAAAAAAATCGATGCACTGCTTCTCACACTGATGTACCGCAATATCATATCATATCTGACAGCGAGAGTGAAGGCAGAAATACAGAGAAAAAAAACAAGAAAAACAAACAAAAGTCACACTATTTCAAGAAAGAGGTATCATATGTATCAGAATCATCAGACAGTGAAGAAGAAAAAAGGGTTGAAGAACAAAATTGTAAAGTAAGTAGGGCAAGTGGAGCAAGGAAAAATGTTCCTAACAAAAGGGTATATGCAAAAAATTCGGACACTTCAGACACAGAGGCAGAGGAAATATATGGTACTACTCCGGTAAAAAAAAGAAAGAAAAAAAGCAAAGAAGATATAGTAGAAAAGCATAGTGCAGAGAAAAAAGTAGAATTGGGTGAAGAATCAGATTTCGATTTTTTGAAAGAAGATTTAAATCTGTCAGACAGTGAGGAGGAAGAGGAATGCAATAAGCAAGGTGGCAAAAAAAAGAAAGGGGAGGAAGAAATAAGAATGGAGTTCAGCGATGAAGTCAAAAAACTACAGAGTTTTATTCCGATGGCGACATTATTCAAAGACCAACTTGCCATCAACCAAAGTAACATAAAAAATATGCTGTTAGTTGTGCAAAGAATAGGGAAGCATTTGGAGGTTCTCTCCCACAACACTCTTCCTGAGAACATTGAAGTGTGTCAGAAATGTCCTCAGCACTGCTCTAACGCTGTCCTAAAATGTACCATGGATCGTCGGGGACCGAAAAACCCGAAAGTGACGAAAAACAAAAAATATATAAAATGATGCAGAAATCGTCCTTGTGAATGACATGCGATGTATATAGTATTGTAGTACACCGTGCTACAACAAATTGAATACCTATACTATTCTACATCGTAGGAAGAAACAAGATGGTGGATAGGACAAGAGAAAATTCTCGTGTGAAAGGGAGACATCCGATACCCATGATGTTACACAACATGGCACCAAAGTTATGTCGTACAGCAGAAGTTAAGCCGAACGCAAACATGCATCCGCCTCCTCCGTACCCAGATGTGGCGCGCCATTCTGCACATACTACCCACTCCGATGTGGCTAGTTCTACAACGGCTTCTGCTGCCTTGGATCCTTCTCCTTCTCATCCTACCTTGGATCTACTTTCTACTGTTCCTACAGCATCTGCTTCTTCGCTCTACCCTATTCTAGCTTCTCGCATCATACAGCGGGTACAACAAGCTACCCGAAATTTAATTGAATCTACTGCGCATTGCCCAGTACATGGTACTGTAGACTTTCTTCTCAATGAAAAAGAGAAAGAACAGGATATGATCCCTGCTCCCGTCTTGCACTTGCAAGAAAACCCCACATCCTTTGCCCCTCCTCACTGTGCCACAGGGCAGGACACTTCAAGAAAGAGAAGTCATAGCCCATCTCTTGGTACAGTGCAGCTGGGGAAAGTATCATTTCAGTATGGGGTGGGACCCGCGGTACCACAACACACCGCTTTGGATCTGTCCAGAACAAGCGCTATGGACCTGTCCACTTGTAGTATTTCGCGCAATATCAGAAGTTCAGACCCAGAAGTGCAGAATATCGTAAATTCCATTTCAAATGTTTTTCCTCCCCTTCACTTCTCTCTAGGACAGGAGGAAGAGGAGGAAATATACTTTTCAGAGGAGGAGGAGGAAGAAGAGTGGGGCAGAACTCAACTTTCCGTTGTACCTCCTCCACTGGAGGAAGAAACTATGTCCCAGTTTCCAATCTCTCAAAATGCGGCAGAACAAAAACCAACATGCCCAGTACAGGGGATGCAACAGGAAAAAGAAGGGGGGATAAGGGGAGAATTACCGCGCAGAACGGGTGGAGACAGATTAACTTTTATCCAAGTTGAATCACCTCAGTGTGATCATTGCGACACTGAGTACAGTAGACTTGGAGATGTATGTATCAGTAAAAACAGGCACTGTTGCCTCCTTGTCTGCAGGTTTTGTACTTTCGCAACTCATACTCCGCATGCCCTGCTTCAGCACATCACATCAGTCCATCTCTGAAACATCACCGCCTTGCTTCTATGCAAATCTAGTGATACAGTGCTTCAAAAAAAGACATGACTTTCCCATACTACATTATGGTACACTGTATTAGTTTTCTTACATAGTCAATTTTTTTCTTTATTCAGGAAAGAAGAGAAATGTCGCAGGAAGAATTCATGAACTTATCTCTAGACGTATCCCTTCTTGCTCTGCGATGTCTGTATTTCACATACTACTTTGAATTCTATGATGCCATGGAAAAGGGTATATTCCAGTTAGACGTTCAAATTCCCACGCATCCTTTGTTGTCTATTTCTACTTGTGTATCATTCTTAGAATATTTGTCTCTCCCAGACGCCGAATGTCATGCTTGTTTTGATCAAGTAAATGAAATTCAGTCTATTGTATACTTTTCTTCTTTCTTTGAATGTCATTTCTTGTTCGAATATATCTTGCACAGAGGACTTGCCAATTTGGATGAAATACCTGAAATATTGAAAGTAGTGTCTTACGCAGGCACTGAGCAAAATGAGCACATGAGTCAACTCCTATGGTACACAGCAGAATTTTTGGAACGCAACTCTGTTCAGTCTATACTGGACGAAATGTGCTGTATTGAACTGCCCAGAGTTGCATTTCAAGACTACTCTAGTTACAGCTGCACCATATTAAAACAGGAAATAGAAGCTAGGTTGACATACCATGAATATGAACTACAACCAATCACATTTAATTGTGCCGCATGCGGGGAAGATCACTCCGCCAGTAGGGATCCTGTAGATGTTTCTGTATCCCGTATGGGATGTTGCAAAGCGGCTGTGAATTGTATTTGCTACACCAATTTCTTGCTCAAGAGCTTCTTGACAAACAATAGCGATGACATGGTGCGTTGCAGAGACTGTGGTATGAAGTGGTGGCATGCTAAACCTACTTGTGGTAAACACTTGGCACGTTGGATAAGGAAACGTTACAAACAGATGAGGAAGAGGTTAGTGAAGGATAGGTTGTCCTTCTTCTGCCAAGAATTGTAATCTGTTTGAGCTCTACTTCTTTCTATCATGTATCTATATGTAGATAAAGAATTATTACTACATCGTGTGAAATATATATCATGTATCTCAACATTTTATCCCACACAGAAAAAAGCGGAAAAAATCAAACACATGAATGTGGATTTCCCATGTCAAAAATATATGTCAGTGAAGCAGTGTGCAGACATATTCCGAGCATTGAGCATGCTTTCTTGCGTAGTGCAATTGAGTGAGATTGACATACAGGCTATCGTGTACTTTGCATCTTATTTTCAATGTACTTTTATTTTTGAAAATATGTTACATATCATTAGCATGGACCTAATGAAATTACCTTACGCTATCAAAACATTGATAATATTTTTTGGATACCATGATGTACTAACACAAAAAGTGATACAACTTGCATTGGATCACTTGGACATATGGTATGGAGACACTGTGATAGAAATCATGAAGCCAAAAGGACGAGAGTACAGATTGGATGTAGATCCGAAAGAATATGTCACTAGTAAATTAGGAAAAAAAATAAGAGATGCAGAAAGAAGAAAAAATTATATTTTTTCTTCTACTTATACCATGTGTATGCTATGCCACACCTTACTTGTTGTAAGAAAAAATACTTGCTGTAGTAATGTGGTTTTTCTCCCTTGCTGTCATAAACCCGTGCATTTACATTGCCAAATGAATTTTATACAAAAAAACAACAAGAGAGGTAGAAAAAAGTGTGTCTACTGCAACATGAACTGGTGCTATGGAGTAGTACAATGTGAGGAAGAATACATGGAATGGTGCAAAAGAAAAGCATTACATGTATCAAAATATGGTAATACTGCTTGAGATTAAATGGAACGATATGTTATATATCCTTCTTTATACAAATACTGCAATAAAAGATGTATCACAGCAATTTCTTTGTCGGTCTTCCTTCAAATACTATACATCCCTCCAGAGAAAACAAAACTAGCCATTATTTCGTCAACATGCCATCAGTTCTTACATTAAGTGGGGAATGGGAAGTAGGGGTAGTGGAAGTGAATCTCCCTGTCTCATGGTATGACATTCCAGAAAGTCCAGAAAGAAATAGGACGATAATAATAGAAAGAAAAGAATTCCGGTTGAAAAAAGGAGTAAGGAAACCTGCTTCTTTAGATGACTTGGTGACGAATGAAAAAAGGTACAAAATAAAAAGAATACCATATGGAAATTTCAGTACCATTGAATCTCTCTTGCATAGTATTAACTTAACTTTCAAGGCAATAGAACGTTATGATGACAACAAGTACATTAGAATTTCTAGAGAGCCACAGCTTGAAATGGAAGCACAAAATCTCAAACCTATATTACAAGTAGGAAAAGGAGACACAGTAACTATGTCTGTAGAATTAGCATCTCTTCTGAGATTGGATTCCGCAAGAGGTGCCGACAGATCAGACAAGGGTACTATATCTTATTCTGGAGATGTGTTAAGTACTTTTAGCGACTACTCAGACTTGATGCGACCAAGGATACACGCTAAGAACTATAAATCGTTTCATGCCAATGGAGTACCAAGCTTGAATACTACTTCTAATATATTTATATATAGTAATATAGTATCTAATGAAATTGTTGGAAATCAAGAAGTACCTCTTCTAAGAACTATTCGATGCACTGGGCAATTCGGTTCAGACATCAAAGAAGTATTCACTGCACCATATTACAAGAAAATAAAGAAAAGCGAAATACAAGAGATCGAAATAAAGATATGTGACAGCGTGGGAGAAGCAGTTAAGTTTGAATACGGCACCGTGTACCTAGTTTTACATTTCCGGAAAATTGAGTGAAGGAAATGAGAGTGAAAAAAGCTATGCGGAACATGGTGGGGGAATATGACATACTACCGACCCATTCCATGTATGACCCTCACCTTTTTTTGTACAACAATATGATGAAAGTAAGGAAAAAAATATTGAAGTGGAGGAAAAAAAAAGGAGGAATAAAGTATCAAGTTTCTATGAAAGTATGTCTGGGAAAATACAACTTAGAAACTAGTGAAAACTTTGAAATAAAGCCGTGGTTCCAGAGCTGTGTCCAAATTGTATTCAGTAAGCATAACATAGATGACATGATCAGAACTTCATACAATACAATATTAGCTTTCTTTGACGCATTCCTTTACATGGGTTCGGGCTGGTTTTTGAAGAAAGTATTACTGCTCCGCCTTTCTCTGTATGCATACAATCCGATGGGAGGTAAAGACAGCGACAAGGTAAAGGAACTTTTGGCAAAAAAAAGGTCCATTTTAAATATAAAAGGCTGCGGGAACAAATGTTTTTTGTACTGCGTTTTGGCTAAGTTACATCATCACGGAAAAGCTGGAAACAGAGCATCTACCTACTCTCCTTACTTGAATCAATTAAATGTATCAAACATCACATTTCCAGTAAAACTTAATCACATCAATAAGTTTGAAGAAAAAAATGGAATCAGCATAAATGTGTTTGGTATGTTCATGGGAAAAAACAAAACTTTTCAGCCTTACCCAATGTACGTTTCCAATTTTACTTCAACTGGCCCAGGACAATCAAGTTCGAAGAAAATACATGTGGACATGCTACTATACCATGATCACTACTACTTGATACGTAATTTAAACAAATTTATACGTCCTTTCTTCTGGAAAAAAACAAGATATTTCTGCCATAAATGTTTGTTATCTTTTCAAAAGAAGAAAAAGTATGACAAACACGTAGAAAACAACTGCAATGAAATATCATATAGTGGACAAGCATATATTTTACCAGAACAAGGTGCCAAATTACAGTTTGAGGACTACAAGAATCAGGTCAAATGCCCATTCATTATTTTTGCAGATTTTGAAACATATAACAAAAAATTAAATCACCCTATATCGAGAGGAATGTCCGAAATAAAAACTGAACACAAATTAAATGCTTTCGGAGCAATAATGGTATCTAAATATAGTGCTTACTCTCAATCTCCTTTCCTTTATGTTGGACGTAATGTGGTGAAAAAATTTGTGTCTTATCTACATCAAAAGAGAGCTGAAATATCTTACATATTGCACCACAACAGAAAGACGATTTTTTTGACTTCAGAAGATATTTCACGTATCACTCAACAAACAAAATGTTATATTTGTCAAGCACCTTTTGGAACAGGAGGACCTCGCAAAGTACTGGATCACGCCCACATCGGACGAGAGGGTAGTGGAAGAGATGTGAATTATGCATGTAACAGATGTAATCTTACATTCACTTCTCTTAGAATGGATCAAATTATTTTACCTATTGTATTGCACAATGCAATGGCTTTCGATTCGCATTTTCTTATACAAAAATTATATAGGTACATAGACAGAGATGTTAAAGTCTTAGCACGATCCTCTGAAAAGTTTCTCACACTTAATTTCGAGAATTTTAGGATAATAGATTCCTTCCAATTTTTGCCTACTTCCCTTTCTAATTTAGCTGATCTGTTAAGCCAAAATGATGCAGCAGACTTTATTCAAACTAAGAAACACATAAAAAAAGAAGAATTATTACCATATGTGACGAGAAAAGGCGTGATGTGTTATGATTATATAGATTCATGGGATAAGTTGAAAGAAACCAAACTACCTGCAAAAGAAAAATTTTATAACACATTAACTAAACAACACTTATCAGATTCTGAGTATGAGCATGCCATTTACATGTATAGCAGAATGAAATGTAAGAACATAAAAGATTATTTAAAAGAATATCTAAAAATTGATGTTCTCCTATTGTGTGACGTTTTCGAATCTTTCCGTAGAAAGGCGATAAACTTTTATAATTTAGATCCGGCAAAATACCTCACTGCTCCCTCTTTAAGTTACCAAGCCATGCTAAAACACACAGGTATTACATTAGAGTTATTAAATGACGTAGAAATGTATCACTTCATAGAGCGCGGCATAAGAGGAGGAATAACGAATGTATCTCATCGAATGGCTAAGACAGAAAAAAAGGAAGAGAAAATATTATATTTAGATTGTGTCAATCTTTACGGCCATTCTATGAGCCAATTTCTTCCTTTTTCATGCTTTAAGTGGGTGAAAGAAGAAGAAATAAAATTTTTCAATGTAGCGCATGTGAAAGATGACAATGACATAGGATATATATTAGAAGTTACTCTACTGTATCCAGATGAAATACATGACCTGCATGACAGCTATCCTTTGGCTCCAAGGAAACATGTCATACCATACCATGATTTATCCCCATATGCCAAAAGGGTATTATCAGAAACAAGTGTGCCATACAAAAAGAGCGGAAATAAATTAATATGTGACTTGAGAAAGAAAGAGAAATATGTAGTGCACTATCGAAATCTCAAGTTATATCTCTCTCTGGGAATGAAAATAGAAAAGACGCATAGGATATTGTCTTTTCGACAATCCAACTGGATGAAATCTTACATAGACTACAACAACAAAAAGCGGAAAGAGGCAACTTCATGTTTTGACAGAGAATTTTTTAAACTGATGAATAACAGCGCTTTCGGAAAAACAATGGAAAATGTTAAGAAAAGAATGAACATGCGACTGACTTCAAACGATAAAGTGTGCAAGAAAATGATACAGAAACCTACCTTTCATTCTTTACATATATTCAAAAAAGATTATGTTGGAATACAATACCATAAGGAATCCGTGACATTAAATAAGCCTATTTACATTGGATTTACCATTTTAGAACTATCTAAATACCACATGTTTAATTTCCATTACAATGTTATGCTACCCCTTTTTCATCCTCGTAACATACATTTGTTATATACAGACACAGACTCTTTGATATATCATATCACGGATGAAAACTATATAAAAAAAATGCGACGGAATAAGTTTCACTTTGATTTTTCCAACTTAAGTGAAGATCATCCTTTACATTGCACAAAGAATCACAAAGTATTAGGAAAGTTCAAAGATGAGTCAGCAGGGAAAGAGATACAGGAATTTATTGCATTGAGGCCTAAAATGTATTCCATTTTGTACCACGATGGGGTGGAAGAAAAGAGAGTGAAAGGAGTAAAAAAAAGTGTAATACATGACTTAAAACATACTCTTTTCAAACAGACATTACTAGAAAGGAAACTAGTTTACACAACATTTGATAGCATAAGAAGTTTAAAACATAAAGTGTACATGCTACAAGAAACAAAGTTATCACTCTCTCCTTTTGAAGACAAGAGGTACTTGTTAGAGAACGGGATAAAATCTGTAGCTTATGGTAATTGTGCAATTCCAAACACCGAGAAAAAAAGAAAAAAACAAGATTCTTTTCCACATAAAAAGATGAAGACAGGTACAGGAGAGAAAAGCATGTGAGATACACTACTTGATATGGATCATGTCAGCTGTAACACATACTACATGCAACATGAGCAGAAGTACTAAGTATCCTACTATCGCATTTGGAAGGCGAAAAAGAATCGACATTGGGAAATTTAAGGGGAAAATATATCTTCATTTACATGACATGCAAAAAGACAAGAGCGTGACATTAGACAAAGATGAATTAACTGCCTTCTTTGAATTAAAGAACAAGATAAATAAGAAAATATGTTGCATACTAAAAGCAGAGAAAGAACAAGCAGAAATTCAAAAGAAGAAGGCTGATAAAAAGAAACAGAAGGAAAAATATTCTTCAGGAAAAGAAAGTGGAAGTAGCAGTGGAGATGAGATGGACGACACCAGCGACAGCGATTAAGACATAGGATAAACTGTATTGAGATACAGTACATTCATTCTGTTACAGTAGTACTTGCTACACAGCAGTGCACAGAAATGCCTCCTTGTGAATACTGCGGAAGAAAAAGAAGTTTAGTGCAAAACAAAAAATATTGTGAAAAATGTGCTGCAAACATGGTAAGGGAATGTATACGCTGTCATAGGCCATATCACTCCTTGGCTTTCTTCTCCTCTGATGAAAGCCATAAACGATGTAATTCCTGTCACAATAAATACCAGAAAGAAAAAATCAGGAATGCAAAGAGAGCAGAAAGCAAGAAGAAAAGTTGTGAACCAATGGAAAGTGGTTCAGAAGACAGCGGAAGTGAAACTTCTGAAAATGAGATAGAAGAAGAAACATGTGAAACAAAAAAAGAGGAGAACGCGTTACTTCTCACTACTCCATCCTCGACGGAAAAATATGGTACAAAGCAATGTAACATAGTATATGAAGAGCACGCTATGAGTGAATCAGAAGGAGAAAAGACTGAGAAACCCAAAGATACAGCAAAGCCAAAGAAAAAAATAAAGCAGGAAAAGAAAAGTGTTGTGTGTGTTACAGAAAAAAAGATGATGAAAAAAGAAAGGATCCCAAATAACAAAATTCAAACACCAAAGAACAACAAAAAAGTAAACAGTATATTACATAATGCCGAGCCGAGGAAAATAGGTTATATACCAGTGTATACTGTGTAAAACTTAGTAGTACTCCCCCCGACGTTTTGTGATATTACTGCTCAACGGATAACCGTGAGCTAAAAAACTCTTGTCTACCAACTCACTGTCGTGAACATATCAAACATGCTGAGATGATATAAAATCACGTGAAGATATGTCTCGCGCATTTACCCTCCCATGAATTTGTACTTGTGCTCGAGTAACATACCGGAGGATATATCATTTAAGACGTATGTTCTATATTCCTCACAATGTCTGTTGAAAAGAAAGACAAGAAAGATGTTTCTCAGATTAAAATACTAAGAGACATTTATTTTGATCCTAGAAATAAAGCATCTTTTAGTACAGCAAGAAAACTATTTCTAGCTGCAAAGTCCATAGATGACACAATACAATACAAGGATGTTGAAACGTTCCTACAGAACACAGAAACTTATACTTCCCACAAAAATATAAAGCACAAATTTCTTCGTCGCAAGACTATAGTGCGTGGATTAGACGATCAATGGCAGATTGATTTGATCAGTATTTATCACATCGAACAATACAACAACAATGTAAAATATATATTAGCCTGTATTGATTGTTTTTCACGATATGCATTCGTGCAAGGATTAAGTAGGAAAACAGCAGAAATTACATTACAAGGGTTCAAGAAAATACTATCTCGGACCAAAAGGAAACCACGACTTATTCAGTTAGACGAAGGAAGCGAATTCAAAGGAGTTTTCAAAAAGTTTCTACAACAGAATGGAATAAAATCTTTCAGTACATCTCAAGACACAAAATGTGCCATAGTTGAACGATTTAATCGGACATTACAAGATAAAATATATAAATATATGACTGCTAAAAACAGCCTGAGATATATCGATGTATTACAGGACATAGTATATGGCTACAATCATAGCATACATAGAACTTTGGGTATAGCCCCTGTTGCAGTGAACAAAGGAAACGAAAAAAAGTTGTGGAAAAAACTATATGGTAAATATCTTTATTCTAAAAAAAATCGTCTGGCTTTTGCAGTGGGAGATAAAGTACGAATTACGAAGTACCATACCACATTTAGTCGAGGTTACACTTCCCGGTGGAAGAAAGAAATTTTTCAAGTGGCATATGTGTTGAGAACTTGGCCAGTGACATTTGTGTTAATAGATTCTAACAATGAAATACTCAGTGGTAGTTTTTATGCAGAGGAATTAAATAAAATTAGGACTGTATAACATGTCTCATACACTACCAACATATAATGCATGTCTCCGTGTACCATTTTCTATGATAGTAGCAGGTCCGAGTAATAGCGGGAAAACTACTTTTGTATATGATTTATTGCATAATTCTGATCGTGTCATAGAAAAGAAAATAGACTATGTAGTATGGTTTTATGGACAGACTATTCCCGAAATAAGCAATGAAATGAAAAAAGTCAAATTTATACATGGATTACCTTCTTCTTTAGATGAATATATTGAACCAGGATTGAATGGAGTTTTTGTTATTGATGATCTGATGAAAGAATGTGAGAACAATTCCATCGTAGGAGATTTCTTCACTAAACGTTGTCATCATGAAAAATTAAATGTTGTATATTTGTCGCAGAACTTATTCTCAGATGGGAAAGAGAGGAAAACTCTGAGCAAAAATGCCACATATCTTGTTGTATTCAATACTCCGTTAGATCAGACTATATCTCATTCACTAGCAAGGAAATTGATGCCTAAGAACATAAAGACATTTCATGATATATTCATGGAAGCAACGAAGACTCCGCATTCATACTTGTTCATAGACGGTCACCAAAAAAGTCCTGCTGAAATAAGGTTGAGAGGACAAATAACCGGCCCTGTACAACATGTATTCTTTCCAACCAAATGAGAATAAAAGTGTATGAGATAAAAGAAGGTAGTTGTTTCATTCCTTACCATATGACATATATACTTTATACACCACCATGGTAAAAGCTAAGAAAAAAAACGATAAAACGAAAGCAATAAAGAAAAAAATTAAGAAGAGTGTGGGGAAGAAAAGAAACAGCAAAAAAAGAGGTGTACCAGCATCAAGGAATACAGCATTTCTTTGCCTGTTAGGAAAAGCAAAGCAGAAGAAAAAAAGGTGTCTTTTAATTGATTATGCAGGGAAAACTGACTTAGATGCCATAATGCAATGCATTTTCAATTTATTGTCTGGTAATATAAAGATAAACAAGGTAACTTTCAATAAATTAAAAAAACATAAAAATACAATGAGGTATTTAATAAACCGTCGTGTGAATAATACACAAAGGAAGAAAGTGCTGAAACAAAAAGGAGGATTCTTACCCTTTCTTATACCTCTAGCAGTAAAATTATTAGGAGGACTAGTCCCTGCTATAGCCGGCGCAGTCACTGGTAGATAAAACTAAAATGACTTCTACTTTCAAAAAGAGTGTTCTGATACCACTCTCTGTATACAACACGTTGAACTGCAAGAGAAATGAAGTGACACATCAGGAAAATGATACTGTAGAAGAAGAGAGGAACAACATTATACAAAGGCAAGAAGAGCTTTTGAAGCAGAGACTGTACAACATTCCTTCTTACACAGTACTATCCACCAATCAAAATATCAGAAAAGATATTCCTTCCACGGGATATGTAACGTCCCTGCATGCTGATGAAAGCAAAGTGGGGATACCGCTTTCACATATTTTGGACAGGGTGAGAAAAGGACAAGTACCTAACATCAGAAGTATACTAAACAAAATGCTAGAGTTAGATGTGACATGGGATGAAGAGGGAGTAATTTCAATTAACTCAAATGTAGTGTTAAATTCTAACATATTCGATATCATGAGATACTTTTCTAATCCTAGTACGAGAGTAGAACCTGCTGGAACAGAAATATTATACAAACATTTGTCTCCATATGTTCCTAAATCATGGTTTAAGAACAAACCTACAATCGGTAAGAGAAAAATTACTACACCTTATGTTTCAACTGAGTATCCTCTAGAAGAAAATGACATGCAACATTTACGTCATGAGAATAAAAGACTAATGCAGAAAATAAAGAAGTTGCAACACCATGATGCATCCGATGATGAATACTCTGATGAAGAAAAAAGTATTATGCAGCATGACATAGATAAAATTTTCAAACCCACTCCGTTGCTAGAGATGAGGAAAAGTGAGGAAGAAAAAGAATTAACCCCTCCAACATACTATGCTGACGAAGAATCAGAAGAAAAAGGGAAAAAAGGAGAAGCAAGTGGTGGTACAATTGAAGGAACAGAAATAATAAAAACCACTCCCCCAAAATTTAAAGAAAAACAACAGATTTTTTCCCCTATGCAAGACAAACTCGTTAGCCCTCTTTCCAGTAAGAAATCTTCTAAAAAAAAGAAAGGGAAAAAGAATTCGGCTGAAAAAGACATATTCCACGAGAAAGAGATGCAAAGTACCCCAGTTACCATATCGCGTAGTGGGAGAAGAACCATGAAAAGTAAGAAGTATGATCAACCTGAATGGGAAACAAAATGGTAATTAGTAATATAATAAACTATATTGAGATAAACAAGAACACAGCGCGAATTAAATTACATGACATGTACAGTAAAACAGGACATGGAAAACATGGGAAAGAAATTTCCTATGCAAACTTGTACAACCGATCATCTGTACATCCATACATAGTACAACATGGTAGGGGATATCATCTGACCCCATTCATGGGTAAAAGACATCAGAAAGGATATGGGTTAGGTAACGTCATAAGCGGACTATTTCGAACTATCATACCCCTTGTTAAACCATTAGTGAAAAGCGGTGCTAAGACAATAGGAAGAAGAATGCTGAAAGGAGGAGTAAAAGTAGCAAAAAATGTTATGAAAGGAACTAGCCTAAAGAGAGCATTGAAAGATGAAGCAATGGAAAGTATGTCTGATCTGACATCAGATGCCTTATCTTATGCTAACAAAAAAATGAAAAAAGGACCACCAAGGAAGAAAAGAAAGACTAATACAAAAGACATATTTAACTGAGATAAAATTTCCCCTGAGATAAGTAGAACCAAATGATATGTTCCTTTACTATTTTACTCCCTACACAATACAATACGATATATATCATGTCCTTGTTGGACGACGATCCCTGTCATTGTTCTCATACAATTCAAGGATTAGAATCTATTACTTGCGGGGAATATTGCATATATTTTCTGCAAAAAAGGGCTGAAAAAGTATCCATGCAAGATATAATATGTAGCTTTTCAGAAGACACAAAGTGGAACACAAGAAGAAGAATACATTTGCAACTTATGTGGAGATGCTCATGGAACAACCCCAACTGTAAAAGATATTGTGCAAGAAATACAAAAAGAAGGAATTGCGAGCGAGGTTGGAAGTGACACCAAAACAAGTGAAGCAGGAAAAAGTGAGGAAGTAACACAGCAAGAACCATACCATACTAAAGTCAAACCATATGACGTCGAGCTAGACAGAGGGGAAGTTGAACCAAACAATTTCACAGTTTCAACAGAGGAGAATCAAAGCACTCCTCCAATTCACTCAATCTGCATTTTTGAAAAAGAGGAAAGAAGTCATCATTAAGTAGAAAGAAATCCTCTGGAATACCAGTATGGATCATGCACGTCAACAATTAGATCTGTTGCAACATGAGAAAGATATAAATTCACATTTAGAAAACATATACAAAGCACAGTCTGATTACATCAGATTACTAGAAAAACAAAAAAAGAAGACAGAAGAAACACTAAATATGATACAAGAAAGAAACTTGGAGTTAGAAAATGATTTAAAACAGGCGCAAGGACAAATAATGAACCACTTGGCCCATAGGAGAGCAGCGGGGATAGTACGAGAAGAAAGAGAATGGAGGAGAAGACATAACAGACAATCCGAATTGAACAAAAACAGGGAAAACATTTCAGCAGGATTCATACCTAAGTTAAATATGTTCTCTGCTGGTAACATAGTAGCGGATGGAGAAGGGGATGCGGAGGAACAGGAAAACTATGATACAGTTGATTTACCCCGCGAGGATATAATGCAGCATTATAGGAATTTATCTGACACAGAAGGAGAAGAAACATAACTCTGACTCATCACAACAAAACATAACTGAGATACTTGGAGTGAACAAACATGTCACACATTACATGCCTGAATACATCATCAGAATGTCCTTCTACAGCAAAGACTGTCCTCATCATGAAACCATTAACACTTTACAACATGTAAAACAGTTACAGTACAACTACATTCTGCAGCTTCAAAATGAGAGAGACAATGCAATCAGGAAAATAGCTGAACTAGAAGAGAAAAATAATTTTCTTCTCGCTCAAGTAACTGAACAGCAAGGAATAATATTAGAACAGTATGCAGCCAAACTAGGCCATACCTCATTCAATAGGAGAAAAACATTTTGTGATTGAACAACTTGGTACATGAAGCACTTTGAACAGACAAGGAAATGACGTTAAAAACATATAGCACATATAAATTATTGAAAAACTGCGCAGATGAGCCAGTGTTGAAATATGTCAAAAGAGGCCGCTACAAAGTGACTGGGAATCCACTGTTCATTTCCCTTGTGACCAACCATTTTGAGCAAGTGCTACGACATCGAAAATGGATAACACGCATGTTCTTTCTGATCAGTCATGCATTAAGTAAAGAAGAAAGGGAACATTTATATGAGAGAATATTACATCATGACTTGTCAAAATTTTCTACCATTGAGGCAATAGGTTACAGTATAAATTTTCACAGAAAAGAAAAAAAGAAAAATAGAAAAGAAGAAAGGTGCTGGGAAAGAGCATTGAGACATCATTACGACAACAATGATCATCATCCTGAGCATAGCTTGCCGAACAAGATGGATCAATATGCTTTGCTTGAAAGTATAATTGACATGCTAGCTTGTAGAGCAGAAAAGGATATAAGTAAGGACAACACAAATCTGAATTCTGTTCTTGATATTCCAGACATGTACTTCGAACGATATCATATAGAAGACAAAAAAAAAGCAACACAATATATCACGCATTGGAAAACAATATTACGCGATACTGAATTCCAAAAGTATTTCATGCAAGAAGTGATATATGAAACAGATGGTAAGTGAAAAAAAGGATCACATGTATTATATGAGGTGTAATGAACGATGCTATATATCACCTGAGATAAGCAAACCATATTGCATTCAAACATGACATGTCAGCGATATGATAAGTAGAAATGTGTACATGCCATATTCCATGTTTGTAATAATATTTCAGTACATATTGGAGTTGAAAGAACTACTTCTTTGTTAAATTGTAAAGTGAGTATCAACGCAACGTTACACACCATATGCTTTGTTAAATTGATTGTTACAACAGTTGAAAGAACTACTTGTTTGTTAAATTGATTGTGTTACAACAAACAGAACATGTACAGCACTGAGCTAATTTTCTCGGACGATATACTTCGAAAAATAAACAATATGATACGGTGGGATTGGAAAAAACTCGGAATATATCTCGAAATCCCTTATGCCGAAATGAAAAGCATGGTAAAAGTGAAGGGAGTAGATGAAATGGCGAGAGAAATGCTTCAGCACTGGTGGAAAAATGCTAGAAAAGAAACCCGATGGAAAGAATTACATATCGCTTTCCTTCAGTATAACAGAGGTGATCTGATACAACAAACCCGCGAATTTTTTTTGCAACATAAAATACAATGTGATTCACCAGATGAAAAAATAATACAAAAATACTTTGTGATGATAGGAGATAAGATTCCTACAATATGGAAAAACATTGCATCTTGCCTGTATGTTTCGCAAAACCAAATTGATATAATATCATATCAGCCCGAACAAGATCTATCTGAACATGCATATAAAATAATGAAAATTTGGCAGAGCAAAAAGGAAAGTGCTTCATATCAACTACTGCATGCATTGGCAGAGATAGACAGAATGGATGTCCTGAGAGTCGTGCTACAACAAATTAACAAAGACCACGAAGAAAAAGGAAGAAAAGAGAAAGCAGAAGAAGAGGCTCGCACGAAAAAAATACTAGAAGAAAAAGAGGCTCACACCAAAAAAATACTAGAAGAAGAAAAAGAAGAAGACAAAAAGATGATAACACTTGTAGAAACCCGTTGTTGCAAGTGCTGCGAGATACCACCACCAAACATGATATAATGTTATGATATACCTACTGTATAACATGCTATGACAATATCAATGTATACAATATAATAATAACATACTATATTGAAATCAAATGTGATTTATAGGAAATAAAAAAATAAATAAGATGAAGTGTTCTGTTCTGTTTCATAGCACAAACTGCATTGTGATAAGTGATAGAGATGACTAAACAAGAGTAACATTACATGATACATTCTTCAGAAGAAAAGTACATTTCTTCTGAAGATTGTAATACAGCACAGCACCAAATAATATGTGCATGTCCTCACCCAAAATGTGTTAGAACTTTACTGTGATAAGTAAAAGAGGAGTAGTCCGAAAGTGAGACAGTAACACATAGAAGGAAATGGAATGTACTTGCGTTCCTGGATGCAGTAAGAACAAACATGCCCCAGCATGCTATTGTATGCTACCCGAATGCTACAAGATACGGCACTACAAGGGATGCAACTGTATACGCTGTGATCCTGGAAACAAAGATTTTTTTTCATATGAAAGAGAACGGTTATACCAAGATTGGGTAACGCCACTTTTCATGTGGACGAAAGAAGCAGGAAAAAAGGAATACCCATATACTACATCTGACTGGAAGGTTAAATTATGCATGCGAATGATGCTCTATATGTTATATGGATTGAGCGAAGAACCCAATATGATGAGGCTACAAGATATATGGTATCAAGTGTTGTATAGAATAAAAGACAATACAATACAAATACAAGAACTGTTAAACCTGGATGAATTGGTACAATTGTTTGATCATATGAGTGGGAAAATAAATCTTTATCAAGATGGACGAGATAGAACTATAATAGTACAAGAAAAAGCAAAAGAAATATTGAAAAAACATAAGTTAAGGGAATATAATCTGTCTCTTTCTGTACTATGTCGCGATGCCATTATTTTCTATGTGGATGAAGTGAACTGGATGAAGAAAAAGAGGTCTAGAGTATTGTACAAAAATGAGGATAGATCACATTTACGAGAAACAGGGAAAAAAAGCATTGATACTCTACCTATCCCATACTGCATGAAGCAGTATTTAACAAGTGATAGAATAGAATTCAACAACCCTAATATTCCACCGCGCATATATCTCATAGTTGAATGGTTTGCAGCCGGAAAAAAGGGGCAAGAAGAATGGAATATCTTCATAGAGAAGCACTACGGAATATCTTCATGAAGAAGCAATACAAGAAATAAAGTGAACATAACAAATGTAATGTATATCAATGAAATAAATATAGTACAAATTTATTTCTGTTTTATGACTTTATGTACCCCCTCCACTAACAAGAGTAGTAGCATGTACCCTTCAAAATTATAACATACAGAAAGAAGAATCGTAGTAGATGTCCCTCAAAGTTATAAATATTAAATCCTAGCAGATAGATGCCCGTAGTAGATAGATGCCCCTGAAAGTTATAATATACAGTGTCCCTCAAAGTTATAATAAATAGTAACTTTTTGAAAAATTAGCAAAAAAAGTATAAGTAGAGGGTATAGTATAAAACAACATATTGTTGTTTTATACTATACCCTCTACTTATACTACTGACGGCTACTCCTCCATGGGACATCCGTATATGCCATGGTCTACAGCCTCAGCTCTCCATTACCATGTAGAAGCCGTGTAGGTCTAAACCCACATTGAGTCACTGTCTATGAATGCCACAAATGTACTCCCATATAGAATAGAGCATCTCAGCCCTTGCCCTTGGCAGATCTTCTCGGCTTGATTTCTAATCCCCAACTGCCTGGAGATTTCAGCAACCAACCACTCACCCCCTTCCTGCATAATTTCACTGCGTCATATGTTTACTCCAGGATCCGCACTGTCTCTGCACTTTCTACCAATGAGAGCGGTGATGAGAGAATGTTATTGATCTGTTTGCGCAACTATTTTGCTGAACAGCTTTACGTGATGCTTCTCTATGGCTGTTATTCCCATCCATATGGTGCTCTATATTTACTCACATAGTTCTTGCACCATTGCTTTCTGTTTATGTGGTTATGTCCTTTATGTATTATTATGTTTCCCAATACATCTATTATTACTCGTACTATATTACACCCTTTGTACTTACTCGAATTTCACCATACCACAATATCACCCATCTCACCCAGCTCTAGAAGAACCTCTCACCAAGAACAAGAACGGCATAACAAGTTTTATTCTCTAAATCTGTTGGAGAGTAGAGATGTAGTTCCAGGTGACCTCCTTTGTCAGCATTATGGCCTTACTGAATGAGGTAATGTCCTTAGCGCTGACCATCCCTTTTCAGTGTGGACATTGATTTGGGGCTCACTGCACCCTACTCTATAGCTGTCCTGTCAGCATATCCCTCTGTAAGGTGGCCATGGTACCACACTCCCTCAACATGTATAGTACACTCTGCTCATCCCCCGGCTGTTCCCATATGCAAAAATGTTTGCCACAAACAGACATACAATGTGGATGGTGTAGGAGCAGTATGTCCCTCTGTAAGGTGGCCATGGTACCACACTCCCTCAACATGTTGTACGGTATGTTTTTTGTGTTGTTGAAATGATGTGGCTACTTTATGGGGAATTAATTTAGTAGCCATTGTTGTATTCATACTCGCTACGCAATCAGTAAAAGTTGTAAGTCTTAGGTAGAGTCACTCGCTTAATGTAAGAATAGCCCATACATATCCTACTCAAACATAAACATGAGAGTCATATACAGGTAAAAGAGTTTATTCATAATTGACAGATGAGCATCTCAGGCTTCTCCAATATAATGCACTATAGATGTTAAGTAGTGCTTAGCCAATCATCCCGGAAAACACAGTCAATAATTCACTCAGTTAAGCAGATGAGGTAAGCAAAGTGTAAACAGTATGTAGTAGTAGAGATCACAAGTCAGTCAGATTAGAATGTTTTCCATAATTATCCAGTACTCAGACATTGTAAGACTTGGGTGAGCCCTGAGTCAAATCCCGTATGGGTTTCAGTTCCCTACTCATACTCTTTAGGTATCCGTCACCACCTTCTTAGGAGGGTGACAAAAGAGTCTCACCCAAATGATTCCATAGTTACACTCATTTGATAAATGCCTAAAGTACCTTTGTACTTCTGAGGTATTATGATTGTTCCTCTTCCTTGAGCATGTTATATCAAACAGTTATCAAACACAGTCAAAACTCTTATTTATCATAGTCTTGGATTATGTTCATGATCCATTGCTGGTTAGATTCTCCCTTTAGTTTACAGAACACTTCACGTGTACATCTGGGATTATAATACTTCGCCGATAAACAACAATAGACCATAATACAGTGGTGGCAGGCTAGTAGTGCATATATATAGATATAGAGTCAATGTTAATTGGCAGTTATTCAGACAAATGTGGTTAAAACTCACTTCTGATGCTCTCCTAGCATAACCTTCGCCACAGCCGAGCTGTGGCTCCTTGGATTCATATGAAAAGGTTTCTACTTACAATAAAGGAGGTAAATTCATCCACTAACATGGTAGTGTCGGTCGGTCTTCTCACTTTCTTTCTTTCTCTTTCCTTTTTTAGATAGTGACGACTGAGCGTCCTTTCTTTGTGGGCGGATCACCATGGCTGGGTCAACAGCTTGACTCCGGGGTCTATGTTCTCCGCCTGGATCCGGATTATATACAATAACATTATTCAATAAACATGCTTTTCTATCACAGAGCCATAAGGCCTTATTGAACCTAGTCTTTTGTCTACTTTATTAATTAAAACTACCTGAGCCATTGTAAAAGTAAGGAGAGACAGGCTTGCTGTACTTGCACAGTACAATGTATAGTACACTCTGCTCATCGCCTGGCTGTTCCCATATGCAAAAATGTTTGCCACAAACAGACATACAATGTGGATGGTGTAGGAGCAGTCCTGGACCACATTTCACCAGGATATCTATATCTATACAAATATTGGTGATGCTGGCTGCTACAATCACTATGGGGGAAAAGCATGCTTGGTTGTTGCTGGAAGAACCACCTGATGTTGTACCCCAACCTTGTGGTTGGGCACTGTACCATGACACAGGACCCCTATATGCTGCAAGATCCTAGCCATGTGACCGGCTACATAACTGGAAATGCTGATCACCAGGACCAGGGAAAACCAATTGATGCCAGCATGTGTACCGGTTTGCAGCTGTTGCTCTGTAAGACTAATTCAGGACTGTATTTTGACAGTGTATTCAGAGGTAACGATAGCTATCTGCATTAACCTTATGACAATGATAAGCAAACATATTAAAGGTGCAATGGTATCAAGCGCTCAGTCCCTAAGGCCTTCATTCTAATAATTTGTATTACGGATCCACCGCCAAGAATTTTGGTGGGTTTTTTTGCCTCTGGCCACTCGGGGTTTTAAGAGAATTTTACAAAAAATATATAAAAAAGGGAAACATATATAATTATGCTGACTGCACTATAAGCCTTTTTCAGACCCCAGGTGCAGCTTATATGAATGTCCCAAAGTTTAGGTGTGGTTTGTGCAAGGTTGAGGCTTATGCGAGAACTAACAGCAGTAAGAATAGCCATGCCTTGTTCCAATTGTATTTGTTTGGGACCATACACATGTGCTTGTCAATTACAATGGTTTTAATGTCAAGATCAAGTATGTGTGCTTCAGTTATTTTCCTTTTGCGTGTTAGCATTGTGTTAAAATTTGAATAGTAGCCATCCAACTTGCCTTCTCTATGGTTGTGGGGATATACAACTCTATATAAATAGAGAGAACTGATAGTCGAAATTATTTAGCTTGCATTTTTCCTTTTCTATTGTGGGGGGCCGCGTATAAGAAAAGCGTTTTTCATGCTGGGAATCAAACCCAGCCCGTTATCCATCCCCTACAGTAGCCCCACCAGCTTCCATCATTCCCTCCAGATTCGGATCTTCCAGGGCTGGGCTTGCTCTCACTTCTGAGAGGGGCTTCATCAAGCAGTTAGAGAGATACCCAGTCCCGGGCGTTCTCACCCACTGGAGACCAGAGGTCCCAATAGGGCTTTATCAAGCAGTTGTAAAGATACCCTGGCATTCCAGCTGCATTATCAAGCAGTTGTGAAGATACCCTGGCATTCCAGCCATGGAAGCTTTCCCAACCATACCAATTCTGTCCATCATTGTTGACAAAGACTACATGCTTAACTCCAACTACCCGGACTAAGTTTCAGTTCAGCAGTGGTCCACCATGGTCCCACCGCGGCCCCACCATGGTCCCACCAGGGTCCCATCACAGTTCTCCCCAGGGCCCTTGATCAGAAACAGACCCTGTTTTCGTCGTCTGAACCCTAGTAAGGACAGGATTGAACCCTCAAGGACAGGGTTTCTTATGTTCTCCATGGGTCACAATACACATAACGATTCATTATGTCTATTAGCTATAATAGGCTTAAAGAGGAAAGTGATGTTAATGATGATATAACATTGATTAATGGACACTTGTGGGACACTTGTCGACCACATATTAACAGATTGTGACATTGTAAGTCATAGTGGTGTTTTAAATTGTATGATAGCAGATCATTATGCTATTTTTGCCTGCCGAAAAAAGGGTAAAGAGGTAAACACGCCCATTACCTTTGCAGGGCGCTCCTATTAACGATATGATCGCGAGGACATGCTCGAGTACATATCAATGTTAAATTGGGGGGATTTCTACACTTTAATTGACCCTGAAGCCCAATGGCGCTTTATTTATGATGCCCTCATTTATCATTTAGATATCAACTGCCCTATCAGGACCGCCACTGTAAAGAAAGTTTCAGACCCCTGCATGGGTAAGCCAAGAAATGGTAGAGCTGATTAATGATAGACATGACATGATTATGGAAATGAAAGCCACCAACAACAGGGCTCTTGCGAAACCTATAAATAAAATTAAGAATCGAATACAACGTCAACTAGAGAATGGCCAGAGCCAATATGTTCTAACCATTCTTGAAAGAGCCGAAGGAAACCCTGAAAGATTCTGGAGGGAGATTAATGCCCTAGATAACCCTGTAACGAAAAACCTGACCATACAGCTTGTAGATGAGCTCACTGGTGACATCATCCCCAGTGATAAGACGGCAGAATATATTAATAATCATTTCGTCAATATTGGCAATGACCTTTTCACGCAAATGCCAAGGGCTGGTCAGGCAGCACCTGCGCATGTAATTGATGATGAGGCTGAAGAGTTTGACGTCAACGCCCTTGTTGATAAAGATGAGGTACTGTCATTATGTAAAAAGATCAACATTGACAAATCCTGTGGCCGGAATGGTATCAATAGTAAGGTGCTCAGAGATGCCTTAATTTTCCTGCATAAACAGCTCTGTACGATCTTCGGAAATTCTATTAATGAAGGCATCTTCCCCGTCTCTTGGTCATGCGGGACTTTAGTCCCAATCCCTAAAAGGGGAAATTTAAGTAGCATAAAAAACTGGCGCCCCATAACTTTGCTATCCTTGCCAGGGAAGTTACTAGAGAAGCCTGTTCACAAATCACTCTCGGAACATCTCCAGCGTGAGTCTGTCCTAAACAGAAATCAGTTTGGTTTCGGCCCAGGTCGTGGAACAAGTGATGCCGTGTTTAATGTCTTAAAAAATCTGTATGATGATAGGGATGACGGGAAAATAACCTCAGCTTGTTTCATAGACTAGTGTAAAGCTTTTGATAGTGTACATCACCCCACCCTGATTACCAAGATTTGCAACCTAGATATACATGGTAAATTGAAGAAATGGCTTATGGAATATCTAACCCACAGATCCCACTGTGCAATAGCAAACAATAGTAAGTCGGACCAGGCAAACATAACATTTGGGGTCCCGCAGGGGTCCATCTTGGGTCCCCTGTTGTTTGTGTTGTTTATAAATGACTTATCTGACTGCATTATCAATAGTTAATTCACCATGTACGCTGATGACGTCATCATTTACGCATCACATACTAATCGGGTTGAAGCCGGCTCCAGGAAGATCTTGACAGGGTAAGCGCCTGGTGCCTACAAAATTTTATGACAATCAATACTACCAAGAGTATGAGCATGTATTTTGGCTCTAAGAGCAAACTTGCTGGAGTAAATGGACCTGGTCTACTAATGCATGGAGTTATTCTCCTGTCATGTGTCACATACCCATACTTGGGTGTAGAGCTGGATAGTGGACTGACGTTAACACCACACATGAATAAGGTAACCGGAGGTGCCCACTCAGCTGAGCTTGTAAAATTGCAACGCTTACAGAACAGAGCCCTTCGCACATGTCTGGGTGTTGGTATTAGAGGTATAATGGGCTTGCACACTGCATGTAAGGTGGATATGCTTGATAAAAAGCGCAAATTAAGCGTGATTGGTATCATGTGGAAGAAGGCTCATTGTGGAGAGGCCCTAGAACAGCGAAGGGTACGTACTCGAGGTCTTCTAGCTGGAGATAGAAGACCCACTTGGCATATGCCAGCCCAAAACCTGACATTTGCCAGCTCCAGATTCTATTTGTGGGATGGTAACCTGATATGTTAGACAACTTTTGAGTCATTTATTTTATGACAGTCACTAAGACGAGTCTGGCAACAAGTTTACTTTTTCAGAATACCTGTGTCGCCCTAGTGGAATCCGAGCTAATGATGTGGATGGTAGGCAGTCTACTTGGTTATTTCCACATACCCTAACATAATAGGGGATGCTATCGCTACGATAAAAGTCTGTTGACGTGTATGCTATGGGGGTGCTCTGCCCCCAACCGCCGTTTTTTTCTCTTTTTCTCTTTTTCCCGGTAATTTAAGACTAAGACTTGAGTAAGATTATTGCAAGACTCTCTGTAAACATTTGTAGGATAGGCTAGTTAACTAGTATGTATTGGGGGGCTCTGCCCACCAACCCTCGTTTTTTTCTTTTTTTTCTTTTCTTTTAGATGTTTATGTTGTTTCATCTGGGTGTAGGATATATACTATAACAGCAGGTCTCACTGAGGGTAATCCTGCAGAAAACTGAGTGTCATATACGATTCTGGTCAGAAGTGAATACTGCAGGTGCACTGAATGGTCCATAATTAAGGTGGGTCGATCCCATTGAATCAAAGTGTTCAGAATTTCACAATTCTTTTCTGTGGCAACCCTAAATTATTTGAAAACGGAAAATGAAAAGAAAAATAGGGGGTCCCGAGCTACTTTTTAAGATATGGAATTTTGAAAAAAATAAGTATTTAAATTTTACATTAAAAAAACGAAAATAATGCAAAAATTCCTATGATTTTATTTTCTATCAACCAATAGCCCCAGAATTCTGAGACATCACACAATGAACAACAGGATATATACCTTTATTCTAAAAATAGTTTCAGGGTTTTATCACTTTGCATTCTGGGTAAAAATGTCATCTTTCGAAGAAGAGTAGGAATAAATTTTCATTTTTTCTTCACATAATCAAGGGAAAATAGTAATAAAAATGTTCAGATTTTTCTTAAACTTTCTAAAAAAAATCGCTCAGATCATTTGCCAAGGAATAAGATAAATTTTCATAGGGGTCCCGTGCATAATTTGAGGGTTTTGGCCCTTTGAAATAAAAAAGTAATGGAAAAACAGACTAAATCAAAAAATAATATTGGCCCCTGCAGCCTGCCTGGCCAGGTTCTGGTCAATGGCCGACCAGGCAAGCTACCGGCACACTGGAGGCTAGGAACAGTGGCGCCCCCTGGTGTGTCACTAATACATTACACAATATGATTGAGTCTCAACATAAAATGATCTTGTCATGTAGGTTTGGATATATTCAAGTAATTCATTCACTTTTATGCTCTTTTAAATGCCATTTATTACTTCATAAATGAAAGCTGGTGAAGAATGGTAAAAAAATGCCTATAATTATTATATCAAAATATAAAGTGCTCTAAAATGGTCAATTTTGCTCGAAATCGCCCCCAAAAATAATTGAGTATAGAAAACTATTCTGAGTATACCCCTACCAATAATGGCATAATTCTAATGTATTTAAGCATTATGCGCAAAATGATGTGCAGTAGTCCATTTGGCAATGGCCGCGACCCACCTTAAGTTGGAAATGATGCCAATATTATGAAAACGTGTACACATGCTGCTGAATGTCTGCCAATTTCAATCAAATAATAGCAATGGGATTCTCAGTGAGTTCATATTTTTTTCAAAGGCTAGATTAGGGATCAGTGAAAATGCTAATTATTCAGTGCAAATTCGGGCAGCATTCATGTAGTTTTACGCTTCAGACCAGTGCTCAAATTTTCCATGGTCAGTAGCTAATTTTGGTTGGAAGTGTTTTGTAGGAAAGATGTATTTTTTAGGTCAAGGGTGATTTTCAGAAGTTGTAAATGTCCTGGTAGCTGTTATTGGGTTTTCCGCTATATTGAAGTATATAGGGTAAATGTGGGTAATATCGCGCACCTAGTGACGATAATTATTACCTAAATGTTCCAAATGGAAGTAATTTGCCGTCATTAAAAAACTTTTTTTATGTGTTTTTTTAAACAAAAAAAAATTAAATATAAAAAAAGCGAGAAAAAAATGTATGCCAATAGCAACCCCCTGTAAGTTAAGTAGGGGTTTAAAAGTGACTAAATGTTTGCGTTATATCGTTATAGTTGTTGTTATATCGCTCACACCATTGTGTTATATCGCTCACCCATTGATATATAGTGTATTTTACCCTTTGGCTATATCCGGGCACCTGTTTTCACACCTAAAAGCGTGAAAACAGGGTGCTTTAGCCCAAGTGCTCTCACACCTGTATCGTGAGGAGCACCTTACCCAAATTTACACCAATGTTAGACAACATATAAGGCTACCCTCCCACTATAGTCTACTCCTTTTATTATTATTTGATATATTATTTTTTATTATCTAAACAGGTGAGCGATATAACAATGTCTGAGCGATATAAGCTCTATGGGAATTAGGGAGTGTTCATTTATTAATTACAGGGGGGGTGGTGAGATTTCGCGCGGAGGGGCGAAAAAATTTTACGCCCCCCCCCCCCTCGAGAGCACGTGGAATGTTTCGCGCCCCCCTCGCCTTAGGCGGCGGAAATTTATAGCCCCCCCCTTTGAACTATAGTAACGCGCAGGCTTTTTTGCTAAAAAGGGGCTTAAATGTTTACGCTCCCCACCCCCCCAAGAGCGGTCTGAATTTTTTACGCCCCCCCCCTCAGGAGGGGTCGGAAATTTTTACGCCCCCCCCAACCCACCAGCTCCCCCCCTGTTAATAATAAATGAAAACTCCCTTAGTGTAGAAACTGCTGATTTAGCAAGTATTAAAAATATAAATTATTAGGTGATTTTGCTCATCTCTGGTTCCTGACATACATGTATACCACAGGTATATGAAATGCATTAAAATGATACTTAATAAAATGTGGCAAACAAGTGTGGCCCTTTTACCGGGTAATAATATTCTGGAAAAGTGTACTTGAAGTGTTTTCTTGGATAATGATATAAAAGTGTCCGTGATTGACAGGACAGGTCTTGTGTGACGGGCAGAAAGGCTTGTTGGCACCAAAGAGTATATCTATGCAATGCAGGCCTATGGGGCACAGGTGAGTACATTGGACTCAAGAATTTGTCCGTTTATGTACATTTTTATGTGATTAGTGAGCCATACAACGGGCGACTATGGGAACACTTCAGATGGGAAGAAAGAAAATCCAATAAGGCCACATAAAAATAATTATCAGCTTTGCAGACACCGCACGCATCAATTAAAAGGGGCGACTTGTGTGCTTTTTATTTCATATTTCCATGAAAAATATATTGCCAAAATCCCTCATGCATGATGAGGGTAGCATACAGAAATAATCATATTTCAACCATTAGGCCTACTTGCTGTGTAAGAACTAAATTTTAAAAACATGTAACTCGTTATTCTAAGTTCTATCTACTTAGGCTATCCTTCTGATTATTGGTCACAGTGTTACATGTGCCTCTACATGGGTACCCATGTCGGATTTAAGCAAAAGGGCCGTGTGACTGTCGATTTTTATTCCGTACATAGCTATACTTTCTACTCAATCTTAGCATGTCCGTCGATTATTAAAACGGCCGTGTCGCCCGTGTCGATTTTTAAAACGGCCGTGTCGCCCGTGTCGATTTTTACCCATGTAGAGGCACTTACATGGCATCTAGGTTAAAATTTTGAACCATGCCTGATATTCATATCATTATACTATCTACCTTGACAACGCAGTTGAAAATTCAATATTATGTTTACCAAATTAGATTAAGAAGGGTGCCATGTGTCCCAAATACTGTGGAATGCCCAACCTCTGCTCTAATTTAGACACATAAGACCTATACATACATAATCGTTATCCCTATTATTGTCATGTGTCAATTGCAAAAGTTGAAGACTTAGACCGGCATTGGTGCTGAGGACTGTGTCAATCCCTCCTCGTCTATATATTGCTCTGTTCGTACAATTATTCCATGTTTAATTAGGGAATGAACCATTTCAACAGCACTCTCCTCATATCTCCTTGGAGTCTTTATATTTAGCACTGTCTTCATCCGGTTGTTATCAAACATAGTTTTCTTTCCAAGCTGAGATCTGATAGACCTCATGGACTTTTCAAGATACCCTAAGGCCTTGGCAAACATGTCTGGCAATGGAGTGGTGGATATTTTATAGCCATGCTGACGGAATGCACCATTTAGGACGACGGCTATGTCCAGCAAGCTGACCGTACTAGATACAAGGATATGGCGATTACCTGTAATACAAGCAAAGGCAGATTTATAAAACGACACTGTTCACACTGTCAGGTTTTAAGCAGGGTTTTTTTTCTTCTTCTTTTTTCTTTTCTTTTTTTATATTCATATACTACTAGTTCATACCCTACATTATTGGCCATAAGAGTTACATCTACCACAGATACTTATAATGCCTAAAGAAACCATGGGAAGCTAATGAAATAGTAAGTCAGTTTCGACCTGCAGGGTAGGGATATAAAAGCCTATTGAAAGGTTGAAGAGATCACGAGTGCTTATCTGACAACCCCTGGATGTACATACCAGCAGCCTGGGGCACAGACAGGGCGTGGAGGTGAGCCAGGGCCACATCACCCACTTCCACCACAGGGAAGGCAATACGAGGCACCAGGCTGATGCGCCGCTCCACAAGGTCACGCAGCAACAGAAAGTTGGGTGATGGCGCGTTGACAAGAGCGCGGCCAATAGGGAAGCCAGGATTGAGTACGACTAGCTCTATCCTCTCCTCCTCTGGGAGAGTAGTTATATAATTCCAGGCGGCCTCCTCTGTCAATGTCATGGCCTTGCCATATAGAGTAATGTCCTTGGTGCTGACATCTGACCAGTCCTCCTCAGTGTGGACATAGTCTGGGGGCTTGCTGCGGGCCCCATATTCTATGGCTGCCGTGGAACCTGTCAGTATGACCCTCTGTATGGTGGCTGCCGCACGGCACGCCCTTAACACGTACAATGCATTCTGCACACTAGAAGTCAACACGCTCTGCTCATCCTCCTGCTTCCGGCTGTGTACAAACGGACACACATTGTGGATCACGTAGGTACAGTCCTGGGCTGCGTTCCTCCATGACGTCTCATTAGTGATGCTAGCCTCCACAATCTCTATGGGGGTGATCCCCGGTTCATTTTTGGTCTGGAAGAACCACTTTATCTTGCCCCACACCTCGTGGTTGGGTACAGTGCCACGCACACGGTACCCTGCATGCTGCAAGACACTGGCCACGTGACTGGCCACAAAACCAGAAATGTCCGTCACCAGGACCAGGGAGTTGTCTGTCATCATCTTGACCATGTGTTCTGAAATACAGACAAGCTAAGAAATGTTACCAGTGGTCACTATTTTCTCTCCCAAAAGTCACGAGCGCCTTTTTTCATATTTTAACTGATGGCCATAATCCATATTGTTTTATTAGATAAGGTTTAAAAGGCCAGCAAAAATGGCCTGAAAATGTAAGTTGTTTCCAGATCATTGCACTAGACAATACGTTTTTGATATAATTATACCCAAATATACCCATACGATGGATTTTTCAATTCTTACAAAGGCAGAAAAGTATTCCAATTTGAGACAATTTGCGAGATGCAGCAGAGAGGCCAAATAAAAAAAATGAAAGTTTGTTTCGGGTAACATGGACAGAAATTCTAGGGTCAGTAGGTCGGATTTTAATTTTTTTTTTTTTAAATTTCTACAGCCCTCTACGATACCTTTATATTGAACAAAACAGTGTAAAAAAGGGAAAAACTTGTCAACACGTTTGTAAACCTAAAATTGACACAAAAAAGTGTAGAAATATATGAATTTCTTCAGAATTGCATTTAAAAAAAACAGCGTTTTTTGGCCTGATGGGACACAGGTTCTATTGGAGTAGCGGATTCAGGATTTATAAAATGGTGGGCGCAATAGCAAAACCCTTTTCGCATCCCCTTTTTGGCAACATTTTGTATTTAAAACACAAATCCGCCACAGCTATAGTTGTTATAAAACGCTACGATCTCTCCTCTATGCTTGCAGATTTATAGGACCGGAAGTGTTTCCACTCTCAATCACATTCTACCCATTGCTGGTTTGGCCTGTTCTTCATTATACATAATCACCGGGCCGATCAGTCTTAGTGTGAATAAAGTAACCAAGTATCCAATGTACTCTAATCCCCGGGCCAATCCCAAGTTGAGGTTAAGTCAATGGCATTAAATAAAGAATATGTTGGGTCAGGTTGAGTAACATTGCCAGGTCTACTCATCTCAAGTTCAGTCCGATTAGCACACACCAGCTAAAGTAAATGGCATTATAGGGGGACCACTAATAACATTAACACTACATGCAGGTCAGTTGCTGCTCTGAAGACCGGGTATAAACTTAAAAGCAAAAGTGGACATCTACCAGTAAAGTCATTCAGAGGTCGACTGGGTTTGAATATAGATATGTATTCTGTGGTAGTGTTACCTCTAACGTATCAAGATATCTTGACTCTCACATTATGAACATCCAGCTGTAAGTTATTCCGTGACGTCAGAGGTCTTTCTGCTCTGCATACATTGGGTGAATCAAACGTGCAGCCACAAAGGTAGGATCTGTAGGCTGTTTATAGCATTGTTATACAGGCCTAGATCTATCAGGAGGCCGTCAAATACTAATTCACCAAACATAAATAATATACCAATATGTCCATTGTATTTGCACCGGCATGTGGGTTACACGCATTCACCGATGTCTGCAACATCCTTATCTGCCTCCATCAAGGTACTTCTATGTATGGGTCTAGGTCATCATGTTGGGGAATGGACCAGGAGGGCGTTTTTCCTCATTGGTATTTGGCCCCGTATGCTGCATACGGGAGTCCATATGCTACATACGGGGGGAAAAGTGTTTTTCCTCATCCTATATGGGAATTATGTCACCAATACGGATCTCCATATGCGCATACGGAATTCCGTATGCACATACGGAAAAAAAGCGTTTTTCCTCATTGGATATGGGAAATATTTTCCGTATATGGTCCGTATATAACCTCTCAATTGCTGAGGTATTAGAGCAGCATAAATTCAAAAAAAGTGCTCCATATGCAGCATACGGCATAAATTTCTCCTTTAAGGGCCGCACAGTGTAGAATGCGGCCCTTAAAGGGAGAGGAGAAGTCAGGGAAGGGAGAGGTGAAGTCAGGGAAGGGAGAGGTGACGTCAGGGAAGGGAGAAGTGAAGTCAGGGAAGGGAGAGGTGAAGTCAGGGAAGGGAGAAGTGAAGTCAGGGAAGGGAGAGGTGAAGTCAGGGAAGGGAGAGGGGACGTCAGGGAGGGGAGAGTGGATGTCAGGGAAGGGAGAGATGAAGTCAGGGAAGACACTGGGAATGTCAGGCAGTACCACACGGGAGAAAAACTACATGGTAAGTATGTAAGATGGCTGGTTAGGTCGATAAGCAGGGGCATGGTGTAGTCCTTCACATTCACAGAGTCCATGCATCTAGACAGGCAAAAGATATCGACCCAACAGGCCATCGTAGAAGTGTTACTACCTTGCCAGTGGCAAGCCTATACAACATGAATATGTACCCTTAAACCACGGTGGTGGTGCAGAACAATATACTTCGCACATTGGTTATATAGCATGCCCTGGTTTAAAACAGATAGACAATGGTTATGAAAAGGTATGTAGATTAACCACAGCTTGCTGGTAGGGCGACTTGGGCTTCGCCCTCGTCTGGCCCCCACCAGCAAGCTGTGGTTAATTCTACATACCTTTTCATAACCATTGTCTATCTATTACATGACTTCGACTAAACATACACACACCCTGATACCCACACAGGGGAGAAACCTCTCTTGTGTTATCTACCTTACAACTTATCATAGTAATGTAAATACATCTATCCCGTTTATTTTATCCTGGTGTACAGAAAGAACTCTCCATTTCCCGACCTCCCCTCTCCATTCCCCGACCTCCCCTCTCCATTCCCCGACCTCCCCTCTCCATTTTCCTACCTCCCCTCTCCATCCTCCGACCTCCTCTCTCCATTCCCTAACATCCAAAACAGAATGCGGACCCTCTCCAGCCTACCCCCGTATGTGTCTCTATATATGACGTCACAGAGGGAATCCCTGGAATGTAGACTGGATTCTGCACAATTTTACAATTAGGCCAGGTGAGTCCCGCATTGGAAATCCATATGCAGCAAACCAATACGGATTTCCATATTCATATACGGACGTGATATGGAGGATGAACAAAAACGCTTTTGGCCCTTCCCAATACGGAATCCCGTATGTGTTCCGTATGTTGCTCCGTATTGGTCCCGTATTGGTCCAATGGGGAAAAACGCCCTCCAGTGCATACAAGATAAATAATGTCCAATAATGATGTTAATATGAACCAGTACCAGACATCAATGAACTATGTACTTCCCAAACAATTGGCAACACGACATAGTATGCTTGTAACAAACTGAAAACGAGTGTGGCGTTCAATAGGCGCGTCTGATGCGCAAGCGAGGATACACCAGGGAATTAAGTATAGCAAGGGAACACAGGGAGTATGCCCAGGCGCGCGCATAGCTAAACACATATTGAACGCCGTTTTGCCAGGCACTAGTAAACATCCACGCCCACCTGTGTGTGTCACCACTGATCCGCTACATATTTACTACATGTAGAAGGCATAGTGCACATATCGTGTGATGGTAGAGTATCTACATTCTTACCAATATGGCCTATGCAAAATAGGTATTGTTATGTGCTATAGGCCTACGCCAAAGGGTCTGGTATCCATCTATTATAGTATATATATATGCAGATATCAAACAATAACACCAAATGTCCACATACCAGTTGTTTCCTGTTGTCAGTTGTTTGTGGATCCCAAACCACTGGGATCCAGATCTTATAACTAGATGCTACTGTGTAGTTAATTGTGGTGCTAGAATGTACATATAGCTGGAGCCTCTATGTGTATACATAGGGAACGACAGGAGGTTTCACTGAAACACTGTGTTTGTGTCAGGGTTTGATCCACACACCCACACGCTGTGACGGGGCTCTACATGGCCTGTGTGGCCTGCCCCCAGGGGCTGTACTCCAGGGGCTGTACTCCAGGGGCTGTACTAAAGCCCTAAAGGGACTGTACTCCAGGTGTCACAGAAGCAGAATGCCACTCCTGCACTGGACTCTCCTCTACCACCCTGCTGCTGGTGTGTAGAAATGCTCAATTATAGATGTGTCAGCTATGGAGGTTGGGCTTACACAAGTCCCGTGTGGAGGCTCTCTATGAGCTATGTATACACTGGTGGCCTAGAAGGGCTGCCGTGCATGTCCATAAACCTACCGCCACCTCCCCACTGCCTGTATAATGGAGTACTGAGTTGGTTGGGAAGGAGAGGGGGGGGGGGGTCCGATTCGTCCTTCACTGCATTTAGAACCCCGGGGGGGGGGGGGGGCACTTGGTATATTTTGTATACATAGGTGTGCGGCTGGGAAGGGTACTTTTTGAGCAAAATCCCCCTCACCAAGGGTCTTCTTTTCACCAAAATCCCCCTCACCAAGGGTCAATTTTCACAACAAAAAAAACTCACCAAGGGTCACTTTTCGGAGATTTCAACAAAATCCCCCCAAAAAGGGTCACATTTTGCCAAAATTCTTCGCAACAAGGATCACTTTTGACCAAAATTCTTACACCAACGACGACTCCTCGGGTAAAATTGCTAAAACCTAGGCACTTTTGTCCAAAATACCCCTCAGCAAGGGTCACTTATGACCAAAATCCCCCTCAGCAAGGGTAAGGGTTGTCAAAGGGCCAGCCGCACACCCGTGTCGAAAAAACATTTGAGTGCCCCCCCCCCGGATTTAGAAGCATATATGCATACTATATAACAAACGAAACTGCCTGTCTGTACGTATAGGCACATACACATACAAATCAATGACTGGGTATATTAAGTAAGCTATGGATACGCGTGCGTGGCTGCATAAGTGTTACAAGCCTTGGGTAAGGGTAATTATCCTCAGCTGGTGTCTTGGACAATTACCCTGTCCTTTGCTAATCAAACTTCTTTTTTTCGATATTGGCGATTTTTCTTGTTAAACTATTCATTTTTTTCGAGAAATAAGTTTTTTAGTCAGGACAGTAGTATTGTATGTATCGGAACGGGACTATAGTTAACTACTGTTTATTACTCAATCGACCTGCAGCCAATCAGAGGCCTCCATTTGGTCACGTGACCCGTTGCCATGGTAACGTGACCTACTTAGGGCTCTCAGCCAATCAGAAGCCAGCATTCTGGGTGACCTACTGACCTACTTAGAAGCTCTCAGCCAATCAGAGGCCGGCATTCTGGTAACCATGGTAACGTGACCTACTTACGTCACGTGACCTACTTAGGCTCAGCCAATCAGAAGCCGGCATTCTGGTAACTAGGGTAACGTGACCTACTTAGGGTTTGTTTGTAAACAACACCACGTGGCTCTCTTGTTTGTAAACAACACCACGTGACACGTGACTGTTTGTAAACAAACAATTCGACTTAGTCTGACATTTTCAGCTGTCGCATGCTGACCTGCTGCTATCATAAGAGAAACAAAAGCCCTAATCACGCTTTTCAGCTGGATCCTTCCACCCACCAGACATGGATCCAGATGGGAGGGTGGTTTAAAATTAATCCGTGTACCGACTGTCATACAATAGTGTAATTAGTTGAACACGTGTTACCTGTATAAAGGATTAGCAGGTCATGGGCTTAGAGTGTGTATAGAAAAACAACTACAGGTAGCGTGAACAAAGCGACCCCCTCCCTTTCTGTCACTCTGTCTGTGACTAGAGGGCGCGCGTGTGGTAAGCGGCTTAAATCTAAAGAAAAAAAATCACCCTCTCCTGTCGTCAGCAGTCAGCTGGCCGGCGGCTGGAAAATGCGATTAGAGGGATGATGAGCGCGTTTTTTTATATTCAATATATTAGAAGTGTGCTTTGTTGCTTATATAGTTCATTATGCGTTTAAAATGTTCGCGAGTATCGTAGAAATGTAGAAAAATCCTATTGTGGCGCCATCTGACGAAAAGAGCGGAGAACTATACTAGGGTATGGCGAGCTAGACTAGAGCATGTAATCACCAGGCGGCAGAGTGGTCAAAAGACAATCTCGTAGTAGTAGGTCTACTTGGATCTTGAGTAGCCACCCTTGTGGTTGCAATTACCTAGACTAGTTGACCCTGCCAGCCTGGTCAAGTGAAATTAGTAAGGAGACCGCACATTAACGCGCTCCACAGTCTTTAGACAGTTAAGACTATAGTACCGTAGATTCTACTGTGTACTCACACTAACTATTTACAGTGCTACATATTTATACCCGTGTTCTAAGTGTTTTTTTTAGAAAAAAGCGATCTACTCACCCATTTTTTTTAGACAAACTCCTATTAGCAGGTAACCCCTGTATAAACCATACTGCAAAGATCTGCTACTTCGAGCGTCTGCCTCGTGACTGATAGTGTACAACAAGACGAAGTGGGCAGAGGTGAAGTACTGTTCCAAGAAAAATTGAGGCTCTTTATATAGCTGAGAGAGCGGCTAATCCGGATGTTCTAAGCTTGTTTTCACCTAGAGCCCCACCCTCTTCCAGAGAGGAATCAAATTGCTTTTCACCTGGACCCTTCCACCCCTCATCCATCAGCATGAAAAGAGGGATAACAAGTGTAACGTGCGCTACATGTATATGGGATTATAGCTGGTGAAGAGATAAAGCCAGGTCAACTGTGTATACAAAGACTACAGGAGGTGATTAACGACAGGTGTGACGCGCCAGCCCGTGGACGGATTATCTTCTAAGCTGACGCTTATTCAACTAGCCAGCTGCCGTCCGCTCCACTCACCACGGCAAGAGGAGGTGCTTTTGTTTTACACTTAAGTCGCTTACCACATGTACTCGTCTCTACCTCACAGACAGACACCCTCTCGCTTGCTTCACGACCCCTGTAGCTTTTTTTGTATACACACTCTAATCTCATAACCCCCTGATCCGTTATACAGGTAACGGGTATTCTCTTTTAAATAGCTGCCAGTCAGCCTGCGGCAGCTGAAAACGACGGTAAGTAGCTTAGCTCTAGAAGCAAGAAGGCGTATATAAGGAGGCTGACACGTGTATAGGCGCCTTATAAGTCGGCAGGGGGTAAATACTAGTGAAAAAGGAAGGCAGGTGTGCAGGTAGCTTTCTAACAGACACGTGTGTGCACTAAGCTGCTTAAGTCTAAACCCACCTGCAGTAGTCAGGTAGCATGTGAAAACTTACTTAACAGATCTCTTAATTGAGTAGAGACTCTGTACTGAGAGAGTCTTTTCAGCCGTTTAAGAGGATTATCTAGGACAGGGTACATAAGGAGTGAAACGACGCTCTCACCCATCACACTTTCTCGACCCGCCCTTCATCATCGTAGCATCGTCCACTCTACGCTCGCTCAGAATGTTATGATGGTTAGTTCTGCTATTTTCAGCTACTTTTCTTATCGAAGTGTTGACGCTACAGAGCATCGAAACTCTACGAGCAGCACAAGCAGCAGCTGACACTAGTGTCAGCTGCAGCAGCTGTACGAGCTGCTTGTGCTGCTTGTGCAGCGGCTATTTGTAAACTAATTAATACGACTTCCTCATTAAATTTGTCATCTACAACTGTTTCAATCTTAAGGCTTTTTTTTTGAGTTTATTCTTTTTTCAAATTTGGTCCCACCTCAAAAGAGGAATAGGACTCTGTAACAATGTAGCTCTCTTGATCAATTAACAGCCCCATTTTTCTTAGATGTCATCTGACAGCTTCTTGCTAGGCCAGGATATTGTTAAATAAACAACTTGGAAAGCTAATTACAGTTTTCTGGGCTTGAAATATGAGTATCTTGACTGTAACAGCAGCCTTTTTACCGTATAGTCCTTCAACGGACTCTTGCTGGCCAGACTTTCAAGCAAGTTTGCCAAAGTCCAGCCTGTTATTGAATGTCCAGCCTAGCCTGACCCTCAGTAGAATGGTCCTTGACCCATCTATTATAGTCCAGCAGTGCCTGACCCTTGTATGAGAGTAGTATTGGCGACATTGGCTGACTCTGATATTTACCTGTGTGTACGGGGGGAGGAGAGGGTTCACAGCCACAGCTCTCTTAAGGCAAAGCTTGCGCTTATAGAGCACTACTAGTGGGGGTTTGAATGAGGAGTCTATGGCGTTTGTCTTAAAAAAAAATAGCCATGGCACATGTCGATGTCGCTTAATTATGCTCATATCTCATGTCGATTTTAAGAATTGCTCATGTCACCTGTCACTATGTTTTTCAAGCTTCATGTCAAATGTCACTAGGCCTCATGTCGAATGTCGATTCTAAGAAACAGACATGTCGCCATCTCGAATTTAGTGGTCCACACCGCCGCTGCTGCTGCTGCTGCTGCTGCTGCTGCTGATTTGCTGTTGCTGCTGCTGTTGGTGCTGCTGCTTGTGCTGCTTGTGCAGCTGCTGCAGCTGCTGACAGCTGCTGCTGCTTGTGCTGCTCGTGCAGCTGCTGCAGTTGCTGGCGATGTCACGGATGCTGTTGACAGATGCTGCTGCTTGTGCTGCTCGTGCAGCTGCTGCTGCTGCTGACGATGTCACGGATGCTGCTGACAGATGCTGCTGCTTGTGCTGCACGAGACTGAGTAGCTGCTATTACTAATGCTACTAATACTAGTATGAGAAAATACATTTAGTCAGTTGATTAAATCAAGGAGGTTTTCTGACTTCAGTGGATCGTTTAGCCATCGGCCACGGGCAAAACTTGAAACCATTTTATACATGGGACAATTGGCAGAGTCGAAACATGTTGGTACGATGGGATCGATCATGTTCATCATCAGTTCAGGCAAAGGAAGTGTGTCGACAGCACGCGAAAACTTCATGTCTGGATGTTTCAACACAAGGCCTTTTATCACACTCACACAGCTGCTTTGAAGAGTGAATCCTTGACCAAACTTGAGCTTTTCCAACACAGCTTTGGCCTCTTTCTGTGCAGTAAGGGATCTCTCTTTCGGGTTCATCTCAGTGCTGTCTAGCATGTCCGCAAAGTCTTTAACATAATGTTCCAACGGGCTACAAATGATGTACTCCAGATCATCGTCCGTATATGTCGTCTCCTCGCACCATATTGTGTCTTCTCCTGTTTCGAATTCCGTCATTTTCTGAACAATCTCCTCGTGAGTGCCTTGCATATATCGAAGCTCCTTCAAAGACCTGATAACTTCTATGGCGAAGACTGAACAAATACCTGAAGGAATTTCACCACAGTCAGGCCAAGTATACGGAGCTAAGAAAAATAGCTCCAACAAAATCTTCTCCCTCTGTCCAAATGAAACTACTTCCGTTCCGATGAAGTTGAAGCATGCTTCTATCCATTGCTCCTTGGTGACGTCCTTCCAATGTGTCTTTACCTCACATGCATCATAGGGCACTGTTTCTCTTCCTGCTCCAAGTGGAAGTTGCTTTTTCTTTCTTGGACTCATTTGGAGAGAGTTTCGATGCTCTGTAGCGTCAACACTTCGATAAGAAAAGTAGCTGAAAATAGCAGAACTAACCATCATAACATTCTGAGCGAGCGTAGAGTGGACGATGCTACGATGATGAAGGGCGGGTCGAGAAAGTGTGATGGGTGAGAGCGTCGTTTCACTCCTTATGTACCCTGTCCTAGATAATCCTCTTAAACGGCTGAAAAGACTCTCTCAGTACAGAGTCTCTACTCAATTAAGAGATCTGTTAAGTAAGTTTTCACATGCTACCTGACTACTGCAGGTGGGTTTAGACTTAAGCAGCTTAGTGCACACACGTGTCTGTTAGAAAGCTACCTGCACACCTGCCTTCCTTTTTCACTAGTATTTACCCCCTGCCGACTTATAAGGCGCCTATACACGTGTCAGCCTCCTTATATACGCCTTCTTGCTTCTAGAGCTAAGCTACTTACCGTCGTTTTCAGCTGCCGCAGGCTGACTGGCAGCTATTTAAAAGAGAATACCCGTTACCTGTATAACGGATCAGGGGGTTATGAGATTAGAGTGTGTATACAAAAAAAGCTACAGGGGTCGTGAAGCAAGCGAGAGGGTGTCTGTCTGTGAGGTAGAGACGAGTACATGTGGTAAGCGACTTAAGTGTAAAACAAAAGCACCTCCTCTTGCCGTGGTGAGTGGAGCGGACGGCAGCTGGCTAGTTGAATAAGCGTCAGCTTAGAAGATAATCCGTCCACGGGCTGGCGCGTCACACCTGTCGTTAATCACCTCCTGCAGTCTTTGTATACACAGTTGACCTGGCTTTATCTCTTCACCAGCTATAATCCCATATACATGTAGCGCACGTTACACTTGTTATCCCTCTTTTCATGCTGATGGATGAGGGGTGGAAGGGTCCAGGTGAAAAGCAATTTGATTCCTCTCTGGAAGAGGGTGGGGCTCTAGGTGAAAACAAGCTTAGAACATCCGGATTAGCCGCTCTCTCAGCTATATAAAGAGCCTCAATTTTTCTTGGAACAGTACTTCACCTCTGCCCACTTCGTCTTGTTGTACACTATCAGTCACGAGGCAGACGCTCGAAGTAGCAGATCTTTGCAGTATGGTTTATACAGGGGTTACCTGCTAATAGGAGTTTGTCTAAAAAAAATGGGTGAGTAGATCGCTTTTTTCTAAAAAAAACACTTAGAACACGGGTATAAATATGTAGCACTGTAAATAGTTAGTGTTAGTACACAGTAGAATCTACGGTACTATAGTCTTAACTGTCTAAAGACTGTGGAGCGCGTTAATGTGCGGTCTCCTTACTAATTTCACTTGACCAGGCTGGCAGGGTCAACTAGTCTAGGTAATTGCAACCACAAGGGTGGCTACTCAAGATCCAAGTAGACCTACTACTACGAGATTGTCTTTTGACCACTCTGCCGCCTGGTGATTACATGCTCTAGTCTAGCTCGCCATACCCTAGTATAGTTCTCCGCTCTTTTCGTCAGATGGCGCCACAATAGGATTTTTCTACATTTCTACGATACTCGCGAACATTTTAAACGCATAATGAACTATATAAGCAACAAAGCACACTTCTAATATATTGAATATAAAAAAACGCGCTCATCATCCCTCTAATCGCATTTTCCAGCCGCCGGCCAGCTGACTGCTGACGACAGGAGAGGGTGATTTTTTTTCTTTAGATTTAAGCCGCTTACCACACGCGCGCCCTCTAGTCACAGACAGAGTGACAGAAAGGGAGGGGGTCGCTTTGTTCACGCTACCTGTAGTTGTTTTTCTATACACACTCTAAGCCCATGACCTGCTAATCCTTTATACAGGTAACACGTGTTCAACTAATTACACTATTGTATGACAGTCGGTACACGGATTAATTTTAAACCACCCTCCCATCTGGATCCATGTCTGGTGGGTGGAAGGATCCAGCTGAAAAGCGTGATTAGGGCTTTTGTTTCTCTTATGATAGCAGCAGGTCAGCATGCGACAGCTGAAAATGTCAGACTAAGTCGAATTGTTTGTTTACAAACAGTCACGTGTCACGTGGTGTTGTTTACAAACAAGAGAGCCACGTGGTGTTGTTTACAAACAAACCCTAAGTAGGTCACGTTACCCTAGTTACCAGAATGCCGGCTTCTGATTGGCTGAGCCTAAGTAGGTCACGTGACGTAAGTAGGTCACGTTACCATGGTTACCAGAATGCCGGCCTCTGATTGGCTGAGAGCTTCTAAGTAGGTCAGTAGGTCACCCAGAATGCTGGCTTCTGATTGGCTGAGAGCCCTAAGTAGGTCACGTTACCATGGCAACGGGTCACGTGACCAAATGGAGGCCTCTGATTGGCTGCAGGTCGATTGAGTAATAAACAGTAGTTAACTATAGTCCCGTTCCGATACATACTATACTACTCAGGACGAACAAGCTCACACATCTAATTATCTGTGTGATCCAGCAAATTGCTTTGTGAAAAGAATATCTAACAACTCCATATTCCTATTTGCCTCAGTGAGTCATCCTGATGACCCGCGAGTCAATGTGGCAATTTGTGACTCATTCCAGGTAAATAAAAAAATAACAAATAAAATCTCAAACCTAATTAATTGTCTGCCATGAGGAAATTGCTTTTTAACAAGAATATCAAACAATTTCATGACAGTCCTGTAAAAAAAGATACCGAGCATAAGCTAGTCATAGCAGCGAAATCGCCGATCCTCAGAGGAAAAATGCCACCCTTTACAAGACTCTACAGGCCAGAAAAGTGAATATACAGAGGTGACAAACCCCTCAATAGAAAGATATGGGTCTTCGTCTGGAATATTTCATTAGATATGTCAGTCATAATGGCCCAAGGGGCAAATCCCGGGGACAAATCATTCTAAAACTTGGTGAGCGGTGTTTCTAAGGTAAAATGGAAGCGCTGATCAGGATTCGCATAGCCGAAAAATGGAATGTTTTTAGGCATGGAAGCATGCCTAAAAACTAAATGGCCACCCACAATGCCAGAGAGAGCAAAATTTCAGTGTGCAAATGCACACAATTACCAAGCGATGGTTAGAAAAAATGATGGTGAGTACCGTAAATGCACATAATTTTTGTATATGAAATACAGCTGTCTACATCAGGCATGTAGCCCTTGTGTCTAGCTTTGATTTGCACCCACTCCCAGGTCTCTAGGGATAACGGTTCATGCCTCAAATTTTCAAAACGTGATAAGTCAGCAACCGCTGGTCCGATTGTCTCCATATTTGAAACGTTTGATAGCCAATGACAAGACCCTTACGGCTGCAGTCATGTCATTTTTATAGTGTTTGTTAGCATGGTATTAGGGTGTTTGGGGGAGGGGGTATGGGATGATGTATGTATATTGTGTCAAGTTTTGGAATTTTTTCAAATTTAATTTTCTTATTCAGTCCACTTGTCATTTGGATATCACTATTCTCTCATTAAAATGTAGGAATAGAAGCTAGCTGATAGCAAATATAGGTTGTTTTATGCTAACTTCCTTGGGAAATGCAGTGGGTGAAATAGGGCCTATCTTATCAATGACCCTCATGTGAATAGATTCTCAACCGGCATAGTATGTCCAAAAGCAGGGTAGCTTGCCTGCTGAAGTGGTGGCCATTTTGTATTTGAACTTGACCCCCTGACCCCCTGAAACTTGACCCCCTGACCCCCTGAAAATTAAAAGTTGCTAGTGTCATTTTCAGATTCTACAACATTGAATTAAGTATAGAAAACCATTTCCCAACTTTTAGAATGAAATGCTCCTTGGGTGATGATATTCGGAAATTCAGTCCCCGCTATCTGCTGGTTTGAAAAATCATTGGTATTAAGTAGGTTGTACCTGCTATATATGTCCAAAGAGGTGTTTACTGGAGGTCACTTTGGGTGAAATAACAGGTTTTGTCACCTGTTTGGCTGCAGCTGATTTAACTCTGTCATATAAACTGTATTTCCAATTGGATCATACATGGGGTATACATCACACATGAACTATATCAGTACAGTTGATTAGGATACACTTGAGGCTTTACTATGATCCCCGGGACGAATTAAAAAAAAAAAATTGTACTTATGCCCCAGATAACATTGGTCCGTAGGGCCCATTTGTGTTTTACTTGGGCCTGCTGGGTTTGCCCATATCTGGGTTTTCCTCATTTTTGTCCAGGGCTACCAGTAAGATTCCAGATGGGCCAAGCCCACCAACAATTTTTTTCCTAAAATATGTTGTACATACTTTGAAACATGCTCATCTTTGGTTGTTCTTAGAAATTATAAATTAAAGTTCCACTTTCATGGCTTTTTATCAAAGTGGGTTTTGCACGGGCTGGATCTAGTTAATGCGGGCTAGACTTCCTTGGGATTTCTATGGGAGTAAACCTGGGCTACTAGGTGGGCCCCAGCTGGGCTCAGCCCACAGACCAAACTTCAAATATAATCATTTAACTACATTTGGAATACTTTAATTTGTGTCCGTTAGAAGTAATTCTTTGAAATTAACATTTTTAAGTAAAGTCGCGATGTTGTTATATCAGGATGGGTTTCACTTGGGATGGACTTGGGCAAAGTGGGTTAAAGGAACAGTGGGCGTTATATGGGCTTTGAATGTACTGTAAGGTGGGTCCCATTTGGGTCAGCCCGCCATCTAATTTTCTGGGCTCTAACTTTCATGGCTACTTTTCAAATCCCTTTCCCTCTCATGGATGGGATCCATCTGGGCTGGACCTGGGTCAAGTGGGCAAGTCATGTTCTTGAACAAACCACTAGATGACCTCGTTGAAAGTGATCCCACATTAATGTTCCACAGAGCTTTTTATAATTGGATTACAAAAGTTTATGGTTTCTCAATAATTCCAGAATGGTTGGGAATATAACAGATTTCATAATAGATTCTTGGAATGCCATGCTTTATAACCCCATTCTGAACATGAACATGGAAACAAGCAGCACCCTGATACAAACATCTGTTACCTGAATGTAATAACAACATATAATCCTGTCACTGACTGAGCTCTCACACAAAAGCTGTCTGCCTGCTGGCTGCATCATACATGTTAAGAATTGTCCAGCCCAAAAGTAAGTCAGCTACAGGATGCATTTTTCTACCTTCTAAATGGTAGAGGAAGAGATTCCTACCAGGAGGAATTTCGAACCAACTTAGTTGGAGCATGGGCTATAACATCGGGATATCAAAAAATAGCAAAAAACTACAGTAGAGATTACAACCCTATATGACCCCCCCTCCCATCTGTAATGTATCATTTATGACAAGGGTACAGATTAGTGATTTTGCCATTTTAAAACACATATGACTCAATAAATACAAATGGAAAAAAATATTCATGCTCTGTGTAACATGTAGATACATCACATGCAATTTCAAAGTCCTCAAGTATGTATTCATTAAGACAGCTATGGGGTCAAAATGGCAGAATGGCTATTTTCAGTGGTGAGGGATTAGCAACTTGGCAACTGCATTTTGAAAAGAGGTGTAATATCATGCTGAAATTGGCCCATTGGCTATTGAGAATCAATGGTGCTAATTGACTAAAACTTTTATTTTTGGAAAATTCATATAGTATAAACTACTGGACGGATCTTAACATAATTACCCCCATTCTTCATCTTTCTTTATTGGCATCCTAGGCAACATATCAGTCTTGTTCCGGGAAAAATTTCTTCAAACTACCCGTGGTACCTACTAACTTAGTAAGAATCAGTGAGTCTCCCTGATGACCCAAGAACCAATGTGGCGATTCGCAACTTATTCTAGGTACTTTCATATAAAATCGAAAAAAAAGAATATCCAACAATTCATGATATTCCTAGATACTGTAAGAATTAGTGAGTCATCCTGATGATCCACTAGTAGATGTGTCAATTCGAAACTCATTCCAGGTACTGCCCCCTCCAAATATCTTTTAGTTTAAAAAAATCAACTTACCGACCCTAACTTTCTTTTGACCATGTTGCCTGACACACTCCTTCTTTCTCTTTTGGCCTTACCAGTACAAATCGATTAACATTATACGTGTTCATAGTGAATCCATTAACGTAGGGCGCATGTGTACAAATAGGTGCAGATCCATGGTGTAAAGGGCAGCGTGCTTGAAATTGGTGACAGAGACCCTGGTTTGATTCCTGATGGGTCTAGGTGAAAACCCTTTTTCACCTATATATATATACATGTATATGCGACGCACATGGGGACGAACTGACCAGACGCCATGTACAACCGTTATATGCAGTATCTAACGTTATCTGCAGTACTGCAGATACCGGCAGTCATGCAAACGTTATCTGCATAAAAAAAACGTGATCTGATTTTTGTCCTATTATAATTCTAATATTATCTACCCACCTCCCTAAATCGATGTCAATTATTCCAATGAAGCTATCCATTTTCCTCGATTTGGAACCGTTGCTTAACAACCAGCCCTTTTATATAAAAATGTCAGATTTTGTGGAAAACATGAAAAATCATGATTTTACATGGTATTATCATTGCTATAATACAGTGAGAAATAATCATAGCGATATCACAACATTTTATGTGCACATTCCTAAAGACTTTTATTTTCGGTTGCAATTGGAAAATAATGAGAAAAAATGTATTATTGACATTCTTTCTCTTTTTATTGTTGCAAAGTCGTGAGTTTAACCCAGCATATCCTGCATAGGTACCATCACTGTGTGTAGGTCCAATTTTAGATGGATATGAATAATTCATTTTATGGAAAAAACATTGCAAATTTGCCAGCCTACTAGACATTGACTGAAAGCATTGTTTTCAAAATGGCCAATGCATGCAGTTTTATTACCAAAGCAACTTTTAAAAGATTGACGTGTGATTACATCACAAATGAGTCAAGGCCAGGGTGATTAAGTGATTGCATTTATTGACCGAAAGATTGAAGCTTCAAAATCATTTCGTAGGAGGGTGCATGCTGGTTATACCTCAGCTGTAGGTTGGTGCATGCTGGTTGTGTCTCAGCCGTAGGAGGGTGCATGCTGGTTATACCTCAGCTGGGTGCATGCTGGTTGTGTCTCAGCTGTAGGAGGGTGCATGCTGGTTGTGTCTCAGCCGTAGGAGGGTGCATGCTGGTTGTGTCTCAGCTGTAGGAGGGTGCATGCTGGTTGTGTCTCAGCTGTAGGAGGGTGCATGCTGGTTATACCCCAGCTGGGTGCATGCTGGTTGTGTCTCAGCCGTAGGAGGGTGCATGCTGGTTGTGTCTCAGCTGTAGGAGGGTGCATGCTGGTTATACCTCAGCTGGGTGCATGCTGGTTGTGTCTCAGCTGTAGGAGGGTGCATGCTGGTTGTGTCTCAGCTGTAGGAGGGTGCATGCTGGTTGTGTCTCAGCCGTAGGAGGGTGCATGCTGGTTGTGTCTCAGCTGTAGGAGGGTGCATGCTGGTTATACCTCAGCTGGGTGCATGCTGGTTGTGTCTCAGCTGTAGGAGGGTGCATGCTGGTTGTGTCTCAGCTGTAGGAGGGTGCATGCTGGTTATACCTCAGCTGTAGGAGGGTGCATGCTGGTTATACCTCAGCTGTAGGAGGGTGCATGCTGGTTATACCTCAGCTGTAGGAGGGTGCATGCTGGTTATACCTCAGCTGTAGGAGGGTGCATGCTGGTTATACCTCAGCTGTAGGAGGGTGCATGCTGGTTATACCTCAGCTGGGTGCATGCTGGTTGTGTCTCAGCTGTAGGAGGGTGCATGCTGGTTGTGTCTCAGCTGTAGGAGGGTGCATGCTGGTTATACCTCAGCTGTAGGAGGGTGCATGCTGGTTGTGTCTCAGCTGTAGGAGGGTGCATGCTGGTTATACCTCAGCTGGGTGCATGCTGGTTATGTCTCAGCCGTAGGAGGGTGCATGCTGGTTGTGGCGCAGTTGTAAGCCTGTGCAGGATTCTGTTTTGTTGTGGATCAGCTTCAGCCACTGATCTGGTTTGCAGTATTGTTGCGAGTGCCTATGGCATCCAGTTCACGTTTCAACTGACACAGAACACATGGCCAGCAGCAGCAGGTGGTGCTGTAGTCACTGCTGATAGAACCCTGTAAAACACACAATATATACTCATATCAATACTATACCCATTATACTGAACACAGTGACAGTGTATTTGCTCATGATACAGTGTATACTTTACTGGACAAGAGAATCTTTCCAATCTTAAAAGCGATAATCTTAAAGTCAATTATCTTAAGAAAGTTGCTCGCTTTTAAGATTATCGCCTAGGTAAACCCACTTTAGATGGTGCCACTTATGCTTACCAGTTTTCTTTTTTGATCCCTATTTATCTATCTATTGTTGGTAGTATATTGTATCATATCGGGGACTTTTTTTCTGTCTTCTTCAAAACTGATATCAAACACAACTATGGACAACTGCGCCAGGTATAATACAGTGGTGCCATCTAGTGTTTAGAATCTTCAATTTAAGATTGTCATGTTAGGACAATTTGAAATATATGTTATTATCTTAAAATGTGGAGGGGAAACGTTTTTAAGATTACCGCTTTTAACATTGGAAAGATTTTCTTGTCCACGTTCCCAGGAGAGTATGTCCGCCATTCCATACTTTACACCTGTTTGTAAAACATACATATATAAAGGTTTACTTGAACCGTTTATCACCTAAGTATCTGTGTCATCCACTTTTTTAGACTGCATCTATTAACCGTGTCTATAATCTCTTGCTGCCAAATATAGACATGTTGAGTCGACATGTATCGAACTACATTATATCCTCCTCTGTATAGCGAATAAGACCGGCCCTTTGTACCCTTCAATGCTCTTATCAAGTTCTATCATATTTCTTCCATTTAAGGCCATAGTGGCGCCTGTCACACCGCAGAACCTCTCTTTCCTTTTACCCCAATTGTAGATTGGATGATTATGTAACATTATGTAATATTATGTCATAGTCATGAATTATCATAACTTATTAGTTATTATCATTCACTAGTCATCTAATTACATTCATTTTATTAGGTAAAGTAGGAATATATGTATGTCCCCCAGGTACCCCTCGCTAGCCAAGCTGAGTAAACCCCCATACATAATTGATCCATATATCACAAAGCACGCCACAGACAAGCCACACAGACGGACCAATGGTTACAAGATAAAACCCCCCATTCATGTAATCTGTCAGGTAGACACACGTGTCAAAGAACCCACTTCAGGTAATGTAAAGACAACGGTAATTAGCACCTGTACCCCTGGAGATCTGGCGAATGGCTAGCGTGAACCCTGAGGTGGTGCACCCTGCCACTGACCATGAACGACCAATCATGTAACATGTGTTATATTAGTCTTAAGGATATTGTCCTACCACAATTCGTGTACCATATACCACATCTGTGACGCCATGACCCTCCCCCCGTGTGGTACCCTATGTAAGAGGTGGTACCGGAGGTGGAGGGCAACAGAGGACAGGCAGGTGGTCACTATTCATGCACTATACTGAATAAACCACAAGTATCACTTCAATCTGGTGCCCGCTCTTGAAGACTCTTGACACGGGTATTCAATGCCCACACTGTAGAGCGGGAAGCCATGTTTTGTTTGTATGGAGGATTAACTTCAATAATATGAAAAACAATTCTCTTCTTGTCTTTCTCACTTTCTTCACGAGCCTCGTGCTTTTCACAGGAAGTCGGCGAAGGCTTTCCTGTATTGAAAACAGTAAAAATTGAGACCCAATGAGACTAAACAAAATTAGTTTTATAAACCACCACCAGGGCGGCAGCACCGTATGTCTATTCCCGACGTAGGCGCCGATGTACATATACGATTAGCCTCAACACCCCCACTTAAACTTATGATCGATACATCAATAGTGTAAATGATCGATACATCAATAGTGATTTACACATCAATTTATACATCAACCAACTTATGATATACAACTTATGATATAGACATGGTAGTTACATTTTATGTACCCATTAATGCATGGAGGAATTTACCAAGCCTGGGCTTAGCAATCGGCTTTGTGAAGGCATCGGCAACATTATCTGCTGTTAGGACATACTCGAGTCGCAGTGTATAGTTTTGCACTTCAGCTCTTACAAAATGATACCTGATGTCAATGTGTTTAGACCTCTGATGGTGTACTGGGTTTTTGGCTAGTGCGAGTGCACCTTGGTTGTCACAATACAAAACAACACCTTTTGTTTGCTTATTACCAATCATGTCAGTCAGAAGTTGACGAAGGAATTTTACCTCTTGGTAGCCATATACTGGGCTTCACAAGTAGACAAAGCAACAGACTGTTGCTTCCTACTTTTGTAAGAAATGAGTGGACCATCTTTGGTCAACCTAAATGCATAACTAGTTATGCTTTTTCTGTCGGCAGATGCTCCCCAATCGGCGTCACAGAATCCACTCAATTTTAACTGAACATCAGACTTTTGGAACCTTAATCCATAATCAAGTGTACCCTTGATGTACCTCAGAACCTGTTTGGCTCTACCGAGATCGGCTTTGGTGGGACTTACACTGTGTTGAGATAACTTGGTTACAACATAACATAGATCAGGTCTTGCGATTGACATACAATAGATCAGACTTCCCACAATTTCTTGGTACAATTTAGCATCAGCTTACTCTTCAGAATCCTCAGATTTTGTGGTATTGCAACCTACATCACAAGGAGTTGCTCTTGGTTTACAATCTTCCGTTTTGAACCGTTTCAGGATCTTTTTGACATATTTGGTCTGGTTCATCTCAATATTACCATTTTCACATTTGAACTCAAAACCTAAGAACCAGGATAACTTACCAAGATCCTTCATTTTGAATTTGGTAGACAGAGACTGTTTGACTGTGTTGAGCGTCTGCTCATCGCTCGCTGCAATAATAATGTCATCAACCCAAACTACTACAATCGTCTTGGAATTTCGTTCAAACTTAGTATACACACAAAAATCAGTCTCAGACTGTACAAAACCTTCGTCCTTCAAATAAGTGTCCAACATGTTGTTCCAGTTCCTGCCACTTTGTTTCAAACCATACAGAGACTTATTCAGTCTACAATACAATTTCTCACCATTTTTACCCTTCACTTCAAAACCTGTGTTTGGCCTTATGGTGATTTGAACCCAAGACCCTCTGCTTGCAAGTCCAAAGACATGACCACTATACTATACAAGAACTCGTTTATTGTCAACACATATCATGTTCGTGACGCGGTATAAATCATGTTGATGAGACAAAAAAGATCAACTTATATCTCGGTATGTCAGTCATGTACTAGTTTGCATTTTCGATGTTTTCTTTCATTTTCAACATAATCGTGTACAACTATAGTGCCCAGGCTGTAAGGTATACACTCAGACCTCCTACCTAGGTTGCCATTTTAATAGGTTAGCACAGGAGTACCTGGTGGAAATATTTAGAACTATTTTCACTATTTTATTGAGGAAAGAGATCACTATTGCAATAATGCATTGATATCATGGGAGATTAGGACTATCTGTATTTCTTACCATTTTTCCATTTTTCTTTTCCAAACTTGATGAACAATGATTTGACATTTAAAATGATCTCAAATTACAAAATGTATAATGGTGACCAGGATGTGATTAGAACCGGGGACCCTTTGCTTACATTACCCTGTGCCCTATCCGTTTGGCCACCAGGTAACTTGCAAAGTTGTATGTTGCTTTAGATAATTAATCATGTTAGCTCATGGGGAATCAATGTGTGGGTTCGAACCCCAGATTATCCAAATGAAAACAAATTTCGAAAATCATGTAAATTCCTTATCAAAAGATGAATATACATATGTAGGGGCATGATATTACATATTAATCGTATACACGGTATTTCCGGGTAACGTCTGTTTACTCGGCTTCTCTACCTGGAGCTAGTGCACACAGTTCCCGGGAGAGGGCGCAGGTCCTCTCCAGGTTACCGTGTGCCGCTCTCAGGTGGGCTGCCGACCCACCCACCTGGCCACGTGACCTAAGAGCCGGTGAATATATAAGACCCGTGTGTTTACCTGGAAGGCAGTCAGTGCAGGCCCGACTGACGATAGACTTCACTATGTCCAACCGTGCGGACAGCGTTGTATACTAAGACTATACTGACCGTTTCCTATATTCATAGAGAAACCTGATTATCTGTGTGTATTCATTTTACACTGATCGTTCCCTTGTGGAGGAACCGAAGTTGTTTTTATAAATAAATAGACAAAGGTGCACGAGTTTCAGTCTGTTGACTGGGTTATTTCACGAGTTGACCTTGGGCCGTATTTCACGAGGCTGCAGGCGGAGTGAAATGCGGCCCAAGTGTCAACAAGTGAAATAACCCAGTCAACAGACTTAAATGAGTGTACCTTTGTGTTTATTTTTTATTTTTTTCGATTCAAAATACTGAAATTATGGCAGGGGGAGCCTAAAAGGGCTAAATTGACTTCTTTCTATGCAGTTCAAATGTAAACAAACCGCCGTAGCAGAACAAATTAATTGTTCGGGAATATGTTCGGGTTATACTGAACAAGAAGTCCTTAAGTGGACCGACAATGGCTACAGGTGGTAGCCCGGGAGGCTCAGGCACAGAGCTGAGTGAGGGGGAGTTGGAATCAACTCGCCTGGAGACGGCAGGGGTGGACCCTGTGGAGGGCTTGAAGCCAGAACAGAAGAAGAGGAAAGTGCAGGATCTTTCCTGGGTGAGTCCCTATGTAGGGGATGAGAAATTCCAGAGGGAATATGACGAGCAGTTAGCTCGGGAAGAGGATGAACTCTACTGGGAGAATGTCCGATTGGACAGACAGTCAATGGAAGATCAGTATGCTGCATTGACTGATGAATTGACATCCCTGGTAAAAGAAAGGGATGAGATCCTCTCTGAGAATCAAAGAACAAAAGGTGCTCTGATGGAGGAGAGGGAACGGTTGAGGACAACCAGTATATGAAAAAGAAGGTGGCTCAGGAATCGCATGAATTTCAAAAGATTCAAGCGCGGATTGTTGAGAACCGGAAAGAGAATGAACACTCGGAGTCTCTTAAGGAGAAGTATGAGAAGGAGTTGAAACAATACTCCAGGGAATGGTATGTCCTGAAACAGGGGACAGAGAAGCTCGAGAAGGGCAGAGACCGGTTGGTCAAGGAAAATGAATCGCCAGAACGCAAATCCTGGAAGAAACTGAAGAGTTGGAAAGGAAACGGAAAGCTCAGGTTGAAGCAGTCTGTGCCCTAGAAGCCAGGAAAACTCTCCTGCAGGTTGAATTGACAAAGGCAATGGAACAGCAGGGGGTGGAGGTTGTAAAGGAACAGATTCCAACAGACATACCGGAAACTGTTCTTGACAACACACTTACTGGTAGTAAGGTGGAAGCATTACCTCAATTTGATCCATTTATTAATAACAATGGATTGAGGAATGTGGAGGACTCTGTGTATAGAAGCAGAGGGAAGGATTCAAGGAGAGTGAATGTTACCGGGCGCTCCCTTGAACGGGAACCAGTTAACCAGGACATGATTGGTCAAGTTAACAGGGAAATATCCCCAGAGGAGGAAGTATCTCGACATTATAGAAATAAATTTCGAGATGAAGTAGTGAATCATAGTTATGGCTCATTGAATCCCTTTCCGGGGGACGACCCGGCTCAATATGGCAATCCAGGGGATTATGATACCAAGGGCAATTATAAATATTGTCCGGATACAACTTATTCATATCCACCGCCGGCCGCTAAAACACATACAGGGGTCAATAAGGACCCTAGGAACAGGCCGAGTGATGAATTGAATAAGGGGTCCCAACAGGGAACAAAGGGAAGGTCAAATCCTGTGCCTAAAAACACCCAGGGATTGACCGGCTATCAAGGTCCACGCTTTGATGAGGGTACAGAATCAGATTCAGATGAATCTTCTGACGATGCACCTAAGAAGAAGGTTCCTGGCGGGTCACAATGACCCCGGCGGAACATCGATTACATAATCCAGACCCTGCAATAGGCAATTTGGGTTTGGATTGCTCTAGCCGAGGTCAAGACGGTACAGACCTGTTGGCCTGGAGCAGACGCATGTCGGGTCAATTAGTGCATTCTAATTATGCCCCTAAGAGAACCGCGCGGGTTACTAAACCTTACAGGGGCTTACGTCCCTGGAAAGAGGAATATCAATCATTATTAGATGATTGCAAGTACAATTGCTGGAGCAAGGATGAATCCTTGGGAGCTTTTGTGATATGGTTGAGTGATGGCCCGGGGAAAATAGTGGTGGAAGAGTGGAGAGACACTTATGGGCCGGATGCTACATACGACCAACTGGAAGTATTAGCTTGTTATACTTTTGGGAAAATGGTGACAGTAGATCACTGGACTCTGTTTCAGAGAAGAACGCAGAAACCTAAAGAATCTGCCAAGATATATGGGCTAGAATTGCAGCGATTGTTGCGGCAGGCTAGACCAGAATGGAGTAGGGATGCCGAATATTATATAGAATCCCTATTTGTAAGGTTCATCAGTGGGTTGAGTGATCCGGATCACGCTAAGGTTTGTGGTCGAGCTTGGGAAGCTGGGTCTTCCCTAGCGGATTTGTTCATGGCGATTGATCAACATGACAAAAAGAAAATTCTATTGGCTGGTATGATACCCGCTAATAGGGGACAGCGCGTCTCTGGAATTGAACATTCCTTAGATGGAGACGATTCTTCCGGGGAAGAATCTGAAGGGGAGGAGAGAGTAGACGCCCTGAAATTCAAAGGACGTCAGAAGTCTAGCTCCACCTCAGCTTCCGGGAAGCCTCCTAGTAACAAAGGCTATTCGGAAACCCCCCGGAAACCCGACACTCGGGAATCTCAGACTGATCCCAGTCCCCGGAGAAGACCACTCAGGATAAAACAAATGTGTCAGGGAACTCATTAAATACATTAATGGAGTCCATGATTAAACGCATGAACGAAGTGTTTGAGAATCAAACCAGGCGCCGCCCGAGGGTCGATCGTAACACTGTCCAGTGTTACAGGTGTCAAGTAAAGGGGCACTTTGCGTCTGAATGCAAAGCTGAGAAACCTGTTCTAAGAAGTGAGGTTTCGGGAAATTAGAGGGGGTTACCGAGGATGGCAGGACGGTAACCCCTGATGAAATAAGCCAGATTATCACCGACTTTGGCGGTGAAGATTCATTAGCAGTGAATACGTCCAGCAAGAAGGGAGATGGGACCGTACATCCCGGAAACCATGAGGCTGGGGAGGCTGGTACAACAGGCGCCCAGGGGTGCGCGTATGGGAAACCTAGTGCCAGTTTAGAGGAGTCAATAACGAAAGAGTTGGTTAAGGTTGGAGGAACCAGGCTTCCCCCGGGTCATCCTTGTCTGGAACACCTGAAAGGATGTGGATTCGACCTGGGCACTGATAGTGACCTTCACCGGTTTACTAGGAATCCCTCAGTAACTGATGGGAAGAGCTGTTACGTTTCCTGTTCTGTACAAGGAAAGACTGGAGAGTTTCTTATGGATACTGGAGCTAGCCACTCCATGATCTCTAGGAGATTCATCAGCTTATTGCCGAGTATGTGTGAGAACCTTACAATGAGGGTAAACGCCTGCACGGCCGATGGTACCAGAATGAGGACATTTGGGCGGACTTTTCTGATAATCTCTGTGGCCGGGAAAGAATTTGTTTGGGCCCCGACCATAGCGGAGATTGAAGATGATGGTATTCTCGGGTTGGATTTTGCGGCGCTTTTCGGTGCGACTTTGAATCCGAAAAGTGGGAAATTGAGGATTGAATACCCGTATATGACCATACTCTGTAAGTTGAGAGTGATAAGTAGTGTCACTAGTGTGGCACAGACTGTGAAGATTCCCCCGGGAATGACCTGTGACGTGTTAGTCAGTTCAGGGAGGCTAATCCAGAGGGGATTAGCGGTAATCGAGCCGGATATGGCTGTATTATCCCGGAAGGGGTTGGAATCTGCGGATACCCTAGTAGGGAATTCCAGATGGACAGTGACACCCATTTCCAACCCCGGAAACTCCACAGTATATCTTGAAAAGAGCACTGAAGTAGGGAAAGTGATACTTGCGGAGGCAGTCACCGGTAGCCAGCAAGATCTGAGGTTAGAAGAAGGAGGGGAGGAGGAACTGCATGAAGAGTTAACTAAGTTGTTAACAGGATCATCCGTAACGGATGAGAATGATCAAGAAGCCCTGAGGGCTATGCTGAAGAGATGCCGGCAAGCCTTTGCGGCCCCAGGGGAACCCCTGGGGAGAACTAATAAGGTGTTGCATGAAATTAAAAACGGGGATAACCCCGCTTTTAAGATCCCTTATAGGAGGCTGCCCCTCAAAAAGAAGATTGTAGCTGAGGAAGAGATAGCGAAAATGCTGAAGGATAATGTTCTTGTTCCCAGCATGAGTCCTTGGTCCTCCCCTGTGTGCATGGTAACCAAGAAGGATGGTAGCATACGGTTCTGTATTGATTACCGGAAATTGAATGGGTTGACTAAGAAAAACTCCTATCCTCTCCCTAGGATAGATGAGACGATTGATTCACTGGGAGGGAATGAGTGGTTTTGTACACTGGACCTGCAGTCCTGGTATTGGCAAGTAGGCATGAAGCCTGAGGATATGGAGAAAACTGCGTTTTCCAGCCATATCAGTTTGTTTGAATATAAGGTAATGCCATTCGGGTTATGTAATGCGCCCGCTACCTTTGAAGCCATGATGGAGACGCTGTTAAGTGATTTATTATGGCGGAAATGTCTGGTTTACTTAGATGACGTAATAGTGTTTGGAAAAACCTTTGCGGGCTGTCTAAGCAATCTGGAGGAAGTCTTAAACCGAATCATGTATAACGGTCTCAAATTGAAGCCAAAGAAATGTAATCTGTTTAAGAAGGATATCAACTACCTAGGGCGGATTATTCCCACTGAGGGGGTTAAGGCAGATCCGGAAAAGATCAGGAGTGTGACCGAATGGGAAGTACCAAGGGGTCCTAAAGATGTGCGATCCTTCCTAGGATTTTGCTCATACTACAGGGATTTCCTGCTGGGGTATTCCCAGGTAGCCTACCCGATCCAGTGTTTGTCGCACTGGACTCCGGGAAATCGGAAGGAAGAGTTCCCTTGGGGGAAGGAACATGACGCAGCTTTCTTAGCAATAAAAAAGTTGTTTGTGGAGACACCGGTGTTAAAGTATCCCACCCCGGATGGTCATTTTATATTGGATACAGATGCTAGTAATGAGAGCATTGGGGCAGCCCTCAGCCAAGTCCAAGGCGGGGTGGAGGTTCCCATTGCCTTTGCTAGTAATACTATGAGTAAGACTCAGCGAAATTATTGTACCACCAAAAGGGAACTGTTGGCTGTGATAGTGTATACTAAAAAGTTCAAACATTTTCTTTTGGGGTCGGATTTCACGTTAAGAACAGATCATTCCTCTTTGAGATGGTTATTGAATTTCAAAGATGCGGAGGGAATGATTGGACGTTGGCTAGCACACCTTTCCGAGTTCGGTTTGGAGCAAAGTCAGATCCAGCATAGGGCTGGGGTAAAGCATGTAAATGCTGATGCACTCTCCCGACGTCCTATCAGGAAGTGTGAAAGCACCAACTGTGACGACTGTGGTCAGCACCAGGCTGTCATAGCCGGAGCAAGGATTCCCTATGAGATCAAGGGAACTGGGGTTCTGGAGTGGTCCATGGAAACCATCCGGAAGTTCCAGGAAAAGGATCCTAACCTTAGCCGGTTGTTGGTATTGTTACCTAGGAAGATACGGCCTCCGCGGCCTGAGGTTTCCCTGGAGAACCGGGAAATGAGAAGACTAATAGCTCAATGGGCGGAGTTAGAGGTTCAGAGCGGAATCATCTACCGGTGGAAGATTAATCCATCAGGTAGGAGAGTCCGGCAAGTGGTAATACCTTCTGGAATGAGGAGGGATATTATGTATTATTGACATGGACACCTGACCAGTGGACATTTCGGGAAGAAACGTTCCCTGGAACGTCTGAGTAGGAGATACTACTGGCCAGGGATGAGTAGTGATCTGTTAAGATGGATTGCTACCTGTCCGGATTGTTGTAAAAACAAACCTGGACCTGGGATGGGTAAAATGCCCTTATCCCAGGAGTTGTTTGGAGTGAGGTTTGCGCGAGTCGCCATAGATATCATCAGTGGGTTTAAAACTACCCCTGAGTGCAATACTTGTATGATGGTCGTCACTGATTATTATACTAAGTATACGAGAGTGTTCCCATTAGCGGATCACAAGGCAGCAACCTGCGCGAAAGCTTTTGTGAAAGGTTGGGTGTTGCATCTTGGGGTCCCCCTTATGATGCATAGTGATCAAGGTCGGGAATTTGAATCTGATCTTTGGCAGGAAATGTGTCACCGGTTGGCGATTTGTAAAACGAGAACAAATCCCTACCGGCCACAAAGTGATGGAATGGTTGAGAGATTCAATCGTACATTGATCCAGGTGTTAAAATCCCTGGTAAATGATAAAATGGACGACTGGGATGAGCAGTGTGATTATGTTTGCCATGCATATAATAGCACTGTCCATTCTAGTACTTCCTGTTCCACGAATCTGCTAGTTTTCGGGGAGGATTTGATCATGCCCGCTGATCTGGTATTTGGGGTGGTAGGAATGAACCCGGAAACCCCATGCCATGTCATGTTTGTGGAGTCATTAAGAGATCAATTCAAATATGCTTATGAATTGGTCAGAACTGAATTACAGAAGAATGCCACCTGGCAGAAAACCGGCTATGATCTAGGCCTCAGGCAGCGATGGTTCAAAGTCGGTGATCAGGTGGTGAGGTTGCATGAGCCATTATCGACTCTGAAACTTGCTAGTAATTGGGATGGCCCCTTTGTGGTTACTCGGATTGTGAGTGACAGTACTGTAGTGATACGTTCATTACAAGGGAAGATGTATAAATCTAATGTAGCTCGATTGAGAGAATGGAAGGGGAGAGATCTGTCCCTGGATTCTTATGAGCTGGAAGTTGATACTTTGATAGAAGAAAGTGAGCAGCGGAAATTAGTGAAGGAACCTCCCCGGAAACGCGGAAGGCCGCGGAAGGAGGTTACCCGGAAACTAATGGTGCGTAAAACCGCCACCCCAACAAGATCGGGGAAGAAGGCGAATAATAAAGTCTCGCTGGCTGAAGGGAAAAGGACCCGGAAGGGTGTGGTTAAGGCTAAACCCACTCTGGAAAAGGCGTGTCCTAGAACCAGGTCTAATGTTGTGCCTAAAAACATAAGACGCAGTCCCCGGTTTCAGACTAGGGAGGGTGTAACCTAAGCCGGTACACAACGAGTGTGGTGTCCTGTAATCGAGTTAAATATTTTTATGTTGTAAACCTGTTATGTGTGGAAGTGTAAATACGGCCGGAATGGTCGTGATAGTCCCCCTGTCAAGGATCCCATGGGTGATGGACGGATAAGCCGGTGAGTGTGCTTTATTATGCCATTCATATATATTTCATTGATACCCTTGACGAGTTGACAGAGCGTAAGGATTAGCACGTGGAATGAGGGTGCCTGTTTACAATTAGTCGTGCGGTTGACCTGATTCCGAGGAACTGGGTCACGGGACGCGCGGGGTTGCGCATGCGCGGCGGCGTACCTTATATAAGGGCTCTGACACGTGCAGTACACGAGAGGGGAGGTGGACCCCCTATAATTATCCATCGGACACTTTTCTTGACTGTGAAGCCATGTCCTCAGCGACAGACCACCAACAGGTGGACCCTTCTCAGGAGGGGGACTCCGCTAGCGGAGGGAATTTGGTTGTTACCCAACCAGGAGACCTCAAGGACCAGGAATCTTTGGATTTCCTGGGCCAAGGGGAGATTATGGACGTGGACGGTGACTCCCAGTCATCGTTACGCCCAGCGAACCTAGCCGCCAATTATTTGGAGGGCTTAGACATAGAGGCCATCAGTCCAGCGGACAGCCAAGTTGATACCAGCGAGACTGAGTATCAGGGAGCGGGTACTGTGTACCATGGGGAAACACCGGTGGATGTGCAAGCAGCCCGCCCGTCTGTACCCCTGTTGGCAGGATTCATGTCCAATTACGATGGACGTGAAGTGGAGCTGCATGAGGACGTGTTACGTCTGACAGCGGAGGGAGCACCCTGCCGGATTGACCCGCTCATCAAGCAGGCGATCCTGCTCCTATTAGTGGAGGAGCAGGAAGAACTACCCCCAGACTGGTTTGTTTACTGGGAAGCCCTGCAAAAGGGATTACTCGTATGCTACTGCCTACGACGAGCTGTGTTTGATCTGCATATAGCAGATATACAGCGGAGAATGCCGGCACTCCCAATTCTATCCCTGGATCCGAGTTGTGGAGTTGCCGGGATGGTGTTGACAGGCGTCAACAAGTACCGGGCCCGTATCGGGAAACTCCGCGAGCCGAAAACCCGGAAGGAGTATGAGATTGCTGCTGCCTCTGCACAGCATATCGTCTCATATACTCTGGATGTAACTGCTATCGAGCAGTACATGGATGCACAGAACGTCACCCGGGATATAGCTATAGCTACTATGGTGGACGAGGCGGTTCAAACAGTACGAACCAGATCTTCCAGTATGGAAGAGAAGGCGCGTATTAAAGCGCTGAAAGCCACACCTAGGGGGCGCGGCAGTAAAGGTGAGAGGGGAGCCTCAAACCAGTCGAGCTCGGCTGACAGCAATCAGTCAGACGAGTTCGTCCAGGAGAGAGGGCGTCAATCTCGCCGAAACAAAAAGGCAAGGCTAGCTAACTTGCCTGACTCTGTGTTAGCAGAGGGAGAACCGGAGTTACCTTCCGGGGAACAACCCGTCAATACTCGGGCTGTTGGTTCAGGGGATGAGGCTATGGACACTTCCGAGGCCAATACTCCCTCAGTACCTTCCACGGGCGCTACCACGCCCGGACCGGCCATTTTGGCTGATGTAACCGCCGTGGCTGGGGCAGCTGCCGTGGTTGCCGCCACGCTGGTAATCAACCCAGCGCATATCAGCCCTCTCTGCAGTCCACCACACTCGGACGAGGAAGAGGGAGAGGTTCCGGCTAATGCTGACGAACCCGGAAACAACCAGGAAGATCCAATCCCGCCTAATGACTTGATGCGAAGGATCTGGACGAACGCGAATAATAAATTTCGCGTGTTCATTCCCAATTCCTGGGAACAGTGTCCAATAGGTCCAACAAACTTTGGATGTCCACTCGCGACCAACTGTAAAGGTCAGAGTGATGATGAGGATTGGATCCGGAATACACCCCGGGACCGTCCTCCGTCTGCTTTCTACCAGCAGTGGCTTGATCAATTACGGGTCTTTCCGGAATCCTACTACAGTAGGGAGCAGAAAGAAAAACTTCTTTTTGCAAGTACCCGCTGGTATAATCAGCGGGAAAGGAATTGGTGTCCCTTCGCGCTCTGTGTAAACGCGATCGGCACTGAGAGAACCATCTTTGTAACAAAGCCACGGTTCTTGCGCCACCTCTGTGAAAATCACATGCACCACTGTGTGGTGTACCATTGTGATATCACAGTAGGTCGTGAATCACAACTATGTAACGGGTGTCTTGAACCCCGTAGAGGTGAGCTCATGCGCCACATGAAGGATTGCCATAACATGGGAATCAGTGTAGCTCGCAACCGTGTGAATGCGCTACATGATGCTGTCTGTGACCAGTACAAATCACTGACAGAGGAACAGAAAGCTAAAATCCGGCCAGCGACGCCATATTTCTGCGAGGTCGCAGATGGCAAGTTCAAGGCTCGGATAGCTAGAGTGGACGGACGCAATAAGTTCGCCATGAACGACGAGGAGTATGGCGTGTTATGTAGCAGCCGTACTTCCCGGAGGGGTGCTGGTAATTTCCGGCAACCGGAAGCTCGGGGTGGTACTCGAGGGAGGAGCCGGTCTGGCCGAGACCGCTCCCGATCCTCCTCTCCTGGCCGGAAAAGGAGGAACGCGGGTTCCACTTTGGAGGAACTGGATAATTCCTACTATGGGAACTATCAGGCCCCGGAAGGTCGCGAATACTATCGCGAGTATCCAGATCCGTTGTATGTAGACCGAAAGGAGCGGAAACGTGACTCCGGTGCACATGCAACGGCCTTCCCCAGTACGGAATACCGTACACGACGTCTGAGTAGTTCAGACAGTGCCAGTAGTCAACCCGACCACGGTGGTGCCCGGCCTAAAGAGAGCCCGGCAACGAGATCAAAGGCCTCCCTGCCTTTGACATATCACTTGGGGGTGGCCACAAAACCACCAGCCAGGGATGTCAGGTCTCCTTCCACTCCTACCCAGGGAATGGAGAACCTGACAGTAAAAACTGAGGCCAAGTCTTTGATCTCAGTGGTGGCTCCTCGGGGTATTACCATCCCGAAGCCGGCGGCGGCTGCTAAAGCGCCGACAGTGGATGTTAAACCAATGGTTCCGGCTACCCAGGAACCGGTTATCATCCAGCCGGTCGCTGGTACGTCCCGCGTGGAAACTATCGGCGGTGTTAAGCTAAAATATGTCCCGATAGTGAACTACTTTTCCCGGGAGGAAAAGGCGAGCTGCGAGATTGGACAGAAAGTCGTCACCGAGTTTCGGGAGTCCCAGCGGCAGTTGGCGGTGGAATATTCCATCAGGATGTTAGGTCTATTTACTCATGGCCTAAAGATAGCCCATCGGGACCAGAAGGCATTGATCACTGCTGGCAATGCTGAATACTTGGTGAAAAAGTCAAGGGAAGCTGCAGCAGGCCAAAGGAAAGCCGAGGCCGCAGCAGATTTCGTTCGCCAAGAGAACGAGAAGTTAGCCGGTAGGTTGCAGGATATAAACGTGAAATTTCACGGAGTGTTCGGCGTGTCATTCGATACATGGGATGGCACGTCTGAACACACGCTTGCCTTAATCAGGGCAAAGGATGAGCCATTAGGATAAAACCTAAAGCTGGCTCAGAGTCTATTTCTATTCTGTAGAAATAGAGGAAGGAACTTTATAAGTTCCCGGTGGATTAAATGTTCTTTCATTTAATCAGATGTCATAAATTATTTTTTTATGAGGGGTTTCCCTTCTTCTGTAGGGAATGAGTCGCATCTTTTTAGATGCAATTTTTTTAACACACGAGGGACCTTCCGTGGAAACTCTGGACTTACCTAACTACTCAACTCTCAACTAAAGCTGACCTGATGGGGAATCAGGACTCCACCAGGAAGCTACCAACCCAACATCCCTGAACTAACCTTCGGGATATGTTACCATGATGTTGTTCCTGATATTATTATGCTGTGTTTATAAACTGTTCCAGTCCATGGATTACTCGCTAAAACAGACTATGCTCATGGTTTCCAGCCGGATTATACTTACCTATATAATGAACATTCCTGGAGCGAGGACGGGATACCTACCGAGCTGTGTATATATGAACTTACCTATGGGTGATATTTATCCAAGAAACAGTATTAAGAAGAGGAGAGCACCTAACTCATTCATCTATAAGAAGAGGAGAGCACCTTACTCATTCATCTATCAGAAGCGGAGAGCACCTTGCCCACAACTAGATCACCGGTAAGCTATATTTAATTGTGAGGGTTTCCGGGTACACTGCCAGGTTACTCATTAAAACATATTTAATATATAAAATAAGTTATAGTATTGTGATACATATCACCCCAGGTGTTCCAATATGGTGTTCTCATACTTGCCATATGAAACGGGTTTAATATTATCCTATATATGAAGATTGTATGATCTGATAAGCTAGGAGACGTGGATACCCGTAAAAGTTTGTGTGAAGTCGTTAAGACCATGTGTAAATATTACATATACCATTGTGTATTGTCGTGTGTGTCAACTCTGTCATATGTTGCGAGAGGTATTAAGGTCTCCGGTTATATAACCGGATTACCCAGCTCAAACAAAGGCTGTGGTTACTATTATCCATTGTGTAAATGTATTCATTAAAAACACATACCAATGTAAGACGCTGGTGGTTGTGAGTCCTTATCAGGACTGGGTTTTATTAACTTTTCCGTTACACTTAAATATAAACACACCCCATGCGCATTTTTTAATAACCAAGTAAAACTTCATAAGGAAGTCATATCGAAATGTGTCAAGCCGTTCGATTGTATGTATGAAAGTGTATTATGGTTGCTAGTACAGTGTAATGCCATATTTATATTGAGTTCAATGATCTCGCTTGTGTAGTTTGTCGTGATAATATGTTACGCCCCTAGTTACTGTATAGACAATAACTGTAAAACGTTTGTCTAAAGTGTTTTCTATATATTAGGAAAACCATACATATTCTTTACCACCTAGTTTTTGTCTGGGGGGGGGGCATGATATTACATATTAATCTCATACACGGTATTTCCGGGTAACGTCTGTTTACTCGGCTTCTCTACCTGGAGCTAGTGCACACAGTTCCCGGGAGAGGGCGCAGGTCCTCTCCAGGTTACCGTGTGCCGCTCTCAGGTGGGCTGCCGACCCACCCACCTGGCCACGTGACCTAAGAGCCGGTGAATATATAAGACCCGTGTGTTTACCTGGAAGGCAGTCAGTGCAGGCCCGACTGACGATAGACTTCACTATGTCCAACCGTGCGGACAGCGTTGTATACTAAGACTATACTGACCGTTTCCTATATTCATAGAGAAACCTGATTATCTGTGTGTATTCATTTTACACTGATCGTTCCCTTGTGGAGGAACCGAAGTTGTTTTTATAAATAAAGACTGATATTCTCGCACCTGGAAACTGCCGTGATCGTTGTTCCTTAAACTAGAATAACTATGAACCACCACACATATACCATTTTCTTGATCTACTATGGATGGAGGGTGGAGTATAAACCTCCTTGGACTTGTAGAATATGGTTCATAACCTCTGAGGTTGCGCCTCCCCAGTGGGCACAGAATTCAGTCCAATGTTGAAATCAACATTAATTCACCATTGAATCAACATTGACAACCGTTTATCAATGTTGATTCAATGTTCTGTGCCCACTGGGTCAGAGGTTATGTACCTTATACTCCGCCTGGGTGTTGGGCCTATTGTTCCTACTGTAGGTTTATTCTCATAATGCCCTACTGCTACCCTGAGCGGAGTTTTTGTGGGTGCTGTCCAGAGGTTTTGCAGGTGCTGTCCGGAGGTTTTGTGTGTGCTGTCCGGAGGTTTTGTAAGTGCTGTCCGGAGGTTTTGGAGACTCTCTCTTTCACAGAAAAGTCTGGCCATTTTGGGATTCGAACCCTAGAGGGTAGGGTAGCCTGGTGCTAGAGTCTAAGACCTTAACCACTCGGCCACCACGTCTGCACATTGACCACCAACACTTATGTTACCCTTATAATTATGAGCTACAATGTAGTTGATACTTTAGCAAAGCTACGTCTGATTAGCAACGTCTAATGAGTTATGTCAGGTTTGCTAAAGGTCCCTTATTACTGGGGATCCCAACCATTGAAATAATAAAAGAATAAATGAACTGTAAGACCTGAATGTGGGCTAAGTTATGCCTTAAGATCAACTAGTCATCTGTGGCGCAATGGTAGAGCTTTGAACTTCTACTCTAGACATTGTGGGTATGAATCCCAAAACACCCAGAGTGTTACTTTTTGATAAAAGATGTAGATTTCTCTTATATTTTAGTAAATTAAACAAAAAGAATTTTTATATGGATCAAACCCATGTCACTTACATAATCTATATAAATTTATATATAAATGGTTAAAACTTTATCTTATTGAAAAATATGTAAACAGCTGTACACTACACACATATACTCGAAAAATCTTTAAACAAACTATATGTTTTTCCCTGATTTGGGTGAGCCTTGAACTCACCTGATGAGGTGTGGTAGGCGAGCACTCTACCCATTAGGCTATAGAGCCACATATAGTTCTAGAAGAAAATCGGAGGTCCTTATTCATGTATGGTGTATCATGGGTGTACATGTAGCAGGTTCGAATCCCACCTTAGCCTGACAAACATTACGTCCAAAATTCCTCAATAAACCTTCAATTTCCTACTACAACCATATGGTATTAACTATTGGTACATAAGAAATGGAGTATAAGCTAGAAAACCTCCTTGGACCTGTAGTATTTGCTGTAAAACCTCCTCGGCTACGCCTCGGAGGTTTTACAGCAAATACTACAGGTCCGCGGAGGTTTTCCATCACATATTCTACAGGTCCGCGGAGGTTTTCCATCACAAATTCTACAGCTCCAAGGAGGTTTTCCATCACAAAGAAGTAAGTATTCATTAGACATAGACACATAAGTTTTCTTTGGAAATCAAAATAACTACTTTTTTCAACAGTAGCATAGTGTTTCATAACAACTATTGATTGATGTGATCTCCCATAGGGGGGCTTTGATAACTACAAGCATTTCATTATGACTCATAATTCCTGAGAATATGTAATGAAAGGCTTGTAGTTAGGAAAGCCCGTCTATGAGAAATCAAATGCAAATAAGCAGTTGCACTATGCACCCCACTGTTGACGGCCCCACCTGAGTGGCCCACGGTACCTGCCTGGTGCCACTAATTATACTATAATGCACTTGACAAGGTTGTGGCAATGGACGTCTCCTTCACCGGATTCCCAGATTATATTAGGTATTTTCTTGTAGAACAAAAAACACCGAACGTCCCTAATTGTAGCCCCTAATTCGCCATCACTGGGAGTGGCCAGGTCAGTCTCAGCCTTTTCTCACTATACTTCACTGATAATAATGAATCTCAAATGTTAGTCAAAAGTTAGAAGGTTTTACTAACTTTTGTACAACCATTAGTGCCCAAAGTTCCTATCCTATCTTAGTATGTTTGCTTCTAACCCTTAGCTAAAAATTAGCGTTGCATTGGATTGCCTAAAACTATTAGTAATTCATTAGTAATTAGTTAGTAATGGTCTTATGGTGTGCATCTATTACCAATCAGTGGTAGCAGTACATAGCCCTGGCTAATATGTAACAACCACAGCATGAGCTACCTCTGCAATGGTAGCTCCATCCATTGAAGCCAGGCTGTCCACATAACAATTACTGCTGTCTAGAAATGGCCTTAGAGAGATTTGAGTCTTTGCTAGATACTTTTTTTTGTAAACACAGGAAAGGTGTTCCATTCAGAAAAAAGGATCTGACTGAGTAGAATCAAGTTACACCCCACAATATATTCAATACAAGAAAATGTTATCTTTAAACATGATAACAAGTGCAATTACAATCTTGCCATATAAATAATGTCTCATAATTTGCTTGTGATGCCACCTGGTGTGGGATTCCTGTGAGTAGCTGGTCAGTTAAAAGTTAGTCAGAAGTTAGTGAATTCTTAGGTCGATTTACTAACTGTGACTGTCACTTCCACTAACATAAGTTAGTATTGACTAATGTCCATAATTTTCAGTGTTACGATGGTACGCTTGTTAACTAACATTCCAGTCCACTTGGCTGCTTACGTAAGGGTATTATAAAGCCAAATACAGGATAGCTCTCCCAGGTGCGCGGACAGACATTAACAGCGCAATCTTAATCTTACATCTTAAAATGTCTTAATCTAAGGCAGTCCTGTTTTGTATTAAGACTTGTATCTGCCACCTAGTGTCACATACCCATACTATGCTAGCTGGGGTTTGCCTTTATAGTATATACCCTACACCCAGATGAGACAACATAAACAGAAAAGAAGCAAAATATGGGGGTTCCCTGTAAACATACTACGTAAATCGGACTTAGGTGAGAAGTTTGTCTAGGTTTGCCTCCAACCAAAGGTTTGATTTATGATTTTTTACAAGGTTTGTGGACGTCAAAACGTGAAGGTTTACTTACGTTCAATGGACGTATATGTCTGATTTACGTTTTTCTACCTCATTAAAACGTAAATTAACGTAATAAACCTACGTAGATCAACGTTAAAAGCCATATTTCTCCAACCTAAATTGTACAGTTAACTCCTCACTGTCCCATAAGGTGGCAGCACTATCAAGTATAGAGAGAATTATAGTGCACTTGAGCAGATTTACTACATTCAAATCAATAAACTTGTAATGATTACGAATTTAATATTATGGAAATTAGCCAAATATCCTCCAAAATTCATATATAGGAGATTAAATGAAAAAAGATCATGTTATTTGTATGTACTAGGGCTCTTTACTTGTTACACACCACATTGCTGATAGTAAAATAAACGCAAAGCCTCAGTGTAGACAAACCCTAGAACGTATAGGAAATGTATCAGTTTCAAGGGAGACTGTATAAAAAGGGTAATACACAGCATAAACTCATCTAACATAGAATAACATGGATGTCCACAATCACAGTATTATCTATATGAATCATTTTTCTTAGCGTAGAAATACATTAACGACACATATCCATGGCCATATACAGCTATTCTAATGTGAGTTATATGTCATTTCATGTCTTATTTCAATGTTTATTTACGTCCAAATGACGTACATGAACGTAAATGAAACATAAACGTCCATTGAACGTCAATAAACCTTCATGTTTTGACGTTAATAAACCTTGTAAAATTACGTGGTTTGCACTCCATTTGAACGTAGATTTACGTCTGGCCAACGTATCTGTGTTTACAAGGTTGGGGGACAGAGCCCCCCATTACGTACTAGTCGACTAGCCTATCGTACAATGAACTGTAATACTATAGTCTTGCCACTACTAGTGGTGCCATCCTCATTTGCTTAGTAACACTTTTAAGATAGTTTAAGATAGTAAACTAGTCCAATCTAAAAGTAAGAAAATGCCTTTTTTACACATGAAACTTATTTAATCCAGTTACATGATTGATATGTTACTGATTTGTTGCAGAAATAAGTACTCTCAGTAGATGATTAAGTATAAAAAACACATTACTAGTGCTTAATAGGGGCCGTCTTGCTTTACTATTGTATTCTCCATAGGATCATCTCCAACCAGGTTCCAGCAATATGCTTAGCAATTGTGCTGTGTCTGTATAAATAGATTTTATTGATGGATGTCCTAATAAATGGATAACTTTTATTAGAAATTTGGTTCTGAGAGGAATTTGCAATGCTTACTATAAGGTATGCGATATTGATGATGTTTTGATGAAATATCTTGAAACTGAGAATTATGGTGCATTTTTTAACCATCATTTTTGGAAAATAGTATAGTTAGGCAGGTCTGCCGACGTCTTTCTTTTTGTCATTCAACAGTGTTATAGTATGGTAGACGAGGCGTCTGAACGCGTTTCTTTTCTAGTAGCCTCTTTAGGTGAAAGACAAAAATTTACAAACCATTGAACAGTGTTATAGGACTTACATATATATGTTCTTCAGTTCGTAGTTTGACACGCAGCATGGCCAGAGCCGGGACAGGTGGTATGCACCAGGGCATACAGCATCCCTCATCCATTCTCTTTGAGATGTGGCACAGGTAGCAGGTACCACAGCACATCACACAAACACCTAAAAGTGGCATAAGTATGTGGTAAGGTGGGTCTACATCTACTAACGTGATTGCACCAATGCAGGTCCCCGTATTATATCCTGAAGGCAAAATTGGAATGGTTTGCGACACATCACACGTGATATTGTTTAAATAGTATTGCGTCTCTTATTTTCAATAGAATTAGGACATGCAGAAATCCATGCTGCACTTTTTTCTCTAAGATATTGTGCCGACTAGCATATATATTTAATATATCACGAGAAGTAAAATACAAATGTGCATTGGTTTATGATAATTATTCTATATTATTTTCGTAGTTAAACATATTTATAATTATAGTTTAAATATAAATGTATCATATCTATTTTATACTGAGCTGACAGCTTAAGGTAATACCACCTAATGGATACAATGTATATTAATGGTCAGTATACAATGTAGATTATATAGCATCTATTCTTACATGAGGATATGTCCGTGCACCATGAACATAGGCCGCTTGACCATGGGCGCTTATTGAAGGAAGATGGCTGGGGGTTCATCACATAGGTAGTGTTATTCTGCAAAGGAGAACTACTATACTGATATTGCCGTTATAAGGTCGTTCAAGAAGATCAGGTGATATATACCTCTCTTAACTGCACGTAGAGAAAAGTAAAGGGGTAGCCATGACTCCTTTGTCAGAGTCAACTTTTATTGCCTCTGCTAGCAGGTTCGCTATGACTCTGGTATGAGGGTCACAGCTACTCCCGCCATACCTGTTGGCCCTTGCACAACCTGACTCATCTTCAGTGTAGGGGCAAGTGTACTTGAGTAGTCATTGGTAGTCTGACTCTTCATTAAGATTCACATAAAATAAAATATTGCATAGTTGCATAGGATACCACCTAATGGGATAAGCAACACCTGTTTCGTGGGAACCACTGCATGGCCAGGGCCATGCCAGAGCCAATATCAAGACTTTAAACGTTTGTGCTATACATTGCTGATTGTTGTCTGCTGAGATACTGTAAACGTATATATTTTCGCGCATGTTTATTTTCGCGAACTGACTACAAAATGAACTTTCACGTATATCTAAATTGGCGGATTTTGGAGTATAGTAGTTGTATGACCATACTGGATAAATTTTCGCTCTGCACATATTATCGCGATTTTAAAAATCGCGAAAATAAATACAGCGCGAAATAACATACGTTTACAGTATATGAAAATAGTCTATGGTTCATTTAGAGCCATGGACTGTGTAGTCCTATCACTACTTGTGGCGCCATCTTCATTTGCTTGGTATTCCATAAGATAAGTCTTAAGATGGGATTAAGATAGTTTAAGATAGGATTGAAATTCAGGTACTATAATAAAGTTAAGACAAGTAAGATCATCTTAATAATGCAATTACGATAATGCTCTAAACATTTGTCCGCGCACCTGGGAGAGCTATCCCGGGCGTGCCCTGAGAGGGGGGCGTAAAAGATTATGCCCCTTTTTAGCAAAAACGCCTGCGTGTCACTAAAGTTCAAAGGGGGGGGGGCAAAATTGTTCGGCGCCTTCAGCGAGGGCGGGGGGGGGGGGGCGGGAATTAATCCACATGCTCTCGAGGGGGGTATAAAATGGGTCATATAAAATGAACCCCCCCCCCCCTGTAATTAATAAATGAACACTCCCTTACCATTATGACTGGTACTGGCTGCTGTTGGATGACTGGGGCACTGGGTGCCGCACGGGTTGAATCGTAGTACCCCGGTGGTGGGTGCGAGGGTTCGCCACTTTGTCCAGAGTCGTGCATTTCTGGTCTCTGAATAGAAAGTAGTAGTTGGTTTTATAAAACAGCATAGGGAAAGGCTAGTCAAGTCTGGTTCCTGGAACTCAGAAGGAACATCATGTTGAGTCACTATAGACTACACCCCGGGGACTACACCCAGAATGTGCGGCGTCTGGTGATTCCGCAGGTTCGTCCCTTGTTGCAGGTCGAACATGGTTACACAAACAGATCTGACTGTGATATCTATTAGGCCACCTCATTTTGATAACCTGGATTACTGGCGTTTACAGCAAATATTTTAGGCGGACAGACGGGGAGCTGTCAGTGTAATTCAAGGGGTGCAGAGGGGTCCCCCTGAGGTCAGAAAGTCACCTAAATTAAGGGCGCGAAGTCACAAAGTCACCTTTTTAGACCATTTATACTATAGCCAGATTTGTACCAAAGTCGCCAGGTCGCTTATATTATTGTACCAGGTCGCCAGGTCGCCTTCGACCTACCTGGAGCCACATACACAGCTCCCTGGGTACCAACATTTCCCTGTGGCCAAGAGAAAAAAAAGATGGGCAATCTAATGAAGGTATGTTGAGAAATATCCACAATGTTAAAGGCCTCAGACGACCCTTTGATGGTCAACATAGTCTAGGGCCTATACTTTATTTTTCAATTTCAATCATTTATTGGTAAATTCTTTTTATTAAATCCCGGCGAGCATAAGTAAGAAAAATCTAATTCTATATGTATGAACAAAAGAAACTCTCGCAAATTGAGCAAATTCAAACGCGTTGTGTAGGATATGTAAACAATCCGTCTTTGCAGTAGACAGGGTTCATAACAACAGCAAAATTGGAATAACGGTTCACGTAAATGGCATTCACCTTTGACATGGCGGCCTCCTGTGATCTGTGACAATGAAGCTGGCTGTGAAATGTACCACCCTCTGCGTCTGACGTTTTGTTATCTATGTTGCCGTTGGTAATTCATATATAATTCAACCCATCTGCAAGGCAACATGTAAACGTGCTATGGTACATTTGTGTATATTGTATGTCTGTATAATGGAAGATTAGACGGACACATTATTCATAGATAGGTCAGCCATAACAAGAACCAACGGTGTCTTAGGAACCACTGAATGTGTGCTTATAGTTAGGAGTTTATCATAAGGATTTGCCACCTCTATGGTTCATTTAGAGCTGTTGTGTGTGGTCTGATATCTTAATCTTTTTTATATATAAGATTTACTATGCTTAAAGTGGCCTAATCACCAAGCGCATCCCACTAACAACCCCAGTACTGTTCTAGTCTACTATGTGGTTAAGTGTGAGTGTTGAGATTGCCCCTTTAACCAAGCTGTATTGGCAGCCGCTGCCCATATGCGTAGGCCCGGGCCTTCATGCTGGTGGTCTACCTTGTGATCTCTCCTCAGTGAACCACGTCTGAGATATCAAAGGCCGTGGTTTGTCTAGCCCTGCCTACTATGGTACTAGCCCAGGTATGTAGGTGTAAGACTATTACATGTAGAACCTTAGTATCAAAGGGTCTTACCTTGTAGATGGAGAACACTAACTTAGCTGCTACTGCTTAGCACCAAGTCCTGTGTATCTCTGCTGTATTCCGCGCGCAGCCTGGGGGGAATCCCCAGGCGTGGTGCAGGTGATGTGATGATGTCACAGCCGCCGGGGGAACCCCCGCGGCCGCGTCCTACACTCCTCCCCATTCTGTCTTAAAAGGCGCAGGCTCTCACCCTGGCGCCCTGATGTTCTGGGCTGCAGGCCCAGTCCTTGCTCATGCATGCAACAGGGTGCTGGACACTCGGGCCCAGCTTTCCATTATAGCATGATAACGTCCGAAATGCGCCGGGCATGAAGCTCAGCTATTCTGACTAATTAAACTACTAGGTACTACGCGCCGGACATAAAGCCCAGCCTACGGACTACAGTTACTACTATTTTAGCCTAGTGACGAGGTCCGAAGAACAGCTCAGCATTCCGAGCAGCTATTCTAAGGACAATGCTCTGGGGTAAGTTCCGCAGTTCCCGGATGCGCCTGGCAATTGCCAAGATCGATTCTGGGCAGTGCTGGCTTTGATGGATCCCTGGGGGACAGAGGTACGGGCTATCTGTCTCCAGGAGCAGCCGATCGAGGTGGATGTTCTGCACTACATCTTCCAGCTCTGGATGGTGATTAGGTCTTAGCAGCAGGGCAGATATGCTGAAGGAGACCCCCGGGAACTTACGTTCCCAGTCCTTCTGTTCTGCCATGCCTCCGTCAAAGCTGTGTAGTTGGACCTTGTGTCCTTTGGGGAGCACCTGCCCCAAGGCCAGCCTGCACATTCTGCCTGCGTGTCCATTACCCTTATCCCGGGCATGGATGACAATCGGCAGATCTCTTTTGGCCGCCAGGGAGGCGAGCCGGTTCAGCGCCACTTCCTGGGCGAGGACCTGGTTCTCAGTGGTGGGATGGTGCAGGTCAATGCCCACCTCCCCAATGGCTACGACGTCCTCCGTGACTGCTTGGCAGGTCCTGTCTATCAGCGCCCGTAGTTCCTCAAAGCCCGCCGGGACTTCTGTTGGGTGGATCCCCACAGCCGTGAGAACCCCGCGCCTGGTAGGTTAGCCCTGCGACCCCAGTCCGCCAGGAAGCACTGCACATCTACTACTGTGAGTGTGGATATATCTACGCTGCCAACCCTTGTCATAGGCCGTTGACCGCGGTGACTTCTTTGCCAGTTGGCGCAGGTGGCAGTGGGCATCGAAGCCAGGTGGGAGGACCTGATGCAAGCATTCAGTTGTTCGGTAAGAGGTCCTAAGGTCTTTCTTGTCTCTTTCGGTGCCAGCTGCCAGCAGGGCCGCCAACACACGCCAGTGCAGCAGGCAGCCCTCACTTGATGGGGGGTTCATGACCCTTTTCGCCCAAACTGTAAGCCCCAGCGCCTGATCATATTGTGCCATCAAAGCCTCCTGACTGGGGGACACTGAGATATCTCCCAGTGCTTCCTGGTCCAGGAGGTCTGGCAGGTTACCCCGCCTAACCCCATGGACTTGTGCCAGATCCTCCAGCATCCCAGCACCCAACTTGGTCCAGAGGCTGAGCATTTCATTATCGAATGCCCTCGCCTTGCCGCACCTGCTCATATGGTCTTTCAGGGAGCTGTGTCTGGTACACTGCTTCTGACATCCCCAGAAGGCTGTCTCTGGTTGGACAAAGAAGGGCATGTGTGACTGTATCACATGCCGGTGGATTTGGTTCAATCGATTACATCCTCTTGACACCAGACACAAGCTGGTGGTCCTCCGGTGTTTTGCTGCTGGTCCCCCTTTATTACCAGGCCCCTTGGGCTGGTTTTCCTTTGAAGCTATGTCTCCTCCGATGGTCACAGTCCTGACCTCCTCTTCTTCGTGCTCCCTCTTCCTCCTGCTGGTGGCCAGCCTAACCGATTTTTTCTGTGCTCCCTCCGGCTGGCACTGGTCGACTCCTCCCTTGACGGTGACCTGAATTCCCAAAAGTGTTTCCTTCGGTGGGTCCTCTTTTTCCTTTGTCGACAGCATCCTTTCAGCTGCTGGAAGGTGCTCTTGATGCCCTGGGACTTTTAGTCGGCTCACCACACTCTGGGCTGCCGGTGCCTGCCTTGGGTTACCCTGCAGCACTGGGAATTGAGGAATGGGCCTTTCCAAACTGGTTTGAGCTTTGGGCTCTCACCCTTCTTGTTTGTGGAGTCTCGCTTGTACACCAGGTCTCCAGGCTCATACTTTGTATGGCATAGCTTTTGGTCATATGTGCGCTTCTGCAGCTCTTGTTTTACCCGCAGTCTCTGTCTTGCCAAGTTGTGGACTTCCTCCAATGTCTTACGCAGTCTCTGCACATACTCTGGAGTGGATTGCTCTACTTGGTTATTTACAGTTGGCAGTCCAAACACAATATCCTCCGGCTGGGACACCTCCCTACCAAGCATCATCATGTTGGGACTGGAGCTGGTTTGTTTGTGCGGAACTGTGCGCAGCGCGCCAGCAAGTACTGGCAAGTGCCGGTCCCACTGTCTTGCCTTTCCCTCCAGGAAGCAGCGGACCATCTGCAGGATTGTTCTGTTATAGCGCTCCACCTGCCCATTGGATGCTGGCCTGTATGGTGTTGTCCAAGTCTTCCTCACTCGGAGCAAGTCGCACACGCTCCGGATGAGATTGCCATCAACATTGCAGCCCTGATCGGTGTGCAACTGCTGTGGGCAACCCCAGTGGGCTACAAAATCGTCCACAAACTTGGTGGGCAGAACCTCTCCGGAACCGCATAACACTCCACCCACTTCGTGAACTGGTCAATAATAACCAATATGCAGGTATTTCCTGCCTTGGATGGTGGCAGTGGTCCAAGGATGTCGAGATGAACCCTCTCAAGTGGGGCACCCGCATGATATGTCCCTAGGGGTCCCCTCGCTTTCTGGCAAGGTTTTTGGTTCAGGGTACATGTTGCGCAAGTTCGCACAAATTCTTGACAGTCACCCAGCGACTGGAACCAGATAAACCTTTGTCGCAGCCGCGCATGTGTTTTGTCTTGCCCCAAATGGCCAGCTGCTGGGTGGTCATGGCAGAAGCGCAGGACCTCCAGCTTATGCTCCTTGGGGATAACCAGTAGGTAGATGGGTTTATCCACTGCCTCCCACTTGTAGTACAGCACCCCTTTTTTGAGCGCTAACTGTGACCTGTGTACCCAGAAATACTTCGTAGCTGGACTGCAAAGCGTGAGCGTGTCCTGTGATGGCTCTTCTGGTTTTTGCAGCCACTTTATTGTTGGGGCCAGGTCAGAATCCTACATCTGTTTTGCCCGTAGTTCATCTGGGGAGTACCCGCCAAGCCAGATCTTGAGCATGGGCCAATCGTCATCCAGCATGTCTGTATCAGGCCCATCTGTGTTCAGCATCCTGAGTTTGGGATGTACAGTGCCCCTGTCCTCTAATTCCTCTGGATCCATTTCCAGGCTGCGCAGTGCTAAGGGTACAACATCATCTACCTCTGACTCGAAGCGGCTCCATTGTTTATGAGCTCTTTCACAGAAGTGGCATCCCCCACATGGGAGGAGTTCAGGAGCTGACCCAGCCCTGTAACAATCACAGTATTCCGCTGAGTCAGGTATACGAGAGAGGGCATCTGCATTGATGTGCTTCTTTCCTGGTCAATGCACGATCGACATGTCATACTCCGACAGCTCATCCAGCCACCTGGAGAGTTGCCCTTGGATGTTTTTGAAGCCCATAAGCCATGTCAAGCTGTTGTGGTCAGTCCTCACAAGAAATGGTCTGCCCAGTAGGTAGTGACGATACTGTCTGGACAGTCTCACGACCGCAAAAAGTTCTTTCTTGGTCGTGCAGTGCTCTGGTGTTAGTATGAAACTGTTGGAGGCTATGATCTGAACTTTACTATCCACAATCTGCCCTAGTTCTCCAGCCACTGCTACATCTGAGGCATCACAGTCCAGGATGAAATTGTGCTTCACGTCTGGGTATGGCAGGATTGGCGCCTCCAGCAGTGCTGTTTTCAGTACAGAGAGTGCTGTATTGGCCTCCCCGGACCACTCAAATTTGGTTTTTGGGCTTGTGAGAGCATATAGAGGGGCAGATATCTCTGCATACCTCGGGATGAACTCCCAGTGGTAGTTAGCGTAGCCCAGAAAAGACTCAACATCCTTAACCCTTTAAGGGCCGCTGCTGCCTCTGGGCAGCATCTAAAATACCCTTGAAAAACCGCTGCTGCCATAGGGCAGCAAAATTGCTACCCTAGGGCAGCAATACTACTAAATTACAGCTCCTGCTAAGAAACAAAGAATAAGAATTTTTTAAAGAATCCAAAAATATTTAACATGAATATAACATCCCCTTGTCAAAAAGTAGTAAATTCTGTCTCCAGTACAAGTTATTTTACTCCTTACCCACTGTCCCAGGGAGAACATACTTGCAAATTTGCATATTTCCATGGCATAGGGCCGGTGGTTAAGTCCCAAATGATATTTTTCAATGCCAGCAGTGAAAGGGTTAACACACCTAGGGGTGGGCCAATTCTGTATGGTCTCTCTACTGTCTGGGTTGATGTGTATGCCTTCGGGTGTTACTTGCTTTCCCAAGAATGTGACCTTATCTTGGAACAGGTTGCACTTTCTTGGCTTTAGTTTTAGATTATACTGTCTGAACCTTTCTAATGCCTCAACCAGATTGTCCCGGGCCTGGTCGAAAGTTCATGTCAAGGGTGCTGTAAAACCTGCTACCGGCCAGTGAGTCCAAGCACTCCTTGATCTTTGGCAGAGGGAAGGCATCTTTGACTGTCACACTCCTCAGGCCTCTGTAGTCTAGACACCATCTGACAGAGCCGTCTTTCTTTCGCACCAATACAGGGACTGCCGCCCATGGTGATGAAGATGGTCTGATGACACCAGCATCCAGCATCTTATTCAGGTGTTTTTCCTCTTCCTCCTGGAACCCTAGTGGGGTGCGGCACATTCGCTGCCTGATGGGTTTGGCATACCCAGTGTCGATAGAATGTTTTATGGCAGAGAAGCACCCAAGGTCAGTGTCATCTTTCGAAAATACTGACTGATACTCAGTAAGGATAGTGCGCAACTCCTGGGCCTGGCCTAAGGTCAGCAATGGAGCAGACCTGCAGAATAAGTCTTGCAGGTGGAGTGGCGTCTGCCCTGCCAGGTCTTCAACATCTTCTGCTGAGATTGGTCCTCCTCCCTGTACTGGGTTTGTCTGCTCTACCCGCCTCAGGCTTGCCGGCACCATTGACATGTCAGGTGGCGAGTCCAACACTCCGGCAGGCTGTGATGACCCTAGGACCTGACCTGCTTTGATCTTGATGTACTTATCACCAATGTTCCACAACAGCAGTGCTGGATTCACTATGCAGTACAACATGTGGGCATAGAATGTCTGGCCGGAACTCCTTGGGGCAGAGAACTTGATCTTGGTCGGGGGCATTGGGTTGGCATCCAGTGTGCACAGCTATCTGCCAGGAAGAGTGTGGTGGCAACACCACTGTTCTCAAACATACAACAGGTGTGACCTCATATGTGTCACCGGACCTGCTCTACCGATATACTGTGGCCATGGTGAGGTCAATTGAGGCTCCCACCGCTTTTAGAAAGTCTAGGCCTAGAATAGCTGAATCTGTGATGGGTTCTACATACACATGCCATTTGAAGGACAGCCCTCCAGTTTTGATGGTCACTCGGTCTGTGAACTGGCCTGTCATGAAACTAGCGGTGCCAGCCTCTTTTAACTTTACTGCTTCTTTACACTCTGGGGGGTGTCTCATGCTTTCCACAAAAGTGGAGCTGAGCACAGATACTTGTGCCCCAAGGTCAATCAGGGCCTCTACTGATGTCCCGTTGATCTGTATTGGTAGAATAAGGCTCTATGGGGTGTCTGTCATCGCGTTTGTTGTGCGGAACATCCTCCTCCACAGTGTGCACCGTGTCGGATTCTGTGGGGCCGCCTACTTCAGGTGGACAGCCTTCGTGTATCTGGCTTGTAAGAATCTCAACAGTTTTCACCGTATGGGATCTTAAATTTTCCACGTCCTCTTTCACAGTGTGCACCGTGTCAGATTCAGTGGGGGGCTACCCTGAGGTGGCCGGCTTTGGTGCATGAGGCTTGGGAAATCCTTATCAGTTCTCATGGTTTGGGATCTTGAGTTCTGGCATTCTTTTGCTTCACTCAAAGCCTGTCCACCCTCACTATGCATTAGCTCTGGTGGACGACCCTTGTTAGCCTGGAACGGAAGCGGGTCAGCAGGTCCGTCCCTGACTTGTTTTTTGGCACCCTGGGTTTTTGGCACTCCCGGGCGAAATGTCCAGTCTCGCCGCAGTTAAAGCACTCTCCCGACCTACCTGGGGAGTTGCCGCGCGAAGGGCTGCGCGAAGGGCTGCGCGAAGGGCTGCGCGAAGGGCTGCGCGAAGGGCTGCGCGAAGGGCTGCGCGAAGGGCTGCGCGAAGGGCTGCGCGAAGGGCTGCGCGAAGGGCTGCGCGAAGGGCTGCGCCAAGGGCTGCGCCAAGGGCTGCGCCAAGGGCTGCGCCAAGGGCTGCGCCAAGGGCTGCGCCAAGGGCTGCGCCAAGGGCTGCGCCAAGGGCTGCGCCAAGGGCTGCGCCAAGGGCTGCGCCAAGGGCTGCGCCAAGGGCTGCGCCAAGGGCTGCGCCAAGGGCTGCGCCAAGGGCTGCGCCAAGGGCTGCGCGAAGGGCTGCGGCCAGGACTCTGTCCTGGGCTTCTCCCTTGGTTTCGGCTTGGGTAGGGGCTGGGGGCCCTGGATGAGCGCTGTGACTGTGCTTGGTCCGCGAGAATGCTAAGTACCAGCTTCTTGATTTCATCCTTGAGCTCCCCGAGTTGGTCCATCTCCAACCGTAGCACCGATGGCTGCTTGGCTACCCGCAGTTCTTCGTCTGTGGGGAAGGAGACGCTCCTCACCCGGGCGTTGTGGATAGAGTGCCTTACACTCCTTATGGCCTCCCGCATGGATTTGAGGCTCTTCTCCCTGGCTGTCAGTGCAGCCTTCTGATCTGCGCAGCCATGCAGGAAAGCATCCATCGCTGCACGCTACCTTCCCGTGCAAGGTCCATACACCTCTGCGTTAAGGCATCCAGTACTTCTTCGGAGTCCTGGCGCAGATTCTGTAGCTCCCTACGAGCAGTCGCCGGCTGGTTTCTCCTTCAGGACCTTACAGACTCGCTTGTAGTCTTTCCTGGTCCTCTTTGGCAGGGAGCTAAAGAAGGCCAGAGCTTCGTCTCTGAGGTGCTGGACGAGGCCATCCAGTCGTTCCTCTCGGCTCCACCAGCACTTACGGGCAACCCCCTGGAACTGTTCCTTGCAGATCCCCCATTTTAGTTTACCATCGTACGTGGGAATATTGCCTTAGTATGGCTTTCTATCGTCCCTGGTGCGGTATGGTGGGGCCTCGTCTTCGCTGGAAGACGAGGAGCTATCATCCGCGTCTGAAGACTCGCTTTCCTCTTCTCGTCTCGACTTGGTAGAGCTCCGATGGCGGCACTGAACGTCTGTGGGATTGGACCCCATCGACTGGGCCAGTTACCTGAGGCCCTAGATGTGCATCAGTAGTTGGATCTATGCGGCTTGCGGGAACGTACACGGCGTCCCGCACCTCCCCTTGGCGCACAGGTGTCGAGTGACGTGGGGACGTGGTTGGTAGCCAACTGTCCTCCTGCCTGGGGTTAGCCATGTTAAAGTTAGTATATCCGATGGTAGGGGTTCAAAAAATTTATTTCATTCATTCTCAGTCCCTCTCTTTATGCTTGTATTTGGAATTAATCCTCATATTCATTGCCCTGGTGCACATTTTGGAGGGCACGAATTGATGTGCACCCATTGCAAATGCACTAGAACAAGCCTCTAGGTTCGTATCATGGCACCACTTACTTAGACCCTTACACCCCATTGATAACGTTTGATAATCGACCACCATCTAGGGGTGGTATTGTCAAAGTGTATGGACCAACTTTAAGTAGAATTCAGAAAATATATTTTTTTCGGATATACTAACTTTAACTTTGCTAACCCCTGCCAGGGTCCCTTGCAACAACTGGGGATTCTGCCTTATGAGGGCCTCCAGTGTCGAAGCTAGTACCTCTGGCTGGACCGGTAGGCGCCTGGTCCTGTAGGCGGTTTAGCTGGATCAACCTCTTCCTTCTTCTCTTCTGGCCTACCTGCCTCTAGCCTTCTCTTCTCGGCCTCTAGCTCCTTGATCCTTGTCGCTGACTGCTGCCAGAGGGCTTTTAGCGACTCCTAGTCCTTGGCGGCCTCAATCTCCGCAGGGACAATTGTCACGTCCTCCTCACCCTCCACCTGCGTCTCCTCGGTGAACACAAACTGGCCTGCGATGAAGGCCTCTTGTAGGAGCTTGCCAATCTCCCCGCTGACATGTCTCAGCATCTCCGCAAGTGCGTTAAACGGCCCATGGTCCTGTACGCACTTAGCGACGTCCCGAGCGCGCCCGGGCCCGATCCCTGCAATGGTTCTCAGGTCTTCGTTTTTCGCGGCATTGATATTAAAAGGTCTCGCAGACGCCATGTTAATAGTTAGATGCGGGGTATAGAGGTAGAGTCTCAAATAGGTCTCAGCAGAAAGCCAAGAATTTATGAGATATTGTCAGTGAGCTTGTGAGAATGCTGTGAGCAGGACTGCGTAGTCACTGAAATCTCCTATGTTATGTAATTATATCCCCTCTCCACTTACTTTCCTGGATTCTCTGCAACAGGGGGTGTCCTTCTTGTTATTATGATAAGGCACATGCAGACCAGTTAGATTTGTTATCTGAGTTATGAAATTGCCAGATGACATGCATTGGCTAGGAAGGTCTTATGTTGTATAGCAGTGAACTGGCTAGGCCCTAATTCCAAGGCATGCACATTAATTTTGCCAGATACTTAAGTATTGGCACAACAAAAGATACACTCCTGAGACATGCAAGGGAGGGGGGGAAGTCTTCCCTCTTTTATCAATATTATTCTATTTATAATATTTTCTTATTTTCTTTTTTTCAAATTTCAAATTAAATTTTTTTTAATTTTTTTTTAGTTTTTTAAATCTTTTAAATTTTCTTTTAGTAAGTACAATGTCAATATTATGCGTCCCGTGCCAGATATTAAAAAATATTGGCTGGTTGATACTCCCCTAGAATTTGGAGGGGGGGTCAATTAAATTTTATCTTTATATTTCCCCCTAGTTATTTTCAAATGTTCTCCTCAAAAGTTCAATAATTACAGGTCCAATGTCTATGTGATGTGCTCCTTGTGCCAGATATCAAGAGGATATTGGCTGGTGAACATTCACTGTAACTCTGTAAGGGGGGGGGCAAAAATATGTCTATGATACACTATGTAGATCCATACATAGGGTATCCCCCACAAAATGGCCAAGTCACAGAAGTTTTCCAATACACAATGCCAGATGTTTGAATATATTGGCCACACTATTATCATCCAATGGAAGGGAATAGTAGAATGTCAATGGAGTGTTCAAATACAAATCCTTGTCTTGTCTTCACTTTTCAAACCGAAGATGGCAGCCATACACATATATAGGCAAAGGGGTGATTGATTATACCCCTAAATTAATTATTGATGCCAAGGAATTTTCAAAAAAATAATTATTGCTAAATAAAGTCTCAATATTTTTCAGTAACTTTAGAAATGTTGGAGGCCTCAAATATTCCATCAGGGAATAGGATGGCTAAGATTGTCAATTAATCTGAAGGGGTGGCCATGTGCTAATTTCCTAATCCAAAATGGCTGACTCCTTTAATCCAGATTACTGGCACTAGGCCTGATATTCTCCAAGACTGCGGTTTTTCACTTCTAACCAACCAAAATTAATGACAGATATATCAAAATAGTGGCACAGACATGTAGAACACAATAAATCCAGTGGTCAAGGTAAATTCCCATGGAATCCTAGTGTGGAGAAGGGTTCCTCCAGTGGGTGGTGGGTACAGTACATATACTGGAGGAGGCTGCAGGCCATGTGGTTCCTCCAGAGTCCTCACAAAAACACAAGTAAATATGGCCTATAGGCCTATATAAACCACTCCAAAGTTCAGTCCACACAGGCACCAGATGTAAGACTATTACATGTAGAACCTTAGTATCAAAGGGTCTTACCTTGTAGATGGAGAACTTAGCTGCTAACTTAGCTGCTACTGCTTAGCACCAAGTCCTGTGTATCTCTGCTGTATTCCGCGCGCAGCCTGGGGGGAATCCCCAGGCTTGGTGCAGGCGATGTGATGACGTCACAGCCGCCGGGGGAACCCCCGCGGCCACGTCCTACATAGGACCAGATAAATAAAAGAACACTTGCTATCCTTCAAAAAGAATAGGGGACGTGCCCCGGCAGCGGTTTTCTCCCTCACCTCATAGATCAGTCATTCATTTCATATATCCAATCATCCATAGATGCGGTCACTGCTGTATTGGGCAAGCAGCATATAAAATGTGGCTGTATTCAATAGGCTAGGATAATGTTGACTCTTTCCTTCGTTAAAAATGCTTCTAATAAAAATTACCATGAATGCCAACTACATTTATACCATGTATTTCACTCGGGGGGGGGGGCTGGGGGGGGGGGGGCATCCCACTCCGGCCTCTACTTGTGAAATATGTCAGAGACGGTATCAATGGGTGTTGGTATTTGGCAATGATTTGATTTGAATTTCTTTTATCTATCCTGGCAAGAATGTATGGCCTGGTAGACCGTTTTCAACAAACACCAGCAATTTTTTCCGATGAGCGGAGGTAATAAAGGCAATTAAGCCTTTTGGATAATAAATGTAAAATAGTAGGAGCAGGTTCATTTAGGAGCATGGTCCTACTATGTATGTCTTACCTACACAATTTTTATAAAGTTATATTTTTAGAATTTATTACTATGTCTAGTAGCCTTTCGGCTAATGTGTAGGTTAGTATACATAATTTCATAATGATATCCTTTCTTAAGAAAGGGGGAAAGTAGAGAGAGATAGAACCCATGCTAGGTAATAGCAGTGGGTAGGATGGAAGAGAATGTTTTGATAATACATTATATCAGTAATTCATCTATATCTAGTTACATATAACTAGATACATATATGACCCGGTATATATGAGTGTGTGTCATAAGACACACCCCCATATATATGGGTGTATCTATGCAAGGGCTTACTTGAATATTGGTTGTGCTTCTTACACATATAGGTGAGGTGGGTCGGGGTGTGTGTGAGAGGGGGCATAACCCAGTGGGGGGGGGGGGGGGGGGGTACTCTATCTCTCAACCCTAGGGATGTCTGGAAAGGTCTTGATTTTTTCCTTGTATATATCATCGTTCCATTGCCTGAATTGTTTTTCATCTTGAATGGCTCTAGTTTCTATCTCAAAAGAGTTCCATCTTGTTGATAGCCTGTACTCTAAGCTTTTTCGGTACGCAGGATTTAAAGGCCTGGTGACCTTTAATAACCTTTCGTCATGAGCCCTGGTCCTTATAGGCCTCCTATCTATAAGGTTAATATTGAGTGATTGTATGAATGATTTGTGTGACAGATGTTGTTCCCTTCTATCTTCCATATAATTAAATTCGGCTACTTTTAATAGTTTTTCAGTATTTAAGATAGTCAGTGACCAGTGCAACTGCACTTTGGTCAAATCCTATTTTTTCTGCTTTTTTTGCTAATATTTTGTGGTCTAAAGTATCGAATGCCTTTTAAAATCTAAAAATATTGCTGTTGTACATTGGTCTAGGTTTAATCCTCTATAAATATTGTCAGTTAATTTTGTAAGGCTATTTAGTGTACTCCTATTTGGTCTAAACCCATCCTGATTGTTATTTAGAATATTTTCTTGGTTTAAATAGGTTATAATTTGTTTATGCATAATTTTTTCTGTTATCTTTGATGGTAGAGGTAAGATGGATATTGGACGCAAGTTGCTGACGTTAGAAGCATCACCTCCCTTTGGCAGGGGGGACACCAGAGCTTTTTTCCAATTAGTAGGAAATTTACATGATTTTATAACTAAATTAACAATGTGTGTTACTAGGAAGGGGATTGCTAGCATTGCATCTTTAAGTGCCTTTGAGGATATGTGCTCTACTCCTGATGACTTATCAACTTTAATTTTTTTAATTAAAGGGATGATTTCATCTACTGTGCATGGCTTGAAGCTGAATATGCTATCTGGCTCCTCTCCTTGATAGGACCATGGCGAGTTCATATGTTTGGCAAGGTTAGATCCTATTTTTGCAAAGAAAGTGTTAATAAAGTCGGCAGTGTCTGTGTCAGAGATTGGTGTGTTATTATTGTGGTCAACTAAATTAAATGTAATATTTTTAGGGCGAGGGTTAATTAATCATTGATGGCTTTCCAATAGTCTTTGGGGTCCTTCTTATTATTTTCGAATTTTTGTTGTATTTTCCTGTATTTATTTATGGCATAATTCTTATCTTTAATGAGTGTGATAATGTGTCTATCTAACCAGGGCTTCATTTTTTGTTTAAAGTTGAAGTTTTTTATAGGGGAGGTTATGTCCAAAAGGAAACTTATTTGTGTTATATAAATCTCCCATGCCTTTTCAGGACATTGGCAATTTAATAGCTCATTGCAGTTAGAGTTTTTCATGCCCATGGAGAATTTAAGAGTATCATAGTGGGTATAGCTTCTGCCTGTGAAAGCTTTTCCAATGGAATATGTATGTGTTCACGAGTCATAAATACTAGTTCATGGTCACTTAGGCCAGGGGTAATTATACCACATGCTTTTACATGAGGGGAGTTTGTGAAAATTAAATCTATTGTTGTAGGTTCTCCATTTGGGTTAAAGTGTGTATTTCCTTTTATCAATTGTTTTAAACCTAAAGTTGACATATTTTGTCTGAGCTTTTTCCCATCTCCTTCAGCAGTGAATTTGTAATTAATGTTAAAGTCCCCTAAAATAATGACTTCATTATTTTGATAATAGCGACAGAAGTGATTCAGTTTCCCTACTAGGATGTCCAATGCAGTGTTGACTTAACCTGATGGGGGCCTATACACATTAAAGACAGTTAATGGGTTGGGTTGGACGGTGTGTTGTGTTCCTCTACTACGTACTCAGAACTGAACAGGTAAGTCGTTTTTGGCGCTCCCTGGCATGCTGAACATGACATGTGACCATTTGTTCTATATTGCTTCACTTTCATTGGCTGGTGCAGGTGTAATTGGGTCAATCTCACCTGAACTCTCCCCAGTATGGGAAGCCCTGATCCAACTTTTATAATTTAAATCTCTATTTGGCATATAAATTCAAATATTTTAGTTCTCTCCTGTATGGAGAATTTAATTCTATAAATTAGAAATTAAATTTTCAGGGTTTGAGAAATTGTTTACAATTTTCTCTTGCCAGGATAGTGTAGCAGTGAATCATGGTCTATTGAGTTCTGGTGTTTCATCTTGTTCAAAGATTCATCAGGTAGACATTCAGGAAAAAAGGGTAGGCCACACATTAATTAATTTATAAAATTTATTAAGCCTACTGTGAGTTTCTCACACTAACATCTATAAAATAGATTTTGGTCAGATCACTCTGGTGTAACCTAGATAATGACCCTCTGTGGGACTTGAGTGTCAGTCCAGTTCAGGGAGCTTTGCATCTGTCTCTGCATTACCATCCCCATCTCTTTATCACCATTACAATCTGAAGTGATATGACACATACGGAGCAAAAATACCACATAGGGCACACAAAAGACACATACGGCCCTAAAAAACAGGGTATATGTGCATAATTTGACATAGCACCCCCCCCTACCCCTCCGTATATCTTGTACTAAATACGCCAAAGATGCGGGATTTTTGTGCTCCGCATGTTGAGCTGAAACGCAATTATGGCCGTATGTACATAAGGCCGGCCGTATTTGAATACGGCCGTATCTTTTTTCCGTAAGATGCGGACAGTTGAGCAGAAACGGAAAAATGAACAGAAACGCAAAAATAGGACATACGGACCCTCCGTATGATACGGTGAAACGCCTTCCTGAGAAAATACTTCTTATATTCAGGTGGCAAACATGTTGACCTCCAGACCCCGTTAGGCTAAGAGAAGAGACCCTGGTCCCCGATCCCTCCAGGCCAGCCCCCTACACACACACTATACCCCGGCCCACCCTCCACAGAGTTAAGGTTATTAGCCAGGACTTTGCTTCCAGAGCTGCCTGGGAAGTGGTTGAGGGATTCCGAGCAAATTTCCAGAATGTACAGGGGGAGGGGGGCGGGTACATATATATATATATAACAAAACGAGCATAAGGTTATAAAAGATGGGATGGCAATCTTTGGATGGGCCATATCCCTAGTAGCAAGCCCGCATGGGGCCAATTTGTTTTTAGTTCGGATTGGCTGTTGGTAGATGGCTGGGCTGAAGTGTGGCCCTGCTCGGGCTTCCCGTTTTGGGCTCAGAGCAGTTAAAAGCGGGCTGCCTCATCTGGGTTGAGGTTGGGTTTGGACAGGGCAACCTGGTCTAGTACTTCTGACCATTGACACTGGATGTCACTACTATTCAATATATACTTTTCCAATAAAGCCAGATGAAACTGACATTATACTATAATACAAGAAAAGGTTAAAGTGGTGTAGAATAGGAAACAATAAACAGATGTTCTCACAGTTTAGATATAAGGTAGACTACACAATTGAATGATGAAAAGGGGAGTTCTCTAAGGAGTTATCCCCTGTAGACACCATTGCTGTGGCATTACAGTTTGCATAACACTGGTTTCATACTTCATGTAGGTATGAACTATGGATTTGAAGGCCCATGTATACCCAGACCAAATCAGTGTGACTTGTCTAAGCTGCATATATGGTGATGATAGGGATGCTTGATACTTCCATAGTTGGATAGGAAGAGTATGACTATGCCTATGCCTTGGGTGGGTTATTCCACAATTAAAAGGAAATAAAAGGGAATGATTGAATAAATTTAAAAAACCCATAATTACTCCAGGTGGCACTGTGGCATCAAATTGGGCAGCCCGTCCAAAACCCGACCTGAGCTCAAAGTGGGCAGCCCATCCAAAACGCAATCGGAGCCCAAAGTGGGCAGCCCATCCAAAACCTGATCTGTGCCCATCATGGGTAACCTGCATGGGGCCACACCAAATCCCAGTGCCCTAAACCGACAGGCGCTCGTTGGTTAGCCCACTCTGGGCCACACTTACAAACAGGGTCTGGCCACACTCTGTTTGCTACTAGGGTTCTTAAAATCAGCTAGTCTGGCGGGGGGGGGGGGTCAAATCATATATTATTAATTCTGTCGTGATCAAATCCGCCAAGTCCCCCAGCTAGTAATAAATGAGGCTTAACTTGTTATCTATACATACTCTTCCAATACAACCTCGGAAATATATCTGTGCATGAGAGTTCATAATGATAAGAGGACAGTTATTGATGACATCATACTCCACAGGTTGTGTAAGATTGGGTACTTTATTTGTATAGTGACAGGAAGTTATACATGTACATAGATTTGGATCCCTATCACAGAAATGACAAAGGGTGTCCATGCCATAACTTTTTACATGTACCGTAAATTCTCGCGTATAAGCCTAACTCGCGTATAAGCCGCACCCCTAACTCTGTACAAGCCGCGGCTTCTACGCGAGAATTTACGGTAGTATGGAACCATACAAGATACGTATTGTATATCATGCGGTTGCCTGCATCTTCTGCAACGTTCCTTTTCACCCTTTGCCTTAACAACTGCCTCAACCTAGTGAGTCATAGAAGAAGTTCATTATACTGACTCGGCTGCCGAGCAGTTCTCATTAATAGATGGGTTGGCTATTGGGTGTTATTTCATGGCGAATGCGGGCTATCAGTGTTAAAGCAATGGAAGGGCCGTTCCCCAGGGGAGCGTGTAATAACCCTAGGTCGTATTGTACGCTGTGGCCGTATTGTATGCTCTGATGGGTCATGTGACCTGGGAAAGTATAATTTCCTGTTTTTTCATGTATTTATAACTAGTTGTTGTCTATTTTTCAGGGAAACCCCTGAAATAAATACAAAGCGTCACTTAAAGGTGGCCTTGACGATGGTTGTTGTACTTGTGGTCCTTGCCCTGTTCTGCACGAAGTCGTGCAGTAACCACCACCTTGGCCACTTTAGCGTGCACTTCTGTCTATGTATTTGTGTTTTAGCAGGCAATGCATCCAAATTAGCTTATATGATCTGATCCTTGGTTCTCTAGAAATACTTAGGACATACTACCCAGAACGTACACATTGGAAACTGTAGGTCTTACTTCGTACATGTCTACACATACTAAATGATTACCGACATATCCAAAATGAATGAACTTCGTTTCCATTGCAATAGTACTAGGTATACGTTTCAGATGGATTTATGGTAGAATTGCTAGTGTAATATAAACCGTATTAAAGTTTAAGTATATATAAATGGATGGGTTAGTTTGTCTATCAAATGTTCTACGAAAGGCTCTTTTTAACTAGGTTTGGTTGGGTAACCTAAAGCACACCCTCATCGTTACCTTGTATATGCACCTGATTTAATATATGGCAAATCGTCCACGTCATCAACTGATAAAGGCTGGTTCACAAAAGGCACTTCGATATATATCATTGACAGTAGGAGTCAATCTTAAAAATGCCTACTCAAAAGCGATACAAGTAAAGATGGGAAACCTATTACGGCAACTAAAGTAAACATGATTGGAATGATACCATATACATTGTACACATCTATAAAACTGGTGAATACCAGGCTGGCACATCTGTATGTGCCATAAAGAATACATGAAATAGCAATTGTGAAGAACCCGTCCCCATGATAGGGGCACTCACAGATAACATAGGCTAGGGGGTGTGCAGGAGAGGGATCTGTGTTTTGACACAGCATAGATGGGTGCAACTAAGTTACTGCAGGGGTGTGGCAAGCAGTTTCAAAGTAGTACAACTGAGGGGTATTTTGACCCTTCTTGACATTTTTGGTTAGTCCTTTTTTGGGGTTGGTCAAATGTGGGGGGGGGGGGGGCATGTCCCGCCCCCGTCCCCCCGGTTGCCACGCCCTTGGCCACTACATGTATGTTTATGGGTACCTGCCCCAGCTATACACCTCATTTTAAGAACTTGGATGACGCCTTTTACAGTTTAATGGTTTTGAAAATCCATGAAGTCGTTTATAAATGTTCTACGAGACAATATGAAATGTGTTGACTACATGTATCTTTCTTTCTACCGTGTTTGTTTAAGTACATAATAAATCACTGTCCATCAGTGGTTACTAGAGAGTAATAACACTACTGTATACGCTTATAAATATCTTTGTGGTTACTCTAATAGTAGCCCTTAGCGGTGTGGTGCTGTAGCTTGGCTATAGCTGGGTTCATGCTCATTGCCATGGTTCAGCTGTGGTAGATGGGTACATTGTAGTTGTTATTCCTCAGCTGTAGATGTGTGTGGTGTCCTTATCCCCTGAGCTGGTGCCCGGCGTCCTCGCGGGTCCTGACAACGTCCAGTTCCCGTTTGAGCTGGCACAGAGCGCAGTGCCAGCAGCAGCAGGTGGTGCAGTAGTCGCTGCTGATAGAACCCTGTAAAGGACATGTGTGTAACATAACCATACTCATACATAACCATACTCTACACTCTACTGTCGACATCCATGTACATCTGTTAAGCACTCAATTAAGGGGTCGTAATAGGCAAGATTCACAAGATACTTTGGCAGCTGTAATTTCCTAACAACATGTCACATAGTTGTACCCTTTGAATTATCAAACCGTATATCATGCTTTCATCAAATTTCTTCCATTAGATGGGATTTTTATACTCCTGGAATATAAATGGAACAAATTTACTGGTAGCTTATTTTACTTTGAACAGCATTATGCACCCTCAGACAAGTGAGCGTCACTGTTGCTGAAAGCACCCTCACTGAAAGCCAGGCAGTGCTTGACTTTCAGGTGAGGGTGCTTTCGGCGACAGTGATGCTCACTTTTCTGAGGGTGTGGAATCGAAATAGGCTACACTTTTTATGGCTAATTGGAATGGGGTTTTAGTGTTATTCTTGAGAATACATTTTTTTCTTTTCATGATACTTCAAATACTTGGTTAACCCAAAGGCCTCTACTGAGCAGTTAAGAAAGACAGGGACATTTCCCCTGAAAATCACCGATTTATGGTAATTTTAAACTACTCTATAAACTACAATATTTTAAGTATCAAGAAAAGAAAAACAATAAGACCTGTAGGAATGACACTAAAAGCCCATTCCAATCATTAATCTGAGAATTATAACCCTTTTCTATCCCAATATATGCTGTTTAAAAAATGTATATTGCACAGCTTCTAAAAATACAAATAACTTGTGGAATTTGATATTTAGACAATTGGTGGAATTTGATGACAGCATCATCCTACACAGTATGACCATAAATAGAGAGATAAAGCAATATAAGGACAAATGGCACGCTTTAATAATAATGATAATAATGTTCAGTGGACACTGTAGACTGCTAGGAGGACTTACATATATTTTTTCTTCAGTTCGTAGTTTGACACGTAGCATGGCCAGGGCCGGGACAGGTGGTATGCAGCAGGGCATACAGCACCCCTCACCATACGTCTTGGAGACATGGCACAGGTAGCAGGGGCCACAGAACGTCACACACACACCTAGACATAGCATAATAAGTATGTGGTCAAAAAAGTCTATTGGTTGAATGCATCACTGAATTTCAAATATGTATATATAGGCGTTTATTGTAACATTTAGATTACCCATGGTATTTTGCGAGCATTGGCTAGAAGTGGCAGACCTCTATATCAATGTTATATCCTTGTTAACGCTGCACTGGAACTATTAAGTTGTGCAGAATCCATCAAATGGAAGTGTAAGGTTGATATAGACTAAATAACAACTTACATGAAGTTATGTCCATGCACCCTGAACATAGGCCACTTGCCCAGTTGCGCTGGGTGAGGGGGGATGGCTGGGTGGTCACAACATACGTAGTGTTGGTCTGCAACAAGAAATGCTATACTTGTCACAACCTTATTGTGATGATTCATGAAGTGATGGGGTGACTCTTTAGTACCTTTAGTGACAAAATATATTCACTGATGGGTTAAGTCTCCAGCCAGGTCTGCAATCATGCCTCATGCCGGGCAATACGTAACACAATGTCTACTCACCACAGTGGTTGGTCCTGGTTGCTGCTGAATGACCGGCGGGAAGGCTGGAAGCGGCACAGGGGGTGAATCATAGTATGCCGGTGGATGAGAGTGTGGGCCATTTTGATCGTAGCTATCCATTTCAGGTTTCTGAGGAGAGAATTGTTGGATTTCATACAAAAGCATAGGTTGAAGCTAGTACCTGCTGAGCAGAATATATAATTGCAGATGCCCCTAGTGTATTCTCCCGAATTGGACCCATTGTTTCCAATTTAAAAATGGTTCGATGAATTGAACATATGTAGGGGGAGGTTGCTAAAATTGAACCTCTAAGAACCCCTAAGAACATGTTGTTCAGGTTGGCTTTATTAGAGACATATAACTGCATCATGTAGGCATATTTCATTTGTGGGTGAGTAAATAATTCTGTCTCAGAGTGAAAAAGATTGAGCGTGTGAGTGGCCTCACAGATGACTCAGGGTAAGCTGGAGCTGGAGCTGGAGCTTATCATGTACTTAGATATAGTACTCCCTTATTATCATTCATTGGTCAATTCTGGCACCAGAAATGAATTCCTTGTTAAAAAGTACCCTCAAGTCATGTGTCATACATGTATGTTATTCCATTTCAGGCCAGCAGGTGGGTGTGGGTGAGCAGGTGGGTGTGGGTGTGCAGGTGGGTGTGCAGGTGGGTGTGGGCGACAGTTGCAGGCCGCGGGCATGTACCGCCTTTTGTCCCTATCAAAAAGCGAGTCGTTCAGACGATAAACAGCGGAGATACGGGTGGTACAATTTTGTCTGCACACGTTGACATCTCGCGCAGTACAAGAAGTACCAGTGGCGCCACTCTGTGACGTGTGGCATGCACTAGCCTTGCTTCTACCTCTCCTGGTTCATTTAAATTAAATTTAAATTAAAGAACCTAGATGGGTTTTTCTGTGTATATGAGGGTATTTCTACTGTAGTAGATGGCATTCCTGTATGTAAAGAGAGAAATATCAAGCAGTGTGGGCTAGGCCCTGATTTCTATCCTTGGTTTAACATTGAAGTCTATGTAGCTTTCATTTAGAGGGGTAGCAATTTAACAGTAGTTAAGAGTTTACTGAAAAGAGAGAAATTAGTACCCGAAGATCTCAGCTCAATATCACATGGAAGGAAAGACATTTTAAATTTCTTTTCGAAGGAAACATTTGTCCCCCGACCTTGCCTATCTGTCCCTTCTGTCATCTCATGTCTATGTGCCACACACACTGAATGACATAGATTCTCCCATGTCCCGAAAACGTCTTAAAACATGGTTCAGTCGTCGTATATCACTCAGTTACCCTGAGTCATTTATAAGGGGTCATTCATTTCATTGAATCTTGGGGGTACCAAAGCTGTTGATGTCACAAGGGAAAGAAAATCCAGACACACACATACCAATGGCATATGAAAAGGGGTCGGCAGGAGGGCCTGCCCCACCCCCCAATCACAGAGGAGAAGCTGAACTTAAAATCCTATGTTTAAAGCTGGTTGGAACCCCCCCCCCCCATGAAGATTTGCTTCCTATGCCTCTGCATAAACTTGTTGGTCTCTTCTGGCAATGCACGTGTCCTGATACTGGATCAAGGTAGTTATGAGTAGCCTACTTATGTCAGTAGTTATAGCCCAGGCGTTATGTGCCAGATATGGGGTGAATCGTGCAAATTGTCGTGAAAGCATAAAAGTCGGTACGCTTGAAAGACATGTTCATTGGGATGAATTTCAGGGTTGGAGCCAGCAAAAATATAGACTATTACATGTAGGGCGGCCATTTTGTTTAAGTAACACAAAATCACACATTTCCTGTAAAAAAAACAATTTATTACTGGGTGAAATAGGTCAGTCAGTCATGTCCTGCTTAAAGTCCATGTCCATATGATGAATCTCTGACTCTGAGACGCTGGGAAACCCCATTATTTGAGCCATGGCAGCTATTTTATTTTGATATTAGCAAAACAGAGGAATAAGCTTATGTCCTTTAACCTACCTACAAAATGGTGTATAATTGCCCAAATCAGGTCAGTCAGTCATGTCATGCTCAAAGTCCATGTACGTATGATGAATCCCGGAAATGGAGCCAGTCGGAAATCTCAATATTTGAGCCATGGCAGCCATTTTGTTCTCCTATTACCGAAACGCATTATCTTAATTGACAGCAACTTCTAGGACTATCATTAGGACAAATAGGTTAGTTTGACATACCATGCTTAAGGTCCATAGCAGTAGGATGAATCTTAGGTAGGGAGTTCAAAATAGCGCTACCGCTGCCGCGGTAGTCCGCCCGTTTCTGTGATCCAATATGCGCCCTTCCTAGAAGTATCCCCACTGGTCCATTGCATAAAAATAGCACCCCTGACCTCATTTCTTGAGCTATAAAAAACACAAACCCCTCATTTTGATCACAATATCATGGCAGTCAACATGAATGGAGCCATTAGTGGAGAAATGTAAGAGTTTCTGTTTTCTGTGGCCTACAATATTATGGTGACATTCTTCATGTCAAAATGTAATAAATAAATATGACTTGTCAAAACTTGTTGCCATGGGGATGTTGGTAATTGTGTTCTTGAAGACATATGTGAAATTCAGATGTGTGTGTCACTGCCCAATGCTGTCCCTAGCCATTTTAAGTTGACCTGTTCAGTCTGAGTTAGAAGGGTGCCTAGGGCCAGTGCTACAGTACCCCCAACTGCTGTGTAGGTGCCCCTCTCCTGCCTAGATCACAGAAATGGGACATATGTTCAGATGCATTCACCATGATATATCTGGATCTAAGTATGATAGAAACCTGATCTTTACAGATCTGAAAAGCTCTCATAGGGATCTATACTAATGGAACCAATATGTATTCTTTAACTAATTTTTCAAAATTTATCAAACTCCCTATCTTAGGCCTGTTGGGACCCGACAGATTTATTATTACAGTAATGGCAGCCATTTTGATTCAGCATTCTATAATCACACATTTCTTGGAATAACCCAACATTTAGGTGTATTACTGTGACAAAAAGTTCAATTAGTTATGTGATGCTTAAAGTCCATGTCCTCATGACAAGTTTCTGAATTGGAACCAGTATTTCTCGTCCATGGCAGCCATTTTCTTCTCCCTTCACAAAAAAACCCTCCAATATACACATAACCTTAAACTTGCTTTTGTTAATGGCAAGACAAAATGGCTGACATGGGTGAAATATAGCTTTTTTCAAGTGGCTCCATTTCTGAGATTGATCATATAGACATGCACTTTGAGCATGACATGACCGATTGACATATTTGTCATAATTATGTACCATTTTGGAGGTAAATTAAGAGTGATGTGTATATAGCCGTTCTATTGGCAATGGCATGATAAAATGGCTGCTATTGCTGAAATATTGAGTTTTCCGACTGGCTCCATTTCTGAGATTTGTCATATGGACATTGACTTTGGGCATGACATGATTGATTGACATATTTGTTGTAATCATATACCTTTTTAAATGTCAAATGAAGGGAAAATGACTTAAAATATGCTTTTGTTAATGGCAAGACAAAATGGCTGACATGGCTCAAATATGGCTTTTTTCAAGTGGCTCCATTTCTGAGATTGATCATACGGACATGCACTTCGAGAATGACATAACTGATTGGCATAATAGTCACAATTATATACCATTTTGGAGGTCAATAGAAGGTGATGTGTATATTGACGTTTTATTGGTGATGGCATGATAAAATGGCTGCTATGGCTGAAATATTGAGTTTACCGACTGGCTCCATTTCTGAGATTTGTCATATGGACATTGACTTTGGGCATGACATGATTGATTGGCATATTTGTTGTAATTATATACCTTTTTAGATGTCAAATGAAGGGATAGTGACCAAAAATATGCTTTTGTTAATGGCAAGACAAAATGGCTGACACGGCTGAAATATAGCTTTTTTCAAGTGGCTCCATTTCCGAGATTGTTTATATAGACATGTACTTTGTGAATGACATGACTGATTGACATATTTGTCATAATTATATACCATTTTGGAGGTCAATTGAAAGGGATGTGTATATTGGAGTTTTATTGGTGATGGCATGATAAAATGACTGCTATGGCTGAAATATTGACTTTTCCAGCTGGCTCCATTTTTGAGATTTGTCATATGGACATGGACATTGAGCATGAAATGACTGATTGACATATTTGTTGTAATTATATAACTCTTTGGAAGTCAATAGGAAAAGTGACTTAAAATATGCTTTTGTTGATGGCAAGACAATATGGCTGACATGACTGAAATATTGCTTTTTTCAAGTGGCTCCAATTCTGAGATTGATCATATAGACTTGTACTTTGAGCATGACGTGGCAGATTGACATATTTGTCACTATTATATATACCATTTTGGAGGTCAATTGAAGGATGATGCGTATATTGGAGTTTTATTGGTGATGGCATGATAAAATGGCTGCCATGGCTGAAATATTGAGTTTTCCGACTGGCTCCATTTCTGAGATTCGTCATATGGACATTGACTTGAAGCTTGACATGACTGACTGACCTATTTCTGGCAGTTATGCACCTTTTTTCAGGCCGATTGAAGGTGACGATTATATCATTCTCTTTTGTTGATGGCAGATTAAAATGGCTGCCATGGCCCTAATAATTGGTTTATCAGGTGGCTCCAAGACTGAGTGTTGTTATATACACATGGACTTTAAGCATGACATGTCCTTTTAAACTATTTCATCTGGTAATGCACACACATTTTGGATTATTGTAGAAAATGTGTTATTTAATGATGCCAAAACAAAATGGCTGCCCTGCCTATGATAATGCATTTTTCTGCTGGCTCTAACTTTGAAGTTATTCATATTCACATGGACTTCAAGTGTGTCCGATTTCATGCTTCTACGACCCTTTGCACGATTTATTCACATATCGCCTGGGCTATTAATGTCTGGGGCGCCAGCACCCAAAGGCTGCACGATGGTAACCCTGTATGGTCGGCATGGTGCCTTAACGTAAGTCATCAAGTTGTTGTCAGCATTATGTTAATCCGTTGGCCGTCCGTTGGTCTATTAATTCATTCCTGGGCTGCACCCATGGGAATATATCAACCCGTAGGGTCGGCATGATGCATGAATGCAGCACTAGTGTAGATACTCGCAAGGATTGTAGGAATGCACTCTGTGGACTCTAAAGAGCTACGTACCGTGTCCTCAGGTCGGTAAGTGCAGAAAGTTTGGTGACAAGTCTATACGATACATTTCTTTCAGTAGGTACCCCTACCTTTCCTTTCCAGTGGTCTTGCCATTCCACCATGGGTTGGACCTATACAATATAGGCACCGTTGGATAGCTATGATTCAAACCTCTATTTGTATCCCCGGCACAATTATGAATTTTTTTTTTTGAAATTATGGCTGCATTAACAATAATAAAACATCTTAAATAGACAAGTAATTCTCAAAAGAATTGATTGTGCCTCACCATGCCATGAAGCTCGAATTCTCTAGAATACCTATGTTGAAACAGTTATGCAATTCGATGGATGGGGCCGATGTGAGACTAAATCTAGGAAATAATCTTTGTAAAATAAGTATGATAACCCCCTGGCCATGTCCTAAATTGAGTAGGTGTATGCACTGTAAGTGTATGGGAGCACAATTAGGTACAGGCACTCAATACAGACCCACATTCCAGTAAGTGAAGGGAAGAATATAGCTTAGAGTCAACAAAATTGCAAGAAAAGGTTTCTTATATATATGTTTCTTAACTGTTTCGCACCTTTGCTTGACAGAAAAAAATATTCAGCACCAGATTACTGTTGGTAGGTAGGACAAGCATGGGCCCCATTCCCCGGTCCGTATGTGTCACAGTGTTAAACAACCAAAATGAACTAATGGTTGTCTCAGCCATTGAACACGTTACAGTATCAAATGTCATATCTGAAGATAGGGGAAGGCTGTATCTTTCTATTTCCAATTCGTCTGTATGTATTAAGGGGGCAGAAAATGAGATTTCAATTGGTAAAATAAATATATCTGCAGCATCAACAAGTAGATTGGAACGTTTTCTCTGGGTCAGGCAGTGGAGCTACCTGAACCATAAGGGGGATTTATCTGGTGAAATATCCCGTTTATGGATGATATCTCTTATACACTGATTCCCCTGACTGCAGAGATTTTATTTTAAAGTGTGTGATAAAATTTACTCCCTAAATCATGCTAGACATCAATACATTGATTTTTACTAGCGGTTTATGCATAGAAATATCATCTAAAAACCCCATAAGAACCATACCCATTAGGTAAATTGGAGGTATCTGAGTAAAATTATTTTGGTTTTGTTTAGAAACCTGCTGGCTAGAATTAGCGATAGCCCTTCTCCTGGGACATAGGAATGAACCCAATAACAAATGATTCTTATTAATATTGATAGACAATTCAAAGCAACCTTTTAGAATACTTCTATGTATAACTTTTGTAAGGTAAAATACACCCTTTATAAAATGAGAAATGTGATTTCCATCATTTTTCCTCTCCTTTTGGATACACACTCTTTGTGTCATGCCAGTACATGTCCCACTCAGGCAGGCCGTAGGTGGCATGGACCAGGCAGGCAGGAACTGACAGGTCGATTGTGTCAACTTTTCTTTTTCAAAAACGCATAGCAAATAATCTGTTATACATAGGTCCATATGGGTTGTAGTACTGCATTTCACTTGATTCCCCTGACATTTTGAGGTATTCCCCGACAAATTCTGACCAGTCTCTAATACTTCGTTGGTCTACCTACTGTTGGGAAAGTGGATTAGATATGACATGGCAACTAGTGATACAAATATGGATGAACCGTCTGTGGTTCCTTTACCATGGACTGGAGGAACAATGTGGCAGCCCATGCTTAAGGAAAATAATTATTCTCCCAAAGGCAGACCCCATTAAATAACTCACTAGCTCTGAGGATTATGGGGTAAATAATGCCCGCATTATTTAGTTATAAATTAGCGTGCGCGGACTCACAACAAGTCTAGCATGTCTGCTGCTAGTCTTGTGACCTTTGACATTGGGTGAGAGCTGGCCTGTGATTGGCCACCCCCACCTGGGGACTAACTTTGGACTGGTCAGCAGGAACCGCCGTCCACTCGCCCACCTGCAGCCTGCCAGCTAGGACCTCTCACCGCCGCACCTGACTATGAACTTGCACGGAATTTTTTTGAATATTGCTATTTCATATGCTATGGATCTTCATTGGACATACAAACACCTCTTTTGGCTTGAAAATTCCTGGTACCAGGTGTTTTGACTATAGTACATGAATCTCAAAATGTTGCTAGAATAGATCCTTCCATACATATCTATATAGATGAATTATATGGAGATTATGATTTACCCCATACATGCATTATTCTCTCACTTTGACTTTTGTTGTGGGCATATTGGTTTTGGAGGCACTCCTAGGGATGAATGTGGTGTATAATTTTCTTGCTGCATACTCATTTGAAGTAGGTGATAACCAATGATCAAGCTTTCTTTGCAATTAGTTTGAATGCAGTACCTTTATTTACTGGACTTACAGCTGGGGCCAGGTGTACTCATGCATGGCAGAGGACAGGTGAGGGGGGCTAGCAGCCACCACCACTCCACTCACACTACCTGTGTACATATATGTTAACCATAAAACCAAGCTAAACACCACTTTGTAATCTATATTATTTTCTATAGTTTAAGCATTGTGATACTAACCCTGCTTTCATTATGATCTGAAATAGACTCCTAAGATATGATTATGTGCTGACTTCCATGGTAGAGTAAGGGAATAGAGCAGATGGTAGAATCTCAATGCAACTCTTCCCCTTCATCAAAAAGGGGGATCTGCCCCCCAAAATGCAAAATTTATTTGTGTTCCCTTATCTATAGAAATATATAGGCTAGTCTCTGAGAAATTTGGGGGAAAAAATTTCTTAGGGGGGGTGGGGGGTGAATTTTTCTCGGGTCCTCTCCCAAAATCTTTTTTCAAGATACTCTACGCTTTGAATTTCAAGAGAATCCGACCACTGGTTGTGATTCTATTGCCCTTGATATAGGATGGGCCTGCAGGTGACCACTGGCTTATGACCGGGACAAGGCTATAAATAAGTGATTTTGTCATTTTTAAATATCAGTAGGTCACTAAATCTCAATGGGAATGTGATGAAAAAAAATTCAAGACACTCTATACCAGTTGCACATATGTTTTCCACAATATAAAGGTGCTCAACCTAAAACCCTTGAAGTTGTATATGGCCTGAAAATGGAAGAGTGCCTATTTTCACTAGCCTTTCCTGTGCAAAGTAGCATTTTGAGGGGCATATTATGTCAATTTGTGTGCAAATATATGTTATACCAAGATCATTTCCCAAAGGGAGCATATGGTTTATCATGAATTAGCTATTAAGCACAATCTGGCTGTTATATTTGATGTATGAACAACCTAAAAATGCTCAATTGGCCCATCAGGAAAAAAAGACAAATATCATAAAAATCATAATAAGTCAACCATTCAAAGGATCTCAACATAACTGATGTCCTTCCTTCACATTCTTTTCAAGCTTTCTAACGATACTATTGCCGAATCTTTAGGCCATTTATCTTCAAAATACCTGTGGTGCCTACTTTGGGGGTGCAGAGGGGTCCCCCCCTCAGGTCGGAAAGTCGCCGAAATTAAGGGCCCCAGGTCGCAAAGTCGCTTTTTTGGACCATTTTTACAATAGCCAAATTTGTCCAAAAGTCGCCAGGTCGCTTAAATTATGGTACCAGGTCGCCAGGTCGCCTGGAAATCAGCCCAGGTCGCCAGGTCGCTTTTGACCCCTCTGGAGCCACTACTTTCAGTCTAATTGTATACTCACTGGTGCATCATGATGCCGACATTTATGAGTCTATCAACCCCACGTACATACAGGTTCACCATTTCAATTGACTTCCGACCCTAAACACCCTCAGCACATTGGGAATGGTATATATACCAGTTAATAGAAGGTGACCAACTGGTGCTTAACACATGCCCTCGTTTCATCATTTATCAATCTGCCAATAACATGTGTATAACAGCGAGGTGGCCAAGAACTAGTCTAGATAAGGCCAGACCCTTAGTTCATGAATATTCCACACCGCCCTGGCCCGCGGCACTTGTTGTGATCACCGACAGACTACAGCCAGCGGCTATATCCTCTCACACCTCAGGCTGTAACATACAGGTCCAAGAACAAGCGACTGAAAAAATAACAACAAAGTCCAATTGTGAACATTCCGAAGGACATGGTCCCGGAGCTTTGTGGTACTAGGCATATAATGGTCGATATCCGGCTGCCCTGGAATCACATCACAATGGACTGAGGGTCAAGGTTTCTCAGGAGTGAAAATGCATTTGCATGGGGAAATGTTTGTTTTTTCTTGGCTGAAATAGATCGATTTATGGCATAATGTTGAATCATGAGATGGTAGATGAGTAGATGGAGACATCTGCATGCCATGATCATGCACGAGGCCCTGAGTAGTAGATGAGTTCTATGCTCCTCATGCGTCGGTGACATCGGTATCGTGTACTATCATGTAGGTACACTACATCTAATAACCTATATCTGGGAAAACAGGCTAAGTGTCTCAGTGGACAAGAGGCACCAGGAGGCCTACTGAGTCCATTACATGCTCCCGAGCACGCGCACCAACTGACCTTTGTCTCCAAGCAGAGTCCTAGTCCTGCCGTAAGGTAGGACAGTGGTGTGGGCCACTCTGACTGCTACACTAACTACCTGTTTACAGACCCCTGTCCTTTCCTTGCTTCCCACAGTGTTGTAAACAGAAACACCTGACCTCCTCCCAGAGGTTTAGCTCAGTGGTGGCCCGTGCTCCCGAGGGAGCAAACAAGATAATGTGTAGGTGTGATAGGAGTGTGTCATGTATCAGATCCAGCCATACCCTTGCGCGCAGATCGGCGGCTTTCCCATCCCAGTGCTGCATTCAATGACATTACAAAAACCCACGACACTACCACCCAGGGAATTACTACGAATATACTGCACTAGAGATGACACCGTGCGACCCCAAGACCATGGCTTGGTCATGCTGCACAGAGTATTACGATTAAATCGTAATATTACGATTTTCAGTACTTTTTAGGGCCATTACGATTTGCCCTACCTAAATTACGATTTTGAGGTTTCTGTGGAAGAGAACACATTTGTATAAGGCAATGTGTCAAAGGCAGTGAGAAGTGGTGGGAGCCTTTTCAATTTGGTAAATATTCATAAAATAAAGAATATGCACATCTTGAATTGTTTGGTATAGTAAATTCGATTCGAAGTTCTTCAAGAAATCGATCGGCAACACCTTTTCTGCATGCAGTAAAAAGCAGAGCTTTGTAAAAAAATAAAAATAAAATATTTCATGGAAATTTATCGATAATTTACATTACGAATTGTGAACTTACGATTTTGTGTGATGGAGATTTTGAAGGATTGGGACTTGGCAGCTCTGCATGCATGGTGTGACCATGGCCATGCATGCCAGTGATCATGGCGTGACCATGACCGTGATCTACCATAATAATGGCATAAACATATCAACACATACGGCTTGATGAACTGTAGGGGGACTACATGAGTATGTTATAACTTGACTGATCCCTGACCAGATCAGGCCGTGACTCACATTTGGTCAATACTTAATTTTCTTTTATTGAAACATTTATCTTTATTCCTGAGCGTTGGTCACAATTACATCTTGACATTGACCGTAGGTGTGCTGTAGGTGCACTCCCATATGTATAATATCTTCCCCAGTAATTATATTTGTACAAAACAGGTATCCCGTGTACTCGGGTTAAAGAAAGGTCCCCCTCCTCCCACTCATCATTAAGTGTGTGGTGGATCTTCTTCGGAGACCCGGGCCCACCTCTCAGAGAGACAAGAGAAATCTAATCTAAATCTAAATTATTTCCAAATCTAAGAAAGTAAATCATGGAAATCATTAAAAAATTCAATTAAATGAATGGTATTCCACACTAGCGAGATGCAGTGATTCTCCTCTGTGAGACCTATAGCTGAAGCTGGTTCCTGGCCTGTTCAAAATGGAGTTATAGGGGTCATACATTTTTGAATGTCTGTGAGTTGAATATACCTTATGTCAGCTGTCCAGATTGGGGAAGTGGTTAGGACACAGGCCTACCATTCCAAAGGTCCTGACTTCGAATCCATGCCAATTTTTTCCTAGTTGGTCAGTAATAGCATTTGCAAAAAACTGATCTTAATTTTAGATCATTTATCTTGTGTGAAGGATCTTTACAGCCAAATTGTATACTATAATGATTTTGACCAACAACAAAAAAAAAGCATTTTAAAAAGGGTGTGAACCAAATAATCCTGGCATGGATTCGAAGTCAGGACCTTTGGAATGGTAGGCCTGTGTCCTAACCACTTCCCCAATCTGGACAGCTGACATATGGTATATTAAACTCCCAATCATTCAAAAAGCTATGACCCCTAAAACTCCACATTTCGGACATGACAGGAACCAGCTTCAGCTGATCAGCTGGCTGCAATAGTAAGGAGAGGAAACAGCACTGGTACCAGACAAAATGGCGCTGTACAGTGATCACCTTGCTAATGCGGAATAGGTGATTGGCATCACATGTGACCCAAGGGAGAGGGGAGGGGGCGGAGTAAGGGGGTTGAGAAAAAGAAGATTTGGAAAAAAAAAAAAGATTTGGAAAAAAAACACAAAAAAACACTCAAAGGTGATGGAGGGGGAGGGAGGGCGGGAGGGAGGGGGGGAGGGAGGGAGGGAGGGAGGGAGGGAGGGAGGGAGGGAGGGGGGAGGGAGGGAGGGAGAAAAAAAAGGTTTGGAAAAAAAAGGTTTGGAAAAAGCGTCTCATATACCGTCTCAAAAAAGCGTTCCTGGCTGCTTTAACATGGAACTCTATGGGCTCGACACTTTGGTGGAGGACATCAGAGGGAGGTTTTCCCTATACCAGCAATGTTAAAGAAATTTGTGCAAAAAAAGCCAAAAGTGACAGTTTTTTAAATGCCATTTTTGAGCATTTGAGGAAACCCACATTTGCAATACTTGCATGGGGAGATGGGCATTTGTCAGCAGATCATAAAACAGTGACATTTGTTTAGCAGCAAGCTTTATTTGCGGAATTATTGCAGGTACAAGTGATGGGAAAAATGTCTTAAATTGGGTTCAGAATCGTGGTATAAGACCCTGAGGCACAGTAGTGCCTCTGGGTCAACAATCAAGGAATAGTACAGGAATGCTGCCAATCCCCAACACTTCTAAATCCTAATAATCCTAAAATTCTTGTTATTTTACCCCTCTAAAATGCGGTATTGAATTTGCAATGTTGATTACACTGGACTTCTCTTAAGAAATCCTTGATTTTAGGATATCCTACATGAATTCTCCCAACAGACAGAAAGTCTTGTAAGGCCACTCAAAAAAATTTAATTAAAGAATATTCATGCACAATTTTCACATTTTAGGGAGTGATAATTTGTTATCAACATGGGGGGGTTGTGTTGTTTTTTTTTGGGGGGGGGCAAACAATTTGGACCCCTTGACTGGGGGTGTGTGTGTAAAAAAGTATGACCCCTCTTGGAGGGGGTTAAAAAATATTTAACCTGTTTTGGGACAAAAAGCCTGCGCATTACTATGCTTCAAAGGGCCTGCGCGCGCATGCCAGTTTTCGACCCCCAAGGTGGGGGGGGGTTAAAAAATTTCGACCCGTTGACCGGGGGGTGGGTGTAAAAAATTGTGTGCGCTCGTGCACAATCCCACCACCCCCCCCCCATCGTTAAAAAAGTATAACTCCCTTATAAAAGAGTTTATTCATCCACTCTATGGCACATCAGGTTGCTGCTTGAGGTGGCCGCCGGCCACCTTGGCCCCATGGCCTAATTGGTACCACATGATGTAGTCAGATAAATCTCTGGACTCCAGAGGAGGGTCAACTTCAAAGAGATAATCAGATTACTGCCTGTATATATTATGGACTGGACTATGGTGTTGATGTATTGATATTTCTTAAAATCCAATATTGTATTGAAAGAAAATGGGTGTTGGTATATCCTTGACTTCAGCTTTCCAACAGTGAAAGAATTTTTCAAATATTCGTATTAGAAGCTGAGTTAGGTCAATTCAACTATCATAACCATATACATAATATGTCATTTTTACCCTACGGAGCTTTTGTCCAAAACATACCCTCGCTGGGGCACTTTTAGCCCAAAAATCCTTGTTTTGACGAGAAAAATCACGAAATATATACTCTATGGGTCATTTTACAGAGTAATTTTCCTCATGTCAGGGAAATGTTCGGGAAAAATATGAAAAAGTGGTACATTTTGGTGAAAAACATGTCATTTTTGCAAAAAAAAAGTGACCCTTGCTAGGGCGATTTTATTGAAAGAAGACCCTTGCTAGGGCCATTTTTCCTTCAAAACAGGACCCTTGCTACTAAGGGAGATTTTGCTGAAAAAGTACCCTTGCCAGCCGCACACATGTTTATACAAAATATACCAATTAAGGGGCCGTCCATAAATGACGTCACACTAATTAAGGCCATTTTCAAGACCCACCCACCTCCCTGTCACACTTTGTCATACATCAGCCAACACCCCCTAGAAAATTATGTCACAAATGTGCAGACAACCCCCCCCCCCCCCCATGCATGAGTTAGGTATCAGAGTTCTACTATAGAAGATCATACATGCGTTATGATTAGGCTAAGCAATAGAATATCATGTATTGAATATATTCTTACCCAAGTGCTTGTTCCAAAAGGTTTATTACAGTTTAATTGTTACTTAAATGGATTTAAATCACACTGGTCAAATATTACACCCAGGCAAAGAATGCACCCGGACTTTCACATTGGCCCGATCTCGTGAGACACAGCCATCAGTCAAATTATGCAAGTCTTTCTAAATGGGTGCTGTCATAGCATATATTCACTAGAACACTGTCCAAAGTAACAATAACATATTCACATTAGTATTCATGAGTTTAGTGAGTGGTTGTTATGGAACAAGGGGGGGGGCAATATTTTCATACGAGCACGCGGAAATCTTTCCACCCCCCTCCTTGAGGGGGATAAATAATGACGACTACCTTAGTAGTTATTTATTGATTTAAGGTCCATCATATTCCACCCTAGCATGAATTTTATGGTTCAGCGATCCTCGATCCATGGATCCCTAACAGTTACAGTGTTGACAGGAACAACAGGTGTGCCACTGTTATCCTGTGACTCCTCAGGTTTTAGGAGACCAGTAACACATGTCTTTGCATCTGAAGTGACCAACTTAATGGATGCCAGTTACAATCAACATTCCTTACACATTATTTGGGATAGCTTTAATCCTGTACATTAGGACATGCAAAGTCACAGGTCCAAAGGTTATCAATAATGATATACCTTCAAAAGAATTTCCAAGGGATGCAGGCTGCTATATTTTAGTAGCATTGAGAATATATCATTTCACTACAATTTTTATTTGTATAGATGCACTATGCGTTCAGAATGACAAAACTGTTTTATATTTGTTTCTATCCTGTCTAGAACCAAGGGAATTTGCAATTGTTCATCGAAAAAGAAGAGTATCTATTGGAGAAAATGGCCATCGGATAAGCACCATTACATGGACCCCCTAGCCATTCAAAAGGTGTGACTGTGAGCGGGCCATGCAGTTTTCACGGCTTTCCCCCCATGGGGGTGCAGGGATGCCCCCGGCCTTACCTAAGGGACATGGGGGTGCACATGCACCTGGGAGCCGGTCTCATACTTAGGGCCCGTAAAAACGTAGCTACACTTGGACTTAATCTTTTCTAAGGAGATGAATATTGTATTCAGGGTCGTGAATATTTTTGTAGGTATTCACAACACATAGGAGCATCTGTTCCCAGAGTTATAGAGACATTTATTGAATATTACAGATGTGGGAGCCTGGTATGTCACTTCGTTTTCATGCGTGATTTTTTCTTCACCTACTCCCAGGGCCAATAAAAAAGAAAACATACCCTCACAAATGTTCAAAACCGCGACTCTTAAAATAAGTTTAGTCATTTAATACAGGCATCAATGGATAGGTATTGATGCCCTTTTTCAGGTGTGCATAATAGATAATTTGCGTGGGGTAAGTATTCTGAAAACTTTGATACATGAATTGTGGGGAAAAAAACTTTGCACAACCACAACTTCGGGCATGGTTGCTCCATTTAATCATGGAGGGTATTAAATTGTACCTTAGTAAGTTTTCTCATAGGCTGATGTATCAATGAGAGGATAGGATGTGATGGGGACTGACAATAGGGGAAATAATAAAGGGGTACCCTCGTTTCCTGAGTAAATAATGGCCTGTGCGTGTGTGTGTATTCAGTAGGCCCACGCATCCAATTGATAAACACCACCAGTTGGTGTAGCTAATTTTTGACAATGGATGGTGCTTACAAACTATCAGATGGATGTACGCCTGGATTGTGATTGAGACACAAATAACGCAGGCTTGTATGACTGGGATGTTAACATGGTGACTTACTCCAGAATTGACACTACTGTAAATTCTCGCGTAAAAGCCTAACTCTCGAATAAGCCGAACCCTGACTTCAGGCCGATCCTATAAGCCGCACCAGCGATCTGACTATGGTGACTTTTAGTAATGTATCATAGTAGCTAAAACTCACATATAAGCCGCAACCTGACTCTGTGCAAATCCTATAAGCTGCACTTGCGATCTGAATCTCGTACCAGTTGTGGCTTATACGTGAGAATTTACGGTAATTGGAGCCAATAAAATATCCAATCTGCAACAAGCTTAACCTAAGGCCCTAAGTGTTCTATTAAAGCTTTACATTTTAAAATAGGTTTTATTTGTATTTTCCAAAGTGTGAGGTCACACTTGGCTTGACACCCCCCACCCCCCTGTCACACTTTGTCACACCCGGACCAACACCCATCCACCCCCTCCAGTGTGACGTCATTTATGGACGGCCCCTAAGTGCCCCTCCCCCCCCCCCGGGCTTTTATCTATCATGGTCTGACGAGTCGTCACGAATGAACCAGGCAGGACCCTATAACTCAACAACAAACTCTGTTTACAATTCAACACCGGGTAATAACTGCAAAGGTTAGCAAACACATTACATTTACCATGCCCTATGCTAGTTATGGTCCTCGCCGGGGGGCTTGCATCAACACATTTTTCCACCACATGCTGTTTTTGGAGAGCCATTTCCCAAATGCAGAACTTTGCGGTGAGGGTAGGTATGGCAGGGTTCACGAGAGGGCCGGCCGCTCGCACGGCCATTTCTGCCCGAGATTTTTTAAGTAGTCTCAACTTTGCCACCCTGCTAAAAGAGAGCCATTAGATATATTTACGAAATTCCAAGTGCCAATGCCTTCTAAAACACCTGTAGTTTTGGTCTCAGGTCAGATAATTAATGATAGCTGGTCAGGGGAAGCTAGAGAAAAGAAACAAAGCTAATGATAGTGGATATTCCTCGGGCAGAATCTGGGCTTTCTGTCGTGTCAGACACCCTCACCAATTAATCATTTTAACCATCTAGATGATATCAAATCATAACAAAAAGTAATTTTCCACACTACTCCGACCCTATTGCGTCCATCTACGTTGTTTTGGAATTTTTCTGAATAATTTTTTTGAAACTCCTGCCGTGCCTAGTGAGGGGTAGGAATACTTTCGCCCCTTTCGCCTAATTGTCCTAATTTGAAGATATAATAGGGGAATGCTGTTCTGAGATCCGGGCCACTCCCTCCCCCTCACCACAGAAAAATGAGTCTTTTATCTGTGCCCTCACCGACTCCTACCTTAAAGTTAATAACGTAAAGCGCCACGCGATTTGCATATGACACATTGTATGCCACGGATCCACAAGTGGCTTCATAAGCCACGAGTGGATCCGTGGCTACAATGTGTCATATGCAAATCAAGTGATGTTTTCGATTTATTCTACCTACATCAACAACAGCAAACATAGATCCTATTGTTTTTTAAATTATGAAAATCCGCTAAGAAATAAACATTTTAGAGCTAAATTTGCGGAGGGTAGCTGGACAAGATGACTGTGGTACGCCCCGTTCACACCAGCGTGGCGTACCACAGTTGTACGCCCCGCTTACACGCATAGGCCTATAAGGGAGTGATCATTTTTTAACAACAGGGGGGGGTGGTGGGTTTGGGGGGGGGGCAAAAAAATGTGGACCCCTTGACCGGGGGAGGGCAAAAAAATTTGGACCCCTCTTGGGGTGGGGGTCAAAATAATTTAACCTGTTTTGAGCCAAAAAGCCCGCGCGTTACTATGCTTCAAAGGGCCCGCGCGCGAGCTTATTTTCGGCCGTAAGGGGGGGGGGGGGGAGTAAAAAATGTTGACCCCTCGACCGGGGGGGGGGGGTGTAAAAGATTTCGCGCGCTCAGCGCGGAAACCCACCGCCCCCCCTCTTGTTAAAAAATGATCACTCCCTAAAGTTCAGTGCTTTAAATGTACAACTCCCATATGCTTTGTTGTTGTAGGTCCGGATTTAAACTTCCTAAACAATCGATCGAGACCTCCCAATTTAACTTGAGCCAGCCATGGTGGCGTTCATGCGAACTGCCTACCTCCATCCCCGCCCATACCTAGCTACACTACATGTCTGCGAAATGCGTTTCTTTCCTGGCAGTTTCGTTCCTGGCGACAGACTAGAATAGGGGCCCAGACGGGGGGGTTGCTTTGTCACTTGTCGATTTTAAGAAATGTCAATGTCCCTTGTCGATTTTAAGAAAAGGGTCTTGTCACTTGTCACTGACACTGTAAAATTGTCACTAGGTCTCATGTCACTTGTCGATTTTATGGAATGCCTATGTCATTTGTCGAATCTAAGAAATAGGTCTTGTCCCTTGTCACTAGGCTCATGTCGATTTGTCGATTTTACCCGTCTGGGGCCCTTAGAATCTCATCAACTCAAATACGGGACTCATTTCAATTTGAGCTTGTAAGTGTGGATAACTGCCACGTACTACACAATAATACAGGTGTATACCTATTGTGTGCCCCAGTAAAAATGTGATTCCAGAACCAGGTCAGGCGTGGGTAGGCGTGTGTAAAATGAGTGTAATAGTGCCGTGTCAACCCTCCTCCCAGCCCCGTCTTCACAAACCGAAACCAGGTGAGCCCGAGCCGCAGCGTCTGAGCGCGCACCGTCTCTGCGTGGCCGCCACCGACCCCGACTTACCTATCCCGGGTACCTATGCTGTATGATGGAGTCAGAGTCTGCCTCTATCAAAGTACCCACTAAGTCTGCGCCTGTTGCCCTCAAAGTACAGGCGGTCCATGTAAATGCTTTAATATAAGCCGCCCGTCCATGTGTTAAAAATCGAGTTGTAGGAGGAGTGTGAGGGGACCTACCTGCATGCTGCCCTGCTTCTGTGTGCCATGTGCCTGTTATCGGACCTCGTGTGTATCGGACAATGCCCCAACTGTGTCCGCCCTGTGTGTGTGGCAAGCCAACGGACCACTTATCACTTTGTGACATTCAAAGATTCGGTATTTTATTCGGATGTTTTATTAATTAGTTGGCAATTCGTCCGAAAAAAATTAACTTTGCAGCTGATCGTTAAAAGATACTAGGACCTGCTCATAATTATTATCTATTTGGACAGCTTTGGTATAGCTTTGTTGATATGAACGTTTATTAACAGCACTCCATGTATATTTTTATGTTATATGTCTGTTAAATAAAAGGCTAGATACCAGTGACTATCTTGCTGTCTGTTCGGTATTTCTCCCTCATCTTGTTTTTGCTACGCAAGTTTATCATTTATATACCACATGGGCCTCTGTAGGCCTACTTCAAATGAGTTAAGATCAACGTGGTACGTGAGGATGTTGCTACCCAGTACCAGTTCTGTGCAGGTTCGGTAAATTAATATCAAAGGGCAGTATTCAAACTCCATTACTACATGTGCTTCAGCAGTTGGGTTTTACAAAACTCACAACTCACAAAAATGTTCATTTCTGTCTGTAGGGATTCTGTACGTCTGTGGCTGTATCCATCTGTGTCTTTATTTTACGGGAGTGGGACAGGAATTATGGCCTGCCATACTGACCCACTTTACCACTTTGTCAGGCATGAGGCTGACTAAGTCGGTAGGGTGGAATTTAGGGGCAATCTATCGCGAGATATTGACGCTAGACGTCTCCCCCCGTGGGTCTGAATTATGCTGAATACGGTGGCCCAAGAGGGTCAAAATGTAATTCAAAAAAAAAAATCAACTTTCAAAAAAAGTTAGAGTCAAAATTGTAAAATGGAAAGTGAAAAGTGATTTTCATTTTGTAAAATGGGTGCTGTCTGTCTGTCAACCCCTGAAAAACAGGTTGTGACAGGTATCTTTTAGCATGGGGCACATGTTGATGGTCAGAGCTATAGGGGAGTATTGTGTACATTAGTTGGGTTGCAACTGTGCTACATACTAAAAAAAAGGTGGAGGCTGTACCTGACTTATATTATTTCTGCTGATATTCTACCATGCATAATAAATGTGATAAACTGTCCAGCTATGGCCAGGAAGCACATAATATTGTGTTCTAGGGGACAAAATGGCTGCCATAGGATGATGATCAACCATAGCTGTAATGTATTGGCTCTCAAGGGCAGCTGGTTGTGGTAACTTTAATAAACCTAATACATAGACTAGCCAAGGTCTGTGTCAAGGATCAATTATTGAGTTTCTTGGTATTTTCCTAACACCATTTGAAAGATGTACTATAGCCAAATGCATAATTTCATAAATGGCTACCTTGCTAGCCCTTTAAGGGCCGCATAGTGATTTGATACAGTGTGGCCTTTTTTTGCCATGATGCATATATTGTATTGGGCTGTGTTCATCAGAGTGCTCATGCCTCAGGTGAGTTTTAACCTTTGAGATCGGCATGATGCGTGAATAGCATAGGTTACTCACCAGGGCTGCATTCATGCACCGTGCTCATGAAGGACATAGTCCATTAATCCAATATGCTGCCCTCCAAAGGGTTAACGGAGCGTAGTACATTGTATATTATCAAAATAGAAAATGAATAATGAATGTGGAATAGGGAAACAGGCATGGGGCCAGTCTATAGAACATAGGCACCATGCAGGTTTGGGCGGGGTGGCTGGGGAGGGGGGGGGGTTGGCTGGATGGGGACAACATCCAGGGGGCGGGGGGGGCACTCCTTATATGTTCTACAGTAACTATGTGCGTACATTAGCCTTGATTTTTGGTGGGATACCCCACTTGATTGGCACTAAAATACTATTGTATCAACCTAGATCTGTAATGGGGTGGGGGGGGGGCTGTACGTACAGGTTATGAGATGAAATGATTCAACTAAGGTCAAGGTGAACTCTGACAATCTTTAATTACGGTAGCTAATGAAGATACATTTACCAATAATAGATTGATTAATAAAGACAAACAACAATCTTAAATCAAATCAAACATGTATTATTTGCATGTAGTACAGCTCTCACCGGGGTGCCCACACATTATACACTTGTTAGCCCAACCCATTTAACCCCGTCCCACCCTCTGGGGGTACTACCCTACCCCTCCATGTTTCTAGTTAAGCACCTTTCCTGACCCCTTTTCACAGAATTCTTTCAAATGTTTGGTCGATCATTTCAGCCTTAAAAGTGCCCGTTTCCTATTGCTTTGTGTACCCATATAGTATCAATGAATGTGTGAGTGCCCGCCCCCCTCCTTCCCTCCTTGGGGAGAAGGCTAGGGTCGGCCCTCCGCCCCTCCATCCACAAGATTATATAATACCAGATGTGGGTCAGTCTGGACCATCACGTTGAGCACAGGGAAACACAGGCTATGGCATGCCGTTTTCCTTCTGCACTACAAGAATAATATAATAGTGTCTTCACTAAGACCACTTAGAAATGATATCTACATCCTTTAAAAGGAGCTCTATGGACGTTTTTTTCATCATTTTTGAAAAAAAAAGACCTAGATGGTTGTATGTACGGGAAACAAAACACATACAAATTGCAAACTCTTAACCAGACCAAATAAAACTGATTAAAAATCAATATCTCAGCTATTAATTGGTATAGTCTGTAGAAGTGTGACAAGGCAGAAAGATGTATTTTTTTAGAGCTTCCCGCCCTCACCTTTATCTTTTTTTCACAAAAAAACTGTTGATCAATTTTAAGGGACCTAAGATGTTTTCTATGATAAGGGAACGACCATTATTTAACAATATAGAGGTTGGCGGATTCTGATGTGTGTATACATACGAAATATTTATCATATGATATGTATCACCCCCCGCCCCCTCAACTATAATATTGTGTGGTGTGTCTTTTTGAATTCGGGTCAAATGGTCTTTGAGGTTCTCACCCGCCCCCCTTCAAATCCAACCCCACTTCGTGTTGAGAAAATGGCCACTACCTAAGGGTTATATGAATAAGGGGTATATTTGAAGGTCGAAAACGCAGGTAACGTCCTACTTTAAGTGCAGGTGCAGAGCTCAGTCTAGTCCAGACACAATTTGTCTTGCCATACATCATAATATGCTCTACACTGGCCCTCAGTGAAGGAGCCCACCCCCCCCCCCCCTCCCACCGCCCTCAGACTCTTCCACTGTGTAGCCTCAAAGGGATCATTTCCACATGGCAGCCATCTTGTCCCCTAGAACATATGTGCTTCCTGGCCATAGCTGGACAGTTTATCACATTTATTATGCATGGTAGAATATCAGCAGAAATAATATAAGTCAGGTACAGCCTCCACCTTAGTATGTAGCACAGTTGCAAACTAACGCAACCCAACTAATGTACACAATACTCCCCTATAGCTCTGACCATCAACATGTGCCCCATGCTAAAAGATACCTGTCACAACCTGTTTTTCAGGGGTTGACAGACAGACAGCACCCATTTTACAAAATGAAAATCACTTTTCACTTTCCATTCTACATTTTGACTCTAACTTTTTTTGAAAGTTGATTTTTTTTTTAAATTACATTTTGACCCTCTTGGGCCACCGTAGCTGAATTATATCTCTGTAAGCTTCAGCTCTCCATCACTCTCCAATATCCACTGGTGGATAATGGCCGCCACCCATAGTTAGTCTGCTGGAGACCCGGTGGGCCACTCCCTATACCATCTATAGTAACTATGTGCGTACACAAAATCCCGGGAAAGGGGTCCTTTTTGGGTCCCACTGGCGGGTCCGGCCGGACCCGCCATTAGGGACCCTTTTTGGGCCATTTAGGGGCAAAAGGGGTATGTTTTTGGGCCCAAAATATCCAAGCAATATATCCAAAAGTTCCTGTGAAAAGGGGTATATTTTGAAGGAATTTGGCCCATATTTAGGGTGGTATCCCGCTAAAAAGGGGTCCAGTTTTGGCCAATTTAGGGGGATATCCCACTATAAGGGGTTTACTTTTTAACCATTTCGGGTATCCCGATAAAAGGGGTGCAAATTTTGCCTCTTTAGGGTGGTGTCCGACTAAAAGGGTTATGTTTTTTTCCCATTTTAGGGGGTAATCCCGGCAATAGGGGGGTGTTTTGGTGGAATTTCCCCCCGCCATAAGGGGGTCAAATTTAGACTGATGTACGCACATGGTATCCATAATTTAGAGAGTGCCCCCCCCCCGGGGCTGGAGAGTGAAGGCTATCCACCGGTGGATAATGGCCGCCACCCATAGTTAGTCAATACCAAACCTCTGCTGGAGAGTGAAGGCTACGTTGGAGACTTGAGGCGCGCAGAGACTACTCTCTGCCGCAGACTGATTTAGGGGTTGCGGCTCGCGGATGAAGGCGCTACAGACATCCGGTCACTCAGTCAGCATTACTCTCGTTCCCAAATCCTTCTGAAGGAAGGCTCTGGGAACAGCCAAATGACCTTGAACTTGGTATTTTGCTGGGTCTGGGCAACAGCCTGGAACCAGTGGACAGGAACCAGAATGTATGATGGTAGTTTTACTGTATTTTACCATCAGACTTTCTAGTTCCATTTCCTGTTCCTGTTCGCTGGTTCCAAGCTACCAGCAGGGGTTGCTCAGACCCAGCGAAATCCCAAGTTCAAGGTCATTTGGCTGTTACCAGAGTCTTCCTTCGGAAGGATTTGGGAACGAGAGTAAGTCAGCATCTGCTTCTCTTCGTTTAGGGATGAATCATTTATTGGACGTTGTGTGGCTGGGGAAAATCCCTTCCACATCAATGAGGGGCGTAAAGATGAGCGATGAGACGTCAGTTGTAGCACTTAGTATCTTTTATTAATAATAATATTAATATCAGAGTACCAGTCACTAGGGCTCAGTATAGATGTTACTCATTGTACAATTGTACATGGCTGGCATGTTGGGTGTTACCCCCGTGCTCGAATGGACGGACACCCGGTATGCCGCCATAACCATTCCCAGATTGTCATCCCAATCTTTGTGGTCCCAGGCTACCACCGCCGACAGGAGCGCCTCTATGGTGCGGTTGGCTCGCTCCACCATGCCGTCGGACCACGGGTTGAAGGCGCAGGTCCTCGTCTGTTTTGCACCCAGGATCCGTACCACCTCCCGGAATAGGTTGGACTGGAAATTCCGGCCCTGGTCCGAGTGCAGCTCCGCGGGGGCCCCAAAGCGGCATACTACCGTGTCTACCAAGGCCCAGGCCACGGTGGCCGCCTCCTGGTTGGGGAGGGGCACCGCCTCGGCCCATTTTGTAAAGTAGTCCATGATGACTGCTATGTAAGCGTTCCCCCCCCGGCGTGCGGGGCAGGGGGCCCATTATGTCTATGGCCACCCTCTCCATTGGTAAGCTGACAGCCACGTGTCCCATTGGTCCTCTCTTGGGATGGGGCGGGGGCTTCGGGTGCAGGACGCGGTCCAGTATGTTACGTCTCGACGGAACTCTAGCCAGTACCAGCGCTCTGGCACCTTCCGCAGTGTACTATCCCGGCCAAAGTGTCCGGCTAGACCAGCCCTGTGCGCTGTTCTCCAGGCCTCCTCCGTCCGTTTCTCCGGTTCGATAATCTGGAAGGCCCTAGTGCTCGCTGGCACAAACCACCACCTTCCGAGCAGCTCCTGCCGTATCTCCAACCGGCTCATTTGGCCCACCAGCGACTTCAAAGCGTAGGGAGCCGCTGCAATTTCTTCCGCCGTGGGGGTGACCCCTTTCTCCACCCACTGGTATACGGGTCCCAGAACGGCGTCCTCCTTCTGACTAGACCCATTCTGCCCTTACTTCCTCCACCACAGTGGGGTCCGTGGCGCCCTGCCGGGTAATGGCCCGTACTACGTGGCTGACGTCCTCCGGCTCCCCGTCACAGCGTCCGCATTGCTGACATGGTGCGTGCGAAAGGCCATTGGCGTTCCCGTGCAGCCGCCCCAGTTGGTGTTGGATTGAGTAGTCATACGTCCCTAGGATCTGTAGCCATCTGGCCACCTGCCCCTTGGGATCATTGAACGCCATTACCCACTTTAAAGTGGCGTGGTCCGTGCATACCAGCACGTTGCGCCCCAGGAGGTAGTGCCGGAACTTCTTGAGTCCAAACAGGACCCCCAGCAGCTCCCTCCTGGTGACGCAATAATTGCGCTCCGCTCTCCCCAGAGTTCAGCTCCCGAACGATAGAACGACCTCCCGTCCCTCCTGCATCTATGACAATACTGCCCCCAGGCCTGTGTCGGAGGCGTCTGTATCGAGTATTATCTGGCCCTCGTCCTGAGGGTACCCCAGTATGGGGCCCGAGATAAGCAGTCCACGTAAGGTGTCGAAGGCAGCCTGGCACTCTCAGTTCCATCACCCGACCTTTCTCCGCCAAGGACGTAAGGGGTTTGGCCACGATGGCGAATTCCGGAACGAAGGACCTGTAGTAGCTGGCCAACCCCACGAAGCTGTGGACCTCGGTAAGGCTCTCCGGTATAGGCCAGTCCTTCACGGCCTCGATCTTGCCCGGGTCAGTGGCAATCCCTTCGGCGCTCACCAAGTGGCCCAAGAATGCCACTTTACGCCTGGCCAGGTGGCACTTCGTAGGTTTGACTTTCAGGCCCGCCGCTTCCAGTCGTGTCAGCACTTCCCCCAACCTCGACAGGTGGCTCTCGAAATCCCGGGAGAAGACGACGATGTCGTCTAAGTACACAAAGCACAAGGTCCACTGTAGACCTCGCATGGCTACTTCCATCAAGCACTCGAACGTCCTGGGGGCATTACAGAGGCCAAACGGCATGACCATGAACTGAAACAGCCCCTGGTGCGTTGCGAACGCTGTCTTCTCCCGGTCTTCCGGCGCCATGGCCACCTGCCAGTAGCCGCTGACAAGGTCCATGGTGCTGAACCAGCGGGACCCTGCCAGCGTGTCGAGTGAATCATCGATTCGGGGGAGGGGGTAGGCGTCCTTCTTGGTAATGCCATTTAGGCGGCGATAATCCACGCAGAAGCGCATCGTCCCATCCTTCTTTCGGACCAATACTACCGGGGAAGCCCAGGACCCCTCCGATTCCTCAATCGCCCCAGCCTCCAGCATCTTGTCCACCTCCAGGTCTACGAGCGCCCGCCTGTGCGGGGCCAAGCGCCGAGGGGGAAGCCGCACTGGAGCGTGGTGGCCCGTATCAATGTGATGTTGCACTGTGTTTGCGCGGCCCGTATCCCCCGGGCGGAGCTGGAATGCGACCCTGTGTTTCCCCACCAAGTCGGCCAACGCCCCCTTCTTATCGGCCTCCACTCCGTCAGTCAGAGTGTCGATGACAGCTTCTGCCTCCGCAGTGGTAGGATGAGGCTGCAGCGTTACCATGCGGCAAGTCTTCCTCGCCGGAGGCGGTCCCCCTTCCTCTGGGGTGCTGACGGCCTCTAGAGACGCCAAGGTCATATCCATGTAGAGAATGACTGGGTTCTGGCCCGGGTTGAAGATCCTCACCGGTGTGACCTCCTCCCGGGTGTCCACGAGCGTGCGCCCTACCAGGACGCCTCGATGCTCCTCCATTTCTCGCAGGCCTTCGATCATGCCAACGTCCTCCCCTTCCCAGTCGCCCACGAGATGACTGGGAAGCAGACGCGGAGCTCCTCCTGCTCCGTCTCGTCCCCTGCCTCCAGTACCAAGCGTTCCCGTGCCAGGTCCACCAGGAATCGTGACTCTCGTAGGAACATTGTCCCCAATATGGCGTCAGTCGCAATCTCCGCCAACGGGACCGTCCACACCCATTTGCTGATTTTTAACGACACCTCCACCTTGCCGTGTAGCCGCATGGGCCGGCCCTCGACCGAGTACACCGTCTCTGAAGTAGTCATCAACGACCCGGGTTCGCCGTTGTTCCTCCACCATGAAAGCGACAAGATATTTACCGTGGCCCCGGTGTCCACTAAACACCCAACAGCCCGCCCTGCAATCTTGCCCTCCACGAGGAGCCCTGAACCGCCCGCCTCCAGTCGTCCCGTCATTATTTCTATCGTGTGCCCATGCTCTGCTCTGTCGAGCCTAGAGTGGCTATCCTCTAGGGTCGGTTCTAGTTTTCCGCAACCGGGGCAACTGCGGGTCCTGATGGTGCTGCCAGTACAGTGGTCTTGGGAATCTGCTCCCCTGGTCGCTGGGCCCTAGCATCTGCAGCCGCCATCTGCGCCTTCCACGTGGGGCAGGTTCGACGCTGGTGACCGAGGGAGGCGCAGTGGAAACATCGTACCTCCGACATGGGTGGACGTGGGGGGCGACCCCCTTGTCCTCCCCCCCCGGTTCGACTGGCCCTAGGATCCCCGGTTGGTGGGCGCCGCTAGAGCGGCCGTAACGGTTTCGCGAAACTTGGCGTTGGAGATCCGCTCTTTCTCCTGGTCTTTCCTCACGACCTTCAGCTCCTCCCCCATGGTCTGCCCGGTGGGGTGCACCACCTGAACCCCGTAGGGCCGCATGCAGGCTTCGGCGTGCAGTGCCACCTGGACTGCCTCCAGCAGGGTAGTGGGGAAACCGGGTATATCATTCAACCTCCTCCGCATGAGCCTGGAGGCATTCCCCTTTCGATCGTTCCTTTCCCCGCAGCAGTGCCTTATACATGGCAGCCTGGTTAGGGGGTTGGAAACCTGCCACTAAGGTAGAGCGCAGCTTCTGGTACCCTCCCTCCGCTGACGGCTCAATACCCGTTAGTAGGCGCCGGGCCACCCCCGTGAGACTCAGTCCCATGAAGACGCCTGCGCTCCAATCATCCCATCCGCTTGCCTCCCGGCACAGGTCAAAATGGACTAGCCACTCGGTGAGGTGACCTTGTCCATCAAACTTGCAGGGTGCGATAACCGGCTTCGCCAGGCGACTAGCCCCCGTTCCGGAAGAAGCGGAGGTGTCTCCCTTGGCCTCCTCCTTCATGGGCTCCCCTTCCGGTCCTGTGACCTTCATGTACGGCATCCCCCCTTGCGGCTGCTTCTGGTGGGGCTCCAGCTCCTGCAAAGGAGGCACGGGGCCCGCCCAGCGGGGCTGCGTGAGCAGGTCAACTGGATGGCCGAGGGTGTCACTGGGGATGGATTCATCGCGGCTGCTGCCGTAGGGGCCCACCGGGTGTGGCCCTGGTAGGGTTGCCGATGGCCCCCATTCCCTCTCTGCTTCCATCCAGGCAGGCGCCCCGTAGATAGGAGTGCTCCTCTGCGGAGCCATTCCCCTATGCACTTTTGCGTGCATGGCGTCCCTGTAGGCGGCCTCTCGCCGCTGGACCTCAGCACGGGCCTCGTCTACCCTGGCGATTTCCCTCTGCACTGATTCGGCCGTTACTGCTCTCGCCTCGGCCTCCTCCAGTCACTCCAGGTGCTCCTGTTCAGCCTGGCGGCGGCCCTCCTCCTCGACCACCTCCTTCTCCCGGCGTACCGCCACTTCAGCATCCTGTCGTGCTGTGTCCCGTAAGGCCGCGACCTCCGTCAGGGCCCTTATGCGGCCCAGCTGCTGGGATCGTTCAATCGCTGCATTGCAGGCCACCCGTCCTGCTCCCTGAAGACCCCCTCCAATGCTGCTCCCGAGTAGAGCTGCGTGGCTGGCCGCCGTAGCATTGGTGAGGCTCTGGAGGAACATCGCGGATCCGGGGCCGGATGCGGTTGAGCTGGCGGATCCGTCGGATCCATCCGAGTCTTCCGCTCGCGGCTGCGCAGGAGCTACATCCCCCCAGCGGTGTCCTGGCGGATCGGGAGCCCGGCGCTGCCCTGGTTACCAAGCAACCGCTGCCCCTTTGTTGACATCCTGGCGGATCGGGAGCCCAGCGGATCGTGCGGAGTCTTCCGGTCTGGCGGGACGTGCGGATTTGCCCGGTCCGGGTTGCCAAGCAACCAACGTCCCTTTGTTGATATCCTGGTGGATCGGGAGCCCGGGGGATCGTGCGGAGTCTTCCGGTCTGGCGGATCCTGCGGAGTCTTCCCGTCTGGCGGATCCTGCGGAGTCTTCCGGTCTGGCGGATCCTTCCGGTCGCGGTTGCGTGGCAACCATTCCATTGTTGATAGGCTTGCGGATTTCGCCTAGAGGAGCGTACGGGACCGTTTCATCCTGAGCTGCCAGAACTTCCCCAATCGAACCCCACGTTCTGCTGCCCTCGTCTCCCTCTTGCTCCCCGGCTGCTATCCCTAGCTGCCCGAACCGTTCCACAGCCTCCGTCCACTTAGAAGCCCTCTCAGCTTTTACAGCCTCCAACTGCTCCAGTCTCCTGGCCTCCTCCTCTCTCCACCGGATGACCCACTCCCTCTGGCCTCTCCTTTCCCTCTCCAGCTCTCGTTTGCGATCTCCTTCTCCTGCAGACATCTCCTCAAACCCCGGAGAGGGGCTGGCCCCCATCAGCACCCGAGCAGTTTCCGTGGGTAGTCGCAGGAAAACGTCTTCTCCCACTGGCCTCTCCATCCTTCCTTCAGTCCCTGCTGTACTTCCTTCTGAAGCCCTATCCATGGCGTGGTTCGTCTCTTGGTTGTTGAAAAACCGCTGTCACCACTGTAAAAGGACTAGGGCAAACACTTAGCTAGGAAATAGGACAAGACACAGTTCCAATTAAGGTTCAGGGATAACTATATTATGCGCTTGAAACAGTTACAAGGCACATCAATTTGGTGTAGCAGGAGCGAGAGCTGACATCCGCGCGATTCAGTTGCTGGACAGTGAGTGATCCGCCAGCTCCGCTGCGGATCATTATATAGAGTGGCCACCGCAACGCCGCCTAGCGAGATCCGCCAGATCTGCCAGACGACGTGGAATCCGCCCCCGATCCGCCGCTCCCACTACAGTAGTTACTGAGATGGTTACTGATTTCCCTCTAGCTGACCTGGGCTTAAGTACAGGTGCCCGGCAGGTAGAGGGGGAGCCCATGTGACCGGAAGTAGATGTAACAGTGGTTTTCATTGGATAATATACATTTGACATTTGATTGGATAATTATATATTCATGGCTTTAACATATGGCGTGCTCTGGACCGCGGGTGGGGAGCCGGTGTCCAGTGTGTTGTGTACTTACGCTACGACGATGTTTACTACTGTAACCTTATGAACGGTAGCACTGCTGTATAACCATTGCTCTATATGGTCTGTCCTATATGATTCCGTTCACGATGTAATCTTGTCTATTCTCGTACGTAATAAACACGTGACTTCAAATACAACAATTGACGAACGAGGATGGGATCCAAAGAACTCACGCATAAAAATCTATTTTCTTGCTGTCACAAAAAGTGGTTCTCCTGCAGAAATCGACTATAAGCTAAGTAAAAAGGCCAAGAAGCCATTCCTACCAAAATTGGATGAACCCCCTTGATACACTGTGGAAACTTTGTTGTGGAAGGTGAAGTCCCTGAAACTGAAAGTAGACTCTAGATCCCCAGAAGTGAAACTGAAGTCCATGAAAGTGAAAGTAGATCTCTGAAACTAAAAGTGACTGTGCATTTGTGTAGGCTAGGCCCTATATCTACAAGTGTTGATCTACAAATGAGTGACTCTGAAATAAGTGATCTTGAATCTGAGGCTGCGAGTCTACATGTAGAAACTATGGCTGAAGCTAGGAATGTTGTGAGTGCCATAGGAGAGTTTAGTCCCAATAAAGAAAAGTGGGCTAATTATCAAAGAAGGTTTAATGCTTGGATGAGAATAAACATCAGCCACCACTATGAGTACAAAACTAACCTCTTTTCTCTCTATTATACTAAGTCATGGCTCTAAGCCTATGCCTAAATCATTTTATATTATATGTCATTTACATGAACGATCTGAAGCATTATGTGAATATTTGGATATATGTTCCATTGACTGGAATAAGGTGAATACAGGTCTCTGACCTACTGTTTTTCCAGTATAAATAAAAGAATTTTGAAAACAAAATCCAGGATGATGGAAAAATTGATGCCTTTATATCTATGGTGGGACCTGAGGTAGTGGATCTTTTGGTGCCCCTGCTGAAATTGAAACCAAAACGTATGCCCAGCTAACTACGTTGATTAGTAACCACTACACCTCAGGGTCCAATGAGCTAATTGAGAGCTTCAAGTTTGATGAGCGTAAGCAGGGTGATGATGAGTCTGTCGCAGACTACATAGTGGCCTTAAAGAAAATCAGCATACATTGCGGGTTTGGTGATGAGGACCAGATAAATAAGAGGTTAAGAAATCGCCTGGTTACCGGTTTGAGATCCGCAGCGATTAAAAACAGACTGTTAGGTTTGGGTGCAGGATTGACATGGGAAAAAGCTGTTGATATCGGTACGTCAATGGACACTGCTAGCCATGGTAATCAGCTCATGGGGCCTACACATGATGTCAACCGTGTTCAGCGTGGTGGTTACAAGAACAAGGGAAAAGCCCGCACTAAAAATAAGTGTTATCGTTGTGATGGCGACCACGAGGGCCGGTGCCCATTCGAAACAGAAAAATGTTTCAACTGTGATCGAGTAGGCCACATTGCCAAAGCTTGCAAAACAAAATCTGCTCAAGGTCAATCTCAGTCGAGAGGTAGCTCACGTCCATACCGTGGCCGCGGAAGAGGTCACGGGCGAGGCCAAGGTCGTGCACATTACGTCGATGACGACGAAAAACAAGAGGAAGAGGTCAGTTACGCATCACTGTTTGAAGTTAAAAGCGGGAAAATACGGAGAAATAACAGTGAATGCCCGTGTCGAAAAACAACGAAATGACATTTGCTTTAGACACGGCATCTGCAGTTTAGATTGTCGGTGAGGACGACTACAAAGAATTCTTCCCCGATTTTGAGTTACGCGAAGCTTCTATCAGCTTAAAATCCTACACCGGACACAAAGTTGAGCTACTCAGTGAAATCAACGTCCATGTGGAGTATGAGGGTCAAAAGAGACAGTTGCCGCTGGTGATCGCGAAAGGCGTCCGTACACCGTTATCCGGACGGACCTGGCTAAAAGCCATATGTATAGACTGGGAAAATGTCTTCGCGGTAAATGCAACACCCTTGGAACAGCTCGTGCATGAGTATCAGTCTGTGTTCAAAGGAGAGATAGGAGAGATAAAAGGCTTTGAAGTGACAATGGAGTTAAAACCAGATGCCACACCAAAGTTTAAAATGGCGCGTTCCATTGTCTATAACCTCACAGACGGTGTAAAGAAGGAGCTAAATAGGCTTGAACAAAGTGGAGTTGATCGCCGCATCGAGAGAAGTGATAGGGCATCTCCCATAGTAGTGGTTCCAAAAGACAATGGACAGATGAGGTTGTGTGTGGTGACTACAAAGTGACTATAAACAGTGCGGTTGTCGATCAACCATATATGCTACCCACAGCTGAGGATATATTCGCAACGCTGGCGGGTGGTAGCCAGTTTACGAAACTGGACCTGTCTAGTGCCTACATGCAAGTGGTGGTGGAGGAAAAGTCAAGAAAGTACCTGACCATCAACACTTTGCAAGGACTTTACGAAGTGCATTTTGGGTAATAGATTACATAATAGGTAGCATGCACACGGGGGAGCTTTGTCGCCCGCCTCCAGCCAGCTCAAGTGGCCCGGTGGTGCCATACTGATGAGGGAATACAGATTATAGCATTGTTTGTGTGTTGACAGTTAATTCTTGGGGTCAACATATAGTTCACTTGTTTGTGTGTAGGTGAGCGGTCGGTGCCTCGGCGTCTGGAGGGCCGACCGTTACCTTTGTATAGGGGGATAAGGGTTTGCTTGTGATCTATGGATTAATTATGCATGGGGGAAAGCTTGGCTTGGCTAAGTGAGAAATAGATATGTCTGACGTCTAGGTGTACTTTGATGGACATATATACGGATTGAAAATATGTATAAAGTATTGTGCGTATTACAAATAATAATAAATATGAATATTGATAATCATAAATCATAACTATGACGTAATATGACGTAATATTATGTAATACAATTGATGAAGGTAAAATAAGGGGTTTTGTGGCGTGACAGCAACCCCCGATACAACTCCTGCACGCCCTCGTGCAGGCCGAGAAGTCGTCAAGGAAGAGTTATGTCACGCTTCAAAAGTATTTGTACAAACATATTTTTTTTGTATTTTCTAATTTTGTATATAGCTATCATATACTATGACTGTGTGGTGATTCACATTTTTCTAGTTAATACAGTGTATCATACGTACATGTTATGCAGTGGTTAAGTGTAATGACTCAATGGTACCGTACTGGTACTATATGTCTCGCTTCCGTTCTATTAAAATAGTTATACATTTTGGGAAGCATTTTTAACTTACCAATTATTTACATAATACAAATGTGGTACAGTGGTAATAGTATATTGTGACGTACTGATTCTATATGTCTTGCTTCCCTCCTAGATTATGATACAAGTAATTTATACAATAGGAAGCTGTAAGGAATTCGTTTCAGTAATGACGTTGATGTACTAAGCGTTTACATAGGCCATGTGTAATACTTAGTATGATATGATAGTACATGTATAACAATAGGTATTAAGCAGTGTATTTTGTTTATGCAATGATCTCTGGCAATACTTGATCTTTGATATTCATTCTCAATGTCGAGGGGCAATGGAGGAAGTTCGTTCTGAGTTATCACTTTCTATGTTAAATTCATGTTTCATTTCCTGTCTCACCCTGTCTCACTCTTCAATATAATGGCTGTTAACAGTTCAGTAGTTGTCATGTCTTTTGGGTTTTTGATAAGTGACGTAGTGTTGTCACTGTCAGGGTCAATGTCAATGTTCTCTTGGATTTCTGTGGGATGTAGAGATGTAGTCATTTCAATAGTCTTTAGAGTTAGTCCAGTGGTGGTGGTGTCGTCTTTGAGGGCCGGTATGATAGAAAACCGTGCCGCTAGGGGTAAAATGATGTGGTTGGGTAGATAGTATGACTTTTTTTTTCTTTTTTTTGAGTTTATAACGTATTTTATTCACGGAGTGATTTTCAAAAAATACGATACATTCAATATACTATGCGTATTGGTGATGTATTGGTGGTGTTGATACATTCGCAGTAGTATTCGTCTATCAGTGTATGTTCATAGATCGGATACGTATGACTTAGGCACATGCCGTATATATGAACACAATTGATACATTATCATTCAGTATAATATTCGATGATGTCAACATTATATTTATGCAGTGGTACATTTTAGCTGTTTACAATATTTGTAAAGATGGTATGTTACAATATTGCAATGGTTGCAGGCGTTATTGTCTTACTTGCCTAATAATAAATATTACCTCATCAACCATTATTTGGCATTTTTGCCAAGAATAAACGTAGTACAGTTTGTCTTGCTTTAACCTTGAAAGCATTTCGATCAGGTTGAAGCCGACATGATGCGTTAAGGGTATTCCAGAGGTCTATACCCCTGTACAGGGGGCTCTTGCGAAAGCCTAGGGTGATGGATTGTGGGTAAATTAACAAGCCAGTATTAGTAGAGCGAGTAGTACGCCCACAGGCAAGTGGTTGCTTAAACGCAAGGCCCAGTTCAAGGGGGTCATGGTGTTTAGTATACATGTGTAGGGGCTAGGGTTATACGGGTTGTTATATGACAAGTTCTGTTGGATGCTGTGTTGCGAGCTCAGTCCGAACCCTTCAGTCCGACGGCAGGTGGCGACACCTGCCTTGGGCTTGGGGTGTGGACAGAGGTCGCTATAGGCTTCCGGTCTGCGTGTGCGCGCGCAGGCTGGCTGCCTATATATACCCAGCATCTGATGGGACTCGTCGGTTACTCTGAGCCACGCTGGTGAGGAGACCCGGTGATCATTACGGCTGATTAGCCTACTGACCTGTTCCGAACTCTATAGGGAGTTCGCACACATAGATACTGCCTGTCTAGGTTCCTGAATAAACCTATTGATTCGCAACCTGTAAACACTTGATCCGAACTGTGTTGACTTTGTTCTTTAATTGATACTCTACCAATATCATAGAGACACAAAGTATCGTTTATTACACATGTATTTATGGATTAGTAGTAACAGTTGCATATCAAAACGGACTCCCAGGTAGTCCACATTAGCTTCTTTATGTAGATCACAGATGTGGTATCTTTTCTGTACGTTTAAGCTTACACGGAGGCATTTGTTTTGCATTTGTTGCAGCCTTTTGCATTGGGCATGAACAACTCCATTAAAGAGATACCCACAATATTCGAGCACAGGCATTATGGTCTGCTTATACACAAGAACAGCGGTGGTCAGAGACATTCTGCGCCGCATATTACCCAACATGTAACACCTGTTAGAGGCGCTACTGACATTTTTACTTATTGTACTTTTAAGTGTTATGTCCTGGTCTAGGATTATGCCAAGATATTCATAGCTGGTGCAACATTGCAGGACGACATTTCCTATGGTTATCGTTGGGGGGGGGGGGGAATATTTTGGGTGGGGGGGTTGAAAACCTCAATTTTGGTCTTGCCTGTGTGAAGTCCACTTTTGCAGAACCAGCTGTGAACTCTCGTAGCATCTTGTTGAAGCTTGCTCTCAGCAATATGGAAGTTAGACGAGGTGGTGTAAAAAACCACATCGTCTGCATACATTATTACCTTACAATGTTCTATAAAAAACCACATCGTCTGCATACATTATTACCTTACAATGTTCTATGATATTAGGTAGGCTATTTGCATAGCAAATGAATAGTAGGGGTCCTAATATGGAACCTTGGGGGACTCCATAGGAGATTGGGAGGGTGCTTGAAGAGCTGCCATTACATGTGACTCTTTGGCTTCTGTCTCCCAGGTATGCAAAAAGCCAGTCGGTACATAAGGAGGGCAGTCCAAGCTTTTTCATTCTTGCAATGAGTTCAGTGTGGTGGATGCTGTCAAAAGCCTTCTGTTTTCCGTTGATGTTGAATGATATGGGGCCGTTCCATGTCATGTTTATGCGAGGATATGGACATGACAGGGCGGATATGGCCATCAGGGTTGGGATAAATTCATCAACAATAGAGTCACGTTCGTAGGGCAGGGATAGTAGTGGGATGGTGTGGTTGACGTGTCCTTGGTAAATCTTGAGAGTAATAGTAGGGTTGGTCTTATGTCCAGAGTGTGTCACTCCAAAGTGACGCGCTATCTTGTTTTTATACTTGAAGATGGTTTTGATAACTGCGTATATGATTAAAGCTACAAATATCAGGGTAAAAATGTTATGGGCGTCAACGTATTGGTCCAGATTGATAGTGTGATTTTCCTTGGTTTCACTCGGGGGGTTAATAAATTTCCAAGAAATGTTGTTGGGTCAAGCACTAACGGTCGGGATGGTCGCGAATAGTGCTCTTCCTTTGGATACATATAATAAATAGAAGAATCCTACGGCATTATAGTACAGGAACTTTAGAAGAATTCTAAACCAAACCTGGAATTAAATACCATAAAGCTGAAAATTTCAGGAATGGCCCGTCATTATATTAGGTTTGACCTCTTAAAAGTCCTGGAGTATCCTATGTGGGCTTCCTTTGAAAAACGGGCCAAATCCAATATGGCCGCCAAATAATCAGAATCTCATTTCCAATAATGACAATATCACTCCTAGAATAATTTAAACCTTACCTACCCCCCCTAAATTGGGTATAAGGAATCCACTGGTGCCAGTGGTTAATTGCTAGGGCAAGTGGTTGCTTAGCAATAGCAGGTTTACATAGCAAACCGGGCTTTGAAGCAAGCATCTACAGCAAAACCCAAAGACTCCATTTAGGAAGATCCATACATCACTTACCCCACAACTAAATGAACCCAAATGAATCAATTGGTATGGCTAGGACTTCTAGCTGGTTTACAGTATCACTTCCAACCATATACTTGCTTAGCAACACAGGTTTGCATAGCAAACTGGGCTTAGAAGCAAGCATCTACAGCAAAACCCCACTACAACATCCAGGAAGATCCTGATATCATCCGACCCCTATACTAAATTAACTCCAATGGATCAATTGGTATTGCTAGGTCCTCTAGTTGCTTAGCAATATTACTTCCAATTTAAAGTTGCATAGCAACACAGGTCTAACTTGTTCCTAATGCAATATCAATATAGTGATCCCCTCAAAAGGGACAGTGGGGATTCCAATCATGCCATTAATCTCTTTCTTTTCCATTCAATTCTTGCTAACATGTGTGCTTGCTTAGCAACCTTGATTATATTTCTTTATTTGCCTAGCAACACCATGGGTCCCCAGGTCAATTTTCATTCTGCCTTTCATTATTATTATAAGATAATCCTGGGATAGAAATGAAAGTGTAGCTAATTACCCGTTGCTAAAATACTCTCTAAAATTGATTATTGGGGTCAAAGGAAAATACCAGCGTGATTTCATGTGGCCTTCTATCGGTAGTATTGATTAGCAATATTCTGACTTGCAAACTATCAAAATGTGCATCATGTACTTAAACCAGAAATAAAGAAGAACAGGGTGACATCACATGAGATCAAATATGTACCCAGCCATACACATCCTATACAAGTTCAGTATATTCTACTACAATTTACAGTGTAATAGATAGGCAATAGGGGGCTATTCCTTGTATACATGAAGTAATTACAACCCCCTTTTCCTTCTCATTTTGTACAGACAGTTATAAGGCAGGCCACAATAGTCTTATCAAGCACAGACCAAGGTGTGAGGTAGCTGTCCGATAGGCTCCACTCACTGACGCTTCTGTCACTCTCTACACAGAGTTATTTCAGCTGATGATAAGGAATACAGTAATATGACTTAGTGTGATGCATATGGAATGGTATATAGCCTTCATTTCTGCATATAGCATTCAGAGACAAACGGAAAGTGCACTATGAGAAGTCTACAAAGTAAACGCTACAAATATGATAAGACTGTCTATGTCTAACCAAGTGGTTCTGTTGCATGCCCCTTCCCAATGGGCACAGAGCATTGAATCAACATTGACACATGGTTGCCAATGTTGATTCAATGTTGTTTCAACGTTGATTCAACATTAGACTGGATTTTGTGCCCACTGGGTTAACATGTATGGGTGGAATCACCATGATGACAAGTACAATTTGACCAGGAACACAGAAGTTATTGGGTATCCTCATAAATATATAAGAGTAGATGTTCAATTATTCTGTCTTTCATAATGCCTTTGTGGTAAATTGGATAGTGTCCAGCATTTTATATTATATTTTTAGGTCTAGGATTTGTAAGAAGATGGCTACATATGTGGTCAAGGACTCAGGACAAGATGAAGCTCTCCTTTGAATGCCTTTGTCTTAGCACATATTCACAGGCCTGAAAGCAGAAGCCAGCATTAAAGCTGGGCAGTGTGTGAATCCTTAAACATATAGTGTGACTCTGCTGGAATGGGGTGCAGGATAGTACATGTATCATCCATGTCTCTGATGTTCAACATGGGTAATATGATTTATTACCTGTATCACCTGGGTAAAGTAAAATGTTATTCTTGTTGCTAAGTAAGTGAGACCAATTATAAAGGATACCACTAGATTTCTTGAGGCTGATTCAGAAGGGAGATTACCTGTTATTATGGTACTATATGAAAGGAAATTATATACATGTTGCAAATCAGTCATTTGAAAACATGTATCACAAGTACCAATTCTCATATTAAACTGGATTGGATTTGGCCATTTTTGAATGGAAGCCCACACAGGATACTCCAGGACTTCTAGTACAGTGATAACAATACCAAAACCAATCATTCCTGCGATTTTCAGCTTTATGGTATTTAATTCCAGGTAAAAACCTAAAGTTACTGTACTATTAAGAATGCAGGTGACTGGTACTATATAGTTCCATACAGGAGTAGCGAAGAAACTAGCTATGTTCTCCCGTATGGATGTGTCTTGGATGGGTCAGTCTAAGATGTCTGCTGCGTTGGTGGCTTCTATTAAAATATTCCTGGTGAAGGGTTCCAGGTCCAATGTGATGCCTGATGATAACTTGCTGATGTTTGTCATAGATTTGATGATGGCTTGTGTATGTAGATGTGGTATATGTATTGGGTCGTGGTGTAGTGATGATGCTGTGATGTTGAGGTTGTTTGTGAGTGCAAGTAATATGGGTGTATTGGCCGTGTGCATTAAAAAACGTGTTGAAGAGGATTTGTTACAAGAAATTTTGGTGTTTGGGAGGTACAATGAGTCAAACTGTAAGTGGCACATACATGGGACACCAATAACTGCGTAGGCCGAGGCTTTCTTAGTAGTTGGTGTCATGTGCTGACAGATGACGTGGTAGTACTCCCTGTTAGTAGTTACTAAATATTTCTCTTTACCAATAGCTATAGCACGGGTTTGTATGGGTCTCAGAGGGTGTACTTGAAATGTGCAGAGTCTGGCTATGTCTGCCTGGTTACCATTAAAGGCCGCCATGAGGCAGGTTGGCTGATCACTGCGTATTCTAGGCATGGTCCTAGCGCATACTTTCAGTATAGAGCCTTGGCACGTAAGCAAATCTGCGTTTATCATCTCTAAGTACAATGTCTCTGCCTCGTTGACAGTGAGGAAGGTTTTGTCAGTGTGTAACAGGGTAGATCCAGAACTTGTCGTATTTTCGGTGTTAATTGGGACATGAGTTGTAATTACTTGATATAAGTTAAATGCTGCGTCTGTGGCAGAAATGATAACGTTAATATGAATGTATAAGTGAGTTTTGGAATAGGTGTATAGTGCAACTGGATGTGAGTAGTAATATGCAGTGTCGATAATGGTTACCTCGGATCCTGAGTTCCTAATTTTGAGTTGTGTGTCTAAGGTGGCTAGCTTGAGTGCTAGTTCTGTGGGTTGAATCATATCCAGTGCTAATATTCCAGTGGACAGTAATCTGGTAGAATTTTCCACCTTGTATAACCCTTGTTGGTACGCGATCCTAGTCATGAGGACAATTACCTGAGCCGATATGATGGCTGACTGGGTAATCCTACGATCCTGGTCAGCTTGGATGGAGGTCAGGGTTGTGGAGAAATCATCAGACCACGAGTCGATGGATTGGGTAATATTGAGTAGGGATTCCTGTACAACGTCCTGTTGTTTTATATAAGTGTCTAGAAACTGCTGGTGTTGCTGGGTGCAGTTTTAACATTGACTTTGGCCAGTGTACCAATTTTGGCGTCTAGATGGTGTATGACGTTGATAATTGAATCCATGTCTCTGGTAGTTCTCCCGCCCTCCCAATTTCAAATTCAACCTAATTAACCATGAAAATAACACCCCTATTCAAGACAAAGACACAGCAGACTTTATAAATACTTTTTTTGCCAATATTGGGTCAAATTTAGCGAAAGATATGCACAAAACATGGGTTTATAGGGGGGAGGAACATAACAGTAATTTTTCATTCAGATCATGTGAGGACCCAGATATTATTCCAATACTTAAAAAGATAAAAGTAGATAAGTCCTCAGGAGTTAATCACATCTCATCTAAGGCCCTCAAGGAAGCTATGCTGGCAGTTCCCTTTCTGGTAACACATATAGTCAACTTGGTAATTAAGTCTTGTACTTTCCCAGATAACTGAAAAAAGGCCATTCTACCACTTCCTTCAAAAATCACAGAAAAAATTATGCATAAACAAATACTAACCTATCTAAATGAAGAAGATCTCCTTAATAACAACCAAGATGGATTCAGACCACATAGATGCACACTAGACAGTCTCACCAAATTAACAAATAACATATATAGAGGGTTAAATAAAGAACATTGCACCACAGCTATCTTCCTGGACTTCAAAAAAGCATTTGATACTTTAGACCACAAAATTCTTGCCAATAAAGTTAGTAAAATAGGATTTGACCAAAGTGCTGTAGCACTGGTCACTGACTATCTCAATAATAGAAAACAGTGTACAAAAGCAAACAATGTTATCTCAGATGAACTCCCACTAACATGTGGCGTCCCCCAAGGATCTGTACTAGGACCCGTTATTTTTGCTTTATATAAATGACATGAACTTATCACTAGATTTCCTACATTGCCAACATTATGCTGACGATACCGTTATTTATATGGAGCACTCTCCCTCAGATGTAAATATAGAAAGAAAAATAAACTCAGATCTCACCAAAATCTCCTCATGGTGTTTAGAATACCAAAAATACAAAAGCCATGAATTTCTCTACAAAATCCTTAGACAATACCTGAATCAAACCAACGTTAAAAATTGGAAATGACATAGTGGACTTTGCCCCTACCTACAAATACCTTGGAATGACGCTAGATAATAAACTAACTTTCAAAAAACACATTGACACTCTTGAAAAAAGCATAGATTACAAAAGCTATCTATTCAGACACGCTAGGAGGAACATGACAGAAAAGGCAGCAGTTGATGTACTCAAAACTATGATATTACCTGTAACAGACTATGGGGACATATGCTATATGGTAGCTACCAAAACTCATTTAGCAAAAATCCAAACTGCAGTGAACATGGGTCTTAGGACTGCTCTGGCCCATAGGGGCACAATAAACACTGAAAAACTCATGACAGTTGCGGAGATAAACTCACAAGAGGATAGGAGAGAGCAACATCTCTCATTAAAGGCATTTAAACAGCCATTATAGGCCGAATTAATAGACAGGAGAGCAATAAGGACAAGGGCTCACGATGAGAGGCTAAAAAGAGTCAATAGGCCTCTCCAACCCCCATACAGGAAAAGCCTTGAGTATAGGCTGGCCATGAGGTGGAACTCGTTTGAGAAAGAAACTAGGGCTATCCGTACAGAAGAACAATTCAAGCAGTGGAATGATGGTATATATAAAGACATCCCGGTAAGAGAGAGGTGAGCCACCGTCCCCTCGGTGGGAATGTCCATGTACCCCCCCCCCAGCCTCAATTGAGGTTCTACACACACATACCTATTGTACCCAAATCCCATCTTTATAAGGAGAATTTTAACAATTAAACATTAGAGGCCCTTGCATAGATGAACCTATAAAAGGGGGTGTGTTTCTCATGAAACACACCAGCATTTATAGGCCATTATAATGTCTAGTACTTTACTAGATAAACCTTCGTCATTGTACCACCAAGAATATGACTTTCTCTCTCTGCCCATGCAATTACCTAGCTAGGGTTCTATCTCTTTTCTTCTTCTCTTCATATGAAGACATTACTGATCTTATGTATACTACTTATTTATGGCTGTAATGGCCATTAGCCCCTCTCAAAATTATAGGTAAGGTATACGTAGCAGGAACATGCAATAAATATGTGCATTTTTCTGCTATACAAAGAAAACTCAGAGACTTAATTGTCTCCTATTAACTCCGCTCATCGGAAATGCTTGTGTTGTAATAATACGGTCTACCAGGCCATGCATCCTGCCAGGATAAATAAATGAAATACAACAACAACAACAGTTGCCAGGCCAAAGATGGATTTAAAAAGCTCCCGTAGGAATCCTATGTAGATTTTGTGTAGATTCGGTAGGATCGCACATATTTCAATATTCCTTCTCGAGACTTACATATTGATGATAATGTTACTCTAACATAAAGGCTCCTTCTCAAACATAGATTTAGTTTCACTACTCCTTCTGAATGTTCAATGTTCACTTTTTGGGAAATAATGTTCAGTGTCTCTTCAGATTTTTGAAGTCCTTATCTTGACTTATAAATGTTGTCCAGTAAACTGGTGTTAAATGTTAGTTCTTAGTTTCCTCCAGTAAACTGGTAAAGTCCTTTGTATGACTCAATAGTCAAGTATTGTTTCTCAGATAAACACACAAATGAGTAAACAGTATTCCTTCTGCTACATACTAAAATAAACTGGTTACTTTAACTTATTTAGTTTACATATATGTTCTTAAATTTCCCATTACAGCATACATGTATTACACAAACTAGATCTTTTTAGTTTTTAGAAGTTAAACAACAATAATTTCTTATGTTGTTACATAATACACTAGATAGCATATATACCTTAGCTATAAAAAGGTGATCATATACAATAGGTCTTTCATATGTTTTCACAAACTAAACAAATAGCAATCCACAACTGTAACACAATGTTATCATACAGAACCACACCTGTAACACATTGTTATCATACAGCTAAACTTACTACTGCAAACGCACAGTTAGTGCTCCCAACACAGTACATAAACTTACTACTGCAAACGCACAGTTAGTGCTACCAAAGTCCAAACACAGTACATAAACTTACTACTGCAACGCACAGTCAATGCCACCAAACACAGTACATAAACTTACTACTGCAAACGCACAGTCAGTGCTACCAAAGTCCAAACACAGTACATAAACTTACTACTGCAACTCACAGTGTTCTCCATAGTCCACTGCTACTTCCTTGACAGACGTCACATGCAGTCTCTTGACGTCACCTGCAGTCTCCTGACGTCACCTACAGTCTCACACACCCCACGTCGTCCTAGTGCCAACAATACACAACACAGACCCTCCTGGCTACAAACACGTTTCCTGTAACTCCTGCCACGTCTGTAACTGGCTGACAAACCCCAGGATGTATCTCCATAATGTCCAAACTGGCCATGACACACCATAATACACAACGTATCCACGTGTATTGGCGTCCTACCAGTCCATGATCATCACACAACAATACACACACTGTCACGTCGTACTCTAGTGTGTATCATCCTGTAACTTGACAGCACCAATACAAATCCACATGTAGGCCTACAACCACAGCTGTGTCTCAACACACAACAAGTTGAACGACGTCCTCACGTGTACACAAGCACCACACAGACCTCCCTGCTGGCGTCGTATGAGGCCCATGTAACTCTTGTCACCGTCTGTAACTCCCTGTAACTGTACACACACCACTGCTGCCCCTCTCCCACGTCGTCCCACACGTGGTTCACCCAGCACCTTGTCCGACGTCAGCCACAATGATTCCTATCATCGCCAAATCGCCGACTTTCAAGTCTCTTAAAATCAGACTTTTACCGACCATCCGATATCCAAACTCGTCTCTGCATCTACCTCAATCCTTCATGCGTAGATCTAAGCATGTCTGAGGCCATAGCCTTTAGATTTTGTGTAGATTCGGTTGGATCTACCTTGGGACAAACAAGTACACATCTTCTGACATATTAGGACGCCAACTTTTTTGCTTCTTTAATTGCGCATGCGCGAACATGATTTATACGCCAGGTGGCAGGTCCGTGGTTTCGCTGGTCCCCCGTCCATTATCAAGGACGCAGGTCCCTAGCGCGGGGTCACACTCTCCACCATTGGCAAGGTACCTAACATGTGCACAGGCGAGTGTACGTCGCGCATGTGCCGGCACATGCGCGATGTACACTCGCCTGTGCACATGTTAGGTACCTTGCCAATGGTGGAGAGTGATGGATGACGTCATAGGTCACGTGTTAGCTCTTAGAGAGCCAGTACTAGATAGCCAGGGCCTGCGGGTTAGCCCCAGGCACCCGTGGGGACCAGCGAAGTCCGTGGTTTGCTGCCTTGATTAATATGTAGGATCGCACATATTTCAATATCCTTGGATAGCTCTCTTTGGCCTGTTAGTAATAGGATCCGAGAGGAAGTGGGCAATGTTCTTTAGAGTCTTAATAATATTAATATCTATGTTTTGCAGTAGTCAGTCGAGGTCGGCAGCTTGTTGAAGCATCTTAGCATCGTGGCTGTCGTGGGGTCCTAATGAAGTCAATTGTAGAGTCCTGATGGTGTTGTAAATGAGTGGCTTCAGACGAGGAGCCATTGGGATGTTGTAGGGGATGGCCAGTATGACCTCGTGTAGGTCATGACCGGTGATGATTTGTCCCGGCAGCTGTTCATAGATGAGGCCGATATTTTGCCTCACTATTGGTTGTGCTGCCGTGTAGATGATGTGTGTGATAGGAGGTATGGTGTATACCTCATGACTCCCATGTTTGGGATTTGATAGTTGATAATAATAATAATAGTCGATCGTTGATAATAATAATAGTTGATAGTCGATAGTTGGGCCAAATAAAAAAAAAGGTTTGTTTCAGGTCACCCGACCGACCCTAGCAAAACAGGGCCGACCCTACGTTTTTTTATGCAATTTCGAAGAAAATTTCATATTTTTACACTTTTTGGGTCATTTTTAGAATTTCCACGGAGGATGGCTAGTACTTTCATGTTGAACAAATAAAATAAAATAAAATAAAAACCCGCCCTACCGACCCTAGTCTTTCTGCCCATGTTACCTGAAACATACCTTTTATTTTTTTTGGCCTTGGTGAAGTATGAGTGTAAGTGTGCAGTACTGGCGGGGATCTACCAAATTAACTGTTGGCTGCTCCTGACTGAATCGATGTGTGTAGGGGTGTGGTCACTGGGTGACTGTGGAAAGATGGGGGGATGTGTGGGAACTTATACCCTTTGGTCTGGGTACAGGGTGGTGGCTATGTCACCCTGCCATGCTGGTGGTTATCACACTCCCTTAGGTGGATTTTGTTTGCGCGGTCCAGTGGTGGCGCCCTCCAGGGCTCAGATTGCGGTCATCCTCCTGGTATTGTTGACACCTACAATGCATGTGGGTGGCCACCCGCATACAAGGCTTTTCCACTGGTCTATGGGGGGGTGGATTAATAAGGGTGCGCAAACTGTCCTTTCATGTCGGTTTAGACATGTTGATAATAGTTCTATGTGAAGTGTCAGTTTGTTAAAGGAGCAGCAATAATATGGAGTCGCCCTGCCACTTACTTGTGTGGTGAAATGGGTATAGATGGATAATAGTAATACAGTGAAACTTCTTTATAAGGAACTCTGATATAAGGAGACCTTGCTTATAAGGAGCAGATTTGTGTGGTCCCGATTTTTCCCTATACATTTATATAGTCAGAAAACTCTCTTAGAAGGAGGTATTTTTACCTTAACCTCTGATATAAGGAGGTAATTTTTGCTCATTTCCTTATTTTGTACGTGCAAACCTTACCCAGGGAAGTCATTTCTCAGGATTACAGTCACATACTGCTTAAAATTGCCCACTGGCCCCTCCCATTTTTTTTAAGGTTTGAAGGGTTTTTATTGCCAAATCACAAAAATTACAATTCGTGGTATATATTATGACAATAAATGGTGAATCCTTTTCAATCTGTGGTTCGTATTTGTACAACACATAGGTATGATATAATAATGATACAACTAAACATGGATGAGTCGGTGAAAATTATAACAAGTATATGTACAGAATCAATGAATAAATAACTTAATACTAAACATTATATACACACACAGCGAGAACTCTTCACACTATCGATGTACAATTTGTACTGATTCATAAATCAGGGGCGCAGAAAGTAGTGTACCCAACACTAATGAGGAACATGGTCAGACTGTATCATGCTATATGTTATATAGCATGTATTATGTAATGCCTCATATCTGTCAGTTAGTGACACTAGACTTGTCAATACATAGCACAGACCACAACTCAAAGTACAGAGAGCGGGTCATATCAAATGGCAGAACTTTAGAGATTAGAGAATAGTGTAAGTGACCCATCTACCCCGGATTCTGTCACTATAACAGCTTCCTGGGTAAGACGATCATGGGCCAGATGCCCTAAACTCATAGGTAAATATAAAACAAACCATCAGTACAGCAAGCATGAAAGAAACTATCATTAAGCTATTATCAGGCACAGTTGGTAAGGATTCTGTCATTATAACAGATTCCTAAGCAAGTACTGGCCATTCTTCCATAGAGAGTACAATGGTCTCTTCCTCTCCATCGCTCAAATTGAGACTATCTGAGATGTCTCCAATCTCATCACTTGGGTTTTTATTTACTACCTCAAGGTTTGCAAGAGTTTTTATCCTTTTTTTTAAAGTAATTTTATCCTTACTTGACTGGTACCAGTCTCCCAGCTTATCCCAAAGTTCAGCCCCTCTATATAGGGGGGATTTCAGGAAACCAGCATTCCGGGCCCTCGGAACTTTAAACCTAATTTGGTTTTCCGATCTTAAACCTTCTCTACGTGGTCTTTGGTCCAATAAATCTGGTTTGTGAGACAGCTTATACATATAGGTTAAAAGCAACTCTTGTCTCCTCCTCTTCAGGGACGGTACTTTAGACAATGTATACATCTCAGCCTCAGTCAGGTTTCTACCCCAATAGCAAATTTTTAGTCCCCTATTTTGCATTCTATCCAATTTCTTCAGGAGTCCCCCATTTGCCCCTTCATGACAGAAACTAGCATAGTCAAATTGACTCATTATTGTTGCTATATAAACCTTTATGGCTGCTTTTTCAGTCTGTACTCCTCTGAATTTTCCAAAACGAAAAAGCTTGTGGTTAACCTTGCTAGTCAATGCCCTTATGGCAGGCTCTAGGCTTAGGCAGCTATCTACCTTCAAACCCAAGTATCTGTAGCAGTCAACGGTTTCTAGCTTTATGTTATCGAGGTGAAAGGAGATCCCTTTACATTTAGGCAGCTTTTGAACAGAACCATACCATGTAATTTTGCTTTTCTCTACATTAACAGTTAATCTTTTAGATCTAAACCAATCAGCTAGGGTGACTAGGGTCTCATTCATCCTAGTCACGATGAGGTCTAACCTGTTTGCTGAGTGGAAGACAACCAAATCATCAGCATACATGTAATGACTGGTATTACCTAATTTAGAGCTAACATCGTTCACATATATAATAAACAGTAGTGGTCCTAAAACGGACCCCTGAGGGACACCAAAGTCCACCTGGTTTACATCAGAGACATAGTTACCAATTTTCGTGTATTGTTTTCTCTCACTTAAATACGACATTAACCAGTTTAACACTTTATCATTTAACCCTAAACTGCCTAGAATTTCTATTAGATAACCATGGTGGACACAATCAAAGGCCTTTTTGAGGTCAAGATAACATGCAGCTGTGAGATGACCCCTGTCTCTATTTTCATATAAGTTATTTAGGTAGTGAAATATGGCATCCCCAGTCCCCATACCAGGTCTGTACCCAAACTGCTTATTTGACAAAAAATTAAGATCTTCCAATACTCCCATTAAATGTATATGCATGATCTTCTCCGCTATCTTTGAGGGCACTGGTAACAGTGAAATCGGCCGCCAATTGGTGATTTGCTTTAAATTGCCCGTTTTTGGAATGGGACTGACCCTAGCTTCTTTCCAATCGGATGGAAAAATTCCCTCATCAAAACTAAGCTGATACAGCCAGGTCATTTGGTCTAACAAGTGTCTTAAGGCACATTTCAAGATGTCGCAGCGTATCCCATCAATTCCTGATGTCTTATTTGTATTTATCTCTCCAAAAAGAATATCCACCAACTCTCTATTAACCACTATGTTGTCAAACTTACAATCAGCAGGCTCTTCAAAAGTTGTCCTTTCAGGGTAGCCATTAACAGTCATATCGTCAGATAATTTCTTACCAATACCAGAAAAAAATTGATTTAAATACTGTACAGAATCATGATTTGACTTAATGAAGTTGTCATCACCAATCAACTCAGGCGGCTCCACCGTGACATCAGGTTTGATTACACTATTGATGATTCTCCAGAATTTTTTAGGGTCGTCCTGATTATCTTCTAGACAGGTTTTGATGTAGTCAGACTTGGCATATGTAATAGCCTTGTTTATCCTGCACCGGAGCTTTTTAGCCTGGGCTAGATACCGATCCTTGCGCGTCCTTAGATACCTCTCAACTGCATCCTCTCGTTCTCTAATTAGACTTAAGATTTCACCAGTCATCCACCGGTTCCTCTTATCCACTACATCTATCCATTCCCATGGACTATTGACATCCAAGTATACAGTGATTAAGTTCAATATAAAAATCCACATTACATCTGGATCTTTTATATCATGATATTCCTCCCAGTCTGCCTCACTAAGCCAATCCTTGAATAGCTCATAGTCAAAGTTGCTATAATCGCGCACACGCACAGATTTCTTTAAATATTCAATTTTCAATTTAGTTTTGACACAAAAAACTGGGAGGTGGTCACTCACCAAAAAATTTAATACACCAGAAGACACATCATCATTATAGGAAGTTAGTATGTTGTCCAAACATGATATTGTGTTTTTGAAAGGCCGAGTGCACTGATGTATTAGTTTGTGATAACCTTGAAATTTACAAAGATCATTTAGAGCAATACTAGAAGCAGTTCCTTCCCTTAGAGTATTAATATTTATATCTCCTAAGAACCATTGCTCCAAATTTAGGTTCAGTGCCAGTTTCATCAATTTCTTTACATGCTGAAGAAATAAGTCTATTTTACCTCCTGGTGGTCTATATAAGGTTACTACTTGCAATTTCTGTTCATTTTTCAGTTTAAGGTCTACAACAAAACATTCCAAATCCTTAATATTTAAACACAGTTCTTGTCTAATTTCAACATCACAATCAAGGTCATCACGTACATATACAACAATACCACCCCCTTTCTTACTAACTCTATCTTGTCTAAAAAGTTTCATCCCATCCCAATTTATCATATCATCATCATACTCAGGATGTAGCCAAGTCTCACTCATGGTCACAATGTCAGTGCCATCTAACTGATCAAAAATATCCTGGCGTTTTTTATACATGCTCCTCGTGTTAAGATGCACCATCTTCAGCCCACTGGTTCTAAGAAAGTCATAGACTCTGGTTGTGGTCATCCACAGGCGTTGAGTTCCAACACAAAAACAATATACAAACAATAATAAAAGATAAAAAACAAACAATAATATATACACAAAAAATATGTAGGCTCTAGATTACCAATCTAGAGCCTAGAAAAGACCCCCACAGATCTCACAACTTAATGTTCTGTGGGTGGTCTTCAAGGGAGATATCCTATGTAAGTTTGGACAGAGGTGACTGGTAATTAGGGGCTTTACTCCAGGACTAGTCATCTCAAGAATTAGCAAATAATTCTGTACAGTCCAAGGTAACAGGATACAGTGGGTGCTCGGCTAGTGCATGCCAAGAATTTCCAAAATAAAGAAATAGTGTTCAAATATCATTTGATATTCTACAGTTATGCAAAAATTGGGGGGGGGAACTCCCAACAACAGGGGGTAATGATGATAATTCCAATAATAATAGAATAATAGTAATAATATTAATGATAATAATGATAACAATAATAATAATAATAGAGATGGTGATGATGATAGCAATAACAATAATGTGCTAACAGTAATAACAACGAACAATAATGAGCGTGTAAGTTTACCAGATTTTATAACATTATATCATTCCCTCAAAAAACAATAACATTTCACAAGTATACATTTTAAAGTTGTATTTTTCCATTATTGGCCAGGTGGGGAGAATACATTTGTAGCTTCCCTAGTGAGGATGAAGGGGATCTAGAAGTGGGTTTGACTTGAAATGATACACATACCCATCTGAATTGTATTCAAATCAAGTCTATAAGGGTATAAGAGACACATGTAGGGAGTGTTCTGTTGCTGGACCTTTATAAGGCTGACCTTGCTTATAAGGAGACCTTGCTTATAAGGAGCAAATTGCACTGGTCCCAAGGTCCTCCTTATAACGAAGTTTTACTGTAATAGTAATAATTGATGAAGCTTGTGTGCTTTATGGTGATAGATACTGTATTTCCAGTATCTCTGTGATGATCTGTGTGTCGATGAAGATCCTTTCTGTGAATCATTATAATAGTAATAGTGATAATAGTAGTCAATGTAATAGTCAGTGTCGATCCTTTGATAGTAATGGTGATAGTAAATAATAGTTGATGTGTCTTTGTATCAATAGTGATAATATAGTGAGATGAGTTTTTTTGTTTTTTTTCAAGTTTATGTAATATAGGTGATAACTCTTTTCCTCTTATATATTATATGGGTAATTTTATGGTTTTAGTCCTACCGGTGTCCTCCTCTTGATCTTGGAGTGGGCCGGCTTTGCTTTATATATATTTCTAGTTTGTAGTAGTGCTGGTCTTGCATTATATGAGTCTCCATCTTTTTTCCATAGTTTGGTTATGAGGTCGTCGTTCGGGTCAATGAGTCTGTGAATGAAGTCGTTAATTCTAACGTGATGTACCAACTTCAGTCCATCTACATGGACTGGGTCTTTCATCGTCTTCATTGTGATCACAGATTTTAGGAGGACAGAGGTTTTTGAGATGAATTTGCACACTATGTATGGACCAGAGTACACTTTCTGAAGTTTCAAACATTTTGTTCTATCCATCAGTCGGGGTACCTTGACATACACTAGTTATTCTTTCTGCACCTTTGTAGGTTTGGCCTTTTTGTCGTGTTGTTGTCTCATTTGTTCTGTCCTCTTTTCGATATTCTCAACGACCTGGTTGTATGTGTAGTCTATTTTCTTCAATTTGTCGATGATGTGAAGATTTAGACTTTTCTCTTCTTCTTGGTTTAGTTTGTTGTCTACTATGGTATTTGGATTCCTCCCCTTCATAATGAAGAACGGTGTGAAGGCGGTGGTGGCGGACTCTGTGTTGTTGATAGCGAACACCAGGTGTGGTAGGAATACATCCCATGTGTCCTGATGTTCCTCACAGTAGGCCCGTATGCCTTCAGACAGCGTCTTCACATATCTTTCAGCCTGGCCGTTTGATTTTGGTCTATAGGCCGAGCTGAAGACATGTTTTATGTTGAGGGAGGTTGTCATGTTTCTGAATTTGCTATTTTTATATGACGTTCCATTGTCTGACTGGAGGTATGTTGGTATACCCTCGACCACTACTTGAATGTATATATTCTTTCCTGGTGTTGGTGGTAGTGGGCCTATGGCATCTATGTGGACAAACTGGAATGGGTAAGAAGGGGTACTATGGGCCGTCTTGGGCAAGTTGTTGGTTAGGTTCATCTTTTTTGGTTTAGACAGACGTGGCAGGTCGCTGTGAATTTCTGGACGTCGGCCGCCATGCTCTTCCAATATACTTTGGGAAGCATGGTCGACAGCATTCTTTGTGCGCCAGCGTGTCCTGCCATTGGTAGGTCGTAAAAAAAGCTTCAAGATGGGGAGTCTCATGTCATCTGGGATGACGGGTTGAAATGAGAGCTCTTTGTGTTTCTTCCATAGTACCGTGTTGATGTGGACCAAGATATCATTAAGCATGATGTGATCATCGGCTATCCTGATAAACTGCTCCGTTTCCTTCTTGTTTTTGTCGTTGGGTACTTGTGCGTTCTCTAAATATGTGATTATAGCTTTTGTATGTACGTTATATCTTTGTTCTCTTTTGAGGTTGAGTATGGAGATCTGTGGGTCCGAGAGGCTCTCTATCATTTCAATCAGATGGTTAGTCTGATTGGTCAAATGTTTTGCCATATCTGTGGCATCTCTTCTGGGCTTCTCATTTTTCTTCTTTGGTTTTGGTTTATCTGTGGTCTTCTTAGGTTGCCGCGACCTGTTCTATTTGTTCAGTTTGTGTCTCTTCTATAAATGATGATAGGGCTTCTAGGGATGTAGAGGGTACTGTCAGCTGCTGTGGGGCGTGGCCTGGGACCGGTCGTGCAGCTGAATCCACTTCCTGTTGTACCGAGGCCACTATGGCTGCTATCAGTCCCTTGTATTCTGTTTGTGGAAGCCCAAAATGGTGTAATTTGGTACTTGGAATGTCAGGATTTGCTCTGATGTTGGGGGTCAATCGTTTTACTTTTTCTATGTCTTCTGTGTTTTCTTCCATACATTCACAATAGAAGTGATGGGTGGAGCTTCTCTTCAGAATCGGTTTGCGTAGTAGTTTGGGTAGTGTCGATGGTGGTTCTTCTTCTTTGAATTTCTGTGTGTGTATGTCATCCTCAAACATAATTCTATGTTGTACCCTAATGACTTTGGGCTTTGGTGGAGGATCTGTCATTGGTGTCTTGTCTAGGGGGTAGTCTCGTCTTGACATGACGTCTGATGGGATGTTCAATTTGCCTCTTATATGTCTAATATCAAATTGAAATGGTTGAATTTTGAGTGCCTACCTTGCCCACATGTTTTTGTTGTCTGATTTTGTTTACATGTGGATGAGGGCTTGGTGGTCTGTATATAACTCGAATGGTCTTCCTTCTAGGTAATGTCTGAAGTACTCTATTGCAAATACTACTCCCAATAGTTCTCTTTGGGTGGCACCATAATTCCTCTCGTGGTCATGGAGTGCTCTGCCCGCAGAGGCTACTGGTTGTAGAACGCTGTCTTTTTCCTGGGAAAGAGTAGCTCCCATGGCTGTACCAGATGCATCTGTCGTAAGATGGAACTGTTTGTTGTACCATAAATTCTCGCGTATAAGCCTAACTTGCGTATAAGCCGCACCCCTAACTTTGACAAATTATATGAGCCGCAGAGGGGGTCTGAATATTACGATTTTGGTACTGAAGTATACTAATAAAAACTCTCGTATAAGCCGTACCCTATATAGGCATGTTTGGTATCAAAAGAAAGATGAGTCTGACTCGCGTACAAGCCGCGGCTTCTACGCGAGAATTTACGGTAGTCTAGATACAGCAAGACGACGTCATTGCATATTGAGTCTTTCAGAGTCTGGAATGCAGTCTCACATTCTTTCGTCCAGACGAATTTGTTCCCATTTTTGAGCAGGTTGAATAGAGGTCGACCGATTTCGCTGAACCCTTTGATGAATTTTCTATAGAATTGGGCGAGTCCAGTGAATGATCCCACCTCTTTTGCGGTCTTCGGAGTGGGGAATGTCTGGATCTTGTGGACTTTGTCTGGGGATGGTTTGATGCCGTCGGTGGTGACTTTCATTCCTGGGACGTCTAGCTCCTGTAGGAAGAATTCGCACTTGGTTTTCTTCAACTTTAGTTTGCCATTTTTTAGTGCTTCGAATATATATTTTAAATCAATGAAATGTTGATCTATGCTAGGTGACAGGCACAAGATGTCGTCCAAATATGGGATTGCACATTTGTACTGCAGGTTCTGTAGGATCAAGTTAACTACAGCTTGGAAGGCCTGAGCACTGCTGTCAAGTCCCATAGGCATGGTCTTGTATCTATACTTCTTGGTCCTAGTCAGAAAGGCTGTGATGTCCCTGTCATCATCTCTAATTGGTATTTGGAAGTACCCTTGTTGGGCATCCATTTTAGAGAACACCGCAGGTCGCATCTCACCGATCATTTCTAGGCTGTCGTCTGCTTGTGGGGATGTGAGCGCTTGGTTGATGGATTGGGAATTCACGTATCTTAAATCTGTCACTAGTCTGTAACCCTGCCCGTTCTTTTTCTCTACAAGAAAACTTCTGGATGACCAGGGACCCTTTTGGTTTCCTCCAGAATGTCTTGCTTTAACCGCTTCTGACATTCAATTTCAGGTCGTTCAGCTTTGTGGGGGGCCATTCTGAATGGGTAGAACTGTAAGGGTTTGGCGTCTGGGATCAGGTTGATTTTATGGGTATACAAATGGGTTCTTCCAATCATGTTGTCTTTTCCCACGAATATGTCGTCGTATTCTTCTATTAATTGGCAAAATGTTGTAAATTGATCTTCTGTGAGGCAGTCTGGTTTTTGGAAGACGTGTGATTTTTATTTTTCTGGTTCTATGTCTATGTTCTTCCCTGTGTATATGTCTTTGTCTATGTCCTGTTCGTCGTGACATGTCGTGCCATATTTATATGATATTCATCATCTGACATGGATTGATCCATGTCAGAGTCAGAATATTCTGAATATGTTGGTGTTGGTACATAGAATGTTTTGTCTGACCCTTGTTGATGATGCACCGTCACTGATGGTAGAGTTGTTATCTATGGCTATGTCTCTGTCTGTCTCCTCGGGTTGTGTGTCGTCGTAGCCTGTCGATAATATATGACTTTCTTTGTCTATGTCTGTTTTTGTATATAAGGCTACGATTTCACCCTTCTGGATTTTACATATTCCAGATGTGATATTCAATAATATCAGTAGGTGTCTGTCTCTTTGGTCAGGCGTCAGGACTGAAAATTGTATGATATAATTTGGAAGTTTGTCTGATCTGTCAAAATTGTCAGTAATTCCATTGATTTGGTTGACTGAGTGGTAGCATGTGACTTGGCCTGTTATGGCCATTTCGGAAAATGGAGGTATCGAAATGGCTCTTACTGCCCTGATTGGTTGAGATTTTGGAGTTCGGTCAGTGGAGTAATTGATTTTGCTTTTAGTCTTTGATAGAAAATCTGTTCCCAATATGATTGGTGAGGAACAATTTGGAAGAATTGCAAATTGATGACTGAAAGTTTTGCCTTGAATTTTGAATTTTATTTTGATAGCTCTTTTGATGTGACACAATGCTCCATCGGCAAGATAAACTTTGGACCTAATGCGTGAAAACTCATGAGGAACTAGTTTCGATAGAGTGGAGGCTAGACCCTCTCTCATGCAAGAGACGGTGGCTCCTATTGTGGCTGGGAAAATTCATCCTGATGAGGCCTATCCATAGGATGACAATCTAGTTTCCCGTCGTCTTGGTGAGGTCGTTCATCATGCTGACGAGCTGTGCCATGGTGTACTGTGGAGTGGGGTTTTGTGGCGTTGGTTGAAGTTGTAGTTGTTGTTGTTGTGGCCATTGTTGTTGTTGTTGTTGTTGTTGTGGCCATTGTTGTTGTTGTTGTGGTGGCTGCCATGATTGCTGTTGTGGCTGCCACCTTTGTTGTTGTTGTTGGCTCTGGATGAGCTTGAAGTGGTGTGGGGGTAGTGAACCCGTTTGAAGAAGGGTTATAATGTCTTTGGGTCCCCCTTTAAAGCGATGAGTGGGAGGAATCAGGCCTAGTGAACGTGCCTTCCTGATGTTGTCGACGTAGTTGATGTCAGCTATGACTGGGTCTAGGGTGTTGTTGGATAGGGATGATACCTTAGGTGTGGAGGTCTTCTTGTAGAGGTACGCACACCTGAGTGCTCTGCAGAGGGAGGCCCATGTAGTAGGACTTTCCACTCTGATTGCCTCTCGGTAGTCCTCGTTGAGTACAGTTGCTACCTGGATGATGGCAGCTTCTATGTCCACCCCTTTGTTTTTGAAGTGGGTGTTGGTGTCCTTTGGCCATTCTTCCATGGTGTGTAGGGTGGGGTCAAATGGGGACAGTGTCAATAGTTTGATGTCGTTCTCGACATCCTTGAAGTGGTGGATGAGTCCCTTCTTTATAAGATCGTAATCATCTTGGATACTAGTGGGCTGCATACTGTACCACTCGTACGCTGGTCCAGCTAGATATACTGCACAAGTGACGTGGATGGGGTGATCTTCTTGAGGGTATTTGAGCCTAACAAAGCGTTCTAGGTCGGTGAACCACTTTCTGGTGCTCATCTTAATGTCTGGTTTTGAGAATTTGATTGGTTCACGGATGGTGTATTTGTTGGCTTTTGAAATGGCGCTAGCCAGGTCGCTTGTCATTGGACTTGTCATTTCTATAGCCTGCAGAGCAGCTTTAAGTCTTTCTAGCTCTGCCTTGTGGGCCACTAGTTGTTCGTCTAATTTCTTTGATATCCTATCGTCTAGTTCTCGTTGTCTTTGTACTTCTACCTGATCGTCTCCGGCCATGTTGACAGTGGGTTCAACACGAATGGGAGAGGTGGGTGGGGTAGCTATGTCTATAGGTATAATAGGTACAGTGTCTATAAGTGTTGGTTTAGAATGTCTTACTGTGTCCTTGTAGATGCAGGAGGTGGACTTGGTGATGTGCTTGTTGTTGCTTGGTCCTTTCCTCCTGGCGAGTTGTAGACCTGATGTTGGTGCTGGTCCCTGGCTCCTAGTGTGCCTCCGTGATGATAGGTCACTGAGGGACTGGTGTCTCTGCATTAAAAAATTTCTTCATGGTCGCAGGTAGCTGAAGGTTGCCCGGTTCTCTACCACTCTGTGGCTGGGAAAATTCCCTTCCACATCAATGAGGGCGTAAAGATGAGATGAGACGTCAGTTTCGGTACTTGGTATCTTTTATTGATAATAGTATTAATATCACAGTACGAGTCACTAGGGCTCGGTATAGATGGTAAGTCGATGGTAAGTTGTTGCTGAGTGATTTCCTCCTCCATCTGACCGGGGTATAAGTACAGGTACCCGGCAGGTGGACTGGGTGCCCATGTGACCGGAAGTAGATGTAACAGTGGTTTTCATTGGATAATATACATTTGACATTTGATTGGATTTTTATATATTCATGGCTTTAACATGTGGCGTGCGCTGGACCGCGGGTGGGGAGCCTGGGTCCAGTGCATTATGGGCAATAGATTACATAATAAGTAGCATGCACACGTGGGGGCTTTGTCGCCCACCTCCAGGTGGCCTCCAGCCGGCTTAAGTGGCTTGGCGGTGCCGCACTGATTAAGGGTGTCCAGGTTATAGTTTTGTTTTATGTGTTGACAGTTAATCCTTGGGGTCAACATATAGTTCATTTGTTTGTGTATAGGTGACCGGTCGGTGCCTCGTCGTCTGGAGGGGCTGACAGTTACCTATTGTCCATGGGATAAGGGTTTGCTTGTGATCTATGGATTAGTTATATATGGGGGCTAGTTAGGCTTGGCTTAATGAGTAATAGGTATGTCTGTCGTCTAGGTGTACTTTGATGGACATATGGATTGAAAATATGCATAAAGTATTGTGCGTATTACAAATAATAATAAATATGAATATTAATAATCATAAATCATAATTATGACGTAATATGACGTAATATGACGTAATACAATTGATGAAGGTATAATAAGGGGTTTTGTGGCGTGACACTGTGTCTACTAGACTGGGGATGTTGGTATCTTTGAATTGTAGATCTATATTGCCATTGACCATGTTGATAAACAAAACACTCTGCTCACCTTCTTCCATGTGTAGGTCGGGGAGTGGTGGGGGGACGACTTCCAGGGTAGCTTGGACGTCGGCAGGTTTCCCACACACGGGTGCAGCGTTGTGGATCGTCTGTGGGTCATGTGGCATGATGTCGATAGGCGATGCTGTGTCTTCTGTGGTGGAGATTGATTTGTCATCCTGATGAGGCCTATCCATAGGATGACAATCTAGTTTCCCGTCGTCTTGGCGATTTTACTCATCATGGTGGCGAGCTGCGCCATGGTGTACTGTGGAGTGGGGTTTTGTGGCGTTGGTTGTAGTTGTAGTTGTTGTTGTTGCTGTGGCCATTGTTGTTGTTGTTGTCGTTGTGGCCATTGTTGTTGTTGTTGTGGTGGCTGCCATGACTGCTGTTGTGGTTGCCAGCTCTGTTGTCGTTGTTGTTGTGTCTGGATGAGCTTGAAGTGGTGAGGAGGTAGGGAACCCATTTGAAGGAGGGTTATGATGTCTTTGGGTCCCCCTTTGAATCGGTGAGTTGGAGGAATGAGGCCTAGCGCTCGTGCCTTCTTGATGTTAGGCACGAAGTTGATGTCATAGTCCTCTCTCCTCACCCTATAGTTGGGTGGTAATGCAAAGTCAGTTGATGGAGGTTGTTGGGTAGCTGTAGCTGCGTGTTTGTGGTAGGTGGGTTTAGGTTTACCACCTCCCATAGCAGATACAGTATGCTCCGTCTCCATGACCTCTTGTTGCTTCTGGAGAATGTCTCTTAATTTGCTGAGCTCCCTGTCTTTTTCCCTTAATTGAGCAGCTACGACTGGATCTAGAGCGTTGCTGGATAGGGATGACATTTTATGTGAGGGGCCTTTCTTGTAGAGGTAGGCGGACCTGAGAGCTTTGGAGCGAGAGGTCCATGTGGTTGGGCTCTCTACTCTAATAGCCTCTCAGTAGTCCTCGTTGAGAATGGTGGCTACCTGGATGATGGCAGCCTCTACATCCACACCCTTGTTTTGGAAGTGTGTGTTGGCATCCTTCAGTCATTCTTCCATTGTGTGTAGAGTGGGGTCAAATGAGGTCAATGTTAATAGTTTGATGTCGTTTTCGACATCCTTGAAGTGGTCTATGAGGCCTTTCTTTATGAGGTCATAATCGTCTTGGGTACTGGTGGGCTGCATGCTGTACCACTCGTACGCTGGTCCGGCCAGATAAAACGCACAAGTGACGTGTATGTGGTGATCTTCCTGGGGGTATTTAATTCTGACGAATCGTTCTAGGGCGGTAAACCATTTTCTGGTGCTCATTTTAATGTCAGGTTTTGAGAACTTGACTGGTTCTCGGATGGGATACTTGTTGGCTTTAGAAATGGCGCTAGCTAGGTTGCTAATCGACTTGTCATTCTGATTTTGGGATTTCTCACTGTAGACTGCGAGATCAGCTTTAAGTCTTTCTAGCTCTGCCTTGGTGGCCACTAGTTGTGTATCTAATTGTTTTGATATCCTATCGTCTAGTTCTCGTTGTTTTTCTGCTTCTACCTGATCGTCACCTCCGGCCATGTTGACTGTGGGTTCAACACGAGTGGGAGTGGTGGGTGGGGTAGTGATTTCTATAGGTATAATAGGCACAGTGTTTATAAGCTGTGTTGGTATAAAATGTCTTACTGTGTCCTTGTAGATGCAGGAGGTGGACTTGATGAAGTGCTTGTTGGTGCTAGGTCCTTTCCTCCTGGTGGGTTGCAGACCTGATGTTGATGCTGGTCCCTGGCTCCTAGTGTGCCTCCGTGATGATAGGTCACTGAGGGACTGGTGTCTCTGCATTAAAAAATTTCTTCATCGTAGCAGGTAGCTGAAAGTTGCCCGGTTCTCTACCACTCTGTGGCTGGGGAAAATCCCTTCCACATCAATGAGGGGCGTAAAGATGAGCGATGAGACGTCAGATGTAGTACTTAGTATCTTTTATTAATAATAATATCAATATCAGAGTACCAGTCACTAGGGCTCAGTATAGATGTTACTTATGGTAGTTACTGAGATGGTTACTGATTTCCCTCTAGCTGACCTGGGCTTAAGTACAGGTGCCCGGCAGGTAGAGGGGGAGCCCATGTGACCGGAAGTAGATGTAACAGTGGTTTTCATTGGATAATATACATTTGACATTTGATTGGATAATTATACAGTAAAACTTCGTTATTACAAACTCTGTTACAACGAATTTTGTTTATAACGAACATATCAGCAAGGACATGATTTTCTCCTATACATTTCTTTAGTAAGAAAACCCCTCTATAACGAGGTACTGATGCTATAACTCGTTTATAACGAAGTAAAATTTGACTTTCAGAAGTATAATTCAGGTGATTGAGAGGGCCTCAGTCCCTTGAACTCTGGTCAGGGGGTGAGGGAAACCCTGTCTTTGAACTCCGACCACTGGTTAGGGGAGTGAGGGGACCTCAGTCCCTTGAACTCCGACCACTGGTCAGTTGAGTCAGGGGACCTCAGTCTTTGAACTCCAACTTCTGGTCATGGGAGTGAAGGCACCTCTCTCTTTGAACTCCGACCACTGGTCAGAGGAGCGAGGGGACCTCTGTCTTTGAACTCCGACCACCCTACTTGTCTTGCCGCCTCCACACCCCCACACCTCCGACCACCATGCCCAACTCGTTGTCTTGCCGCCTCCACACCTCCGCCCCATGTCCCCCTAGAACCTACTTAGACAGATGGTACTATAACCTTAAATTCAACACAGCGACATGGACCAGGAGGAATAAATTAAGATTGTGATGGTGGTCATTGGCCAAGTCTTAAATTCGATATGGCGACATGACCATTTATTGAAATCGATATGGTAGCATTTCCACTTATTAGAATTGACAGGGGAGATGGGGACATGGGGACCCCCCTCCCCACCTCTCCCCCATCAAGGTCTCCACAAATACTGAATTTGGTTACTATGAAATTCGTTTACAACAAAATAATCTTGCTGGTAATAGGGTGTTTGTAATAACGAAGTTTTACTGTATATTCATGGCTTTAACGTATGGCGTGCGCTGGACCGCGGGTGGGGAGCCGGTGTCCAGTGCATTATGGGTAATAGATTACATAATAGGTAGCATGCACACGTGGAAGCTTTGTCGCCCGCCTCCAGGTGGCCTCCAGCCAGCTCTATTGGCCCGGTGGTGCGATACTGATGAAGGTGTACAGATTATAGCATTGTTTGTGTGTTGACAGTTAATCCTTGGGGTCAACATATAGTTCACTTGTTTGTGTGTAGATAAGCGGTCGGTGCCTCGGTGTCTGGAGGGCCGACCGTTACCTTTGTATAGGGGGATAAGGGTTTGCTTGTGATCTATGGATTAATTATGCATGGGGGAAAGCTTGGCTTGGCTAAGTGAGAAATAGATATGTCTGACGTCTAGGTGTACTTTGATGGACATATGGATTGAAAATATGTATAAAGTATTGTGCGTATTACAAATAATAATAAATATGAATATTAATAATCATAAATCATAACTATGAAGTAATATGACGTAATATTATGTAATACAATTGATGACGGTAAAATAAGGGGTTTTGTGGCGTGATGGAGGGGGGGGGTCAAAGGGGGGGGGGCTAGTAAATGTAGGAGCCGGGGGGGGGAGGTTGGTAATGAAAAACCTGCCTTCAGTGGAGGCGGGTGGAAAAAAGAAAAACTGCCGTTCAGTGGAAGGGGGGGAGGGGTTGCTGGAAAATCCTCCATGCTAGAGGGGGGGGCTGGGGTCAAAATTAAATATGGTCCATTTAAATAGGCCTACTCGCGATCATGCGTGATTCGGGCCATTCAAATATTACAGGGGGGAGTGGGGTCAAGCTCAGTGTTACATAACATTCTTTAAAAACTTGTTGAGGCCAAATGGGATTTTATAATTGATATTATTGTAGACTATTTGGATGAATTCTGTCCACTGCGAGAGATAAGTTTTAAAGACTATGGTAATGATTGGTTTAATGATGAAATTCTGGGACTTGTTAATCTTAGAAGAGATAATTTGATTCACTTTTGACATACGGAAGATAATGAATACCTTGCTGAGTCTAAAATTCAAAAGACCACAGATTTCTTGTGTGAAAATAAAAGCAAAATCAAATTTATTTAAGGAAAAGCTTGAAGAAAGTAGAGGTAATCATATAAGATTCTGGAAATATGTGAATGGGCTGTTAAAATCTAAGACAGAGGTGAACATGCCGAGGTTATTTGATCACCCTAGTCCTGATCGTTCCTGGACCGTCCCCACAGTGGACGGTTGCATAACCTGACCACAGCTCTCTATCAGCTGGAGGGGGCTGCAGGGGGGCTGGAGGAGGCTGGGAGAACCATAACATATGGAAGGCCGGAGCGCCATAGTCTTTGCCATTTGCCAATTGCCAATTGCCAATTGCTATTTAACGGCCATGTTTGTTCTCGGACATTAGAAACTCGGACATTTGTGGGGGTGGAGCTCTGGTTCTGTCCAGATAGTCCAGGTGCCAAAGTCCTTCTTTTAACCTGACCACAATGTATTTTATTAATTCTGAGTGAGCCCAGAGATTAGGCTACATTTAAAAGAAAATAGTCCAGGTGCCGAAGTGCCTTTTCTAGCCTCACCACCACACATTTTATTAAATCTTTAGATGCACCTTACACAATTGTTATTCAAAGTAAAATATAGCATATATATCTGGGATTTTGTCCAGATAGTCCAGGTGCAAAGTGCTGTTTTTAGCCTAGCCACAATGTATTTCATTAATTCTGGGAGGGCCCAGAGATTGTAGTTTTATCAGACTAGGCCAAATTTGAAAAAGACAAGAGTAGTCCAGGTGCCAAAGTACTTTTTCTAGCCTAAACACAATGTATTCTAATAATTCTTGGAGGGCCCCGTAGCTAAAAATTAGGTAAGCGAGACCAAACGCAGGGTCAGATTGCTAAATATCCCATTTTTAGCTACCCTATCCCTTGTTTGGCCTCGCTTACCCAATTATTAGCTATCTGACCCCTCGTTCAGCCTCTCCCACCCCATTTTTAGCTACCTAACCCCTTGTTTTGCCTCTTTTACCCAATTCTTAGCCATCTGACTCCTTGTTTGGCCTCGGTTACTCAATTCTTAGCTATCTGAGCCCTTGTTTGGCCTCACCCTACCCATTTTTAGCCTTATTTGGCCTCTCTTGCCCAATTCTTAGCTATCTGACCCCTCGTCCACCTTTTTTTTAGCTTCCTGACTCCTCGTTTGGCCTCTCCCACTACATATTTAGCTATCTGACCTTTGGTTTGGCCTCTCCCTCCCCATATTTAGCTATCTGACCCCTTGTTTCACATTTCACATCCCAGATTTTGTCATATCACCAAACCTCCCTGCCCTTCTCCGAACCCACTTATGGCTGTCCCCACTCTTTCACAAGGGTGTCTGGTCCCTCATTTGGCCTTTTCCACCCAAGTTTTAACTACCTGACCCCTCATTTGGCCTATCTAACCCAATTCTTAGCTATCTGACCCCTTGTTTGGCCTCGCCTACCCCATTTTTAGCCCAAACAAGGACCTGATGACCCCAGCGATGGCTGTGCGAGCACAAACAAGGGCCTGGTGACTGCAGCAATGGCTGTGCGAGCCCATACAAGGGCCTGGTGACCCCAGCAAGGGCTGTGTGAGCCCATACGAGGGCCTGATGACCCCAGCGATGGCTGTGCAAGCCCAAACAAGGGCCTGGTGACCCCAGCGAGGGCTGTGCAAGCCAAACAATAGCCTGATGACCCCAACGATGGCTGTACGAGCCTATAGGAGGGCCTGGTGAACCTAGCCAGGAGTGTGCGAGCCCATACAAGGGCCTGATTTTCTTTTTTTAAAGTGTTTTTATTAAGGAATACAGTTATTATGTAAATTCATAATCTGCCTCTGGACTCGGCAATGTCGTTATGCTGTCCAGGCCTTCTAATGGTTATAATTGCTATCTGACTAATTGTGTAATGGCGTCTTATAATCTTACATTTCGACAATAAAAAAAAACCAAAAGAGTAATGAATCTTTGTTGTCGTTTGATGAGGGATGCGATGAGGATGAGTTACATATAGAAACAATTCAATTTACATGTATGAACATGTAATACAATGTGAAATTCAACATGTCGTAAGGTGGCAACAATATTCCATATTATATAGAATAAGTGCATTTTAAGAATACAAGGCAATCAAATAATGTAAGGAGAGCAATATAGATACACATGAGATACTTAAATCATTACATGTATCAAATTAATTAACCAGTCAATCAACCAATCAATCAACTAATCAATTGATTCCACACATGAGCGAACTGAGATGTCATCCTTAGACCATGACCATATAATGGTCATTTACATAGCAATGAGGATAGTCTTTTTTTATCTTCTCCTTAAAAACATTCTTTTTTCCAATAGAGTATAGGCAGTTTTTAGCTTATTCCATCTTCTGATGGCCTCTCTATGGAAACTTTGATGTACAATTGGATTTCTTGATATTTTCTGTACATAAAGAAGACCATTTGCCAGTCTTGTATGTCTGGGCCTAACATCCATATATGCAGGTATATGATTGTCTAATATTATAAGCATATGTCAACAAATATATTCATGTCGCTGACAGATGACGATGACACAGATGTACACTTGCCTTTGACCCAGCACAACCGGGAGGCCATATTTATATGGGCCCTGGTGGCGCCCCCACCTGGCAGTGGTGGATATAGGAACTACTGTTTGCCGCCTCCCTGAATATAACCGGATACTACCATACTAGTATCCAACCCGTATATCTCTTCTATATGTTAGAGGGATACAGCCACTCATATTCTGCATTTGTACAGTAGTATACAGTGGATTTTCTTCCAATTTAACCTTATAAATTATTCTCAAGGCTTTGTTTCCCTTTCAAACGTGCCCTTACGATTATCCCAAATAATATCACCATAGTCGAAAATAGGTATGACTTTACTTTTAAATAATTTCAGTGCTCCATGAACATCCAAATACTTTCTGATTTTAGCCATTTGAATTACCCTAAAGTTAGCATTATTTTTTGTGTTTTTTCTCTGTTTTTCAAAAGTTAACGTATCATCTATTGTTATGCCCAAATAATTAAATTCATTTACTTTCTCTAGTACTTGCCCATCTAACTGTATTCTATCTTCTTGTAAATTTTGTAAGGGAGGCTTATGTCCAAAATTCATCCATTTTTGTCTTATCTTTGTTAATTGTTAGTAGGTTATTTTTACACCAATTACTGACCGCAGGGACAAGGGTTTGGAGATCCTCAATCCTATTTACAGTCATAGCTGCATCATCAGCGTATAATACAGTTTTACATAAGTCAGAACAATTTGGTAAATTATTTATATATAATGTAAACAGGATAGGGCCCAATATGGATCCTTGGGGGACACCATATTTTACAGGTTTAACTTGTGAAAAGTTATTATTAGCTAACACTCTTTGTGTTCTGCTCGAAAGATAGCTTAGGAACCGCCTGCAGGAATTTTGTGTAAGACCAATATTTTTTAATTTATTAATTAATAGAGGGTGTGAGACTGTATCAAATTCCTTGGAATAATCCAAAAAGAGGCTAAATGATTCTAAATTATTATCAATGTCATCATAAATATCATTTAAAAAAGTTGAAGTTCCAGTTAAAGTCGATCTACCAGGCCTAAATCCATGTTGTGCAGAATGCATTATATTTTTGTCCTGCAAGAAGGTTCTTAATCTATTCGCCATTACTTTTTCAAATAATTTACCAGGTAATGGCAGCAAACTTATAGGTCTAAGGTTAGTAACTAGCTTACGATTTCCCTTTTTGGGTATTGGCATGACTGTGGCAATTTTCCATAGATTTGGAAAGCAATTCCTCCTTCTGCACTCATTAAAAATAAAAGTTAATTTCTCAGGAGCACAGGCGCAGGCTATCTTAAATATGAATGCTTTCACATCCTTAACATTAGATGATTTAGTACAATCAATTTTTTTCACAAATTGTAGTATCTCCTTATTGCTAAAGGGGACATCTAATAGTTCAACATCATCTGGATTATCATCGTCCATATGGGGGATCACAATAGGGGGGTGTTGCAGCGCAAGCTTCTCCCCTATTTCGAGAAATAATTATAAATATAATTAGCAACCTCATTGGTACTAATATCCAAGGGGGTATCACTATCAACGAGCTTAATCATGACCGATTTCCCTTTTTTGGGTAACAATTTCTCAATGGCAGCCCAAAAGGCCTTAGAGTTTTTATGTTTTTTATCAATTAGGGTATCAATTATCCTTTTTTTGCTGAGAAAAGAGGCCATCTCCTCATGTATAATTAGCTTAGTCCTATGAAATCTATTGAGCATTTTATCCCTTTGTCTCATTAAATCTAAAACATCAGGTGTTAACCATTCTTCAGTATGTACTGGAATCGTCATATTACGCAGGGGGGCTGAGTTCTCCAAGGCAGCGTGTATATTTTTCAACAAGATTAACCATAATTTATCTGGGTGAAGGGAGTTATTAAAACCTGTCCAGTCAGCATTAATATATCTTGTAAAAAAAATCGTCCTTATTAAATTTTGTATAAGACCTAGCTCGAATTTGTTTCTTTTCAATCTTAATGGATTTATGCTTAAAGGTTATATATATGGGATAATCGTCACTGTAATTTAGATTAAGGACTCTCAGCACCCATATTGCACTAAAACGGTTTTGAGGGTTTAATTCCAAGTACATGTATTACACCTCTACATATCATACATCATTTGAACCATCTATAATACTTTTATCAAATTCCTTCCATTATTTGGAATTTTTGTCACTGTGGAACGTGAATGGAACAAAAACGTTCCTTTTTATCTTCTTTTCATTTCAACATCATCATGGGATGGAAAATGGACATAATTCTTAGGTTTAACTATTTGAAACTGATATTGATGTCAATACCTGGGGTCCTTTTTTTCCTTTTCTTGATATTCCTATTATTAAGGCCTACAGAGCTCTTCAAAGTTGCATAGTTACTAAAAAATGGTAAAAATAGCTATTTACCCCTATTATCACCCACTCTTAAGCTAACTATGCAACTTTGAAGAGCTCTGTAGGCCTTAATAATTGGAATATCAGGAAAAGAAAAAAAAGGACCCCAGGTATAGACATGAATTTTAGTTTTCAATTGAGAAATTCAAGAATTTAATCCAATTTTCATCCCATAATGCTGTTGGAAAAAAAAGAGGCTGAAAATGGAACGTTTTTGTTCCATCCACATTCCATGGCTACTAAAATGAGAAATAATCGAAGCAATTTGATAAAGCTAATATAGATGGTTCAATTGATGTATAATATGTACAGGTTTAACACATTTCCTTGGAACTATATCCCCCAAACTGTTTCAATTCAATTTGGGTGCTGAGAGTCCTTAATGGTGCCAAAACTATTGTAGGGGCACGAATAATACGTGTACATATAGGTCCGTGGAGTCAGAGCGGGAAGTGCCTCCAACGGACACTAGGTGGCAACACCTACGCCATGTCCTTTCGGTTATCCGGTAGCGGAGCCAGGCAGGGCACTCCAGACGGCGCTACAGAGGGGTGCCACGTCGACACTGCTTGGTCCGCGCTCAGGGTATATAAGAGGCCGAGGTTGGCTACCTCAGGGAGTTCGTCCCAGGACGAGCTCTGACCCACACCTTTCGTACCTTCGCTTTGATAGGGGCACCTACACCCCTCCCACACTATGGCTCCTGCACCAGCCATGCTGGCTCAGGGCCTGACTGTCCGGTATTGCTAAACTTCGAACTATCGATAGAATCCTGTGTGTCTTCAAATGGTTAAAAGACCAAGTGAACCGAGTAGAAACCTTTGTGTACTTTTGAGGCTGTGATCGAATAAAAACCTGTTGCATTCGAACCGAATTTGGAACCTGTGTTCGCGTTATACGTAAATGAAACCCCTACATTGGTGCCGTGACCAGTTCGGGTGAAACACAGAATAGCACAGTCGGTTCGGGTGAACATGGCTGAACAGGCAAAGGGTGGAGCGTCCCTTCACCCTATTTCATGTCCGGATCCGCAGGTGGTAGCAGCCCTTGAGAAACACTATGGGCCAAGCCGTTCGAGTTCGACACCAGAACCAAGGAGAGGCAATCCTGATTCTATTCGAAAGGATCTGGGGTCAAACCTGGAGGATTCTTTGTTCGAGACTGGCGGTTCGAAGAGGCACATTGCTCCCATGCCAACACAGGGCATGAGCATGCTGCATGCTGAACGACACCAACGGCAAGAGGTGACACGCCGTCACTTCGCCGAAGAGAAGAATCGATTCGAGGAAGCAAGGATTGCAGAGATGGACAGGATGAACGCGGAGTTTGAAGCCTTGAGTCATCGGTTAGTACAGCTCCGAAACAAGAATGAAGAGTTGGACGGGGCAACAATGGAGAAGCAGAACCACTTAGACACAACAAAGGCAGAACTGGAACATATGGAAGACCAGTTCTCTCATCAGCAGAATGTCTTGCGGCGACATACTGAGGTTCTTGAACAGCATCAGGATAAGACCGTACAAGAATCGGACGAGCTCCATGATACGATACGAGAGGCAACCAAAGCAATGATAGAAGAACAGGATCGTCTGGTCCGGGAACTGAAAGATTTACAGTTGAAACGAGAGAAGGAGTCAACTCGAAGTGGCCATTCGGGGTTCGATCATGTCAATGGTGGCATCTACAACTCGGCGTCTGGTGGGGGTGGTGCTACTACCTCATCCGGAGGGAGACCGAAGCGGGTGACCATTGATGCAGGTGATTCGGATGAGAGGTCGTCACGGCGTGAACAACCCCCCCAGCCGGTCGAGCTCTCGAGAGAGGCCAAGCCGTTTCGGTTCGAATGATAGATCTTCGAGATCTGATCCGAACGAGCATTCGAGTGGCCCCACAAGGAGGTCAGGGAGATCTCCTACAAATGCAGGTAGACGAGTCTCTCGACGCGAATCAATGTCCCCTGGGATGAAATTGATTTACGATTCGAACCCCTGCATTGCTGAGATGGGAGTTGACTGTGTTAGCAGACAGGCTGATAATGCTGATATCGTTGATTGGAGCATTGAGCAGTCTCATCTGTTGCACAGAGACAACCACAATGCTGCTAGACGCACTGCAAGCACTCCGGTTCCGTTCACAGGCAGACAGCCATGGCAGGACTGGTTTGCAGACTTCATGGACGATATGAGGTATAATCGGTGGTCAGAGCAGGAATCGTTGGACGAGCTTCTTCGGGCATTGCGAAATGGCCCCGGCAAGCTAGCTGTTTCGAGATGGAGAACGATGCATGGTGCCGGATCGTTTACCCAATTGGTGGAATGCGCCAGTTATCTGATCGGTAATGTGGGTAATGAGGATCCGCTTCGGTTGTTTCGAAAAAGGACTCAGAAACCAAATGAGTCTCACCATGTGTTTGGTCTAGAATTGCAAGCTCTCTTACAAAGGGCTAGACCATGATGGCAGTTGGATGACCCACAGTTCCTAGATGATTTGTTCTCGCAATTCATTGAGGGATTAAGGGATTCTGATGAACGGACCGCAGCATGTGATAGTTGGAAAGCTGGAACTTCTCTTACCGATTTGTTCATGGCCATAGAAGACTATGACAGAAAACGGCATCTGCTATCTTCGAGAGTACTTTCGAGAACTTCCAGTATGGTACAAGACCCACCAGCCTCTGATACAGAGGAAGGTGATTCTGAAAGGGAGGAGGAGATTGGCGCAGTTGCTCAAAAGAACAGCGGCAAATCTTATTCCAATTCGAATTCGAAGCGCTATCCGAAGGCTGACAGGAAAACACCCCCTGTGACCCCAGGAGCTACCAGCGCACCTTCGACTACATCCTCCCAGTTCTATGGAAGAACTCTTGTTAAGGTTGACTGACTTGATGTCTGGAAACCAGCAATCAGCAGGGAGGAATTCGAAGCCAAGAGTGGACAAGACCACTAGGAAGTGTTACAGGTGTCAGGCCCTGGGACACTTTGCAGCAGAATGCCCAGCCGAGAAGCCGGTACCAAAGCCTGAGGAGAAGAAAACGGAAAACTAGAGGGGGTTGCTCGGGATGGCAATGTAGTGACCCCTAAGGTGAATGAAAGCCAGCTTATCACCAGCGGTGCAAGCGAGGAAGTCCGAGGTGCAGTAGAGATTGGAAGCTTAGGGGAGGGGCCTGATCAGTCCCCTCTAAGTATGTCCAATGAACCCAGAGAAGTAGACATCCGAGAAGGAAGTACTGGGGAAGCGGCAAATTGGATACAGGAGCTGGAAGTAGTCAGCAGTGCCCGATTGTCCCCGGATCATCCCTGTTTGAAACACTTGAAACGACGGGGGTAGATCTTGGTGTCACTAAGGATTTCGAACGCTTCACCGTCAACCCATCACCACTGGATGGGAAGAGGTGGTATTTGACTGTAGCAGTGAAGGGAAGGTCTGCGGAATTTCTAGTGGATACTGGGGCTAGTCGCTCCATGATCTCCAAGAGATTCCATGACCTTGTAGCCGATGAACCAGATAACTTCACAACGAGGGTAAAAGCTCATTCGGCCGACGGTAGCTGCATGCAGACGTTTGGTAAAGCGTTTTTCGAAGTCAATATAGGTGGACAGGATTATCTCCTGTCGCCTACTATTGCTGATCTGAGTGATGATGGCATCATCGGATTAGATTTCGCTGCGTTGTACGGGGCAATGTTGGAACCTTGTAGGGGGATGTTGAAGATAGAACATCCGTACAAGGTGGCCGTGCAATGCGTGTTGAGGAAGGTATCTTCTGTAGCCTCGGTGGTACAGACGGTTAAGATACCCCCAGGACAGACATGTGATGTGCTGTTTTCGAGTGACAGTATCTTCCGAGATCAAATGGCGGTGGTTGAACCCGATGTGGTGAGACTTGCATCCATTGGACTCGAGAGTGCAGATACTTTCGTAGGCAGTGGCAGCCGGAATTTGATTCCTATTTCGAATCCTGGTGGTGAAGTCCGTTATCTGATGAAAGGTACTCCCGTGGGGCAGGTGATCGTTGCACAGGCAAGCACCAGTATACTCTCAGAAGATACCAAACCGAACCTTGAAGGGATGTTCGATTTGCGTCCGGAACTCCAGAAGTTGGTGGACGATTCGAGCATGGTGATGGGGGAACAGAAAGATCAGTTGAGACGGGTATTGGTGGAATATGATGCAGCCTTCGGGGAGCCCACTGGTTTGGGGCGAACTGATATGGTGCTACATTCCATTCATACAGATGAAGCTGTACCTTTCAAAATCCCTTACAGACGCCTACCTTTGAAGAAGAAATTGATGGCCGAGAAGGAAATCGCTGATCAGCTGAGATTAGGGGTGATTGTTCCCAGCACTAGCCCCTGGTCCAGTCCTGTTCAGATGGTGACTAAGAAAGACGGCACAATTCGCTTCTGTATCGATTATCGAAAATTGAATGGTTGTACAAAGAAAAACTCCTATCCTCTTCCCCGTATAGACGAGACTATTGATTCCCTGGGCGGAAACCAATGGTTCTGTACGCTGGATTTGCAATCCAGATACTGGCAGGTTGGAATGAAGGAGGAGGATCAGGAAAAGACAGCCTTTTCAAGCCATGTCGGTCTTTTCCAGTACAATGTGATGCCGTTCGGATTGTGTAACGCCCCTGCAACATTCGAAGCCATGATGGAATCTCTGTTGAGTGATCTGTTGTGGAAGGAGTGTTTGGTGTACCTGGACGACGTAATTGTCTTTGGGAAGACCTTCGAATCATGCCTGGCTACTCTAGTCAAAATTTTCGAGAGGTTGATAACCAATGGTTTGAAATTGAAACCAAAGAAGTGTCACCTATTTAGGACTTCAATTAACTATCTCGGTCGGATAATATCCACTGAGGGAGTTAAGGCAGATCCTGAGAAACTAGATGTTGTGTCGGAATGGGAAAAGCCGGAAGGACCTAAAGACATACGGTCCTTTCTTGGCTTCTGTAGTTACTACAGGGACTTCCTACCAGGGCATGCCAGAATAGCTCAGCCTATGCAGGCTCTAGCTCACTGGACTCCGGGTAGAAGGAAGGAGCCTTTCCCATGGGGTCCGGAACAAGATCTAGCATTCGAAGCCGTGAAGAACCTATTTCGAACCACCCCAGTTTTGAAATATCCAACAGCTGATGGACATTTCATACTGGACACTGACGCCAGTAACGACAGTATAGGTGCTGCTCTGTCCCAGATGCAAGAGGGGATAGAAGTGCCACTGGCTCGTTAGTAATACCCTCAATAAGGCCCAGAGGAATTACTGTACCACTAAGCGCGAATTGTTGGTGGTAGTGGTATATACAAAGAAGTTTAAGCACTTCCTTTGGGGAGGTGACTTTACTTTACGGACAGATCACTCCTCCTTAAGGTGGCTGCTGAACTTAAAGGAAGCAGAAGGAATGATCGGTCGATGGCTGACCCATTTGTCCGAGTTCGGGTTGGAAAATAGCCAAATCCAACATAGAGCAGGGAGCAAGCATATCAATGCTGATGCCCTTTCGAGAAGACCCATACGGAAATGTTCTAGAATGGATTGTAATGATTGTGGAGCCCATAACGCTGTAATAGCTGGAGTTTGAATGCTGTATGATGTAGGACATTCTAAAGCAATGGAATGGTCCACGGAAACTATCAGGCAATTCCAGAAGGGTGATGCTGTCATGTCAAGACTAATAGAACAGGTCTCCAGTGGTGCCCAACCACAAAGACCAACCATTTCGATTGAGAACCGGGAAATGAGACAACTACTTGCTCAATGGTCTGAGCTAACTGTTGTTGACGGTATCTTATGTAGGTGGAAGATAACACCATACAAGACCAAACTTCGGCAAATCGTGATACCCACAGCTATGCGACGGGATATCATGTATTTCGTACACGGGCACCAGACCAGTGGACATTTTGGAAAGAAGCGCTCCCTTGCACGACTCTCCAGACGGTATTACTGGCCTGGCATGAGTAAAGATCTGCTTAGGTGGATCTCTACTTGTCCAGATTGTTGTCTGAATAAACCAGGTGAAGGCCTGGGGAAATTGCCACTAACTCAAGAGCTTTGGGGAGTTAGATTTGCACGCATAGCGGTTGATATCATTAGTGGCCTTAAAACCACTCCTGATGGAAACACGTGCATGATGGTGATCTCTGACTACTATTCGAAGTACACTAGAGTGTTCCCTCTGAAGGATCATAAGGCCCATACATGTGCTCGTGCATTTGTAAAAGGCTGGGTGCTTCATCTAGGCGTGCCCTTGATGTTGCATAGTGATCAAGGCAGAGAATTCGAATCCGAGTTATGGGCAGCAATGTGCCATAACCTGGCTATATGCAAAACAAGAACGAATCCGTACAGGCCTCAGTCGGATGGTCAAGTAGAAAGGTTCAACAGAACCTTGATACAAGTCCTGAAGCCTCTGGTCAACAGTCAGATGGATGATTGGGACGAGCAATGCGAGTTTGTGGTACATGCTTATAATAGTACGGTGCATGCTTCCACCGGTTGTTCCCCCAATCTGTTAGTATTCGGAGAGGACTTGATTATGCCTGCTGACTTGGTGTTTGGCGTAGCTGGGATAAACACTGAAATACCCTATCAGGTGATGTTCGTGGAGGCATTGAGGGATCAATTCAAGTCCGCATACGAGATGGTTCGATGTGAGCTAAGCAAATCTGCTTCATGGCAAAAAGTGGGCTATGACGTGGGTTTGAAACTTAGGTCCTTTCGAGTAGGGGATGAAGTAGTTAGGCTACACGACCCCCTACAGCAGCTGAAGCTGTCACCCAACTGGGATGGTCCATTTACTGTGGTTCGGATTGTTTCAGAATCTACAGTGGTGATCAAATCCTTGTTGGGACGCTTGTATAAATCCAATGTAGCTCGTCTACGTCGGTGGCAGGGTGATGCTTCAGCGCATTCGAAGTCAGGGGAGCATTCGAAGTCAGGTGACACTGAGCGGAGAGCGACCACCCCGGAACGACGTGGTCCTGGTAGACCTAGGAAACTAGTTATACCCTCAGATGAGAAAAAACCTATGCCTCCTGGTATTGGTAAATTAGAGAGGGGCCGGGGTAGGCCTAAAAAAAATTTACCAATTCGAGCTTCCAGCAAGAAGGATAAAAAATGCGTAAAAAAAGTCTCGGCAAATGAAGGTCTGAAGGGGAGGAGGGCTGTCCAATTGACTACTGGACATCCTGTCCAATCTTCCCGGACGACCAGGTCTAAAGAACCCAAGGTAGGGTTAAGGCGCAGTCCACGGCATGGCCAAGGGACTGCTGTGACCTAATTTGTATACACAACAAGAAGTTTCGATCCCATGATGGTAGTACAGACCTAATTGCTGTCGAGTGAGCAGAACTAGGGCGGGTGCTGATTGTGAATGTCCCCGAGGGTGGCAGACGGATCTATCCGGCGGGTATTCTTATGTTACCCGTAATGACATTTGCCTACACTCCTGAAGAATTCATGATTAGTGGTACCCATGGTTCTGTGGAACTGACTCAATAAGGATTACACTCCGGTGAGCTACCCATTCGACCAGTGGCGGGAAACGCGAGCGTCTCCCGCTGCGTTATCCGTTAGAAAAGGGCTATCCGGTGAGGCGTGAACGCTGATTGGTTGACCTCTGCTCCCGCGGCGGGCGTGGCGAAACGAGACAAGAAGGGCGGCCGCCATATTGGATCAGCGCCAAGAAGACGCGCGGACGCTGCAGGGCAAAGGAGGAGGAAGAGGGGTCTTGTTACCGACCAAAAGTCTCCAAAACCACATCATAACACGCGCCAACCTGGTTAGTTCCCGCTCATAGTGTCATTTGGACACGCGGAGCTTCGTACTCCGCAATATCTTTGATTTAAACTTCGTTTTCGTGGAAAACATTCAACTTCGATGGAGGAGCAGTACACCCCCGGTGAGGGCCTCCAGTCCGACGAGCTGGATCTGTTCGGGATGGATGATGGCCAATTCGATAATGCTCCGGAATCGGATTATGAATCCGCCTCCGAATCCACCGGGAGTGCGATTACCGTCCGTGTGGCGGGGATCGGCTCCTATGCGACGGCTGGGCAGGATGCCGTGGCCATGCCACCTCCAGCGACAGTCAACATGGGGCCGTTGCCGTGGCGCAACACCCAAAACGTGTAGCTTCGAAGGACATTGACAATTCCACATCCACGCGGCTCAACGCAGCAGGTGATTCGGAGGAAGACGACATGCCGGAGCTAGAGGAGGTGAGTCAGAAATTGCCCATTCAAGCAGTGTCTGACGAAGAGATGGAAGACTTCGTACGAAAATCGCTGGCCCAGCAACAACTTATGGAGGTGCTGGAGTGTGATCCGCCATTCGACACCTCGCTGCAGCTCCATTCCACACTCATGGCGATGGTACTGGACAAGCTGGAAGAACACGAGTTCTACCACCACGAGGGGAGATGGCTAGAGAGCTACGAGGGAGCCATTCGGGGTGCCTACAAGAACGAAATCTTCGGACAGATCCTACTGAGATGTGGTACGAACTTTCGAAATCTCCAACGAGGTAAACAAATGGAGGAATCGGTGCCCACGAGTACGAAGGGGAAGAAAAAGAAACTTACCAAAACCCGAGGTAGTCGTAAAACTTCCAATTCGAGTACCCCTCCAGCTACTCCGTCCATGTCCGAAGTATCCGAACCTGCCCCAGCTCAGTCCGAGTGCTCTTCGAGTACTCCCCATTCAACGTCATTCGAAGAACCAACTACTTCAACTGGGACTTCTGAGTCTCAATCCGAACCTCTTCCGAAAGCCCCGGGACCTTCACCAGTCCCATTCGAAAAGGCTCCAGCTATCGTAGAGTTGACTGGAAATCAACTCGGATACCTCAGAATCGGCTGGGCAGGAAGCTCGGTTTGCTCAGGTGGTAAGAGAGTCCAATGAACTCCGGGCAGCCAATGAACAGTTACGGCTAACCCTGGAAGCAATGCAAGGTGCCCCCAGAATTCCACTCACCCGAGCCCAGTCTAGAAAGAACCCCAACCCACAGCAGAAGGGACGGTCCGTGTCCGATACTTCGGATGTGGAGGAGGTACCATTTGAACTTCCTAAAAGCCAGAGGCATAAGGTAAAGAAGGGTGAGGCATGACAGCCCTGTGTCCCTCATCCTCTGCCTCCACAAACCACTGCGATAAACATGTCTCCAACTGTGAGGTTGGTAGATGTGGTATCCAGTACGGCTTCCACTCCTTCGACGCCTCCTAGGGCACCAGCCAAGACGCTTTCGACTCCTCCAACAACCCCGACCAAGACTCCGGTGCAGGTTGCCATACCTGTATCCCCATCCACGTCCTCAGAATCAGGACATTCGAACACGTCACCCGTGGCCTCTTCGCCCCCTCCGGCTGCTGGGGCAAACGCCTCAGTAGATGTTCCCAACTCTCGGGCAGAAGAAATGATCTGGCGCAATGCTACCGGGGGTTTCAAAAAGTTTAGGCCCGAGTGTATGGAGCATTGCAAACGGTCCAGGGACATGTACTCCTGTCCTAAGGCAACAGACTGTGAGGGTCTGTCCGATGACGAGGAATGGATCAGGTCCAACACCACCTCACCCAGCACCTTCGCATGGACGGAAAACTGGTTCAATCGGCTACAGGATCGAAAACAATTCCCCGAGTCCTACTACAACCATGGACGCCCCAAAATTTGATGGGCTATGGCCCGGTACAAGGCAGGGGTAAGGGAGGATTGTCCTTTCAATTTCTGTCGCACATATTTCAAACACGAGAACCGTCCCATGCCCACTGGTCTTCGATTTATGCGGCACCTGGTCGAATGCCACATGCACCACCGGGCGCAGTATAGCTGCGCTGACACTGGCAAGGCAAACAAGAAGTGTTCGGGACTGTGGACCCTCCGAAGAGGCAGGATGATCGAGCACCTGATACAATGTCATGGCCAGGCCATGACGTTAGCCAGGAAGAACGTGGGGGACCTCCATGCAACACTGGTGGCGGGCCTAGACAAAGTGAAGTTCGACAACATCACGATTGAGACCCTCCAGTTTGGAAAGGTCCAGGTGACAAGGAATTCGAAACAGTCAGCTGTCTTCCAGCGTACAGATCGGCGGGGTCGACTAGACCTGAATAGCGTCCTGTATAAGGAGTTGTACGTCTGGAGAGCGGCCAACCCCCTTACGGGGAAACGAAGTGAAACCAACAGGAGTCCGGCCACTTCCGAACCTGACTGTAAAAAGGTCAAATCGGAAGCTCCGGCTCCAAGAGTTCCAACTGCAGCACGAGGGCGAGCGACAACGATTGAGCACCGGTCCCCACTGCAGGACTTGCGTCCTGACTATGGTCCGGACTTTTCGGCCCCGAAAGGTCGTTCCCAACTACAAACCCTTCGTCCTCTGACTCCTGGTAACCTGGCTAGCAGGACTGAGTACCCTTCAATGGACTCTCCTGGTCCGGAAGGACAGACTGAGAGGGATCCGTACAGGAACCTCCCCACGGGTATCCCTGTAGAGGATGCCCTTCGCCAACCGGACTCCCGGAACGTAGAGATGGGGGATTCGGATCACTTTGTGCTGCCTGGGAAAAAGGACTTGGTGGTCACTGCCACCATCCACACTCCCCAGGTAGTGGAAGAGGCGAAACCGAAGGCTGACAGCTCTACAAAGTCGGTGGGGCGTAAAACCCCTGCCACTAGTTCGAATTCATCATCCGTGAAAACTGAGCCTGTGGTGGACCCGGTTCCAGTGACCACTTCGAACCCGGTTACCACCACACCAACGACAACTACTAGAGGAGTGAAAACAGCAACTGTCGCTGACGCAGTGCTCACCACTACTACCACCACAGCCACTGTGCCTTTCAGGCCCAACGTACGAGAAGAACCGGCAGTCGGCCCGGATAGGTGGTATGACCTCATGATAAGTGATGAGAACATTCGTCCGGGTGTGCGGTTTCCAAAGGACTACTTCGAGCCTGTGAAGGCTCCTGATGCAGTGTTGCATAAGGAGCTGTATGAACGATGGCTGCATGAGCACCAAGTTGGCATGCAGCAGTATGCCGCCTGTGTGGCAAGGGCATCCGCCGACTATGCCATCACCATGCAGGGCAAGGAGGTCGAGAGACTGAGGCAGATCTTCAAACAACAACAAATTGACGAGCAGGCAGAGCCTGATAAGGTGATCGAACTCACCAAACAGCTAGAACATTCGAAGAGGGAACTAACAATGTCCCGTGCCTTCCAAAAGGCTGCGGAGGACACACTGGACGATCAGGCCAAAACTATGAAGGCGCTGAACGTTAAGTTCATCCGAGTATTCGGAATCGGACTGACCCAATGGAGTGGGTCCCTCGAAGAGCTCCAAGGCTTGGTGAAGGACTTGTAAAGATAATTCGAGTGTTCGTTTGTTCAGTTGTGTTTTTGATGACTTGTGCATATGATGTTTCGATGATATCTTAATAATTGTGTTCGTAATTACAGAACGTCCATTCGAGAAAAAAAAACATAAACCAGGTGTGAAATGCATAATTGTCAAGAAATGTCTTCGTTGTCTAAAAAAAAAAAAATGAAAAAGGTGTTCATACTTTAAAGAGTGTGGCTTATACTGTATACTATGATTCGAACCAAAACTGTACATAGTGTTCGATACCTACCTGGTATTCGGATTTCGAGAGTATATCTATTTTATTGGATATATGGCTCAGTCTCATCAGTGTGATGCAACTCATGTAGGAGGGGATGGTCAGAGTAAATATGGAATATGGTCAATTCCTTCTGTATGGGTCATTTTCAGGTGTGGGTGGACACTACTGAATATGTGGTTTTAGTTAAATATGTGTACAGTAACCATGGCAACCATTCCAAATGTACTGCCATGATTCAAATTCGCCTTTCTGACCATGCTTTGTACTCATCAATTATTGACCCTCCTGACAATCAATTATTACCTATTTTGATTTCTTTAACAGTCAATTATAAGCCATACCAGTATCCAATCTAGGGAAACACCAAACTTTATATATCATTCATCGCATTATCTCTTCCCACCCACCTTTAAATATGGAATTTTCTTCTTTTTTCCCTTTTTTAAACTGTTTGAAATATTGCCAAACTTTGCAGTTTTCTCCTGTAAAACCTGTCATATATGTAATCAGACTTTTTAAAATATTCTGTTACCAAATTGTGTCATCTGATCATCCAATTAAAACCTTAATCTATAGCAGTTTAATCTATTTAATTTTTCTCATCTGGCCCATATGTAAAAAAGTGGTCAGAAAGGCGAAAATACTGTTTTATTATGTCTATATATCACATATGTAAAATAAATACAATAATATGTAAGTTTTAAATGTAATAACTTTAATTTTTTGTTCCTATTCACTAGTCAAGTAACTGTGCTGCTGAATCAAAGTATTCCTTCTTATTTTGCCACTACACAAAACCATTGAAATAAAATAAAATCGCCTTTCTGACTGCCTTTCTAACTGGTCAGAAGGCGATTTTCATTGTACTTTCCTAGTGAAATAAATAGTCAGAAAAATCGCCTTTCTGACCCCCTTTCAAACTGGTCAGGAAGGCGATTTTGTATTGTAGGTTATAATGGCATTAAATACTATTTCTGTATGTATTTTCTCGTTTCTCTTGGTGCCAACATGATGCCATGTCAATATGCTATTTAGGAAAAAACTAAGTTCACCCATGATGCATCCCTATTCTCCCTTGCCAGTGAGAGAATGGTAAAAAAATTGCCTTTCTATCTTGTCGTTATGGTGTTGGATCTGTAAGATCCCTGTTATGTACATAGATATGTAAGTGTTGTTTGGTGTGACAGGTCAGTCTAAATCTAAAAATTGTACTTTCTACATGTATGTGTAAAACATAATTCGTACCTTCGAATGTACCCCAGTATTGTTATCATGTACACTGATATTATTCTCCTATATTCGAGTATATTATATTATATCAGATGTATTTCGACCCTTGGTATAATCTGGTGGGGGTGAGGTAGGAGCACGAATAATACGTGTACATATAGGTCCGTGGAGTCAGAGCGGGAAGTGCCTCCAACGGACACTAGGTGGCAACACCTACGCCATGTCCTTTCGGTTATCCGGTAGCGGAGCCAGGCAGGGCACTCCAGACGGCGCTACGGAGGGGTGCCACGTCGACACTGCTTGGTCCGCGCTCAGGGTATATAAGAGGCCGAGGTTGGCTACCTCAGGGAGTTCGTCCCAGGACGAGCTCTGACCCACACCTTTCATACCTTCGCTTTGATAGGGGCACCTACACCCCTCCCACACTATGGCTCCTGCACCAGCCATGCTGGCTCAGGGCCTGACTGTCCGGTATTGCTAAACTTCGAACTATCGATAGAATCCTGTGTGTCTTCGAATGGTTAAAAGACCAAGTAAACCGAGTAGAAACCTTCGTGTACTTTTGAGGCTGTGATCGAATAAAAACCTGTTGCATTCAAACCGAATTTGGAACCTGTGTTCGCGTTATACGTAAACGAAACCCCTACACTATCAATAATCTCACTATTGGTATAAATATGATCAACTAACTTGGAGGACTCCCCCACTTCATGGGTGGGTGTAGTAATTGACTCAGGGTTACCCTGAGTCTTGTGCGACGGGTAGCAGTGGTCCTCTCAGCCTAAAATTTAGAACTGCTCTCATTCCTTCAAAATTGGAGTTTTTTTCTCTCAATTTTGTGTCGCTGGATCCGTTACAATGTTGTCCTTCCTATGTGGTCGCGCTTTAATCCATTTTCAAATGCTACCCTCCAAAAAATAGTAGAATAGATAGAGCAGTGATTTTGACCAACATTGGCACTTGTGGCGGAAAGCATGCAAACTTGGCTCTAGAGGCATTTTAATGTGCTGAATCCATTTCTAAGTGGAAACATCATTTTTGAAAAATGTTTCTACTTGTAAATTGACTTTGAAATAAAAAAGTAAAAAATTATTTTCTTAACCACATTAAAATCAACATGATTCTAACAGAGCAGGAAAAATGTATTCACAAACTTAAGAATACTGCTACCCACCCAGGTTAATCGTATGGAGTCAAAATTAACAATGACTCTCCTTTTGACTCTCTTTTTGAATGGAGTCAAAGCCTGACTCCCTTTAAAAGGAGGCTATATGACTCCCTTATGTGAGCCCTGGTTTTGCCCCCAAACTGCACCCAAAATTACTGCTACCCACATATGTTAATGATATGGAGTCCAAATTAGCAATTACTCTCCTTTTGACTCTCTTTCTGATGGAGTCAATGCTTGACTCCCTTTAGAAAGGGAGGTATGTGGCTCCCTTATGTGAGCCCTGGTTTTGTCCCGAAAATGCCTCCAAAATTACTGCTACTCACCCATATAAACCATATAGAATCATCAATACCTCTCTTTCTGACTCTCTATCAGAATGACTCCACTTGGAAGGTTTTACTAAGATTAGCACTTGGCAGAAAGCATGAAAATATGCTTCTAATGATGTTTTAATGTGCTGAATTTCTTAGTTGTTTCTACTTTTTAACTTTGAGAACAAAAAGTAAGAAATTAATATTTGATTAAGTGAATAATCAACTCTAAGATCTAGATATGATTCCTGAATGTCAGTGTAGTACTATAATATCATGAGGGCGGCCTATGGTCTCAAAAGTCAATGTCTACCCCAGGAACACATGACGAACATATGATGAGTAAATCCAATTTAACCCACGGTGGGCGGCTAAGACAAAGGCTTCGCACCTTGGTTATATTGCATACCCGAGGGTTAAGCCAGATAGACTACACCTGTACCCTGGTATGCCTTCATAACCACTGCCCACTGGTCAGCGACTCGGTGTATAACACCTCGTCTCGACCTTGTGGGGCAGTGGTTATGGGGCATACCAGGGTACAGGTGTAGATCTAACACATAACCCAATTCCAAGAAAACTATTTCCTCTGAGGTTTCAGAAGGAAACAGATTTAATGCAAGATAATGAACATATGAAAAACATATGACAAACATGGGATGAACATATGATGAACATATAACCTACATATATATAATAGGGACATGGATATCATGAACACATGCTAAGACATGGATCAATCTATAGGAAAGGGGGGCCATATGTCCAGGGGGCTATTATGATATGGGGCCAAGTATCCTTGGGACCATGTACCCTGGGGCCATGTGCCCTGGGACCATGGATGTCTGGGGCCAGACGCCATGAAACCGTGTGACATTAAGCCGACAACCTGTACATTTTTAAAGCATAATGTCATGTTTGTGCCTTGTATGTGACATTAGGCCTCAAACACTATCTTGGGACAATTTGGCTCTAGGTAAGAGTATGGGCCAAAGGCAATTGGACAAACTTTATCCATTTGAGGCCTACTCTCCTGTTTGTGGTGCAATGCCCTGACCCGCTATATTAGGCCTCAAATAATACCTTCCTGAGGCCTACTGTCGTGTGGGGTCTAAATACACTTTTGTGGCTCAAATTATACCTCAAACATGTTCCGTTTGAGGCCTAATCAAGGATTCTATACCCTATACACTTCTAGGCCTACACACACAGAAAAGTGAGAGTCATTGTCGCTAAAACTACCCTCACCTGAGGGTCAGGCACTATGGCGACAATGACGCTAAAACTACCCTCAGGTGAGGGTAGTTTTAGCGACAATGACTCTCACTTTTCTGAGGGTGTAAGGTAATGTTTTTGACCTAGTGTCCGCGCAGAAGTCATAAAGCTCCCTGGCTCAGCTAAGAGGACTAGCCACATAAAGCTACATAAGGACCAGGGCCCCCCTTTAGAGGGGAGTTATTCTGGAGGCAGCCTGGACTCCTTTTTGACTGTTTAATTTGGAAAGGACATTGAGAGGGTTGGGAAGGGAGGACACTTAGGATCTCAACATCCTTTTCCCCCTTCCTAAGGTTGATGCCATGACTGGCAGAGCAATGACTATAGTCATCATAACTCTATGGGATTTAGCAATGGCTCGGCCAGCTCAGGGAAAGTTCCTGAAAAAACATCCCGGTCCCATCACCAGAAAATAAGTATTTTGGTCGGCCTTAAAGGGTTGATGAATACATAAATTAGACTCTAGGAATACTTGAAAAGGCTAGAAAATCATCATGTTGACTGTGTCATTGAGACTGCAAGCCCTGGGAATGTGAGATTATGGAAGGCATGGAATCTCTCTCCATACCCTCCCACCTTTCTATACACTCTATATGATTAACATGGATAGGTTGCAGGAATTTTGGAGGAAAAACCAGGGCCCCTGGCTCACACAAGGGAGTCACATGGCTCCCTTTCTAAATAGAGTCAGGCACTACAAATCCATTCCGAAAGAGAGTCAGAAAGAGACTATTTGGACTGTATAAAATCAACATGGATGAATAACAGTAAATCTGGAGGCATTTCGGAGGAAACCCCAGGGCTTGAATGATGAAATCACATAGTTCCCTTTCGAAAGGGAGTCAGGCACTGACTACGTTTGGATTAGGAGTCAATAAAAGAGTCATTTCTTATTTGAACTTTATATCATTAACATGGGTAGGTTGCAGTAATTTTGGGAGAATTTTGGGAAAAAAACAGGGCTTGCATAATAGAGTCATTTACCTCCCTTTCTAAAGAGAGTCAGGCACTGACTCCATTCAGAAAGAGAGTCAAAAGGAGAGTCATTGTTAGTTTTGCCCCATATGATTAACCTGGATAGGTAGCAGTAATTTTGGATGCAGTTTGGAGGCAAAACCAGGGCTCACATAAGGGAGTCACATAACTCCTTTTCTAACTTGGGTGGGTTGTAGTAATCTTAAGTGTGTGTACACATTTTTCCTGCTCTGTTAGACTCATGTATGATCTTAATCTGGTTAAAAGAATCATTTTTTACTTTTTTATTTCAAATTGATTTTCCATGTAGAAACATTTTTCAAAAATGATGTTTCCACTTAGAAATGGATTCAGCACATTGAGAAGGTCGTATGGGCCGACTTTCATGCTTTCCGCCGGAAGTGCCAATGTTTATGCACTATCTACTGCACTAAAAGCATGATTTTATTTTGTGTCTAAAATGGTGGTAGTTTGCTACAGCATAGAGCCCTATGGCAGACCGTAGATAACCCTTAACATTGAACATTTACATATTGAACGGGCTCAGTGCTATCTCTATGGGAGAGGGTTATCTACAGTGACACTACAGGGGTGAGACGTTTTTTTTCAGACATTCTGACAGCTCTAACCTTAGGGTAATTGACTGGGGGTTACTTTAGGAATGGTTAATGCATGGTAATTTTGTATTGTGTGTGATATTGAACATGTCAGTTGGGGAGGGGGGCACTTGATGGGAGGGGGTCCTCATGTCCCCTGTTGATTAAAAAAAAAGAATTCATGTCACCATATCAAATTTCTTTTTTGCCATGTTAAGACCTTAATAAGCATATAGGATGCTTAGGCTAATATAAAAATGTGAATAAGGGCTCAAGTACCCCCCCAAAAAAAAGTCAATGCACACATTTTTTCTGAGTATACCCTTTTTTTGCGCTGCTAGCCTCACTTGGTGTGACTTTCTCAGGGCACCTGCGTCATGCGACCTATAGGTTGTGGGGTGCAGGTCTGGAGGTAGCTCCTGATATGTTATACTTGTGACGCACAATTCGGGTATGCTATCTGAAACGGTGCAGCCAGGATACAAGAGAAGTGTGTGAGTGAGACCAGGTTGAGACCGGGTATCCATGGCAAAGGGGAAATGTAAAACAAACATTCTGCCACAGCTATCACCACAGCTTCTGCCACAGCTTTAACCACAGATTTTAGCTGGGTGAGACGTTTTTCATCAGACCAGAATGGCTTAGGAACAGATATGTGGACAAAGCTTGTGTATAGTAGGGTCTGTGTGTGGTGGTGTACAGGGCTAGGGGCAGGGGTAGGGGTATGCATGCACACTACACAATGCACACTACACATGCATCCTACACCTGTACACTAAACATGTACACTACACATGCACACTATGCATGCACACTACACCTGTACACTACACATGCAAACTACACATGCAAACTACACATGCACACTACACGTGCACATTCCACATGCACACTATGCCCACACACTTCTCATGCACACTACAGGCAACCACCCTGAGTCTTTTGTGATTAGGATCACACGCTCGATTTTTACTTGTTGTAAGCTATTGTCATTACACATGTTGGTTATTTCAGTGCATCGTTTACCATTTAATAGATCAATGTTCATATCACCCACAATAATAAACACATTGTTGCCCTGAGCATTACCTAGCACATTATTTTTATATGATCTGTGACAGGTTTAGGCTTACCCTTAGGGTTATAAAAGGCTAACACCTATATTTCTTTTCATGTAATAAAATATCAGCAGATAGAATCTCAAAGTCCACACATATAATAGAGTTGACTATGTCTAGGTGTAATCCCAATTTATCCCTTACGTATATCACAAGCCCACCACATACCTTATCAACAAAGGGCTTCCTTTCAAGCCTTACATGGTTAAATCCATCAATATCACGGGACAATATTGAGTCAATATCGGGTGTTAACCATGACTTGATTACAATGCCAATATCAAATTTGAAAAGCAATTTTTTCCACTCTGTGAAAGTCTCATCATTCAGGCTCCTCACATTATGGCACACTACCCTAAGCCCTTTTAGGGGGCCCATATTCTCAAAATCAACTGCCATTTGTTCCACCAAAGACATGGTACCTGTTATATGTTGTTTTGATGAGTGAAATGGTATGATAATGGAATAATGTTGGTGAATTCATCATTGGGTGATCGTATATTACTAGATGATATGTGTGTGTCGTCATTGTTAGAGGAGTTTTGCGGGCTCCATATATATGTCTAACAACGGACGAGTCTAGAACAGTTGGTTCAAAGTGGCAGCCGTCTCTAAGGGCATGATACGTATGACTGAAACGCCCCCGACCTTTGCCAGCATGGCAATGGCTTGCTACCCAAGAGGCTCTCAAGGCAGATCCTTCTGTAAATTCGTTAATAAAAGAATTAACTAATCCCATCGATTTGTTAAGCATTTTCTGCTGAGGATGTTTCATATCAGACGTGATCTCATTATACCTGTTTAACTCCACCCCACACACCGGGCTATACACAATCTTTGCTGCATGTGTGAGTGGGTGATTTCTCATAATGCTATGTGCCGTCTCGAGAGTTGAAATATAATTATCTCTACATATCATAGGATTGTCGAAACGTGGGCAAGTATACTTGCTTACAGGATTTCTATATGTAATGTCACACACCCCTCCAAACATAAAAATTAAGTCTGGGGGGCAGGTCCTGGCAATTACTGTGGCATTCTTGGCGAGCTTGATTAACCCATAACTGGGAATGGGGAACACTTGATATATAATTCCCTCAGGACACCAAGTAGGGAGAAATTCTTCCAGTCCAGTACCGGGGTCCAGTACTGCGGCTATCAGCCATTATGACGACATTCATGCTGTAGGATTAATACAAACAAGTATGGCATAAGTTAAGCTCTATCTATTTGGATTAATTTTTTAAAATTTATATACACTATAGGTATGTTGTTACTAATTAAAAGAGAGATAATATTTATACATTTTGTGTTTGTTGTTTTTGATATTTCCCTCTGAGACTTGGGGGAGTGAATAGCCTATAAGCTGCCTATGGCGTTTTATACGTCACGATTGAGCCTTCACGTTCAGGGCACTTTCTCTGTTCAATAATTTGGTTTAATGTGTATCTATACCTAAAGTCCAAATATAATTATTGCAAAATGCTAAATTCTTTCAAGTTAAGAAGGAGTAGTGAGCCCTAGCCCCTGAGAGGCCCTTCCCATGGTATCAAGTGTCCTAGAATAACCACTGTGCTGATAGTAATCTGGTGCTAATTAGGTGCATGAGACCCGGGCGTCGGGAGTCAGATCAACAGATACCAATCGGGACTGGACTGTGATGAAGAAAAAGATGATTTTGAAGAATATGAAGATACTCCAAATTATATAAATGATTTCTTTGCGACAGTTGGAGAAAATCTATTTGAGGATAAAGTCACTGAGGGTTTAGATACGGCTATTAGACACAGTGTATATCACTCATTTTGAAGAATCTTATGTAGGTACAGATATCGAAATAGGCCTATCAGTTGAGTTTAATGATGTAAAAGATATCATAAATAATATAGATATGAGTAAACCATCTGGCATCTCGTTTGTATCATCAAAAATTCTGAAGGATGCGTTCAGGTGTATAATTCCACAGATTTTACATATGTTTCAATTTTCTTTTGATAAGGGTGATTTTCCAGACTCATGATCAAAAGCTTGTACCACTCCTCTACCAAAACCAGGGATTCTAAGAGTGTTTCTAATTTAAGGCCAATAAGTATACTGCCAATTATAGGTCTTGCCCCCCCCCCCTGGTTCCGCCGCCCCTGATACTCTGAACGTTATAATAGTGGCAAACCTGAAGAAAATTTTGAAAATCTAGAGGTCAATCGTATCCATGGATGTTACATGCACCATAGTTGAGGAAAGGTCAGGCATGCAGACATTTCACTACTTCATGTGCCTTTATACTTCAAAGTTCTAGGGTAAGGACCCTCCCCTCTGTGTGAGCAGTTGCGCTTGTCTTTCTTTGTGACAGAAGACCATGCATGTCAAGTGTTGACCTATCAGTAAAAAAATGGATTATAGCAAGTGTTTAAGCCAGATCCCCAACTTTGACAAACCCTTTAAGCCCAAATTGTTGATTTAGCACTGTAGTATAGTCTATAGAAAATCCGCATGAAGCAGCACCTTGAATTTGTCCTGATCCTACACACTAAAAATTCTGGGGGTTAGTCAATGCTAATATATCTTAGTCAAAACCACTAACTTAACAGCATTATTAAATCGAACTAAGATTTTGCTAAACTATAACTAACTTTTTACTAACCAGCTCCCCGCAGGAACTCCACACCAGGTGACAGCACAATCGAATCATGAGATATTTATCTATATGATAAGATTGTAATTGCACTAGTTATCATGCTTATAGGTAACCTTTTCTAATTTTGAATATGATATGGGGTGTAACATAATGTATGTATGGATATACTTAGCCAGATTTTTTTTTAAACTGATCAACCTATTCTCATGAGGTTTTCTGAATGGGACACCTTTTTTGTGTTTTTGAGAAATGCATATATCAAACACAGACTCAAGTCTCTATATGGTCACTTCTACCGGACAATAATTGTTATGTAGACAAACTGGCTTCAATGGATGGAGCTACCATTGCACAGGTAACTCATGCTGTGGTTGCATATTAACCAGGGCCATGCCACTGACTGGTAATAGATGTACTAATCACTAATGAATGACTACCGTAAATTCCTATGTGTAACCTGTGGGTCATACTAGAACCAAACCTCTAGTGCAGGTTATACAATATTCTCAGGTCTAGGGGTGGGTAATACAAGGGTTTTTGAAAGTATAGCACAGTACCAAAATCACAATCTTCAAGCCCTAGTTAGAGGTTTATAGGATTCTCTCAAAGTCGGGGTGTGGGTTATATGTGAGATGCGGGTGTACACAGGATTTTATGGTAGCCTCATAAGTTCAGGTGACCTGGGCAATGCTAACTATTAGCTACGGGTTAGCAGCAAAACGCTAAGATGGGCACATGTTTTTCGCTAATGATTGTACAAAAGTTAGTAAAACCTTAGTACAACCTACTAACTTTAGACTAACATTTGAGATTCATTATTTTCAGTGTAAGCTGCCATGGCAATCTGACTTGCGTACTTGCCATGGCCTATGCATGAAGTTTTATGGTGTGACACTGTAGAGGACACTGTAGGGGGAATATCATGCTAATGATGTTTTCCCAGAAGTGCCTGTTTGGATCCCATCAGGTGGCTCTATAATTACCTTATAGTGTGGTCAGTATGACCAAGCCTTGGGAATGCATTGACTCCAAAAAAGTAAAGTTTTAAAATAGTGATGAATAACTCACTGATAACCCTGCAGAGCATCGGAAGCAAATTGACCAGAACCAAATATAGAGCTGTAAAAATTCTGATGAGGCCAAGGAACAATGAGTAGCAATAATAACTGAGTGCCTGATTTCTGTTGAAGCCAAAGATGAAACTAGAAGGAGATTTAGAAATTGGCAACAGAAGGAGTTGCATCCACAGCAGAAAATTCTGTGGATCTAGTGGCTGTTTGCTACATTTCAAGGCATTTGGTACACCCATTTTAGGGGTAGACACTAACGCTGGCCTGGGAGCCAATGGCCCGTAGTTTTGGGTCCGGGCCCGTAGTTTTCTAAATATTGATATGACTACGGGCCCGGGTGGCCCGTAGCTACATACAGCTCTCTTTTCAACTGAATATAACTGTATATATGGCCATTACATCTCCTTGAAGTACTGGCATGTAATATGTTTTTGGAAAGGAGAAATCTGCCATTTGCATAGACAGACGCCATAATGAGTTAAAACTAATTAAAAGAAGGGACGTAAGGCCAGAGAAAGCCAGGTTAAAACTGAAAGGAAATTGTTACCAAATAATTTTCTATTAATCCGGGTGACCCAAATTATCTGATTAAACTCCTATATTGATATAGGCCTGTACTGATTTAGATGTTAAAATTTCCGGGCCCACAGTTTTAGCTCAGGGCCCACAACTTTTTCAGGCTACGGCCCATGGTCTAAAACGTTAGTGTCTACCCCTGCCATTTATAGTGGGATGATTACGTTTACCATGGAGGAGTGGCTAAAAGAAGCAAATAACAAATCACTCACATCTCCAAAAGCTGACGACAGTCTAGAGTTATATTTCTAATTATCAATATTTGGTGAGATGCGACCTGCCATTTGGATGCCCAAAGAGGGTACCAGAAACCAATTAGAGAAGGCGACAGGAACATCACAGCCTTTCTAACTAGAAGAAAGGAATATAGACTTGCACTAAGTTGTAGGTATAAAACTATGCCTATGGGACTGGCCATGACATCACCATAAACTAGTTACCATAGTTAAGGGCTCTCAACGGGTTGGTTAAAATTAATACATATATGCATACTGTAAATGTATGTATTTTCGCGCATTAATATTTTTCCGATTTGCTTAGAAAGTACATGTTCACGTCTACTTGAATTCGCGGATTTTGGCATATGTTAGTTATAGGACTATATTGGATAAATATTTGCGCTGTACATATTTTCGCGATTTTGAAAATCCGCGAAAAAGCGCGAAATTAAGTACAGCGCGAAATAACATACGTTTACAGTACATTTATTTGACACAGATATGTTTTTAGGTTTAATAAATGCAGTTACATCGAAATAAATGTAAATGTATCTAAACCTGACACGGGCGCATTGCCCTACTTCCGTCAGGACCTCTGTGCTTGCTTTTATAATCAACATGAAACATTTTAATACAGGTATGGCTAATCATTCTAGATAAAGTACCTTCACAAAAGGGTCAATATATGGATATAGCAGTGTCGTATACACTTATTACATTATTCAGGAACCGATGAGATGTGATGAGATGAGCGCGGAGTGGATGAACATTTTAAGATGATTTAATTTACATTTATGAAACATTTCGGATAATTTTTCTTAATAGCTATTTTAAACTTATTAAGGTCTTCTATTAATGTATAACTAGACTTGAGCTGATTCCAGCGTTGTATGCCTCTGTAAAGGGCGCTTCTAATAACAATAGGTTTTAGAGACCTTGGCAATAGCAACCTTTTACCTTGGCCTCTGCGGGTAGGCAGGTCTCTATTATCTACATACTTATTAATATTAGTTAACGTATGGGCATAAAACAGTAAATGAATGTCTCTTCTCTCATTTAACATTCTACATTTTGACTTTTCATGTAATTGTACAGTATTAAATTTAGGATTTTTTTCCAATTTGACCTTATACACAGTACGCAATGCCTTGTTCTGCAAGTATTGGAGCTCAAGCGACTCTCCCCTCTGATCCCTATCCCAAATAAAATCCACATAGTCCAGACTGGGTAACACCATGGTCTTATATAATGTTAGGGCATCATTTACATCAATATTATCCCTTATTTTTGCAGCTTGATGTATTTTATGACGTATGCCTGCTGTAGCCTTCTTTCTGTGCTCGACAAACTTAAAATTTGGATCCAGGGTTAGGCCTAAATATTCAAATGTGTCAACTTTTTCTAAGGGAACATTATTTAACTTTAGAGGAGGGCAGTTTTCCAAATTACCGTTATATAGCATCCATTTTGTTTTCTTTTCATTAATTGTCAAACTATTTAATTTGCACCATGTGGCTAGCTTGTCGAGCACAGGTTGCATGCTTACATAGTCATGTACTGAAATCACAGCATCGTCTGCATATAAAGTAATATCAAAATCTCCCAACCTAGCTAACGAATTAATATAAATAGAGAACAAGACAGGGCCACAAACGGACCCCTGTGGAACGCCATATACAGTTGGTTTAAAGGTAGATACATGGTTATTGGCTAGGGTACATTGACTTCTTTGACTTAGGTAGCTAGAGAACCAGTCCTGGGTATTTTTACTAAGTCCAAAAAGGGATAATTTTTTCCTTAAAATCGAGTGTGAAACCGTGTCAAAAGCTTTTTTATAATCTAAATATAGGGAGATTGTGGGTTTATTAATTATTATATTTTCAATTACATTAGTTATGTGCTCATTAATGGCGGTGACCGTGGAGTGGTTCTCTCTATACCCATGTTGGTGCGGCGTCAAAATATTATAAGTTTTCATATAATTCTGTAATCTATTGCAAACAACTTTTTCCAACAATTTACCAGGCAATGGGAGCAAACTGATAGGCCTCAAGTCTCCAACGTCAACAGAATTAGGCTTCTTCGGCAATGGTATAACAGTAGCAGGTTTCCATACATTTGGAAAAATATTTTTCTTCAAGCATAAGTTATATAGACACATTATTACATCAGGGATACTAATAAAAGCATCTCGTAGCACATGTGATTTCATATGTTTAATAGATGAAGGCTTATTACACTTAATAGTATTTATCATTTTAACAGTATCAGTATACGTCAAAGGCGACAGCAGGTCTGTCTCATGGGCTGGTACATTTAGTGGTGGATCATACTCTGTCTCGTCAGGTATAGGGGGTAAGGCTTCAGCAAGTCTCTCACCTACAGACGAGAAAAAGTTATTTATATACTCAGCACATTCAGCTGGTGGGACAGGCTCTCTGGTCATGTTATTTCTTAACTTAATGTAGGTGGCTTTTGTTTTTACCGGTAGTAGTTTCCGAATAGCTAACCAAAATTTTGCGGGGTCATCTTTTTTTAGAATCAATAATTCATTAATTTTTGTCTTTCTACTATTGTATATTAGGGCCTCAACTTTATTTCTATAAAAGTCTGCTATGTTTCTATCATCCTCAGTGCCTGTCCTCCTAGCAACCCTGTACAGATAGTCCCTTTCATTCATCTGTCTAGAAATCTCAGGAGTTAGCCACTCAGGGGTGAACTCAGGTATTACTAGTGTACGTACCGGACAATTAACATCAAGACATTTTTTCATCACATCAATAATTGACATCCACATTGTATCTGGGTCATCAATAGACACGATGTCATTCCAGTCATTTTCCACAAGAGCATTTTTATACGATAAAAAATCATAATTTTTGTAGGACCTTGCCTTTACAACCTTTTTCTTAATTTTTGTCCTATCACACTTAATTCTAATAAAGGTGGGAACGTGATCAGATATATGATAGTCAATTAGACCAGACTCAGCAACATTATGAACGTTAGTGTACATATGATCCAGCAGTGTACCTGATTTCGGACGCGTTATGCCCTCAATATATTGTACAACTTCATTATCCAGGCAAAAGTTATCAATTTCTGCTTCATCAGCATCTTTTTGAACAAGCAGATTTACATTAAAATCCCCCATAAATATAATCTTTCTGTTCTTTGTGACAGTACTCTTGAGAGCAGTTAACTTCTTAAATATAGCTTTTTTATCGACATCTTTATCTGGAGGCCTGTAACAGACGTACACTTTATATTTTATCTTACCAATTTCAATATCCGCACATAAAATTTCATATTCCCTGTCAATAATAGATGCATTAATATCAATAGATGCCATCATATCATCTCTAAAATATAACATAAGTCCGCCTGATTTTTTATCCCTTAGGGGATACCTGTCCATTCGTAAGAACTGGTACCCTGGAACATGCATCATTGTATCAGTGACAGTTGGTGTGAGCCATGATTCCACAACCCCTACAATATCTAGGCCAGAAATCAACTTGAACGCATTGGTTCTTTTAGGATATATAGACCTAGCATTAAAACATCCAAATAGAAGACCTTTTTTCTCAGAGATATCTTTTAAATAAACCATTTGGTAGAACACTGGTGGAGCTTGAGAGTACAAGTGAAGTGATATGCAATGATACCTAGTATGGGGTGATCGAATCTCTCGGGGTGTGCGTGCAGAGGTATGGCTCAGAATGGCTTTTGAGCAGCTCCGGTAAGGTTTAGACACATTATAACACAGTAATTTAGATTAGCTAGATTTAACACAGTAGTATAATATATATATTTACGTGATATGTGCCTTATTCCCTATTAGGCATATAATAATTATACATTATTAGCGGGACACCACTCACAAATCCATTACAATATATGTTCACTCGAGTACCGGTAATACTTTGGGTCTTTTACTTATAGCAGTTAGCTTACAACCCGTGTGTATTTTCACTCCAATCAAACGCGTGTATACTAGAACTTGTCAACCCCGTGCCCTCTCTGTAGGTCATAGTAGTCACAATATGTCGTTAACACTTATGTAATATATGGATCAGTGGGTCAATACCCCTTCACCCTTCACTGAATATACCCCTAGAGGGACAAGTGGTCGTTGCATAAGCCTATTAGACCTTTGATTAACTACCGGTATAGTCTATACCAACATTGTTAAGCAAATAAAGTATGTACATGTTATGTATACCGTATATGTACTCATGTTTGTATAGGTGGACGCTATAGAGTTCTTATGTAGCGAGTCTCCCATGTGTAATCATGAAGTTACTTATAGAAAGAGAATGACTAATATAATTAATATTATAATACATGGTTAAAAGATCCTGAGAGTGTTCTTATTTTTTAGACTTGCGTGTGAAGACTTCTCTAAGCTTCATTGTCTCCGCTCTGACTGCCTTTAGGGCGGATGGTCTGCTCTCACCTCCCCTTGCTCCCTGTGATCTATTTCGCCTCTGTTCCTTGGGGGTAGTGACGTGTGGAGACAGTCTAAAGTCCAGCTTCTTCGGTACCAGTGCTGTGGCTATGGGTGGAGACGCTGTAGACTCAGCATTGTCTCTCTGCGGCGTTTGACGCTGGGTTGAGCCTATGGAGCCGGACGCTGTAGAGTTAACATAGGATTCCGCGTCTCCTCCTCCCGCTGAGTGTATGGGCGGGCCGGGGGCATTTCTGCGCTGGCTGCTGCTGCTGACTACTGGAGTTGTGATGGTGTTGGTTGCCGTGATCACCACTGTGTTGGCTTGGTTCTGCGAGACTTCAGGGCTGGTGGAGGAAGGGGGCGTGGTCATCGTGGTTGCTATGGTTACTGATACACTCGTTGCATCTGTACCCTGGTTAGGGGGTATTACCATTTCACCTGTGGTGGTGGGGGAGGCTTCTTGGACTGGATCTGTTGGTCTCACACGTCTCATCAGTTCAGCCCTCACTTTCATGAGGATCTCCCCCCCCCCCTATTTTTCCCTTTGTATTTTCCTGACAACAGGGATTTTGCTCTTAGGCTTACCCCCACCCCCCAGAATAAATCTGAAGTGGCTTCCAACAATTTTCGGTCCCCAGAGCCCAGTAGCATCTGTTTGAGTTCCTGGTCCTGTTCATACTTCAAGATGTTAAGTTCTTCCAGGGTAGCCTCGTCATGTTGTCTCCATTGGTCACACATTATGCTTTTAGCTATACTTTTAGCTGCTCGTGGGTCGTAGGTGTCCAAAATGCGATCAGCTTTCTCCAGTTTGCCAGCGAAGATAGCCTTTTTATAAGATATGGCCTGTTCTACTGAGTAGAATGTCTTACCATAGGCTATTACTGTGCAATGATAAAAATTACTGAAAGGTGCCAATTCGGATTGATAGGCCACAATGTCATCAGTTATCAGGGTCTTGGCTTTAGCAAGCTTCAGATCTGCTGGTAAGTCGTCTAGGTCCTGGTAGCCATAATACCTGCCCTCGTATAGTAGCCCTCGGCCCCTCGGCTTAACATCAAGGTTTGCATCATATGCAAGTTTGGCAATGCTCGAAATGTCATTTTTTTGTCGCTTTATTTCAGCATTTATATCCTCCTTGATGAAGACTGCCTTGTACTCATCAATTTTACTAAGGTTACCTTTGTACGTTAGGATTTTATCACGCACGTCACCCTTTGTAAGTACCACAACAATGTTTCTTCTGTTAGCTGAGGGGGGTCCTTGCCTATAGGCCAAGTCAATCTCATATATATCCATCTCTTTGTCGATGTGCTTAAACAGGCCGAAGACAACATGGCGGGTGTCCTCTCCTTTAGTAAAGGGGAGGCCTTCGATGATCAGGTTTTTCCTTTTACATGAGTTATCCAATAGGCTCAGGGAAATAAATTGCTCTTTCAGGTCACAAGTATTCAGTCTCACCTGCCTCTCGAGTTCTGCAATTTTACATTCAGCATTCCTTACTTCACCTGTCAGTTGGGCAGTCTCTCTTAACCCTTTGCTGCCCAGAACTATTTGATCAATATCCATATTATTCAACACTGCTGTTCTGATGTTGGCAGGCATGCACTAACTTTATTTTCTATTTTAAGACAAGGGTCATATGACATTTCCTGAAAGGTCTTGAGTTGGACTTTGTCTTACAAAACTATATAGCATGTACAATATAAAATCATTTACTTATGGTCACCATGGCAACCTGAAACATTGTATTTGCTGTTGGAAACATTATTACTGCATTTTTAGGGCCAATGAGGGCTTGTTTTGTCTATGAATAGGCTATTTCTAGCCTGGAAAATGTGCCAAATAAGAACCTTTTGGATAAAAACTAATGAATAATGATACAATAATCTGCATCTACAGGAAAACTTGATATAAGATGATTTTATAACATTTTTTCACATTTTAAGTATATTAATGCCCAAATTAGTGGAATTGATGTTTTCTGGATGAATTTTTGGATAGCCTTGATGAATAACGTATCTGATTGCCTATTCTTTGGTCAAGGTTACACTATTCCCCAGATATACCATTCACAGCGAAAATAGTGGTCCCATTGGAATCGTGAGGTCCTGGGCTTCAATATGGGGGTAAAATCTTAGGAATTGACCCAGTAGAAGAGTGGGGATGATGTCCTGCTCTAGCATAGTTGATTTTAGTCCTAAAACCGCGCCAATTGGCGCGGTTGGGCACGTAAGGGTTAAGGCCTTAGCTACGTCTACCTGCGTAAATTCTAAGGACTGTTTAACACTAACCCAGTTGCCATCATTCTTTTCCACAGCATTGAATAGGTACTGTAGGGACGCTGCTATTTTCATTTGTGTAGGATCCTTATCCGCAGACCTCAATTTAGGCTGAGTCAGCTCGTTTATAAATTCGCCCACCTGGTTGCGAGTAGCCATGTTGACACCTATACCTTGTAGTAGCGTGGAGAGGTGCCGGCAGTCAGTAGTGTGGTAGAGCGCGGCTCAGGTGTGCAGTGGTTGACAGGTATGTATACATATAGGTCAGTCCATGGCCGCGTTACCGGCTTGTGGAGCTCGACATATATATGCCTTATTCTTCACAAATTATACCAGCCTACACTATAAAAATCCTCCAGGATGGTCTCCAGTGCTTTATATTGGGGTGGTACCGTAAATTCCCAATCCAGCTCACATATAAACTCCTTTCTTGAAGAAATATTACCGGAGCGCTGTGGAGACGTCTACGTGCATTCGGCCATACCTGCTGCCAGTTGAGACTATTTATATTCATATTAGACACCAAATTGATAATATTTAATGTTTCTATCAGATTAGTTCCATTTTGGAAGGTTTCAGAAGCCATGGAGTGCAAATGGAATAAAAACATTATTTTTTCTTAGAACAGCATTATGGGATGGAAAAAGAACACAGTCATAACTTTGATAATTAGAGATTAATCTAGGTGTCTTTCCCTGGGTTCCTTTTTTCTCTTTAAGCTATAGGCCTATCTCAATTATTAAGCTCTAGGCCTACAGGGCTGTTTAAAGGGGCCGATCTCTGAGACTGGAGGAAAGTGAATCATGTAGTTCCTAACTGTGCCACTAGCTGGTTTTAACTGGACTGACCCTACTGACTGCACCCAGCACAGGGCACTGCGTTTGTTTGATCCCCAATCAGCCATAAATAGCACAACTGGACAACTCTATTACCTTGAACCAGTTGACCCAGCCTGGTCAGGTGAAATTGGTAGGGGGACCATGAATCAGGCTTGGCTTGGTATGAAACATGCTATAAAACTAGGATAAAGCTATCATAACCTCCTTAAATTAATCATTGAACTAGGCTTCTAGGGATACACAATGCAGAAAGGAATCCTTGTGTATTTAAGTGTTTATTTTTAACCAAATCCATGGGATGTGGTCTATTCAAGGGGTAGTATACCGTTTTCTGTGACCACACAAGTGGTAGTCTAGACAGTCAGTACACTGGTGGGTATCAATAGTATTGTATACTACCACTGGCATAGTCTAACTGCTGGTCACACCAGTGCAACTTATGTAGAGCAGTGAATTGCTGGAAGGGAACAACCAACATCCTATTTCTTGGTTGCCTGAGCCATTATTTTTGGGGTACTTTGCTAGGGAATACGACCCTACAGGGCTAGGACATGCCTGGATCTCAGGGATTGTGCTTTGGCAATTCTAAATTTAACTGAGGTGTTATATAAACAACCCTGGCAAAGGATTTTACGATTTGGTTTGAGAAGCCTTAGCCTTTAAAGCCTGTGATGTTGTGCCTCTTTATTCCCACACGCCCAGTTTATTTTCCAGCGAAGGTCTGCTATCATGTGACAATTTGACTAGACCCCCCTATATGGAGGTCATCACTCTTAAGATTGGGACTAGGGTAAATATGGGTAGGCTAATATCGGGCACCTAGTGACGATATTACCCAACTTTTCCTCACCACTCTTTTCCAATGTCATTAATTAGGCCTAAAGGCACACTCAACCCAGGACCTAACCCTGCCGAGTTTATGGGTGTGGATGGCTAAATTCGACATGGCGACATGGCCATTTCTTAAAATCGACATGCGACATGAGGCTTAGGGGAGAGTGAGGCTAGTTGAGCCGCAATGTAAGTTGAGCCACCCCCTGTAACTGCAAATCTTACCAAAGTAATTTGTCTTTGGCGCTAAATATAAGTCAATTTTTTAATAAAAAAATGTCCCATCAGAAAAAAAAAAAAAAAAAAAGTCAATTGGGCCCAAAAATTTTGAAAAAAAAGTTCTGTTGGATCACAACTTAGCTATCATTGACTTGAGCTCTATTGTGCCACTGAAGTGAGAGTATACCTAAGAACATATATTTCATCCAAAAAAAAAAAGCTGCCCACTTTGTTGTGTACGCGCATCGGTGACGTCATCACTTTGTGTGAGGACGGCATGGGCGACGTACGAGGACATGATCAGAGCTATCTACATGTTGTATTTGTACCATCTAGGATTAAAGTAAAGACACATATGTTCTACAAGTCACAGACTCCATCACATTATTACATGGTGTCAGAAGATGTGGATGTTTGAAACCCTGGTAGATGAATTCTCCAACCTATGAGTAGACATTCAATATTTGGGTAGCAGGAGTGCCAAAGACAGTGAAGCCTACAGGCCATTCCAACCCATCAAATTGACATTGCCCACACTGTAATATTAATATAAAGTAACTATAGATCTATAGTCATGGACCCAATGGCAGTATTACAAGCAGACCTGCCAAGAATGGACTGGGACTCCCCAGTGCTGAGGGAGGCATGGAAGAAATTTGAAGATCATGCAGATCTATTTTTCTCTGGCCCCCTTCGTAAGACTGAGCAAAACCAGCGTGTTAGTTTCATCTTGATATGGTCCGGAGAGCGGGGCAGGGAGGTATTCTCCACTTTTCACTTTGCCCCTGCTGTTGCAGCTGTGCCTGCTGCAGATGGACAAGCCGCTATCGCTGTGGTAGCAGGGGAGGACAAGACCGACCTCCAGACTGTATATAATAAGTTCCGGATGTGCGTAGCGCCAAGGTCGACTATGTTTGTTTCGCGCCACAAGTTCTACACTAGGGTGCAGGGGCCGACTGAGTCAGTTGACAGTTTCCTCATGGGACTAAGACTCCTTGTCAAGGACTGTGCTTTCCCAGCAGCATTTGTGGATGAAATGCTACGTGACCGACTGGTGCTCGGCACCAACAGCAATGAGACAAAGAAACGGTATCTGGATAGCAGAGATGACGTTGACTTGTTTGCAGCTCTGAACATTGCTCGTGCTCTGGAGAGCACTCAACGGCACCTGAAGTGCATGGGTGGCTCAGAAGCTGCAGGAGTCCAGGCCGTTGGAATATCTGAGAAGAAAGCGGTTCCCAACAGGCAGAAGTATGGTGGCCATGGCAATGTTAGTGGTGGCAAACAGGCTCCGCAGAGAAGCACAGCTGATTTGTGCCCAAAGTGACCAGGACCCTCATCCCAGCATGAAGAATTGCCCTGCCAGAGGGAAGAGATGCGGTAACTGCAAGAGGTATAACCATTTTGCGGCAGTCTGCCACGCACAGGCAGTCCACACAGTGCAGCCATCCCCAGATGACAGTGCTAGCTATGCAGGCGGGGATTTCTTCATAGATGTGGTCAACTCAGCGGCATCCACCAAAGACCAGGCTTTTGTCCACATCCAATGCCATGGCGTGACCATCAAGTTTAAGGTAGACACCGGGGCACAGGTCAACGTGCTACCCAAATCCGTGTTTGACAAACTGTATGTCAAGCAGCCGCTCATGTTGAGTAAAACCACGCTTCATGGATATGGAGGGCAGTCCCTAAATACATTGGGAGTCTGTGATCTAGAATGCACACACAAAGCGTTTACAGTTCCATGTTGTCGATGCACAAGCACCCCCACTCCTTGGACTAAGGACGTGTGTGGACATGAATCTGGTACAGCTTGTACTGTCCATTGATGAACAGGAAACCGGGATACGAGAGTATGATACAAGTGGTAACGACCCTGCTATCAATGCCCTGATTTCGGAATACGCTGACATTTTTGAGGGGATAGGAGAGTTTCCCGGTGAGCATAACATCAGTTTGCAGCCAGGAGCTGAGCCAGTCATACACGCATCCCGCACGGTGGCTGTATCCATCCGTGACAAAGTCAAGGCTGAGCTGGATCATATGGAGAGTCATGGAATAGTTACCAAGGTCACCAAACCCACAGCCTGGGTTAGCTCCATGGTGGTGGTTCACAAAACAAATGGTGACTTAACCCTTACGTGCCCAGAACTCCAAAAGTGTGCGCTTTTACACCTATATATCTTCAACAGAGCACCCTAGGGGCTATAGTAGTCAAATTAGGATGATTCTTGAGGCAAATGAAGCACAATTGCATAAGCTTTCTAACGATACTAAATAATCTATGACCAGGTAAAATAGATATTGATGGTACGCATAAATACAAAATATAATGAGCTAGAAATGGCCTAAAAATTAGTAAAAATGCGCGCATTGGCCAAAGGGAGTTAAAGAAAATATTGATAAATAAAAGAAATATTGAAAAAAAAAAAAATAGTGATAAAATACTTTTTTTATGTTTTTTTCTGGAGATTCCAACTAAATTGGTGGTATTCTTTCACTTTCAATATGTATGCCCTCATTCGGAATAGCAAAAGCATGTTTACCATGTCAAATCAGTCTATTCCAAACTAAAAGGGCCCTTTTTGGAAATATTAACTGTTTTTACCATATTGTTTGATATTAGGAAAATAATAGGTTTCTGGTTGCCATGGTGACCCGAATTATGACGCTTGCAGACGTTCTTCTGTACATTATTTGAAAGTGTGTTCCATTAGCTTTCAGAAAATATGATATAAAACACATCTCAGCACAAAATATTGAACTCTTACACATTTTCACAAAATGATGTTGTGAAAACTCACTTTGTCAAAATAGTTCTGGGCACGAAAGGGTTAAGGGTATGCTTGGATCCCAAAGATCTGAACAAGGCAATAAAACGACCACACTACCCAGTTCCAACCCTGGATGATGTCACTAGCAGACTGTCAGGATGCAAATATTTCTCTACGCTCGATGCCCGCAGCGGTTACTGGCAGATTCAGCTGGACGATGTATCATCCTGGTTGACGACGTTCAACACGCCGTTTGGTCGGTACAGATACCTACGTATGCCCATCTACACTCCCGAATTTTGTAGGGGAAGAGGGGGGAATATGGGACACCTAAGGGTTTCCATGCAATTTCTGCCTTACTGGTAACCATAAGCAAAATATTTTTTTACCTACTTTTTAAGCATTCCTCTTTTATATTTAACTGTGTCCAAGAATAATTTCCTCAAACCCCCTAAGGTACTATAGTTGTAGTTTATAATTTCAAAGATTTTGTGACCCATATTACCCAACGGTGGGGTAATATGGGTCGCCATTGCGGGGTAAGATGGAACGGAATAGGAATCATCAGTGAAAATGGCCAAATATCTTTCATGCATGGGTGGAATTCTTTGAATGGGAAGCCTTTGAGGTACCTTAACAAAATATATGATGATTTAAACTGTCCCAAAACATTAAAAAGATACTTTGCTACCTCAATGAGAGCTATAGCCTATGTACATTTAAAATATTTTAAAAAATAGCAAAATTTGGCAAAAATGGAGTGTTTACATCGTTTCCATGGTAACCAGCTGTCATGATATACCCAAAACCCAATCTAGTAGATGGGGCTCCTATCTAGCCTTAAACTTAAAGGGCGGCTAGCACCGCTAAGACTACCCGCCTTAGCAAGTTACGTGACCACCGATTGACCAATCAGGGCGCCGCTAACGGTCCGCTAGTTCCCGGCCGTTTTGCTGCGCTTTATGGGCAGGTACCCATCTTTGCTACGATCCGTGCTAGCCCCCCTTTAATTCAAGCTATTTTGTGACCATTTATGTTGAGATACACACTAGAAACAGCAAAAATTGTGAATTGTCCTTGATGTTCAAGTTGACCTTGAAATTTCTTGTATTTTCATGCCGCCTTTTGGAAAATGGCCGCCACACAAAGCATGACCATATGCAAATTTAAAACATGAAAAATAATCTCACAAAGAACTAAGTTTATTTAGATATCTTGAAAAAAAAGTAGTGTCTGCAAAGACACTCTTTCGTGTGGAAGGTTTAAATGAGGTTAATGGCTTAACATTTTTGTAAAAAGTATATATACAAATTGCCATAGGGATTGCCTTTGACCCGTATTACCCCACCAAAAAATGAGGTAGGGGTAAAAAAAAAAAAATCCGACCTACCTACCCTAGATTTTCAGACCATGTAAGGGAGTGTTCATTATTTATGGCAGGGGGGGGTGAGCGTTTGGCAAATCGAATACGTCAAAAATAATTGGCCCCCCCCTCGGAATAGGTTGAAAAAAAAGCGCCCCCCCCCTCACCCTGGATCGTTTTCAACTTTATTACAAAAACGATGTTGGTGTCTACTAATTGTATGCATTTAATCCTGGTGTTTTAGTGTAAACGTCTCATGATACTCGCTGGTAAGTGATAATAGTCAAACCTCAGACACTTGACTTACATACCGTTGAGTTTAAGGGCCCCAGTGCTTATAAATTGGAAGCTCCCTTACCCTCAGTGCTTACATGAGGCCGGCACTTTTTGAAGACTGACAAAACGGTGGGCTATTCTGAGTGTCAAAAGTGACGTAGTGAGAAATTTGCTGGGAGTTTGAGGAAAATTTTAGAAAATTTTGAAAATATTGACATAATTTGGTAAAATATAACACAGGCTGTTACCAAAATTCGCGACATTTCAATGTACTAAATTCGGGACATTTTTAGGAATACCCCTAAAAAAAAAGGCTCCCCCCTAAGAATAGGGTAAAAAAAAAATCCCCCCCCCCTTTGAATACCCCTAAAAAAAATTGCCCCCCCCCCTCTATAGTGCTCACCCCCCCCTGCCATAAATAATGAACACTCCCTAACCTGAAACACTCCTTTTTTTGGGGGGCCTGAGTAACAGCATCCCCAAATTTACACTAGCCTAGTGTTCGACAACATAAAAGGCTAGCCTGCAACAGTTATCCACTCATTTGATTTTCATTTAATATAGCCTATTCTTTTTTTATTCTATATTAAAATACCAGAAGACACCAGAAGGCAAGATGGCGCGAAGCCCGGGCGCGAAGCCCCCGACCGCAGCTCGACCGTTAGACGCCTGAGACGTTACCACAGGTACACAAGCCACAGGTGCCCTCAGGTACACAGTAAAATATCAGCTAATCAGGATTCCGCTGCTGCTGCAGCAGCAGATCCATCTGCTATGTTGGGTTTGTTAGGCTGTGCTGTGTACCTGAGGTACAGTAGACTACTAGTGGGCCTAATTGAGTAATTAGGCCTACCTACACAAGTTACAGAAACCACAACTCAAGTATTCATTGCATACCTCAGGTACACAGTGAGCATTCTAGCTACTGTACCTCAGGTACACAGTGGTTACCTAGCGTACCTCAGGTACAGAGTGGGCATGCTCGCTACTGTACCTCAGGTACACAGTGGTTGTACTGTACCTCAGGTACACAGCGTCCTACTGTACCACAGGTACACAGTGATCATCCTATGCGTACCTGAGGTACACATTCTAACCCTACTGTACCTTAGGTACACATCCCTACTGTACCCCAGCTATACATCCACACTCCTAGGGCTATATGCTTACTACGCAGGTGTTTTCTCTTCTAGAAATTTAATTGCAAGTTGTTTTTGTAGTAGGCTATGACATGCTGTGTACCTAGGGAGGGTTCATTATTTATGGCAGGGGGGGGTGAGCGTTTGGCAAATCGAATACGTCAAAAATAATTGGCCCCCCCCTCGGAATAGGTTGAAAAAAAAGGCCCCCCCCTCGGAATAGGTTGAAAAAAAAGCGCCCCCCCCCCCCTCACCCTGGATCGTTTTCAACTTTATTACAAAAACGATAGTGGTGTCTACTAATTGTATGCATTTAATCCTGGACACTTTTTTACCTACAATTTACTACCTTGCAAAAAATACATCCATTCGTAAGGTGTTTTAGTGTAAACGTCTCATGATACTCGCTGGTGAGCGATAATAGTCAAACCTCAGACACTCGACTTACATACCGTTGAGTTTAACAGTCAGGCATCAGGCCGACGAGGGACCGGCGATCCTTGGCCGGCGGCCACTATTTGATCAGTTTACAAGAGGATAAAATTTATCCACTCTCAATCTGTAGGGTCGCTTCAGGTAAACCGAACCAGTTTTTGCTTTACCCTGCAAAAGTCCCTAATAAAATCATTTTTCAAATATGATATATTCCATGAATTAACTAAGGCTATGGATGTATATGATACAGTAAAAATATTTTTTATAATGTGTGTGGTCTTGATGTCAGACCAATTCTAAGGGGAAAAAATAGTGGTTCGCTTTATATGAAGAATTAGGTAAAGCGAACCCAAAATGTTGGAAAAGCGAACCAGTGGTCCTATTTAGACCATGAGACAGAAACAGAAACCCTCCCCCCTATGAGGGATTTTGTGAGACCAATTTTTTGAATACTTGCATGTAGAAGGCTGAAGTTCACTTTTTTGGCCCAGTGCACCTGTGGGTGGGGGTAAGGCGGCCATTTTCCAAGATGGCCGCCCTTAACATTTTTGGGTTAAGAAAAAATGGGAATCCTCTCCAGATGATAAGCATTTCAACATATATAGTTGTTTAGTATCTTAAATCGAAGCTCTATGAGAGAACTATCTACTCAATGATATTTGATAGTTGTTATGACAAACATGCTTACCATGGCAACCAGATAAGCATTGAACTTTGTCTTTTTCTTTCAGGGGGGGGGGACGGCTTCTGCTGGGGCATGTGGGCCTCTTATCTCTCACAACTACCCAGTCAGCAATAAACGTTTTTCTATGCTTTAAAACGTTTATGATTGATTTAATAGAAAACGTTCACCCCTCAAACGTTATTAAGCAGTTCTACAGAATTATATGGGAAATGCTATGTAAAAAACGTTATTTTGAGTTTGAAAAAACGTCTCTATTGGCTCCAGTATCTGCAACCTGGGAACTGCACTCTCCTTCTGATGGCACTTGGCTGGGTCTCCACCTAATTATCTTAAGTAAAAGGGGTCATAACTATTGTAATATCAACATCTTTTGATAATTGTAGATGCAATATTCCATACCAAATCCGAGGATTAAATAATATGGTTGGATAAATCATATCTCTACCATATAATTATGGACAATTTACAGGGCAATAAGCTGATGGACACCCATTCTGTGGGAATAAAGAAAAAGTATAAATCCTACAGATTTCCCTCCTACTATATCTATCTTCATGTGAGAGATGTCCTGTCTCTCTAAAGATAGAAACTCAATTGCAAAGAAGTTCTCATAATGAGGAGGACCATGTGCATAGTCATTATTTACATGCAATTTACTTCTGAATTATATTTATTCTGAGGTTATGAATATACACCATAAGAATATGTTACACTGATAAAATAATTATATTCCCTTATTAAAACGTTATTTTATGGCCATAATAACCTGAAATGAACATGAGAAAAAAACATTGAAAAAAGGTTTGAAAAACTTAAAATTGTATATCCCTTTTAAAGACCACATCCGGATGTTTTGAATAATATGAGAAAACCTGAATATGCCACTGCAAACATCCTGGTTTAAATAATCATTTAACATGTATTACAGAAATATGTGGAGACAGTGGTGTTTTTAGCCAAAGTAGTAAATCTCCCCAGATATTGATTTGGTAAATGTGTGCTTTCCTCACTTTGCACAAGGGGGCACTGCTGTGAATGGTCATCTGTGTGGCCGTTGCTATGGGCAGAAGTACATGTGGGAGGTGGGAGGGTGTGTGTGTGTGGGGTGGGGGGGGGGGGTATTACCGAGAAGTGATCAAAAGTGGGCATACTCTTATAGGGAAGGTAACATATAGTTGACTGTTTCTATTTATATGGGAGATGCGGTTAACTGGACTGCCACTGGACTGTGACCTCTAGGTAGGGGAGCTCTGATTCAACCAGTTATATACACATAAAAATAGCTAGGGTTGATTCAGGTAAAGTGGGACATCAGGTAAAGTGGGACAATTAACATTAAGGCCATTTTTAGGGGTTGATTTCTTTCCTGGGTGTAAAATTTTATTTTTTTCTTAGAAATATATGTTTGACCGCTCTTAATTGTACCTATCTCACCAAAGTTAAGTGGTAATTATACCTTCTAAATTTCGACATGATATGGGTGAAGAGCTTTTGCCGCTATAAATTCGGTAGTACATAAGAAATAGTAAAATTATTTGTTAGTAGTGGTACTAAGAATAGTAACATAAAATTTCAAAATGTATGGAAATATTAGATACATATATTGCTTCTTTACATCTTGATATTTTTTTATTAGTCAGATATGGAAATGAAGTACACTGGGACCTTAAATGCAAGTGTCCCACTTTAACTGAAGGTGTTAGGTAAAGTGGGACAGGCAGATTCAGGTTAAGTGGGACACTATATTAATCCCCTTTCTCAGAGTAGCATTACCCCATATGCCTATATTTTGATTTATAAGGAGAAGAAATATCATAGCAAATATCATTACAATAATACTTAGTTGTGTAAATAATACCAAATTATTAAGTATAACAGCCCGAATAGGGCTTTGTTAGTGCTCCAGATTGTGGTTTATCAAGTGACTTAACTGATGATCATTATTTAGATGAGTGAACCATTGACTTCCATCAGTGAACCATTGACTTCCATCATAATTTAGATAATTATTGTGAGATTTCTTACCTTTAATGATTTTTAATCATACATTATGATGTTAAATGGTAAAATCTGTAGCAAATTCATTCGAATTGGTATTTGATATACCTTGAAGCTAAAACCATAGAAATCATTAACCAATACTACTTTCTTACGATTTACAGAAATTATTGCCATTTACAGTTATTTGTAGTGATTAATATGCCCCTGAAATACTCCTGCATTACTACCTCATTAACAAAACATTTCATTTTAGATGCTTACAATTAAGAGTATGAGCTATATATAATTGTGCATAACATCATTTAGCACTATGTAAAATAATTTGAGGATAGAGATTCAGTAAGGGTACAAATATGTTGTCATCTAACATAATGTAGTGTAGCCTTGCCCAAAGTTAGGCCCAGGTGCACAGTATTTTGGCAGTTTTACAATTATACTCTGTGTACTTGATTCATCCTGTAAAGGACCCTACATAAATTTCCTTAATGTTTTTGATGTAGTCCATCAAAATATATATCTCACCTTCAAAAATTGGCATTTACCATTTTTGTCATATGGATTATAAAGCATGGGGGTCGATTCTTATAAATTGTCCCACTTTACATGAAGCAAGTGTCCCACTTTACCAAAAATACAAGTAAAGTGGGACGCTTCAATCTTGAAATGGCATCTTTAAGAAATGGGCTATTTAGGCCACATTGGCTAAGGTATTTCATATATCTTTTATATTTTGGTTTAAAGGAATAAATACTGAAGCTATTTGATGTGTTTGACATTTTCTACTATAAGTACCAAATGTGTAAATGGCACATAAAGTCAGAGTATGGCTTAGGTGTCCCACTTTACCTGAATCAACCCTATACATGTATCATGAGGTACACATCCTCACTTACATTTGCTATGATATATTGTATAGTGAAAGCTGTGTATCACTATAATCCAGGGATAATTAGAAGTGGAGTTTAACCCTTTGAGGATGGTTGTCGCTAAAAAATGACATTTGTCGTCATGATGCACCAATGTCGCCCCGGCAAGTAATCCACCTGTGCTGCATTGGTGGGTCATGCCGACCCTACGGGGGTATCTCAACCCCACCCATAGGGTCGGCCTGATGCTTGAATGCAGCACTGGCGAGTTACTCGCCATGGCTGCATTCATGCATCATGACAACAAAGGGTATAATGCATTAATGCATTATGCTGTCCTCAAAGGGTTAATGTATCACCCTGGTGTGCGGCTATCATGGTGAGGTAACCTGAGCACGTGTTGCCTTTGTTTGCCCACGCTGTCACGTAGCAAAACTCTTTATGTAACCTTCCCTACATATGGGTAGAAGTAAGTGGGAATTATCTCACTTGTACCCCATCAACAGTCCGCCACTTTACCTCACTGACACTGTACTGCCCTGACCCTTCCCCCTCAGGTAACCGGCAGGAAACAAGGCCACCAGTGAAATCTACAACTCGAATCTCCCCCATAGATAGAGCATGGGCTGGGTGTGAGTGAAACACTGCCTCCCCTGCCATATACAGTGGGCCGTTCTGATCTACCCAGTGGGAGGTAGGCACTGACCACTGCAGAGGCCGGGGGGGCACTCTCTCAGTTTTGGTAACCCTGTGTGAACATGATTTCAAAGGCAAAGGTTCGTTCTGGGGCCCTGTATGGGAAAGGGCACATAGGTAATTTCCAGAAAAAGGGTGCTAGTTGGTTGAGCTACCTTGTGTATCAAGTGTGCCAAATTTTAGGTTATGTTCTCACATACATCTCACACTATCAAAAAAATTGGGAGTTCCCCCCCATTGGGCTGGTTGTCACCCAATATGAACTCACATTGGGTATTGGGTGCTGCAGTTCATGTGCTTCTCACTGGGGACAGCACAATCGCTGATATTTCATATCTGAGGCCCCAACTAAACCAAGTAATAAATAAATAAATATAGCTCTACAGGAGTTACTTTCAAATAGGAAGTCAGTTAACATACCTAGGTACCTGTTTATGATAGCGAAATTGCCAATTAAAAACCTCCGGATATGGTCTTTAACCTCCAAGAACCAAACATTTTCTAACCGTCTGACCTCAATAAAACGTATTTTTGCTGACTGGGTAGTCAGGTGAGTGAGTGGAGGCAGGCTTCTGGCCATCTAATTTCTGACTACAGTCATGTCTCCATAAATCGGTCTTCTATAAGTCGGTTGTTCACTGATCGGCCATTGATTTGTTCGGGACCAGTTTTATTGCTCTTTAACTGTATATGATAAGTCAGTCATTCATGTTTCCGGTATCGGTCGATCGTTTGGGGAACAGAGTGTGTATTTAGTATTAAATAATATCATGATAAGTCGGTCCCTGGGCTGGCACGAGTTTGATAAATTCTCTACCCACACACCCTGACCCGCGTTTTTGACACTCTTTTGATTTCTCTCCGCATTTTCTCAGCTTGTCTGGCAGCATTGTACACCAAGGTGTCAATTCCTTTCTATCAGGTTTTGAACCCCTTAGATGTTACATTAGGTATACAGGGAGAATGGTAAAACAAACATAGGGCACATACATGAATGGAAGGTGAGAGGGAGCCATGGGCGGCCATGGGGTCCATCTACTTTGAGGTGAGACCAAACATGATTCAGTATTTACCACTCTGGTACCATACCCTCCTCTCAACTCCCTCAGATTTGATGGTTGCAAAGAATATACCCTCATTACCATTTCTCTGAGACTTTGCTCTGAGAAACCTTTTCTGTAAAAAGCAGATTAGGATTTTGAGAAATATCACCTCCTTTTAATACCCGCGTTTCTGCTCATCGTGTAGGGGAGGACAGGAATAAGGGGGCCGGGGCACCTCCACTCCCGGGCTACACCCACATTAACATACCCCCCAATATCCACACCTCCTCTACCTCCACCATTCACCCAGCCGGTCGATTCAGACATCGGTCGACTATTTAGGCCTACTAGAAGGCCTAGCCATAGGACCTATATAGGCCTATAAGGGGTCTAGTAATGACCTAATAACCCACATCCACTCCCATTAGGGCCATATTTACTAGAAATAGGCAATTGTTCTTTAATTCTGAGGAGTGTAACTCTAAACTACAAAAATATAATTGAAACTTTTGTTATGATAACTGAGGGTGTGGATGTCAAATATCTGGAATCTATGAGGCTATTTTGTTCAGCCAAAATCAACCTCCTGCTGAATTACTTCTGAAATATTTAGTAGTTATTGAATACAATACACCCAAAACTTGGCAAAGGCTATTTTAAAAGATATATCATACCTGAAAAATAAACACATATGTGCATAAGTGTCACAGAGGGCCTAGAGATGACCCCAAAACTAATCATAAGGCATATTTAGATACCGGTTCGCTTTATCTAAAATAACTGGTTCGCTTTATCTCAAAATATGAGATAAAGCGAACCAAAAAGAATCTTTTAATTCTAAAAGATTTTCACAGCATATTTTCATTTTAAGCAACTTTTTTACTTAAAAACCCCACAAACTTCATTCTAAAACCTTAACATATCAAATACCTATGGGCTTTCACTAATCTAACTGACTTTTAAAATTTCTGTCAAAAAAAGTCGGAAGCAGCAATTATGAAATTTTTGTCATTGTGGTAACTTTGGGATGCTATAATGCATGTACGAATACACTCAAATATAATGTTTTAGGATTTTAAAGAAAGCTTATCACTCATAGTTTCAGTTTAATGATAGCCAGAAATTATTTATACATTTCCATGGTCAGTGCACTGCAAAATGTTCCAACTGGTTCGCTTTACCTCTGGTTCGCTTTACCTGAAGCGACCCTAAGACGCTAGACTGTTAGGGGCCCCAGTGCTTATAAATTGGAAGCTCCCATACCCTCAGTGCTTACATGAGGCCGGCACTTTTTTGAAGACTGACAAAAGAATAGGGTAAAAAAAAAAGGCCCCCCCCTTTGAATACCCCTAAAAAAATTTGCCCCCCCCCCCTCAAATGCTCACCCCCCCCCCTGCCATAAATAATGAACCCTCCCCTAGGGTACAGAAGGATGAGTACCTGGGGTACAGAAGGGTAGCCACTGTGTACCTGGGGTACAGAAGCCTACTGTACCTCAGGTACACAGCAGCCAACCAAACCCAACCACTAAGAGACACAACAAAAGCATCTGCTGCAGCAGCAGGTCGATCCTGATTGGCTGATTATATCCTGTGTACCTGAGGTAGGCTGTGGCTTGTGTACCTGAGGTAACGTCTCAGGCGTCTAACGGTCGAGCTGCCCCCCGACCTGACTGGTTAAAGCATAAACAACATTTTCCGAAAGTATCGTACCGAATATATCTTACGCTGGTGGTTTAGGTATACTGCTTCTCGAACACCCCCGGTGTCTGCGTGCGTTCGAGCAGACGACACAGAACTCTCCGGTAGTGGAGCCCAGGAATGACTACCACGTGACCACAGGGAGCTGACCTTCTCACACATATCAAGGACGCTTTCTGGAGCCGGTGGGTCGCTGTCAAGTTGCAACTTTTAAGATTTCACGATGGCAAAGTATACTATTGTCATGGTACGGCATGGAGAGAGTGCATGGAACAAAGAGAATCGATTCTGCGGATGGTTTGATGCTGACTTAGCGGAAACCGGTACTAACGAGGCGATAACTGCTGGACAGGTGAGTGCCACTGCCGCATAGTCAGCTATAGTCCGACACATCTGGCGCTACTGCGCCAGACTGCAGCTACATAGAGATCCTGTAGTGGGAGTAAAAAGGGTGTTGTTCTCATAAATGCACTCACTGTCAGTCCCTCAAAGTAGTCAATCTTGTTCCCCCAAAGCATGAACCTAGATTCATGCCCAAAGGTACTCCACATGTCCAGCAAACTTATTCTGCTTCAAACATGTCAATGTTAGTGTATGTCACACATTTTGATATCAAGAGCAGGGAGAAGTGGTGGGAGGGATGTCCCAGAGGAGTGGAGTTGACATCAAACAAAGCCAGGATTACAGATCTATTTATGTATTAGGAATACCTTGTGGATGGTGAACAGGTGGGAATACATTGAGGGACATGTGGCTGGAAGCATTTAATAGACTGAAGAGTGAATACTTCCATCAAAATAGCTACTCTGCCAGATTGGTATACATTTCCTGAAAGCTTTTTGTATGAGTAGAGTCTAAACATAGAAAAAAAGAATTAGGTTTAAAGGTGGGCTATTAAGGAAATAGTTGACAATTGAAATATTTAACTTTCATTTATTTTCTGTCAAAATCAGCCCTGCCAGGGGGTTAAAAAATAATTCTAGAAAAATTCAAAAAGGGTATAGATAAACACTATAGGACTATACAAGTGTGAGAAATAAGTTTTTATTAGATTGTTATCTAATTTGGATACTTTAGGAAGGGCAATGTGAAGGGCTGCCTACGAGAGCTAGTTGGATTGCTTCAAAACCTTACATCGACAGTACCGAGGTACGCTGTACCTTGGTACTGTCGCTGTATGGTTTGAAACATTCCAACAAACGAGAGCAGAACAGGGAATTTATAAGAATCAGAAAAATGTTAAAATTACTACACAAATATCTACAACCACTCAGAATGGAGCCCTCACATTATCTCCTTAAATGTCAGGTGGAGTTATCATTCTAGCTTTAGAATTCTTTGTACAGGAGTGTCTTATGTAAAGGGTATCTTGCCTTCAATCTAAAACAGAGGTTCAGACAATCAAAAAGCGCTGGTTCCAATCAGTTTGAAACCATATAATATTGATAGAAAATATGTTAATGTATGGCCACAGCTACCGTAGTGGCTTGAATAAGCGCAGGGGTCTCAAATAAGCGCAGGGTAAATGAGGGTATTGAAATGAAAATTTAGGCAATTTCTGTATCTTGAATAAGCACAGGTCTTGTGTAAGCGCAGGGTAAATGGTACCATCGAAATTAATAAGCGCAGATGCGCTTATTCAAGCCACTACGGTATGCGGAATTCTGAGGAATTAAATATGTTTTCTATGAAGTTCTTCAGAAGTCAGCATAATATTGAAAATACCTTAAAATTATTACCCTGTGTGGATAAGTGTGAGATTTAGCTAGTGCATAGCTCGGGGTCTTGTACAACACATCCCCAAAAATCAACCTGCTTGGTGAAAAATTAACAAAACTATGCCATTTTTCGTGAGATAATCTAAATATGTGTGTCCGCAAAGAGCAGAATGTCTGCTCCCATGACCCCCTCTATGAAATGCATTTTAGCCAACTTCCTATCATCACAGGTCAAATTTATTAACATATTCTTAATTGTCATGCATTTCTACATACGTAAGGGTATTGGTTTGTTTCTGAAAAAATTATCAGCCCCCCTACAGGCCCTATTCTCTCCCTGCACATAAGGGGGGCGCTGTGATCAGCATGGTGTTTCGATGCAACTTTTGCCATTTTCATTGTTCTCAAAATGAGGCAAAGGCAGTGGCGTTAGTCTCAACGTCAGACCAATGTTGCGTCGGCCCGTTAGGTGGCGGGAGGGGCGCCTTACATATGTCGAAGACGCTATCCGTAATCTGGCTAAATGGATGTGGGGGCAAACATTTACTGTGACAGTTACTATAAAAACTTTTTTCTTAGGGTTAGGGGTAGGCGGGTTAGGGTTAGGGTTTGGGTTAGGGTTAGGGATAGGGTTAGGGTTAGCTTCTAACCGTTTTCCATAGTAAGTGTCACAGTAAATGTTCGCCCCCACATCCATTTAGCCAGAATACGGATAGACTTAACCTACATATGTAAGGCGCCCCTCCCGCCACCTAACGGGCCGACGCAACATTGGTCTGACGTTGAGACTATAGTGACGTCTGAATCGACGGCAAATCAAAGTCTCTCATTCTGGTATTCACCATTATTTACAGTGTTAATTGTAAAGGGATTCTAAGTAGATTGCTTATTCAGGTTGATAGACACCCTTAATAGTTTGAAAATGATGATATTATGTGAGATACAGATTTGTTTTGATGCAACCGGAGCTCATATTATCGCCCATCTGGTTTTCGGAAACTAATAGCATTTGCCATTGATCTCAAATGGCCCTGAATTACTGGATTACCTCGAGACAATATTCATAACTACGCACCTGTAAGATCATTTAGGGTCAGGGAGCCATTAATATATTGTTTAAGGCCATTATAGATCGGCCTTAACTTAGGCTTAAGGCTAACCAATGGGAAGAATGCCGGTGGCACTGCCTCAACCTCGTTTTCAAACTGAGCGCCATGACTAGCTTGTTCCCGACGATCCTTAGTTTATTAAGTATACTGGTAAGGCCTTGCCCGGATAACGTCCGGGACGCAGGTCAAAATGGCGAATCCGTGCAGGGAGAGAATTAAGTGTTGACAGTTTTCAGTGTTGACAGAATAGCAGGGGTAGAAATGGGCGCTGGCCTTGCATCGCTACACAGACTCCACTCACTCTCACTAAGGTAGTGATCATTTTTTAAGAACAGGGGGGGGGGGATGGTTTTCCGCGCGGAGTGTGCGAAAAAAATTTCACCCCCCCCCCCCCCCCCCCGGTCAACGGGTTGAAATTTTTTCCCCCCACCCCCTACGGGCGGAAATCGGCGCGCGCGCGGGCCCTTTGAGACATAGTAACCCGCGGGCTTTTTGGCCCAAAACAGGTTAAATTTTTTTGACCCCCCCCAAGAGGGGTCCAAATTTTTTACACCCCCGGTCAAAGGGTCCAAATTTTTTTGCCCCCCTCCCTGTTGATAAAAAATGATCACTCCCTAAGGGAGGGTTCATTATTTATGGTCGGGGGGTGAGCATTTGAGGGGGGGGGGCAATTTTTTTTAGGGGTATTCAAAGGGGGGGGCTTTGTTTTACCCTATTCTTAGGGGGGGGCATTTTTTTTAGGGGTATTCCTAAAAATGTCGAGGAATTTAGTACGTTGAAATGTCACGAATTTTGGTAACAGCCTGTGTTATATTTTACCAAATTATGTCAATATTTTCAAAATTTTCTAAAATTTTCCTCAAACTCCCAGCAAATTTCTCACTGCATCACTTTTGACACTCAGAATAGCCCACCGTTAGGTCAGTCTTCAAAAAAGTGCTGGCCTCATGTAAGCACTGAGGGTAAGGGAGCTTCCAATTTATAAGCACTGGGGCCCTTAAACTCAACGGTATGTAAGTCGAGTGTCTGAGGTTTGACTTGGCCTATTATCACTCACCAGCGAGTATCATGAGACGTTTACACTAAAACACCTTACAAATGGATGTATTTGTTGCAAGGTAGTAAATTGTAGGTAAAAAAGTGCTCAGGATTAAATGCATACAATTAGTAGACACTAACATCGTTTTTGTAATAAAGTTGATAACGATCCAGGGTGAGGGGGGGCCTTTTTTTTCAACCTTTCCGAGGGGGGGGCCAATTATTTTTGACGTATTCGATTTGCCAAACGCTCACCCCCCCCCCCTGCCATAAATAATAAATCCTCCCTAAGTCTCAGTCTCAGTCTCTCACCCCCGGCTCTCACCATTATTTTAATTCTCGCCAGTGCTGCATTCAAGCATCATGCCGACCCTATGACATGGCTATAGTTGAGCTTTCCCATCCTACTACTCCCGCGTAGCCTCTGATGGCATGATGTGCCAATTCCAATGCACTACCGGCGAATTACTTGCTGGGGCTCCATTGGTGCATCATTCATGGACACCCCCCCCCCCCCCCCCAAGAACAAACAAGAGGAGAGTGAATCAAGAACAATGTTTAATTGGAGGAATTATATGAGTTATACATTATTGAAATGATACCTCTTACATATATGAAGGTCAAATGAAATATTGTTACATACCCTATTATATCTTCTCCGTGAAACCACGTGACCAGATTCTCTATGGGGGCCGCCATGTTGTCCGAGGCAACTAGGTCACGGGACAGCTATAAATAGAGCGCGGACGTAGCACCCTGGAGGAAGGGGGGGTGGGGGGGGTGTCAGTCACACATGAGGGTGAGACTGAGCGGTCAGTGCAGACCAGCGGTAGGGAGTAGAGGTATACAGAGAGGGGGGGGGGGGAAGCAGTGCGACTCGCCAGAGGCCAAAGGCCTCTGGTAGACCTGTATGATTTATAAGTACGTAACGTATAGGTATTGAGTATAATTAGTGATAACGTTATGTCGTTAAGATAACATTTACACCTTAGAGGAAGTGTTTGTATGATAGGCAAGAATAAACATAGATTACATGATTAATAATGACAAAAATACCAAAAGTTTTATATTTTGCATTTAAGCGGATTTTAGGGTGTTAGCGAGTGTTCCGCCACGCAGTTGGTTGTCACCGGGTTGCGGTCGGTGAACATGATCATTGGGTCCGTCGGGTACCTGGTCGGTGTGAGTACCACGGCTGCTGCTAGTGCGATCCAGGGGCACAGTAGTGGGTCCTTTGATTTGTAGAGATGTCACGTTTGTGTCTGATTGTACTTTTGTGCGCTCTTCGCACAGATTGTCACTGTTACTCCTGTACTGGGCATTGACACGTCGGCCCCCGTCAAGTGTAGCCGAGGGTCGAATGTGCTGGTTGATGGTGCACATACCTTGGACCTTCTCATCGCGCCGTAGAACATTGTGTGAACTGCGGCCTGTACTACCGTCCCAGACTCGTTCCTTGGCAGTTCCAGGACCGCGGCCTTAAAGGTTCGTAGAGGCACCGGCGGCCTTGGCTGGGGGATGTAGGTTGATGTCTTGTCGATAGCTTCCAGGGGCCTTTTCACCCTGGGATGGTACGTTTCCTCCGTTGGTACTCCCAGTAGAGCAGGGTTCTGCGCACATAGGGATTACACAGGCGGGCTGCATGTGTGCTTTTTACTGCCACCTGTGTGAAATACCCTTAAAATCGCCTGTGTGCTAATAACTTTCCATAGCTTTTTGAATTTTGCAAATACTCCCATTAGAATAGAAGTTTTTAGCATTTTCCTCAATCCAAAAGTGCCTTAGAATGCAGCAATTGATACGGATATTTTCAAAATTTTCTTTGGGAGAGATAAGAACAGGCAAAAATATGGCTTGTCGGGCTTCCTACAAATTTATGTGAAATATACAGTGTGCTTTTTCATCCTATGAAGAACCCTGTAGAGTCAGGTGTTGACGCATGTGGGATATGATGTTGTGGATGGTGGCTGGGCATTAGTGCTAGGTTCTGGATGAAGATGCATATGTGGGTGTGTGCCCGAGCCAGGTGGTGTACCTGCAGAACCCAATGTAGGTTTGTGTCACAGTGTCGTGGTTCCTGTTAAACTAACAGGAGAGGGTTTATAGGAGGTAGGGTAGTGTGTGGTGTGTAGTAGAATTATAGTAGGTAGGGTAGTTTGTAGCCTGCCCATGACAAACCATTCGCAGATGGTCACCCCATGATGACCAATGTCATCTTTAAGCGACAAAGCGTCCTTAAAGGGTTAACTACTAAAATGTGAAATTTGCTCATGAAAAGTCTATATAGATCTATTACGTTTTGACCCCATGCCTTTCAGAAGGGGGGTGCAAAATATTCCACGTGCGCACGAGGGGGTGGCGTAAAAAATGTTTGCGCCTCCACACAAATTCTCACCACCTGCCCCTGTAATTAATAAATGAACACTTCTGTAAATTTAGTTGGTCCCCCCTCCCACTCGAGATGTCCAAATTATTCTATAAGCCTAACATGGGATCTGAGAATTGTTAGTACAATGTATAGTACATGTTTTTGACAAGGCTAAGGGTGGGGGTCCTTACAGCACGGTGCAACCACTGCTAATGACGGTTAGGTCGTCGGACCATGACGTCATTAGGAACACCATTGCTTGGCAACAGTCACTTGTTGACAGTGTAACTAGGTTACATGACAACTGTCACTATGGGGATCAACAATACCTTAGTGACTGGCTCTAAAGACAGGTTTTAGGGCCTAGTTTAGTAGTTTCGTCCTATGGGGACTCATCAGGCACCTGTTTTGTGCAAAACAGTGACAAATAAATTGCCAGTGGTCCCAAATTTTCAAGGAAACTTGGAGTTTGGGCTAGCTGTCAACAGCAAGTGTGTTGTTGTTGACAGTAGACCAGCTCCCAAAGATGCAGGTCTCTGGGGGCCTATTATAAAAATAGCTAGGCTATAAATATAAATATGAAAATTGATTTAGAGTCATTTTCAATGCTATAGATATTAAGAGAATATCTAAATGGTGTCCCATGGAATTTTAGCAAGGCTAAAATTCACTGAAATTTTAACCCGCTAGGCCTAATGCCCCAAGACGCCGAGAATATTAAATTAAAAAAAATTTAAAAAAAGAAAAAAAAAGTATAGTACATGTGCTGTAGTATACATAAAAAAAGCCACACACCGACTTGGGGCCAATCCTATAAGTCACACCAGCGATCTGACTCACGTACTAGCCACGGCTTCTTAGCACTACCATAAAAGTGCCTCTACATGGGTAAAAATCGACACGTGCAACACGGCGACACGGCCCTTTTAAAAATCGACACGTGCGACACGGCCCTTTTAAAAATCGACGGACACAGGCATTCTTATGAGGTCCCAGTATATTTTACATACATAAAAATCGACACAGTGACACGGCCCTGTTACTAAAAATCGGCACGGCGACATGGTCAAATCTGAGGGTACCCATGTAGAGGCACATAAAACCTTGCTCATAAGTCGACCCCACCTGTAAGTCGAATTGGACTTAATAGAAGGAAAAAAATTGACTTTGATATAAGAAAACGTTTTGAACTTTTGAAAAATCTCACTTATAAGTAGAATTGGATTCTGAGATTTTTTTGGGCCAAACCCCAACCCATACCCCACTAAAATCATCATTTTTCGGGCCAAAAATACATATTGTTTATGACATTCTGTACTTGATAAGAAATAAATCATACAGCGAAAACAATCCCCCCCCCCAAAAATCAAGGTATATTTTACAGCATTAAAGATTACAATTTTTGGATCCCTAAATAATACTTTTTTTAAAACCTCACCTATAAGTCAAATTGGACTTTTAGGGGGAAAAAAATCGACTTACCGTATTCGACGTAACAAGCATCCTGTGCGCTTATAAAATTGTTTTTAAGGAATTTTAAGTACTTAATTGTCTCCAAAATCGGGAAATTTGAGCCTTTGTTCTAGTCTGAAAAATGCCCCAAAAAAGGGAGGGGGCGCTTATTAGGGGGAGGGGGCTTATTACGTCGAATACGGTATAGCAAAAGTGAATTACAAATAAAAATTGACTCATAAGGCCAACGCTAAACTTAACATTTATGGACCGGGATGATCTTCATTCAGGGCTCGACAAATCGTTCAGCATGTGTGTGTCCGATGGGCTCAGACACAAAAATATGTTGTGTCCGGTCGCTGAAATCTGTGCCCGACCGAACCATGAAAATTTGGAGATATTTCTCCTAAATTAGGATGATATATTTTAAGATCTTGTATTGAGATATTGACCTCCATATTAAGAATCCTGATACTGCAAGCTTTCCAACTATGTATAACACCTCATTATTTGTCTGGTGGTTTTTGCTCATGGGAATATGGTCCAAAATTTGCTCAGTTTCACTTGTGTCCACTGGGCACAACTGTCAAATATTTCTGTGTCCAGTGTAATTTTTCTGTGTCACGGGCACTGGACACAGCGATTTGTCGAGCCCTGTTCATCTATAAACCCGTCCTGTATTGATACCAATAGTAAGGGAGAACTATCAATTTATTTGACTCATAAGGCCACACCAAAATAGAAAGTTGATCTCAGGATTTCCCACACCATATTTTCCAAATTTTTTGAAAAAAAAGTGTCTATGGACAGCGCCCGCACCATTTCCTGGAAAATTGCATTTAAAAATAAATTAAATTTAGGTGGCCTTTTCTCTTATTGGGAGCCAGGACATTTGGGTTTGAAAAAAACGACAATTTTGCCTCAAAAAAAAATTCGCTCGCTCCATTGATTCACTTTTAAAATCCATAGAGGAAAAAAAATGGGGGGGAAAATTAATAAATTGCCCTACCACACCTAATTTTGGAAAACAAAATCCGTAGCCTAACTCTTTTTTTTTGGTGTGGCCTAAGTGAGGTTTTACGGTACCTAATAGCAATACCGAATGCAGCTGCTGTGTGACAGAGTAGACATGCACACCATCTTCTCATGTCTTTTTGCTGTTCCTTCCCTTTCAAAGAGCGACCTTTACATGTCAGCATTCTCTGTAATGGACAGCTAAGTAGCAAGTAATCATAGGGACCAAAGATGTCCTGAATGTCACTCCCAATCTGTACAGCTGTTCTGTGCTCCATCTAAAGATAGCAGGGGGCTGGCACCTACCATATTCTACAGAATTACCCCCCTAGTTGCAGTCTCTTTTGTATTGGACAACCAGCATTCTAAATTCCTTTCCTGAATAGACCAAGGCTTTAGTGGACAAACAAATCCATGTCCTCTTTCCTTACTTTTGACCATCTAAAATGAGTCACAAACTGCATAGTACAAGTATGTACATTAAACACTATTCGTTGCATCAAAGGCTAAGGGCCATGCACAAGGTGACTAGTTTTAGATCATGTTCTGCCTTAAATGCTGTGACTAAGGTTGTGTCTGTATGAGACGTTTGAGGTGCCGCTCTGTTGTCTCCCAGATGCTGAAGGACAAGGGTTACACCTTTGACGTGGCCTACACCAGCGTGCTGAAACGTGCCATCAAGACGCTCTACCACATCCAGAACGAGCTCGACCTACACTGGATCCCTGTCACCCGCCACTGGCGCCTCAATGAGCGCATGTACGGGGCCCTGCAGGGGCTCAACAAGGCCGAGACAGCCGCCAAACACGGCGAGGACCAGGTTAAGGTTAGTACAGCAATAACAGGGGCACCCTCATCATATTACTCAATGCAGGCCGATCATTAACTGTCCATATACATATCCTGCATATGCCTCAATGCGACTAATCCAATACTCAAATAGAATACCCCGCCCTAATAATCATTTCGTCCTGTACTCTGATCGAGAGTCGCCATCTGTTGTAAATTGATAGAAATCAATCAATGTATTCAGGTTGTCCATGATGGAGTCTTTTATGGTCAAGAGTGTTTATAAACATCAGTGTTTTCCTATTTTAGATCTGGCGCCGGTCCTTCGACACACCGCCCCCGGCTGTAGAGGAGTCAGATGAGAGGTGGCCGGGTCATGACGCCAAGTACCAGGTGCGTACCTCAATCTACATATACCACAGTCAAGTCAACACTGCCACCAGCTATTGAAAATTTATTTTATGAGTCAAATAGATTACAACTATTTTGGGGTGAAATATCAATTTTTGGGTAAATTGCATAGTCATATGTATATGACATAACAGTTGTAAAGTTAAAAAGGCATACCGGTAGTAACCGGTCACTGCCCATAAATAGCTGCTGTTCACTAGAAGATGAAATGATAGTAAAACCCTGTAAAACACTAACTTTGTGTCATTTGCAGTTTGTAGACAAGCAGCTGATCCCCAAGGCTGAGTGTCTCAAGGACACGATTGAGCGTGTGCTGCCCTTCTGGTACGATGTCATCGTACCTCAAATCATGGTGCGTACCACTTACACTTAGAGTATGGTGATAGCTAAATACACTCACCTTTCTAGCCTTCACTAACCCATTCATATTCATTCACTCATTTGTGTGTGTCTACTTTCAAGGCAGTTCGGTAGAATATATGTTGGTGAGATTCGTTTCATCACTTGAATAGAACCGCCTCTCCCCCAGTAATCAGTTAGCCCTCATCTCATTAGGAATTGAACCACAAATTAGTTTAGGGTAAGGGGTATTTGTTTTTTAATAATAATAAAAAGTATGTAACTGGTTGCCGGGTACATTGTTACCTCTACTCATATGATCCACTCATATTCATCGTCTGATCACATCACCCCGTCCTCTTAGTCATGACAGTCTCTTTTGTAGAAGCACATGCCTTTCACACTGTTAGTAAACCAATCATCAAATAAGTGAACGCCAAAACAAATTTTTGCATTTGTTCTGAGAGAAAATTGTTCTTTCGTGGTGTTTGTTATTAATTTAGAAGTTCTAAATAAGAACAGAATTCTGAATCTGAAATATAATATTGTTGATTAGTAGTAATCCATAAACGCTGTCGGTGTCAAAATAAATATGGTCATTTTTATTGTATTTTTTTCTTTACTCTCATTTTTAACCTGGAGGATATAATATATGTGACAAGATATAGTTCTTGATTTAATTTGGTGATTTTGTTCTTGCTGACTACCCTCCACACGGGGACCCTTGAGGGTAACTGAGCGTCCACCAATCAGGACCCAGCGCCCGTAGTCCGCTGTCATCGGTAACAGGCTACGCTCGCTGGTCTTGTGCCCTATGTCTTACCTCACCACGCCAGGAGGAGCAGTGACAAGAAGGGTCCAATACGCCCGTCCCCATTCCTTCCCACCTAGCCCTAGCTTAGGCTCCTCTAGACCTTTGTACATTCCAGATGGCTCTTTTATTGTTTTGACCTTTAGTAATACCAGTGATTTTGTCCAGAGTCATGATTTTAATGGTGAATTCTGTGCTTTTTGGCTGCTGTGATGTTTCTTCCGTGGTGAAAATTCGAAATACAAAATGTTTGAAAATGCCACAACCGAATAAAATTATGCAATACCTGCAGTGGAGTTGGAGAGATTTCGTGTTTTGAACAAGGGGAGCAAGAAATAATAGTGGAAGTATATTTCCAAAACATACAGACACTGCCATTCTAATAGAGATGCTATTGTACAGCGTATACCATGCGAAATTGGACCCTTACAAAATTGTGATAATAAACCCCTAAAATCTGTTGTGTACACAAGGTCAAGTATAAGGAATGTCAGATATGTTATTTGGATAGTTTTAGTTTGGTAAACTTAACCTCTGCTGCCTTCAATTTTGTTATGCAGTGCTCGCTTGACAGTTACCCTTTTGTTTATTGCATAGACTCTTCGTTTGTACTTCATTTAAAAATTACTTATGATAGAAGAAAGAAAGAACACACAGCACTTCAAGCTTCAACAGTTTAGTTGCTTTGTCTGCTCCGATATTAGTTGTTATCTGAAGAAAGATTAAATAGCGAAAACTGAAACATTTGATGAAGAGATGGTATTTTTCAATTATTTCAGTAGCAACGATTAAGGATAATTGGGAGTTGTCTTTTATTTCAACGAGGGGTAGAATAAATGATGAGGAAAAGTTTAAAAAAATTACCACTCTCATTAAATCACTTATTCGGTAAATTCCATTCAAGTATACGTCTCAATTTGAAGAAGAAAAATCATTATTAGCAGAAAACTAAACTGGAGTTTGTTGAAAGGCTTTGAGAGAAGAAATGCCTCTTGACATTTCGAACCAGTTTCCATTTTCCTTTATTCCTTGATGCATCTGGACTAGGAGAGTTGATGCTTGTATTCACCAACACTGTTGGCCTTTGCACTCACAAAGCAGCAGTTCCATGTACTAGGAATGCTAATTGACACTGACGTAATTGGACTGACATTTAATATGTGATATGGACAGACTTGTCTCCCCTGGTCCAGTTGTACATTTACTAATAACCAGCCAATTACGCAGTCACTTGAACTCCACTGTATCTTAAAACTTAACATGCCTTCCCTCCTCTCACTGACATAATACATCCTCTCGGGCAGTTGGATCCTGGGTCGAAGAATACTGGGGTGCTTTTCAAAGTCTTTTACCACACCAATTCTTACCTCTAAAGGGAAATACAGAAACACAGACACAGATGTGACAGTATTAATATATTTATGAGTCTGAAGCGTACAGCCTGTACGCTCTCTTTGAAGCGACTCATGTCTTCATTGGATATTTCCCTACTTCGGGAGATATTATACAGATTGATTTACCCGTTTATTGTAATTTGGTTTCTGGGATAGTGTTCTCAGTCTGCCTTCTGTCACCAATTATAGAACATGTTCCTCTGTTTGTAAGTCAGTAGAAGAAGGCGTGTGGCTCTCTAGGATGAGATCCAATGTTGATGCTGCAAATGACTTTGTCACACATTATTTTACCAATCTCACTTTCCTTGCAATATTGGCAGTTCATGTTGATGTAGGTAACACGAGTACCCCCTGATACGACACAGTCATGTTAGATTTCATTCTGCCAGGCACTAATATACTTTGCAGGCATCATGTCAATAGTCCACCACTACAGAATTGCTCCCACACACTTGTATCCCTCATATTACATATTGTATACCCATGCGACTGGTTGACCAGCATTGGCAGCTTCTGGGGATTGACGGGGGAATTACAAACTATACCGTATTTGACATAATTAGCTCGCCCCCTCTAACAACTCCCCGCCTCTCCCCTTTGGTGTTTCCTGTAGACAAGAAATAGTCCAGACTTCCACGATGTTTAGGGCAATTTAAATTTAAATGGCATTGAAAAAAAACTGCCAACAACAGGGATGCCATTTTTCCTACTTTTGCAGAAATTCCTACTTTTTCGCATGAATTTCTGTATTCAATCGTATCAATCTCCACAGAAAATTGATCAAAATATTAAAATTTCCTACTTTTTGTCAACCAGAGAGTGGCATTTTGCAACAATAACTGATGATTTCTGGTTTTGTAAGGAGACACGATGTTAAAACGCGTGGTCTAACAGTGAGACCCAGCCTTATGACGACTGACTGGGAATCTTTGTATACCCTTGGCTAGAATGGCACATAAAGAAGTGCATGAGGGCACATGGTATAGCGGCCCCCGTCAAGCTGCCAGTAGCGCCCCGGTGTGTGCACGCCGCACGTCCCCGTGTGTCACCGCGCCCCGCCCCTAACGTCCCACCATGGACGCCTCTCTCATCTCCTCTCACTCTTCTACACTCACTCACGCCTAGCTCTATTTCTGCATGAGATTCTGAGTACCAATCTATCTTCACCCAACTGGTTTGTTTGTCAACATTGTTTTCTGTATAGTATGCCATGTTAGTATGACGACTTGTGCAGTAAGCCAACCTTCCATGTCCTGCTTACAGTCACACTATTAAGTAATGAATGTCTTATCTTCTTTTCATATAAATGTTGTATAATTTGGTTGAAAAAAATTAACTCAACCACATTCATCTAATTTCTGTTATGACAATGGCCAACACCAAACAACTGATTTTGATTCACTTTTATACAGATGAACTATCAGACTGAATTTTAGTTCAACCTGTACATGTATTCATATTAGATCACAATGACTTTCGGAAAATTGTGTAGATGACTAAATGAAAGGTGCAGTTGGAATACTGTACTTGCTTGAAAAAGAGATAAAATCTCAATGCTTGGATGTTAATTCTGACTAGATATTGAGTAGTTGAGGCACCAGTCCTGATTGTGCTGCAGCCTTGGTGTTGGCCACAGCTGCGTCCTTGTGTCCTGGTACTGAGACATGTCAGTGTTGTGGCTTGTGTGCGCCCGCAGGGTGGCTTTGTGACGTTCTGACGGACTCTTCTTGCCTGTTTCTCACGCTCCTCTCTCCGTGCAGAAGGGTCAGCGGGTGTTGATTGCTGCCCATGGTAACAGCCTGCGCTCGCTGGTCAAGTACCTCGACAAGATGAGTGACGAAGAGATCATGTCTCTCAACATCCCCACTGGTAAGGCATTACATCCTCTTGTTTTTATGTCATCTGAAGCTATAAGTCGACTTGTTACGGTGAGTGCTGATAACTATTTACATATACTGGTCACCTAACGTATATCAAATAGTTAGTTGTAAAAGAATTATTGACCCAGGGGCACTACTGTGCCTCAGGGTCTTATACAACGGTTCTCAACCAAAATTAAGACATTTTTCCCATGACTTGTACCTCAAATATTTCAGCAAATAAATTTTCCTGCCAAACAAATATCTGTGTTTTGAGTTGTACAGGTCAATGCCGATCTCCCGATACCAATATTGTAAATGTGCGTTTCCTCAAATTCTCAAAAAAGGCATTTTAAAAAGTGTCACATTTGGCTTTTTTTTCACTAATTTCTTTAGCATTGCTGGTATAGGAAAAACCTCCCTCTAATGCCCTCCACCAACTTGTTGAACCCATAGAGCTCCATGTTAAAGGCTTGGGGAACGCTTTTTGAGACGGTATATGAGACGCCTGGTGATTACCTCCCTCTAATTAATTAATTTTTTTTTTTTTTTTTTTTTTTCAAACTTCGTTTTTTCCAAACTTCGTTTTTTCCAAACTTCGTTTTTTTTTCTTCTTTTCCAAATCTTTTTTTTTCCAAATCTTTTTTTTCCCCCTCCCTCCATCCCCCTCCCCCGTCCCTCCTCCCTCCATCCCCCCTCTCCCATCCCCCCTCGCCTGTACCCCCTCCACCATCCCTCCTCCCTTCGTCCCCCCTCTCCCATCACCTATCCCCCCTCCCCCGTCCCTCCTCCCTCCGCCCCTCGACCCCCGTCCCTCGACCCCCGTCCCTCGACCCTCGACCCCCGTCCCTCGACCCCCGTCCCTCGACCCTCGACCCCCGTCCCTCGACCCCCGTCCCTCGACCCCCGTCCCTCGACCCCCGTCCCTCGACCCCTCGACCCTCCACCCCCGTCCCTCCACCCCCGTCCCTCCACCCCCGTCCCTCCACCCCCGTCCCTCCACCCCCGTCCCTCCACCCCCGTCCCTCCACCCCCGTCCCTCCACCCCCGTCCCTCGACCCCCGTCCCTCGACCCCCGTCCCTCGACCCCCGTCCCTCGACCCCCGTCCCTCGACCCCCGTCCCTCGACCCCCGTCCCTCGACCCCCGTCCCTCGACCCCCGTCCCTCGACCCCCTTCCCTCGACCCCCTTCCCTCCACCCCCGTCCCTCCACCCCCGTCCCTCCACCCCCGTCCCTCCACCCCCGTCCCTCCACCCCCGTCCCTCCACCCCCGTCCCTCCACCCCCGTCCCTCCACCCCCGTCCCTCGACCTTCTTCCCTCGACCCCCGTCCCTCGACCCCCCTGTACTCCGTCCCCCCTCCCCTCTCCCCTGGGTCACATGTGATGCCAATCGCCTATACCATTCATTTATAACTGAACTGTAAACATGAAGAACTCTGAAGGTAGATTTAAAGTTTCGATGAAATTTATAAAAATATGGCCCTAGACCTCTAAATCCGATATGGCGACATGGCCATTTCTTAAAATTGACATGGGACATGGCCATACTAGTTCTTAAAATCGACATGCGACATGGGGACCCCCCCCCCCCCCCCCATCAAGGGCCCCAAAAATGTGTGTACATGTACCTGGGTAAAGATTACCTCCTGAACCCAAATCAGGTTAAGTTGGTGTAAATCGTAGACTTTGATATCATGGCAAATTAGTCATTTGGTGATATAGGTTCTCTAATACTAAGTTGAACGTTTTGTAGCATTGGGGGCTAAGTATACTTTAATAGTATACGGGACTAGCGCATTAGGCTATGGGGGCCGCCATCTTGGCTCAGAGCAATGCATTGTGGTTAGGCCCCCGACACCAAAGCAGTGCATCATGGGAGAATTTCTTATCAGCACCTTTGTTCTAGGTGTGAGGAGAGGGGATTAGCCTGATAAGGAGATGGAGTTTAGCCCCCGACTACCTTAAGTACCAGGATGTGCTAGTCCCGTATAGTTTGGGTGCTGTGTATATGCAGAGTGTGCTGTGGTCACTCAGCCTTGAAAGTGCCGACATGAAAATCATCTACATTTTGCCATTTGGTGGAATGACTGAACAGCATTGATTTTTGCACAAATATTGTAATGAGCGATGCCAACGTTACATAACAAGAGTAGATTCAAACTAATATTTCAGTGAGTGTAGCCTTAAACCTAAAGGCATGTAAGCTGTGTGGTGTATGCAGGTGACCTACAGGTGTTGTCTCCCCACCACCAGGTATCCCGCTGGTGTACGAGCTGGATGCAGACCTGAAACCCATCAAACACTACTACCTGGCCGATGAGGCTGCCGTCAAGGCGGCTATGGACAAGGTGGCCGCTCAGGGTAAGGCCAAGTAGACGCCGAGCACGCCGCCCCCGTGTGATGCCAACAGCAGCAGCACCCCGCCCCCACAGCAGCAGACTCCCCAGCACGGCACCAGTCACCACATCCCGTGGTCAAACCACACACTGACTGCCGCAGCATTGCTCCCTGCTCACACACTGTGGAATCTGAACCGTTGCGATAGCTTGTGTGTATAGAGAGAAACTATATATATCTATATATTTAAATTATAAGATATACATGGTTATTTTGTACACATTGTGTGTATGTGTATAAAGCCAAAGGTTTAGATATTGGGTTGTATGGATTTATTAAGATATCAGATAAGGAAAGACAGGGTTAAGTTTAAGAGGCCGACTAGCTGCAGAACCGGACCGTGCTTAGTGGGAAAGGTACACTGTATTACTTATACATGTAATATTGAACACAACCATAACGAAGGTTAACGGACAAATTACTCTATGGTGTAATTAGAAAGTAATCTACGGTAAACTGTAATCTCTGGACTTGTACCTGATAGTGACCTCATGTAGTTCTTGTGCCACATGTAAATACTCTGTACACATGGTTATGTTGGAATTAGTCATCAAGATCACAGGAAGACTAGCAGTGTTGTGCTGTAATTATCGTTAATACTCTCTTGGTACGACTGATATTGAGTTGTGATACTTATACAGCTGCAGTACATTAATTAGTTATCAAATATCATCAGTATTGAAATGATACCGGTAGTTTAGAACGAAAACGTAATACGTTAGCTCGATAAAAGCTTATTTCCATCACCGTGTCATACCAGCTTAAGCATTTTAAGTTTATTTCTGTTTGGAATATTGGTAGGTTGTGGATTGTTCTTTGAAAGCGAAAGCTTTTGTTATTTTTCAAATATTTTAATCTTTATTCTGTGTAAATGTGAAAAGTAGGTAATAAATTATACAATGATGAGTATGGATGCCATTCAAGGGAATTCTGAAAGAAGACATCCACTAGAAGGTAATCAATATAATAAAATTTTGTAAAAGTGGAGACTACATTTTGTTTTATTTGCACTTCTAATTTGGAAAAGATATGTAGCAGTTACCTTGATGCCCATGTTCATCTGTCAAGTTATACACAGTTTGTAGCCATGGCCTGATATCAATGAAATCACACATCTTTAATGTGTATAAATCTTTGTGTCCCAACAAATTTGCTAAACAAATTTAGACATTCTGTAACGATCTTCACATTGAGTCTGTCGTTAACGACCAGAGGGTGTTATACAAGCAACAAAGACATGGATTAGAGGCACCTGACTTCTAGTCTCCAGAGCAATCGACTGCAAATCCATCCACATCGCTTCGCTATGTTACTGGGAGCAGTGTCTACCATGTAATACAGTTACGTCGGCCCTTATTGGCGATGCTAGGACGTACGGGCGCTGTGATTGGTCAGTGCCCCCCACGCGTATAAAATCATACTTTTTGGAATTTACTGTGCGGCAGACTCTGGCTCCTAGCAGTGACGCGAAGCACAACGAATGGATTTTCTAGTGTTTGCTCCGGAGACTAACCTGACTTCCCTCAGGGGCCAACCATTTTATAAAGCTGTTTCATAGGGCTCTGCTACAATTAACTTGGAACAAAAAGATATTCGGGGAATATTGGTGACTGAGGTCCAAAGGTGACCCGGGGTTTGGGAATGACAGTCCTTCGAAAATGGCGACGTAATTTGTGAAACAATTACTTTTGTATGTTGTATTAACCCTGAATGGGCTTATATCTAATCATAGGGGTATGCTTTACATTATATATTGATAAGACACACCAGTACACCATATTTTAAAAGGCAGGGCCAATGAAATGCACATTATAAAGTAGGGTGCCTAGGCCTGTATCGGCAGGACCAAACTGTGGGTAGCATTCTGGGCATAAGCCACCAACAAATGGACCGGGTAACCCCCGGCACGTGGAGGGACGGTGACCCCACCGAGCTGCCCCACCACCTTATGGTTTCCCGCCACTGGCAGCGCCCACAGGAGCTTAGCCCTGGAAGAGCCCTGGGCCAATTCCACCGCCACCACCCCATTTCTAGGAGCTGGCCTACTGGGGAGATTGTGAAAGAGGCGGTGGTTGTTAAAAATTGACTGTTCCCCAACGCTGCTCACACCAAAGACTAAGAGTGTGGAGGTTGATTTGTCGTCTGCTGAAATGATAGACACTTTGGAGGTGATCTGGGCGCTACTGGAGTAATCTGTAGGATCAAATATGACGTCAACATTGCATGTGTTGAGATCTAGTCTGTTTATGACGCTGTTATCTGACGTCAGAAAGAATACATCACCATCGTTAGACCTAATGTCATCATCACCAAGGCGGTGAAGTCGCTGATTCATTAGCTTTACTTCCTGTGGCGGCCTGAAAAAGTGTGGGTTTTGTCTCGGTCTATGATTGACATGCTTCTGCGTCAGCCGCAGATCATCTGTGTCCATTGCAAGATTGACGATGGGAAATGAAGGCAGTTTGCACTTGATGACCCCATGATGACCGGTGTCCTCTATGACCCAGAGCATGTCGGGTGTGCTGGACGGCAGACGCAGGCCGACCGTGACGGTGGAGCCGTAGACAAGGACGCTGCCCGCATGCAGCGGGAGCTGACCTGAGTTAAGGTTGAGGAGGGCCGGGGAGAGGTCAAGATGCCAGACGACTTTTAGACGGTCTGTCATAACGGCTCTCACATCAACAGCATACAGCCGAAACATGGTTCTGGTTATATTCTGTAAATAAAAATGTATCATTCAACCCCTATGTGTATGGACGTGTAGAGGGCCCGCTCTTCAGGTCGGAAAGTCACCAAAATTAAGGGCTCCATGTCACAAAAAGTCGCCATATTAGATAAATTATATTAATTCCAAAGTCGTGCAAAAGGTCATCTATATTATTTATATTATGCTAGGGTGAAAGTCGCCTGGAAAAAAGCCCAGGTCAGTTTTGACCAATCTTCAGCCATGCCTATGGCCAGCATGCTCCCCAAGGGAAACTGCATTATTGCACTAAGCGGCGCTGAAAGTGCTAAGTGATGGGACCAATGTGGCAATTTTTTTATGTAGTTATATAACAGAGTGTCTTACTATGAGGCGGGTGCTGTTAGCAGGCAGGAAGGCCGTCAGGTAGAAGGCCCTGCTGTTCTGGTTTATAGTTATATGACATAGTGTCTTACTGTGAGGTGGGTGCTGTTAGGTAGAAGGCCCTGCTGTTCTGGTTTATAGTTATATGACATAGTGTCTTACCGTGAGGTGGGTGCTGTTAGGTAGAGGGCCCTGCTGTTCTGGTTTATAGTTATATAACATAGTGTCTTACCGTGAGGTGGGTGCTGTTAGGTAGAGGGCCCTGCTGTTCTGGTTTATAGTTATATAACATAGTGTCTTACCGTGAGGTGGGTGCTGTTAGGTAGAGGGCTGCCGTTCTGGTTTATAGTTCATAGAGTGTCTTACCGTGAGGCGGGTGCCGTTAGCGGGCAGGAAGGCCGTCAGGTAGAAGGCCCTGCTGTTCTGGTTTATAGTTACTGTAAACGTATTAATTTTCGCTCAGTATATAATTTCGCGCACGTACCTATGTGCGCGAAAATATGATGTGCGCGAAAAAAATTGCACAAAAAAATTGCTTTCCAATGATATCTGGCATTCTATATTACACTGCAGAAGAGACTCAATTATCAAATCTAAGATGCTGGAGAAAACACATCTTGAAACTTCTAGGCCTATATGATGCCTGTATGATAACGTGGATGTTATGTGGCCCCCGATGTGACCATAATAATAGACTATAATTTATAAAGTCTATGTTGGAAGGGGCTTGGGGGGGGGGGCAATCTATTTGAACAATGATTTTGGGCCGTAAATGCCTTAATAATTGTCCGATTCAAAAAACGTAAAAACTGACATGTAGCTAAAGGTCCCCTGACTGCAGCTGCGCAGAAATATGATTGCGCAAAAATGCCTTTATGTGCTAGGTGCGCCAAAATATCTACGTTTACAGTATATAACATAGTGTCTTACCGTGAGGTGGGTGCCGTTAGCAGGCAGGAAGGCCGTCAGGTAGAAGGCCCTGCTGTTCTGGTTTATAGTTATATAACATAGTGTCTTTCCATGAGGTGGGTGCCGTTAGCAGGCAGGAAGGCCGTCAGGTAGAAAGCCCTGCTGTTCTGGTTTATAGTTATATAACATAGTGCCTTACCGTGAGGCGGGTGCCGTTAGCAGGCAGGAAGGCTGTCAGGTAGAAGGCCCTGCTGTTCTGGTTTATAGTTATATAACATAGTGTCTTACCGTGAGGTGGGTGCTGTTAGCAGGCAGGAAGGTCGTCAGGTAGAAGGCCCTGCTGTTCTGGTTTATAGTTATATGACATAGTGTCTTACTGTGAGGTGGGTGCCGTTAGCAGGCAGGAAGGCCGTCGGGTAGAAGGCCCTGCTATTCTGGTTTATAGTTATATAACATAGTGTCTTACCGTGAGGTGGGTGCCGTTAGCAGGCAGGAAGGCCGTCAGGTAGAAGGCCCTGCTGTTCTGGTTTATAGTTATATAACATAGTGTCTTACCGTGAGGTGGGTGCTGTTAGCAGGCAGGAAGGCCGTCAGGTAGAAGGCCCTGCTGTTCTGGTTGAGTGCAGGGAGAGCCACAGGGCCGTATCTGCCTGTTACATTACCCAGAGTGCCCTTCAATATGATGGACGCAAAGGCCACTCCGTCTGGAACCACATGAATATAGACAAGTTAAGATACCGGTAATTTTCACATGGAAAAGTGATAGGGAAACTACATGGTTGCCAAATATAAATCGTGTATTTCAGATATACATGTACATGTGAACATATATGTGTCCCAAGCAAATGCCCGACATCTACTTCTTTGACAGAACGGATAGTTTATTGGTTTTGAAAATTATGAATATTAACCAGTTAAGGACGGTATAATAGATTATAATGCATTGATGCATCATGCACATGGTCGTCATGACGCATGAATGCAGCCCTGGTGAGTGACTCATCAATGCTGGCGGCAGAAGGGCAATGCGCCCGAGCTAGTTTTTGGCCTACAAAGCCGATTAGATCCAAATAAATATACTTCAAAAAAAAAAAAAAAAAATGCTGCATTCAAGCATTGGTGCATTATCATATGATTATGCCGACAAATGTCATTTTTAGCAACATGCGTCCTTAAGGTAATACTAGATGGATAAGCTAGCATGAGGGCTGGTTATCCATGGCCGGAGATAGTCTGTAGGCACCACAGTACTAACCGGGAGTGTATGCCACCAGCTCTGCCGTCTGTGACGTTATCAGCAGCAATCCGTTGTCAGACACCGCTATACTGAAAGTGGAGTAGGCTAATGAAAGATAGCAAAGATATGTTGGACCAACGTTGGCAATGGTCGTCACCGTCGCAGGCAATATTTTTTCAAAGGTTGTGCCAACGTTGGTACAAATTTAGGTGGTACCAACGTGGGCAATACTCCCAGTGATCTGCCAAAGTGGGTACAACATCAGATAATTCATGTTTTGCTAACATTGGCAAATCAATGTTGGACCATCCATAAACTGCAAGTTATTCCATGATTCATGAACTAGGAAATGTTTAAGTACCAAATTTCCATGTGAAATAATACAGAGTTGATCACACTTAAAGATATTTATTACATGTTGGGCCAACACCGTTTTATGGTGATGCCATGGCCACATTCTGATAGACAGACAAATGAACGTTGGAGTAATGTTGGAAAAAATGTGTTGTGGAACAACGTAATTTTTGGGCTCTAAAGCTGGTTGGCTAGATATAAGTACATGGTCATTTCTTTGCAACATCATATTAAGGACGTTCTGATGGACGAACAAATGAACGTTGGCCAACGTCAGAATCTGACGTCAGTCCAACATTGACTACTGTTGGCCCAACGTATCTTTGCTGGCTAGTTGGTAGCGTCACATGCGCTGCATTGTGTGACACAACGATTAACTTATTGATTAATTTAGTGTGAGCTACTCAACTGTAGATGCACTCGGTACAGAAAGTCATTGTCAATGACTAGTGCTAGGCGGTTATCCACTATTATACTCCGCCTGGGTGTTTGGTCTATTGTTCTTACTGTAGGTTATATGGCATATTCTCCTCTCTCAGACCACCAGCTGACCTGGAACAGCCTAGTTCACATGACCTCCTCAGGAGGTTATGTGTATAACCTCCTCAGGAGGTTATATGAACTAGGTCAAGTCTGACAGGAGGTTATGAGAACCGTTTCTCATTTAAAACCATGCTTGTATTGGGATTTGAACCGAGGAGCACAAACCCTCCAGCCTGCAGTCCTCTGTTCTAACAGGTAAGCCATCGGGGCAGACCTATGTAAAGGACATGACATGAACTACTGGTTTGTTAACTAATGTTTTATCCATGAAGAAATCAAATCTAAAAATGGTTACAGCCTTTTGGTGAATTGAACTCACCACCTTCTGACCCACAGGCTGAGCTGGTAACCACTACACTACCAAGGCCTGCCTGTCAGGTGCATGAGAAGACATCTTATTTATGTTCCAAAAAGCAGGCCAGCACCGAGATTCCTGCATTGTAATATAACATTTTCTTGTACTACAATGGAGTTAGCAAAACGTTTTGTTAAAAAGGGTAGCTCAGTAAAAGTGTGCCTCTGTCGGGACCGGAACCCACAATGTTAAGCCTACAAGTCGGCAGTGTTACCAACTGAGCTAGCAAGCCAGTCAATAGACTGTATAACGTATTATGCCTATGAACGAGATCAGTGTTAAATGTGGACCAGTGTTTGAACCCCACAATATCTCATAGAATGGAATTTCGAAAATCATGTAAATTTCTTATTTAGAGATTGATATATAACATTTTCTTGCTCTACTATGGATGGTGGGTGGAGTATAAGTGAGTAAAACATTTTGTTAAAAAAGGTAGCTCAGTAAAAGTGTGAGTCTGTCGAGACCGGAACCCACAACGTTCAGACTACAAGTCGGCGGTTTTACCAACTGAGCTAGCGAGCCAGTCAATAGACTGTATAACTTATTTTGCCTATGAATGAGATCAGTGTTGAATGTGGACCAGTGTGGGTTCGAACCCCACAATATCTCATAGAATGGAATTTCTAAAATCATGTTTACAAATTTCTCATTTAGAGATGGATATATAACATTTTCTTGCTCTACTATGTATGGTGGGTGGAGTATAAGTGAGAAAACCTCCTTGGACCTGTAGAATATGGTACATAACCTCTTCGGCTGCGCCTCAGAGGTTATGTACCATATTCTACAGGTCCGTGGAGGTTTTCCATCACATACTCCCAACTGGATGGCCCAACTCATACTACACCAGTGATCTGACCTCCTATAGCGCCCCTTTCATGTCCCCTTCCCCTCCCTACCCCCTCCCCCTTTTCATACCTGTAGACAGGACTGAGTGAGGGCTTGATGGCCCTCACAGGTTGCAGCGTTCCGTCAGACAGGTATTCCAGGAAGTAGTTGCCGTCGGTACTGACAACGTCACCCTGTACATCCATGACGGGGAGGGTGGGGTTCGTGAGTACGTCATCTTTCCACTTCACGTCACCGGTCAGGGGGTCCAGGACCACAAAACTCCTATAAATGTTTAAAAACATTTGTTATCAATCTACAACGATGCTCTCACGGAATTCCACACAAGTTGGTTGTTAAGAGAACTACTGTAACTATAGCTATCCAGATTACGGGTGTGATTATTTGAGTCCAACCATTTAGATATACATGATAAAGGGCTTACTCTCCATCAGGACAGACAATGTGTTTGGAGTTGACCACACACCCCAGTGCTACCGGTGCCGCGGCCGCCCTCCCACCGTGCTGCCACCTCACCGTGCCGTCCTGTGACGGGAATGACGTCATGGACGAGCGCTGCGTCTGACGTGGGCAGCAACCCGCCATAGGGCAGCCATCTACGTCATAGGTGTGGATGGGGGTGGCGAGCAGAACTTGTATGAGGCAGACGGTGATGATATGTGTGCCGGCCATTGTGCATGTCCACGTACAGTTGGTTGGTTGGTAGGTTGTTGGGTTGCTTTACGCCCTAATTAACAGCTGAGGTCATTTCAAGGGCGGTGATGGTGATTGAATCTATGGATGACTGAAGGTAGAATGCACACCCCTACACTTTTACCGAGGCAATGGTTCTTTAACATCCCACACTACATAAGCACAGTGTGAGATGGCCAGGCCTTTGATATGCTGTATGTCTACCACAGCAGGGGGGTGGTTGCAGCTCAATCAGCAGGGTGCTGCCGAGTCTCGAACCCACGATCTTGTGCGTGCCAGACAATCGCTCTTCGTACAGTCTACCAAACACTTTCTAAATGAATAAAACAAAAACTTTCTTGTATACAAGACCAGCAGTGGTGTTCCAGCTGGTTGTACCTAGATCTTAGTACCTGGTCAGCGTTATGCCAACAGTTCTACTGCAGAATAGGACGTGGTTGATGATGCTTTCAGTGCTGCAACTCTCCTCTTACTAAATATAGTCCAGTTGTGTTGGACAAAGTGGATTATGACTTCCTCTTTTTACTCTATACATATGTCTCATATTAGCCACCAGGCTCGTATCCTAGTCCTCTTGAGCTCTGTTGGTCCATGAGGTAATACAGGATGACCTCCTTAAAGTGTGGTATTGTGGTTAGCTGATTCTACTGCCAGGGGTCTACTGGCCTGTCCAGAGGAGGGGTAGGCTCGGTATTGGTGGTCAGCTGGTTGTAGGTTATCTAACGTGCAGCTTATAATATCTGTGTTTTGGTGCCCTAATCATGCAGTAATCTATGTGCGGGCACCGCCTCTGATAGATATGGACATGTAGACAATATTAGTATTACTTGTGTTGACATGGTTGGGTAAGGATCTATTAAACTTTAAAGTGGACAGCATCGTGATAAAGCAGCAGATAGTGCTTCGTCTTATCTTCTTATACATCACCATGTCCTCAAAAGTCTTGCTTTTTATGTTAGGAACTTCTCACAGCTATACGCTGGTCTGATACCTTTGACATGATACAATGCAGTATACGGTTAAAGATGCTTATTGTATTCATTCTACAGAATGGTATCGTAAAAATTGAATCTGAACACGAATACTGGAAATATATACCTAGTTGGCAGCCCCGTTTTGGACCAGCGTTTTGGACATTATCACCAAGTTCATGTGTACATCTATTAAAAGGGTGCGTTAAAATAATAAATTGAGCTCCTACATTTTTTTTCAAATCTATGACATTTTACCAAGAAGCTGCTACCGACAACCAGCTGGTGTCACTACATGCCCTCCCTCATTACCCTTTGTAATATGTGTAGACTATGGGTGACATGGAGGATGACCCAGACGCACTGACCCCCCCCCCCTACATAACAACTTCCTATCAACACCAACAAATAGATGAGGAAAATACAAGAGTCTAACGCGTCTATTGTTTGCTGTACCCTGGCCATAATGCCAACCCACATCCTGTATCCATTTACAGTACCGATGTGTTCATTTTCAAGCGCCTAGTGCCGGTCTTGTAAGTGCAGGGGCTATCATTTAAATGCGGCATTGGGCACAACAGTGCGGTAGCAGGGCTATTAATATGTACGGGATCTGAATGAGCGGCCCGTAATAAAGGATATAGAAAGTAACAACGTTCTGCTATCTAAGTTTTATTCACAAAAATATAATCACTTAGAATATCACACTCTAGGATAATATTTCTGGGGTAATATATTGCTGTTGAGCATACGTAAGTTCGATTGATCAATATCGTTAAATTGTCGCATTGACTAAGTCGACATCTTTCAGATCATCAACACGTTTGACAATGGTCCAACTCTTAAAACTAACAGTATGCCATTAAATGTTTGTACAATAACCCTAACACAACATTCACCTTAATCAACCCTTCATGGACGGCATGATGCCTCATGGTTTATGCAAAGTTGGGTATAGGCAGGATTCCGAAAAAGATCCTCGATTATCCTGAAAATCCCTATTTTGAGTGCTTATTTTCAGGGAAGTCTCTGACCAAACTCTTTTTTAGAAAGGCTATTTTCTGTCAAAACTGGGGGTTAAATCCTTTAATTGAATACAGTATGCTTCAGTACAAACGCACTATTCATGAGATACGTTTTAAGTTAATATTCAGTAGCATGTATCTGCTGACAACAGAGACAGCTGACCTGACATTTATCTTCATGTGCGACACATACACATTGGAACTTATTGAACACAAATGGGAGGGATTGTTCTTTCTTAATAGGTCCTATCAAATGTCCTTTTTTCTATGTCTTTAGCACCAATAAATGTCCGACTATTGTAACGTGTCTGTGGCAGTACCACGTACACCTACTACTGCTACCGTAAAACCTCGCGTATCAGGCCACTCAAAACAAAGGTGGTTTCTGATCACCAATGACTGAAAATTCTGACAAGGGGGGCTTTTTTTCATCTTTTGGTGACCGAAATTCACATTTTAGTAGTTGAGAATTTATTGATCTTTGAGAGTGGGGAAAGTGTAAGTTGTTTCTATTCCACTGCAATAGGGGGTGAAAGTAACCCGATGCCACGCAAAAAACTGGTGATTTTATACCCTCAAATCAGGACAAGAAGCGATGTCACGCTATGGGGAATTTCGGAAAAAATATTATTTCTCAGCAAAGGGAGATTTCTACTGAGCATCCTTTCAGATATTTGTGTGTCAGACATGCCCCCTGCTGTACTATAAATTTGTAACTGAAAGGATGCTTCTGGAAGGAGAAATCTTTAAGTTTTCAAAAGTGCCCATACCTAATACGTACCGCGCCGTGGCTTCCTGTCCTGATTCGAGCGTTTTCGTAACCCGCACAACTAAAAGTAAACGGGTAGGCTTTCGCCCCCTATACTCTCTGTATAGGGTACCTGGCCGTCGATAGCAGCGCCGCTTGTGGTAAATTGGGAACCTGCCGTATGGGCCCTTGGCCAGTAGGTGGAGCAGCTAACCGGGGGTTATGACGTCACAGGGCAGTACTGAGTCTATAGGTGTCCACCTAGTGTTACCTGCTTGAACTTCTAACCCCCAAACACGGCTGCCCCCATGGCCTAACCCCTAGGAGCCCTATAAGCTTTAATTTGATACCATATATGTCAATATTTGTCCATTTATAATATCATGTTTTCATCAAATATTAGCAAAAGAAAAAAAAGTTTTCCTCAAAACCTGATTTCTATGATGTCCGCGGTGATGAGAAACCATTTTATTTTTTTGAGTGGTCTAAGCCTAACTCGCGTATAAGCCGCACCCCGACTTTGGGCCGATCCTGTAAGCCGCACTGGCCATCTGATTATGGTGACTTTTGTACTGTACTATACTCATATAGTGGTAAAAACTCACGCATAAGCTGCACCTGGACTGTGCCGATCCTATAAGCCGCACCAGCAATCTGACTTGCGCACTAGCCGTGGCTTATATGCGAGGTTTGCCGGTACCCGGTGTGCCAGCAACCAGCTGTAAACCTAGTTTCCGTAATACTCACAGCAGGCCCCTATGTACACGTATACTTCATGTATATCAATGCTGATACTCCCACCCCACCTCCAACCATACCCACCCTTCTAACATACTTTCAATCACTATTTTAACCGATCTCATGCATATTTTAATCAAGGTCGTTAATCCCTCTAATTGGACAATATACATGGGACTGAGGAATATCTAATTTTGATCATCAAACACTTGGTTAACCTCAACAATCGTCTACATGCCAATGAGTCATGCTTAATATCACTTTGTCATTCAGTCTTTTAAAGAAATCTTTAAACCCAAACAAAGCAGAGATAGGAGAATACCTGACGCTGAGCAGCACAAGGAGCACTATTTTCTGTCTTTAAATCATATAACTTGTCGTCACATCAATCAACCCTTTAAGGACTGCATAATGCCTCATATTGATTATTTTTAACGATTCATCACAGCCGGCTCGTAACATCGGGAATTCATATATACCCCTATAGGGTCGACGTGATATACCACACCTGTGATGCCCGAGAAGTCTTGTTTTAATACTCTACGCTAAATTCCAATGTCAGTGAGTGACTCCCCCTAGCTCCGGTCTCAGTTGGGTCACCTGGACCACACGACATGTATTGTTACTTACTCCATATCTATATACGTGTTAATGCTGCAGGTTTCCATGGTTATGTCATGACACCAGACAATGCTGTGTCCTATACACTGTACAATAAGACTACCTAGCATCAAGTCCTGCCAGTCAGCTCATCACTTGCAAACGGTACTTCTGGCTATTTTAGTTGAATAGTTTGCGACTATCGGATTGCACAGAAATTTCTGATTTGTTTTTCAAAAACTCTTTGAGGTCTCTAGATTTAGTAATTTTTAAATTCAACGATTTATGCAGGTGCAATCATCACATAGTTATAGAGTTCAAGCACAATGGTAGAGTGTCAAAATACTCAAGCTGGACACCAGTCCCTTGTCGATGTTCAAGCTCAGATTATCAGTAAAGGTACACCTCAAACCAGTTGTACTTCGAATAGATTTCAATAAACCGATCTCTCTTGCGACAAAAGGAAATATTGTGAAAAGCCTAATAAAGTGTACAATTCTTGGCTTTTTTCCATTCAAGTAACTGCTTTGACAGTGGCCGGCAAATGGAGACATTGTCGCTGTGAGCTGTGTGACTGGACTGCGTTGACAGATCTGGTAGTTGTTCCATGTAGCGCCCTGTGTGGTGTGCCTGGATGGGGTTCTCCTTATGACTAGAGGCACTCATGTATCGGTCTGTCCAGGACTAGTGCTTGACCGGCTCCCGGGTAGGTATCAGTGGCTTCTCAATGTTGAACACTTTGATGATCTCCTAAAATTAGGATAACAAAATGTCATTTTGTCTTCACACAAAAGTCGATCAATCATAAACATGTCGCCGTTACTGCTATACGCCCCCACAGTGTTGGGGTTTGCAGACTTTCATGAAGGAAATAATGGATGGAAACTATAAATTTGTCTAATACTCTTTTGGGGCACAGGTAAGGGACTAGGCTATTCAGATATTGCGTAAACTCTATTTACATTCCAATTATCTATTTAAAGTAATAACATGGAGTGAGAAAAGATTTGCACTGCATATGTTGAAGTGTATCGACACATGGGTGGGCATCATATCAATATTAGTTTAAAGGCGCACTGAACCCACGACGTCATTTGCGTACAAAACTCGGCAGGGCTAGGTCCTCAACTCAGTGCGCCTTTAATATTGACCAGGGCTGCATTCATGCATCATAACTAGAAAGGGGCATTAAAAAGGGGTGGACACTAACGCTGGCCCGGGAGCCAATGGCCCGTAGTTTTCTCAGAAATTACCTTCAGTGGAGGCAGAAATTTCTAGGAGAATACATCTATACCAATAATAGTCATGTTACATGTAGTTGGAAAGAGAAAATCATTACGAAATCAGCCATTCAGGTTTGGTATTGATATTGACTAACCCTGGAAACGTATGATTTTCTCCTTAAGAAGGTAACATAATTATTCCTGGCCCGCAGATTTATGTATGGGCCGATAGATTACTGAAGCTACGGCCCCAGATGGCCTATAGCTGTAAATGTTAGTATCTACCCCTGTTAAAGCACTATGCTGACGTTACATTGCAGGACATATAACTAGGTAGCTACCTGCCACTCGGCTTTGGACATGGAGACGACCACTTGGTGCCGCTGCTGCTCGCCGTTAGTCTCCCCTTCCCGCTGCTCGATAGGCTCTGTAGGACAAGCAAACACTCTTACCGTTTGTGTGGGCGGTGTGTTGGAAGCAGGAATAGTGATGAGAAACGACGATTGATAACTTCTTAATGCCTACCGGTAATTCTATAGACAAGATCGTATCACTGTTTTACTCTTATCACGAAAACGGACATGTCTTTCCCTCTCAAACATCAAGGCATTGTAATGGTAGGTGACCACCAACACAGCTGGAGGTTGAAAAATCCAATTTCCCCTGTGAGGACGAGTCATTGTTTACTTACCGATCACAGGCAGTTTGTCGTCATCCAGAAATATCCGTACATGTCCATCCTACAGGTGAGAGGAACACACGTCATCAACACATGGTGGACATTTCCAACATTATTAAAATTTGACACGACTGAAGATAATGTATCACTCAACTAAGCAATTTACAAATCCCAATCTAGTCGTAGATTCCACATAATGTGATACTTGGATTAAGTGTACACCGATTTCAGACATTCAGAGGAAGTGATTTCATAAGCTCAATTTTCTTTTCCTTTGGGAATTAAAATCATTGCACTATAAAATCTGAACGCTCGGGCCGCTTTGAATGCAGTAATGCAGATTTGAATGCAGTAAAAACGTTGATTGGTGTACGCTTACCCGGACAAGGAATGAGGTGTAGAAGATGTTTTCTATGGTCTGTGTAAAACTTGTGGGATTTATGACGAACTCGAAGTAGCAGAGTGGCTGACCTGAGAGGTAATCAAATATGGTAATTAGTCAACTGGATGTTCTGGGTGCACATTACCCGTATTTTACCTATTTATGTGCATTTGAATTATGTGTAGCATAGATTACTTTCCTCGTCTGGAGGAATGTTTTTCACATTCTTCTTTATTTTCTCTTACAATTTACTGATGTTAACAGGTACCACTTTGTATCATTTGATACATCAAACATATTTCAAGCATCCCTACAGGAATTATCAAATTCAATACCTCAGTACATGTATAACGCTGGCATTGACAATCAAGATTCAAAGAATAATCGATATCGAATACATGTATATTGACAAAGCAGCACATCAATCTCTTTGTTCTTGATGATTTCTGTACATTAATGGTTAACAGAAAGCAATTATGGCTACAGTTAAAAACTCAACATCATTGTGAATTATATTAAACCAACATTGTTTTATTAATATCAATATTACATTACATCAAAATTGATGTTTAGCTACGGTAACTAAGCTAACATTAAATAGTATGTTAAATCAACGTCTTTTGTTACCTGAGATGGGTGTTTGTCAAACCGCTTCCCAGTGAGCATTAGAGCTCATGTCATCATAGCAAAATCCTTGTCTTGATTCCCAACCTTGGGTTTCATTAGACTCGTTGATCCTATGCAACTCTTCTTTTTTGAATATGAAACAACTTTCAACATGATTATAAAATATGTCCTTTTAATTCCTTTAACAAACATAATATATTTCATAGGAGAATATCACACTCTAGGATGACATATTCGAGTCATATTTTTAAAAGTTAAAAGCTGCAGATATGCGTTCTGCATAACCCAAGCTGTCAAAAACTAATGAAATGCAAAGGGCTTAGTGCCAGCAGTATTTCCTTCTCTCATCTAAATGTTGTATGATTTCTATCTACCATAAAACCTTGCGTTTAAGCCTAACTCGCGTATAAGCCGTCATCCTACCTTTCAAAAATCAGAAAAGTCTCACAGGGCATCTCATCTAAAAACTCGAATACAAGCCACACCCTGACTGTCCTGATCCTATAAGCCGCACTGGCGATCTGACTTGCGTACTAGCCGCGGCCTATGCATGAGTTATTACAGTATGTCTTTTAAGCTATGTTTGAGACTGGGTTAATCAGTGACCCAACTAACCGGTAATCTTATACTCTACCTAAATATGTCTGATCTTCCAAAGTATGGTCACAAAAGTCATCTACCGTAAATTCCCGTGTACTACCCGCATCTCGCGTATAACCCGCACCCCCAACTCAGGAGAAACCTATAACCCGTTTTTGGATCGGAAAATGCCTATTTTAGTACTGTGCTATAGTAATAAAAACCTTTGTATAACCCGCACCCTATATAGGCATGTTTGGTATCAAATGAAAGCTGAGGTTCGTTCGCGTACAACCCGCGGGTAGTACGCGGGAATTTACGGTACTTGATTATCTAATTCTTTAAATTATGGTGGTCTAATGACGTAAAAAAGTCGAGAAACCTAACAAGGTTATGGCTAGATGTCTACTCTATATGTACTCAACAGTCAACAGTATCTAGCAATGCAGTTACCAATGGAATCTAAAGAGGGTAGTAGTCGATCAACGGTGAGCAGATCATTCATAAACTTCAACTTTACTATTTGCATTCTACTAGTGGAGGCCTAATTGTTTAAATACAACGTTACTTTTTGCGTGCATGTAATATCACTTCCTGCTACAACACAGATCACAACGTTTGAGAGCAGAAACTACATCTAGTAGAGGATCATTGATCAGTGACTAAGGTTCACACGTGTCGTCATTGACACAGCTCTATTCTGAAAGTCAGCTTGAAACATGAAGCTAGTCAATTGCAAGTTCTATCTTATAGTGCACTGTGTAAGATATCTTGTAGTTCTCCTTATGGGCAGTGAGGACGGAATGTCCATACAGACCTTGCAGTTCTCCCTATGGGCAGTGAGGACGGAATGTCCATACAAATCGTGCAGTTCTCCTTATGGGCAGTGAGGATGGAATGTCCATACAGACCTTGTAGTTCTCCTTATGGGCAGTGAGGACGGAATGTCCATACAGATCTTGCAGTTCTCCTTATGGGCAGTGAGGACGGAATGTCCATACAGATCTTGCAGTTCTCCTTATGGGCAGTGAGGACGGGATGTCCATACAGACCTTGTAGTTCTCCTTATGGGCAGTGAGGACGGAATGTCCATACAGATCTTGCAGTTCTCCTTATGGGCTGTGAGGATGGAATGTCCATACAAATCGTGCAGTTCTCCTTATGGGCAGTGAGGACGGAATGTCCATACAGACCTTGTAGTTCTCCTTATGGGCAGTGAGGACGGAATGTCCATACAGATCTTGTAGTTCTCCTTATGGGCAGTGAGGACGGGATGTCCATACAGACCTTGTAGTTCTCCTTATGGGCAGTGAGGACGGAATGTCCATACAGATCTTGCAGTTCTCCTTATGGGCAGTGAGGACGGAATGTCCATACAGATCTTGCAGTTCTCCTTATGGGCAGTGAGGACGGGATGTCCATACAGACCTTGTAGTTCTCCTTATGGGCAGTGAGGACGGAATGTCCATACAGATCTTGCAGTTCTCCTTATGGGCTGTGAGGATGGAATGTCCATACAAATCGTGCAGTTCTCCTTATGGGCAGTGAGGACGGAATGTCCATACAGACCTTGTAGTTCTCCTTATGGGCAGTGAGGACGGAATGTCCATACAGATCTTGTAGTTCTCCTTATGGGCAGTGAGGACGGGATGTCCATACAGACCTTGTAGTTCTCCTTATGGGCAGTGAGGACGGAATGTCCATACAGATCTTGCAGTTCTCCTTATGGGCAGTGAGGACGGAATGTCCATACAGATCTTGCAGTTCTCCTTATGGGCAGTGAGGACGGAATGTCCATACAGACCTTATAGTTCTCCTTATGGGCAGTGAGGACGGGATGTCCATATAGACCTTGTAGTTCTCCAATGTAATACTGGGAACATTTCTGCTTGATGAGGTATCCAGACAAGAGGCCTAGACATGGTTTCTCCATGACTAATACCTCACCGGTTCCCGGGTTGGTATAAACTCAGGCTTCTCGATTTTGAAGGCCTTTATTATCTCCTGAAATACAGAAAAAAAGAATTACATCTAGAGACCCACCATTTTTGTCATGTCACGGAAAATCAATCACGGCGGACAATAATAGGTTTATAGACAATTTAACTGTATGTACCGTGAATTCTAATGTATAAGTAGTAGTATAAGCCTAACCCGCCTATAAGCCGTATCCCTAACTTTGATAAGTCATATGTATAAGCAGCACAGCAGGTCTTCCATTGGTGACTTTAGTACTGTAGTATAATTTTTAAAAACCTTTGCATTGGTCCCGCCCCGACTTCGGGCCGATCCTATAGAGGACGGGGCACGTCCAGTGGGTCCGCCATTTATAATTTCACTAGGTGAGGAAAACCCTACTTTGTCCCCACTTCCAGTGAAATGCTTCAGCCCATCAACTCTATATCAGTGTGGCTACCCGCACAACAAGTTTCAGGCCCACCTTTACCTTATAAGCCCCACTGCCATCCTGAGTTGCATATATATATATAAGCTATATTCTGGTATCGTAAACCAATCTTTTAAGCCAAACCCTATTTTGAAACAAATCTGTGAACCGATTTTTCGTGTTTTTTTTTTTTCAAATATAATCTAATACTATTCAAACAAAAGTTCTTCAAAAAAGGGAGTTGTTGTATGAGCCATGAAGTGGCCAAAACCATAGGATTCTGAGACTGATATTTTGATAATGACCGGTAATCCTTCTGCCTGAGCTTTATTGTGGCACAAGCTATCTCAGTAACACAAATAGTGTATTTATACATGTAGTACTAATAATCTACTTACCCGCCAGTCAGCTTTGGTAATTGCAACAACCGTTTGGCTGCCCCTTTGTTCACTGTTGGTCGCACCTGCTCTCTTCTCTATTTTCTCTGCATTTGGAAACAAGTAACATTATGTTTATTGTAATATTTAACAAGGCCAGGGGTTTTGAATTCCCTGAACTACACCGGCATAGTATGAGCGAGAAAGGACAAAAACTTTGGGGTAGTGTTGCCATTTCGAGGCTCCCATAGAGGATGCACTGACTTCAAAATCAGCCAATTTTGAAGACTTCAGCTTTTGGATATCTTATCAGAAACTGGTGCGGTACACATTAAAGGCACTAACTAATCCGACCTATTGATAATCCCAGAAAATGTTTATTTTGGGTTATAACAATGAAGTTACCATTTTTTATCTACCGGGTATACATATCAAATCCCATATTTTCTACGAACCATGCAGTCAAGTGAATGTGAATTTTAGACTTACCGATAAAAGGCAGTTTGTCTTCATCAAGGAATATCCGTGCTTTTCCTTCCTAGATATAAAAAAAATAAATTAATAACCAATGAAAAGAGTCCCCCCCCCCCCAAAGATAGCAAAAATTAGATAAATAAAGTTGACCATCTGAGCTATAGATAGATCAAACTATTACTAAGCTAACAACTTTTTTTTTTTTTTTTTACACTAATTTTAATAACGTCAGACACAGAACCACAAATATAACATATGGTACTTACCCTTATTAGGAAGGATGTATAGAAAATATTCTCTACTGTCTGCGCGTAACTTGTTGGGTTGGTGACAAACTGATAGTAGCAGATTGGTATGGTGGGACCTTTGAGGTAATGAGATAGTCCAGTTAGTCACGAAGATGCACATCATTTTCCATGCAATATACCGTACCGCTGTGTTTAGGCACCGAACTTTAAATGAGCAGTTTTGGCATAACCACGCCGGTTGAAGGGAGCCTTAAAATATCTCTTACCTCCTAAAATCTGGTTTTAAATACTAATACCGTAAATTCTCGCGTATAAGCCTAACTCGCGTATAAGCCGCACCCATAACTTTGACAAATTATATAAGCCGCAGAGGGGGTCTGAATATTCCAATTTTGGTACTGTAGTATACTAATAAAAACTCTCGTATAAGCCGCACCCTATATAGGCATGTTTGGTATCAAAAGAAAGCTGAGTCTGACTCGCGTACAAGCCGCGGCTTCTACGCGAGAATTTACGGTAAGCGTATGTTTTGTATAACAAGCGCCGGAGGTATGAGGATATTCAAAGCAATAAGCACTGAGGCGCTTAAGTACAGCAGTACAATATTTGTTCCATTGAAGTATTGCATGGAAAAGGTTTGACCCATGCAGCATGATTCTCCTCACACGGCAATAACATCTGCGGGCTGCCGACTTTTTATTGCCACTGTAGGTAAATAATTGGGAATCCAGATGATGGTAAAAGAAATTTGTACGTTTTCCTGTCACAGGTGACGTGTTTTTTTTTGGCTTCTCTAAATTTTAGTCTGTGGAGAACCTTGTTGTAGGCTAAAATGACGGAATTCTCGGTGTCAGAAACGGGCTGAGATGTTACTGTAACACACATGCAAGTGGATGAAAGAGTCCAAGTGGTACCAAACGTCCAAGCGGCTCAATGAGTGTCCAAGTGGTATCAAACATCCAAGTGGCTCAATGAGTGTCCAAGTGGTATCAAACATCCAAGTGGCTCAAAGAGTGTCCAAGTGGTACCAAACGTCCAAGCGGCTCAATGAGTGTCCAAGTGGTATCAAACATCCAAGTGGCTCAAAGAGTGTCCAAGTGGTACCAAACGTCCAAGTGGCTCAAAGAGTGTCCAAGTGGTACCAAATGTCCAAATGGCTCAAAGAGTGCCCAGGTGGTACCAAACGTCTAAGCGGCTTACAGAGTGTCCAAGTAGCTCAATGAGTGTCCAAGTGGTACCAAACGTCCCAGTGGCTCGAAGAGTATCCACCTTTTCACTAACTCATACAATGGATACGCCCTCCTTTTTTTTAAAAATAAGGACAGAATTAAAAGGTGGTTTTGTACATCATGGACTTGTTGTGCCTCATATAAAAGTGGTAACTTACGATCCCACGTCTTGTAGTACTTATGTAACGTCCCGAATATTTTCTCTACTTCTTCAGTCGTAGCTTCTCTCCGTTCAGTGTCTTTTATGTTTGTCACCTATCAACAAAAAATAACAAGTTTGAATTTGTTTTTTCCCGCACGCTAGCCATTTAGTATTCATGGTGCACCTCGAAGTAGGAAGCCTTAAATGGTAAAGTACATAGATAGGAAAAATATCATCGCAAAAGTTTGAATTTGTTCAAAAGATTTTAGCCAATGACCATTTCAACAGTGTTGATATGACTCATGTGTTGGCTGCAGCTTCTAGCAAGAACTTAGTGTACATGTAGTAGTTTCATACCATATCAAGATATGCCGTATTCGACTTATGGTAATAAGCGCCCTCCCCCTCCTTTTTCAGATTTATTCACAATGTTTACAAATTTTCTAATAGTTACTCCAATTTGTTACTGTTTTTTGAACATGTATGTGACATAGAGCATGTCATACCTATGCAGATTTAAGGTGAATTCAAGTGTGAAGGTAAGGGGTGATTAAAGCCTTGTAGAAGCTACTAAGAAGGGCCAGTAGGGGGCGCTTGTCAAAAAGCTTAAGCGTGTGAGTGGCCTCACAGATGACTAAGGGTAAGCTGGATCTGTAGCTTATCATGTACTTAGATATGGTACTCCCTTATAATCATTCGTTGGTCAATTCTGGCATCAGAAATGGATTCCTTGTTAAAAAGTACCCTCAAGTCATGTGTCATACATGTATGTTATTCGTGTTGAGTTAGCTACCAAAGCCACTTGTGGTGCTGCCGCAGAGACAGCTCCTATAATTCTGTCTGTCGTCGGTAATGTCATCCGACAAAGTGCTCGAGGAAACCCCAGGAAGTAACTCCCTGTGGTAGTAGCTCCTCCCCCTGCCCACCACTCATATTAATTTCAGATCAACTGACTCTTATTCCTGTCACAAAACATTTCTGTATTACCTACCATTGCACAAAAGTGAACTCGCATATATATACTGTCTTCCTAGTCTGCTACACAAAGTCCGAGCATTACTAACAAATCTATATCTCTAGGACTTATAAACAATGACTACATTCAAGTTATCTGGATCCCATCCTGGTTCTTCAGAACCGCTACTGGCTCCTTTGAGCTACCATACACTAAACATCCAAGTGCTGCAGCTCTCTACTATGGGTCTCTTCAGCGCCACTCCTTCCTCCCTGTTCTTTAGAGCCTCTTTCAGCTCTTTTGAGCTGTGGTCGGATGGCGCCCTGACCCCACCTACAGCAATAGCTATACATTACTGGGACTTCTCTGCAACATCACTTCCTCCTGGCTCTTTAGAGCCCCCCTCAGCTCTCTTGAGCTTGGTTGGACTGTTGCAGCTTAATAGTATGCCTGCTGTCCACCCTCTTCAACAGGACTGCGCTCCCAAGATTCTACTTTGTATATTTTTTCATTGTCAACTTCTGCAAATGTTACATTGTTTCTACCTGTCTCTTGTCCTGAGATTCCTTTCAAATCTTGGGAAAAGATACCCCACACTCATTGCCAGGTGCTACAACTGCTACAAAAATATCTATCTCTTGTGCTGAGATTCAAATTCCAATCCTATGATAGGATGCTTACTTCTCATGATATTGTATACTCTCCTCTTCTTATACTAAATAGTAGTTTTTCAGTAACATGGAACAACCCCCCACACAACCCCATTTTGTTACCGTCCTTGCATCATGTCTGGCTTAGGGGCCTCAGTGGTAGTTGCAGAATCTGGCAACTGTGCTACCCATTTGTAAATACATGTAGTTACCTTGTTGTCATTATGTTTTTGTATAAAGGTCCTTTAGCTCTAAACCTTACTTCTATCAAATTCTGTCACCTGAATTGCAGAAGCCTCCATAAAAAAAATCCTGAAATCCAGATTGCTCTAGAAAACTTTGATGTTATAGCATTATCAGAAACCTGATTATCTAAACTGTATGCCTCCCTCATTCAATGGCATCTCAAAGGTTTCCACAGGATTGATAGATTACAAAACAAAGCTGGAGGCCTTATAATTTATCTCTCCAATAGGCTCTATACTTATTCCCATAAGGTAGATGAAGAGTCAGTGATAAATGGAGACATTGAATGTGTCATTAAAATTGAGGTTCCCAAAAATAACGCCATGAAAATAATTACTGTCTATAGGCATCCTTCCGGCATTGTTAAAAGCTTCTGTGACTTCCTGACCCCACTTGTTACTAATGTCAAGGAGGAAGTCTGGGTTCTTGGTGATTTCAATGTTAACATGCTCACTCCGGCAGAAGCTAAAACCATCACTTTAAAAAATTTCTGTCGGGACTCTAAGTCTCACTTGGCTAATTCAGGGGATAACCAGACCTATAGAAGACGGTGGTTCTGCTATTGATAACATTTTAACAAATTCCAGGTTTGTTTCTAAGAAAGGCATACTTTCTTTCTTTGTGAGTGACCATTCCCCTGTCTATGCCATCCGCAAGAAAGACAGAAATACCTGGGTTATTGAGCAAATTGAAGGACGCTCCTATGCAAAATATAAAAAGTCTCTTCTGTTAGAATACATTCAACAAATAGAATGGGACGTTTATTATGATCTTTCCACTATTGACGAAAAGTGGTTTGTTTGTTTGTTTGTGTAGTTTAACGTCCCACTGACTATGCAGGTGAGACTTACTCAAGTTTCAGTTTTTCACAAGTAAGAAGGTAGGCCGAAGGCCTACCTTGGATGATCGTATCCAGGATGATCGAATCTATGAGATGAGCCAAAAGATAGAAATCCCGCTCCTACACATTTACCGAAGCAAGGGTTCTTTAACCTCCGACACCACATAGACATGGTGTGAGAGGGACAGGCCTTTGTTATGCTGTAAGTCTACCACAGCATGGGAAAGAGCAGCCATAGGTATAGTAGGGAAGCAATGAAAACTCCAAGCTAATACAAACTGTGTGCCATCAGTCTGGAGTGATACATCCGGACTCGCCAAACTAGTCTCCCCCATTTTTTTTTTCATTTTTTGTATTTTTTGTATTTTTTATTTTATTTTTTTTTAAATTTTCCATTTCATATTTTGTCCCATAGTTGGGTTTCCTTTAAGAATTTTAATACATTTTCGTCATTAGTGGTGTTGAAAACACTGTACATAGATGTTGTGTCTGCAAGATGTTTTCTTCTACTCTCTGCAGTCCTTCTACAGTGGAGTAGAAGATGCTCCACTGTCAGACGGGTACTGCAGTCTTGACATCTTGGTTCATATTCACCATTCAGTCTGTACTCGTGTGTCAGTTTAGTGTGACCGATCCTTAGACGGTTTAATCTCACCTGTTCTGCTCGTTTTAGCTTTTTCCTCATTGTCACTCCTTTCAGTTTTGGCTGAACCGAGTACATGGTATTATGGCCCTTTTCTTTGTTCCATGCAGCTTGCCATTTTGCTTTCATGTGGCTATCTATGGATGGTAACAGGTCAGTGTACGAAAAGTGGTCTTTTATCACGTCAATTCTCAATATCTTTCTAGCAGGGATGTAAGTCAGAGTTATGTGAAAAATCTGAAACTAGAGAACTTAATATGCTTTACTATAGTTGCAAAGTTCATAATGATTTATCATGTCTTTTGTGTCTTTAAATACAGTAGACATGTATTTCATTACAGAACGACATCATGACTAAGTGTCCATGGACAGATATCCCCTTCTGAGTAGAATGATTTATCATGTCCATGTGTCCACTGATAGACAAGATATCTCCTTCTCAGCAGAAGGAGAAAGGTAGTTCCCGCGTCCACCACCTGTCAGCACCACCAGCATTGCCTGATTATTAACCAATCAGAGCCCAGAGATCCATTTACTTCTTGAATCTAGCTTTCAGATTTTCTATTTTCTGAAATCTTGTCTGAACCTTGTCTGAATCACCCTGTGAACATAGCTTTAGAGTGATTATATGCACTCAAGAAAGGAATAAGGGAATGAGAAACTATCTATCATCAAAGAGTGCTTCAGAAAGGAGATGCATGTGTTATACTAGTTTTTGAAGGAAAATTCTGACACTCAATTTTCTGAAATCAGACAAAATTCTGAAGACTTACATCCCTGTTCTAGACATTTTCTGCCCTATCAAATCATTTACAGTGAAAAACACTGGTAATGCATGGGTAACTCCTGACCTTGTCATTAAGATGAAAGAAAGGGATGAATTAGCAGAAAAATTTATAAAATCTTTCATCCCACAAGACCTCAAAAATGCCCAGGCGGCCAGGTGCACTGTTACCACACTTGTTCGGAATGCCAAAGATTCATATTTCTTAAACAAAATTGACGATGCTAAAGGAGACCCTAGGAAGTTCTGGGCTGAAATTAATAAGATTCTTAAGCCTGCTCATAATAACCTAGCGCCCGTACTCATTGATCAAGTTTCAAATGAGTTGGTGACGGACACACCAACATATATAAATGATTTCTTCAGCACTATTGGGGACGTGCTTTATCCCAAACTCAACCTCCCTGCCCATGAGTATGAGGAAGCTGATGATTTGTATGTCCCTACCTGTCCTTCACCTGATGTCTTTGCCGAGCCTCTTATAGAGTCCATGTTCAAAGAGATTGATATTCATAAATCATCTGGAATGAAGCATGTCAAAACCTACAATGTTATCTTGATGTTATACACAGTACCTGTGTTTCTCTTGGTCTTACCGTTAATGAGGCAAAAACAAAATTTGCCTGGTATTGTAGAGCTCAAGCCTTTCGAAAATGTCCGGATACACTACCGGTAATTAATGGGAAGCCCATACAGCTTGTTCAAACTTTCTCATATCTCGGGGTCACTCTTGACAGATGCCTCACTATGTCAAAGCAGTCTAAGCCAGTGGTTCAAAGCACTAATTTTCTCATCTTCAAGCTGACAAAGTTAAGGCACATGATGTCACGGGAAACTTATCTAAAGGTTTTTAAACACACAATCCTTCCAAAATTTGACTACTTTGCCTTCCTTTATGATTCTGCAGCTAAATCATGGACTGATAAAATTGAAAAAATCAGAACAGAGCCATGAAATGCTGCCTCAGACTTTACAACTATCATATTTCTTCCAAAGAACTCCAATTTAGGTGTGAAGTTCCGTCTCAGACAAAACGCAGGCTTGAGCTTACAGCTTCTATATTTTTCAAGCGTGCCAAAAAGCTTCCTGAAATTCCAAATCCGAGGACAAGAAGCCAAACTCGTCCACTTTTTCCACTCTGCCGCCCCCGGCTCACTCTGTACAGCAAAAGTCCAATGTATAGGGGTATGCAGCTCTGGAACTCCCTCCCAGAGCATTTGCAGAAAATTGAGATTAAGTCTTAGTTCAAAAATGCATTAAAAAGGTTCCTTGGTACGAACATGAAGGGCATGCGAAGAGCTCTTTTAATGGGTACATTAAACCCGGACTAGATTTTGTCCTAGTCACCCACTGAACTGAAATGTTTACTAACTGGTATGCCCCCATTTTCAACCTCTTGAACTGCCCTTTTCGATGTACCTTATGATTTTTCTACTGTCCACTGCTACAGACATCTTATGTATGTCACTTTATTCAAATACATGTCTTTCCTATATCACATATCGCAGTAAGCATTGTACATATCATCAACCATCATCACTGTACTATACTAACACATGTAGACTACTTAAATGTAGCGAATACCAAGCTCGGTGAAACTGTGCATCTTTGGTCAGGAAGACCATCTGTACTGATGAGGATCAAATAAGAAAAAAAAAAGAAAAAAATTTGATTTCAGGCCAGCAGGTGGGTGTGGGTGAGCAGGTGGGTGTGGGAGAGCAGGTGGGTGTGGGTGTGCAGGTGGGTGTGGGCGACAGTTGCAGGCTGCGGGCATGTACCACGTTCTGTCCCTGTCAAAAAACAAGTCGGTCGGACCATAAACGCCAAAGATATGGGTGGTGCAATTTCGCTCTGCACTCCTTTTACGCTGTCACTGTGGGAATCTCGTGCTGTCTTGTCGAGTTCTCGCGGAGAACGAGATCTGCTAGTGGCGCCACCATATCTTTGACGTGTGGAAAGAGAACTAAAGGGCTATTGTTGTTTTTTTTTGGGGGGGGGGGGGGCGTTGTAACATTTTATGTGCCCTCCTGAGTTTGGGGATAGGGTGTAGTAAAAACATTTTTATTCTCAACAGATTTCATGCAGTATGCTTTTTCTTGTGTGTTATTGTCTCCAACTTTTCCTCCTACTTTATATAGAATATATAAATCTAATTTAAATAAGGTAGATGGTTGTTTCTATTATCCTGAGGGTATTTTTTAATAATCTAGAGGGCATTTTTAAATGAAAAGAGAGAAATAGGAGCCAGATTAGGCTAAAACATCATTTCTTTCTTTGTATTCTTCACTTTTAACACTGTGTCCTTTCCAGAGTTCAATTAGAGGGTAGCAATTTAACAGTAGTTAAGAGTTTAAAGAAAAGAGAGAAATTAGTATCCAAAGATCGCAGCTCAATATCACAGGGAAAAAACGACATTTTTAATTTCTTTTTGAAGGAAACATTTGTGCCCCTATCTTGACAATGCATCCCTGTTGTCATCTGATGTCTATCTGCCACACAAGCTGAATGGTATACATTCTCCCATGTCACAAAAACGTCTTAATCCTTGGTTCAGTCGTCGTATATAACTCAGTCAATGAATATTTGAGGCTGATTTTTCCACTTAAAATAATATCTTAAGCACATCGAATACGGTAATGCCAAAAGTGTATTCTTTCAAGTTGGACCCTTTTCCTGCTCTTATGAAAATAATCAACTTGTAACTTTATTACATCACATACCAGCAGATTCCGACCAGAATCTAACAAAATTACCTCGGGTTAACTGCATTATGGGAGCAATAGCGATTTTAATGTGGTGCTAATAATACATATATATTTACCTGTTTAGGGACAACCGCATTTTTGACTATAACATCCTTTTCAGCCTTCCGCCGCTCCACCCGTTTCTTCTGTTTCGGCGGCCCACGCTCAAATGCACCAAACCTAGGAAGAAAGAAAAACTGTTGCAGAAAACAATGACAGTGAAATTCGTCTGATATCTAGAGGAAACTTTCCATTGCTTGTATATACAAAACTCAACAATCCCACTGATAAGACCAGCTGTTCTAACTACCACTGACACCTACATGTAGGTGAGGACTGGTGCCTTCCTGAAGCAAGGCTGTACTGCATTCCCCAGCTCCGTCCAACTGTTTGCCGGTATTGTTGGCTCCGCCGCCATGCGGTTTACTTTCAGGTAGGACATCTGCAATAGGTATCAACAGGAAATATATATTATGCATCGCCATAATATCGGCGTTATGTTTAAAAATCATGATATTCACTCTATTACTGTCAGTACCATATTTCCCCGTTAAAAAAGCCCGGGCTTATACTGATTTCAAATGTGATATTGACCGGTTATAAACGGGGAAGACTTATATTTGAAGCAGGCTTGTATTTTTTTCCATCTCCTATATTTCATTAATTCAAAGAGGCACTCTGGAATTTTGTCGAAAATTCTCTTATTTATTCATTACCGGTATCTATACAAATTTTTCTGAATAATCTTAATGATATCATAACAAATTTAAACGTTGTCTCCCAGTAAATGTTCCCAGTTTAAGGGATGGTACTTTGGCTTCTTCTATATGAAAGAATAAAATATCCTGATTACCATAAAACCGTGCGTATAACGCCTATCTCGCATATTAGCCGCACCTAGAGTTTGGGCTGATGCTATAAGCCTGACTGACCATCTGACTATGGTGATTTTAGTACTGTACCATAGTCGCAAAAACTTGTGTATAAGTCGCACCCTGACGATGGGCCGATCCTATAAGCCGCACCACCAATCTGACTCCCATACTAGCTGCGGCTTATATGCACGGTTTTATGGTAGAGGTGAAATTATGCCTGTATGGAGAAAATGTATTGGGGGTGTCTCTTATGGCCAGGCTTCTATTGGGGGCCTGGCTTATATAAGACCTAGTACCGCTCATCCAGTACCCAGACCCGGCTCATAAACGGGGCAGGCTTATATTCGGGGCCCGGCTTATAAACAGGGAAATACGGTATCTCTCTGACTCTCCAAACACTTTCTACTGTAAATTTAGTACATGTACAAGTTATATTAGTTGATCTCTAACTCAAGATTTGCCATATAAACTGCCCCACAAGGTCAAAATGAGGAATAATAACACCCGAGTCATTGACCAGACCAAATTTCTTTTTGTACACTGATGAGCGTAAACTGTAACCTACCAATTTTTGGGCGAACTCGTTGGGTTGGAACACCACAAACTCTGTGCGCAGAGACTGAGCATGTTGAACACCTATCTCTGCCAGCCCAGCAATCATCTGGGAGTCCATCGCCGCCTCCCGCGGCATTTTAACTATTAAACAACAAAGGACTCACTGGTGACATTCGACCCATTGAGAATGAGAAATAATTCATGAATAATACAACACCAACACGAGAAAGACTCTTATAAACAGAATATAGGCCACCCGTACAGACTATATTGGTTTTACATGACAGCAGAAATACTTATTATTTAGGTAAGAAGAACATTGACTTATCTATGTAAAATAAATATTTAAGTGAGTGAAAAAGCGGGGACTGGGAACTCTTTGGACTGAGCTCCCCTGTGTGGCACACTTTTTTTCGCCTCCCGCCCCACAAAATATTTCATATGATAACACTGACATTACTAGTGTCATCATAAATAACTTACCTTTAGTGAAGAGCTCATTGGTCTGGTCCAATGCCTGCTGTGCCCGGACCAGTCCGGTCTCAGGGGAGAGGTACTCATCACGCCGTTCTGAAAAAAGTGTAATTCAATCAACAAAACTAGAGCACATGTACTGTGCCCCTGCATGGGTTAAAATTCGACATGTGCGACACGGCCCTTTTAAAAATCGACACAGGCGACACGGCCCTTTTAAAAACCAACGGACACAGACATTTTATTAGGTCTTAGTATATCCTTTATACATAAAATTCGACAAGAGAACATGGAGCTTTAGCTAAAGAATCGACACAGCGACAAGGTCGAAATATATGGGCACCCATGTAGAGGCACTTATTTTTGTTAAGATACATGTATATAGGCCTACTGTATTTGTGAAAGTACTTTATTTCGCTGGGTATGTATTTTCGCGATTTTCGCGGAAATAAAATATATGTGCCCAGTCTATCTCTATCTAGCCTAGGACTACTACTGCTACTGACGTAAAACCTTTCTGATAAGCCAACCTTTTTTGGGGATTTAAAGCTTGATTCGGCTCATAGCATTGTCTTAAAGAGGGGGGGGGGGGGTCGGCTTAAAAGGGAGGTATTTTATTAAGTAGATTATAGTTTAACCATGTTTAAATGAACCCAAATTTGGTTTATGATATTCTTCCAAACTGAGCTTATAAGGGAGGTCGGCTTATCAGAGAGGTTTTACGGTAGGTAGGTACAACCATAAGCGCCGCCGCAGCAGAAGGACGCCCCTGCCGCAAAACTTGTGACCTAGTCCCCAAAGGTGGCATTTTTCTATGGTGTCATTATAGCCTCGCTGTGGGCTTACTTATTCACTTAAAGACATGGTCAAACCGGCTACGGAAAGCCCTCGCGTTAAGGATTCTAAAAGTGAAAGAATTTTTCAGATCGGATAAAGAGAAAATTACTGAAAGGGTGGTGAAAATTCATAATAGTTTGGGGGCTTGCTTCATACATTTTTAGTTGTTGCTGCAGAACATTTAGACTGGAAATGGGTTCTATTCATCAAGACGAATCCAGCGGTGGTTCACTTATACTTGTAGTCCAAGGTATCGTCCCAAAAATTCTCAATCCAAATTTTGTCACATTATAGAGCTTTTTACTATGGAAATGTACTGAACTTTTGATAATATCACATTTCAGAGCCTTGCTTCAGTCCTTTTTATTTGATGCTGCAGAGTATTTTGATAAGAAAGGATATCTACATATCAAGACGAATTCGGTGGGGGTTATTTATACCTGTAGGCCAAGGGATTGAACCAAAAGTTCTCATCCCAAAATTTGTCAGATTACAGATTTAACGAACACAGAATTTAATTTCCTTAGATATTCTTAGATGAATTATCATTCTGACCTGAATCATTATCATTAGGCCAAAAAAAAAAAAAGTTGTGTTCAGGTAACATGGCCCAAAAAAAATAGGGTAGGTAGGTCGATTTTTTTTTTACCAATTTTTTTTAAGGATTTTGAGACAAAATTCCTCCCATTTTCCTATAATTTTCAGTAAAAATATATAATTTTCGGAAAAAATATATTCCAGTAAAAAAAGATTGTTTTTTGGTAGAAAAAACACAAAAATGCCTTCCAAAAAAAAAGAAAAAAAGAAATTGGGTAGGACCAAAAAAATAGGGTAGCTAGGGATACCTAAACACAACTTTTTTTTGGCCTTATAGGAAAAGAAAGAATATGAAAAGAATATCAATGCACAGTCCAGGGGCTGATCCAGGTCTGGGGACCCCCCCCCCCTCCCCCAGCAAAAAAAAGTAATTTCGATCTGGCGCAAGCGGCAACACAAAGATGGATTGTGTGATATACATCACAAGTGACCCAGGGCTTTTCCAATTAGAGGGTTGAACTGCAAAGCAGTGCAAAAATGAGGGCAATGTGTCATTTAGCAATGTACTATGAGTGGTAACCCTGAGCCAAAGATTGAACTACTGTATTCGACGTAATAAGCGCCCTCCCCCTAATAAGTGCCCCCCCCCCCTTTTTGAGGCATTTTAAAACTAGAACAAAGTCTCAAATTTCATGATTTTGGAGACAATTAAACTCTTAAGTACTGAAACTACCATAAAAATAATTTTATAAGCCCAGGGCGCTTATTACGTCGAATACGGTATTTGGGCGGCTATTTTTATGGGAAAATCTTTTTGTTGGGACATTTTGATAAAAAGAGGGAGACACAGATTGTTCCACAGTAGAACTTTAGCTTTATTTAGAACAGAAAAAACAAAAAACAAAGGCAGGGCGATACTTCAAAGTCAGGTGACCAATCTACGTTTTTTGCAGGAAAACTGTCTCACAGAGACCCACAGAGACCCTGGGTCAATTACCCGGTGGGACTTAAGGGAGTGATCATTTTTTAACAACAGAGGGGGGGGGGGGGTAAAAAAAAAAAGTCGACCCCTTGAGGGTGGGGGGGGGTTTAAAATTTTTCGACCTATCTTAGGAAGGGCGGGCATAAATTTTATCCATTTTGATGGTTGTAGGCCTATCTTAGTATCTACTATTATTGTTCATTTTTTAACAACAGGGGGGGGGGTAAAAAATTTGGACCCCTTGACCGGGGGGGGGGGTTAAAAATTTAGACCCCTCTTGGGGGGGGGGTCAAAAAAATTCAACCTGTTTTGAGGGAAAAAGCCCACGCGTTACTATGCTACAATGAGGCGCGATTCGGCCTGCCGGGGAGGGGGGGTGAAAAAAATTTGTGCGCTCCTCGCGAAATCTAACCACCCCCACCCCTGTTGTTAAAAAATGACCACTCCCTTAGTAAACAGACTAAGGGAGGGTTCATTATTTACGGCGGGGGGGGGGGGAGGTGAGCATTTGAGGGGGGGGGGCAAATTTTTTTAGGGGTGTTCAAAGGGGGGGGGGGGCCTTTTTTTACCCTATTCTTAGGGGGGGGCATTTTTTTTAGGGGTATTTCTAAAAATGTCGCGAATTTAGTACTTTGAAATGTCGCGAATTTTGGTAACAGCCTGTGTTATATTTTTACCAAATTATGTCAATATATTCAAAATTTTCTAAAGTTTTCCTCAAACTCCAAGAAAATTTCTCACTGCATCACCTTTGACACTCAGAATAGCCCATCGTTTTGTCAGTCTTCAAAATAGTGCCGGCCTCATGTAAGCACTGAGGGTATGGGACCTTCCAATTTATAAGCACTGCGGCCCTTAAACTCAACGGTATGTAAGTCGAGTGTCTGAGACGTTTACACTAAAACACCTTACAAATGGATGTATTTGTTGCAAGGTAGTAAATTGTAGGTAAAAAAGTGCCCAGGATTAAATGCATACAATTAGTAGACACTAACATTGATTTTGTAATAAAGTTGAAAACGATCCAGGGTGAGGGGGGGGGGGCACTTTTTTTTTCAACTTATTCCGAGGGGGGGGCCTTTTTTTTCCAACCTATTCCGAGGGGGGGGGGCCAATTATTTTTGACGTATTCGATTTGCAAAACGCTCACCCCCCCTGCCATAAATAATGAATCCTCCCTAACTAAACTAGGTCTGTGCAACGACTGACCGCGCATAAGGGGGGGAAAGACGGTCGTGTTTATCTCCTAGCGGCGGCGTCCCGAATCAGGCCACGTGCGCATATTTTAATTGTATTATCGCCCGCCCGCTCATAAACGCCCATGCTTTGTCAATTCTTACTGTCAGCAATGGCCGACCGGACGTAGGGGGCGCCACTAGCGCGAGCGCGACTTGCTGCAAACAAACCAGCCATGTGCTTTCCCTCCCCATACTGAAGCATAGTAGCGGAGCAACGCTGGCACCCTGTGCCTGTGTATTCAACTTTTGGAAGCCTGAATTAGGGCCTCATACCCCCTAAAAATCTTAGAAATTTTAACCGAGGATCATGCACTATATGGAAATACATATATGTCAGCCACAGTTCCCTAGCTTTTGAAAATTTTGAGAAATCTGAGTTTTAGCGGAACTTTTAGTACTTAAGCTATATAAGTTGGCAGCTGACATCGCCTGTGTAAACAATGATGGATATTGTATCATATCTAAGTAAATACCATCAATCCAATGGAATATCTGGTCTATAAATATGCGGGTGGGATATTTGTAACATATTTTATCATTTTCCCAGGGAAATTCGATTCCAAAATGATATTTGCAGTGATTTCTGAGGTACAGTTCACATTGAGTGTGGATTCCGATGCGCGTAGTCACGTGACCAGTACAAGTCTGCCCGACAGGGAGAATACAAGCAGAGCTCTGTTCCCAGGGCCATGCACCTATATCTTGGGGCACTTTTGTGGATCGAAATACATAATTTGATTGACTACTTGTGTCTGAAAATAACTTTGAAAGAGATCCACTGGTTATTGTAAAATGCCATCTTTCATTTAGCTATGTATCAACTTTCAGTTTCAGTGGGGCCATTTTGCTCCAAATGTTTAACTGATTTCAAATTATTCTGGGATTGACATGTTCATCAAATGTGTCAAACAACAGAACTAAAGCATGACAGTCATGGATGTAATGACTGAAAAACTAGACCGCGTGCGTCATTTGTTGATGTCCGTCGTTTGAGAGAGAGACGCTGCCGCATAGTTCATCTAATCTGAACTCGTCGCTGCGGGCCGCGATCTGATGGGTGCCCTAACACAGCCCGGCTACTGTTATGGTCTGGCACGAACAGACTACTGCCGCACGGCGATTCGAGACCGTCTTTCCTCCTCTTCCGCGCATCAAATTAATTCCACTAGTTAACTCACCACTGGTTTCGTGCAGTAGCGTCCTGTACTGGTTCCTGATACCAATCCGCTCGTGCCTGTCTTGCATTTTAATAGGAATACTTGTAATATTAAGAATTTGTCTAACTTTGGCGAGTTTCGCGCTCGTCTGCCAGTAATTCCGCTGGTCCTAGATAGATTTGCCGAAAATCAGCGACGGAAAGCCGAAAGCACATGAAAGGGGCATACTGATTGGCTGAATCGCACAAAGATCGGAAATTGAATCGGGCCTGAAATGGTACATAAACCCCGCTAAAAGGTCACCAACTTCGAATAATATCCCTGCTTATGTATATTACACCACCCTCGGCATGTAATGAATACATATTAACTCCATAAAACAAGCTTGTGAACGTAAGTTTACATTAGAGTGCCTGTTTTGTTTTCATTCACGTGGACCAATTAGATCAGAGCTAAGTGGGTTGATTTCACAAGGCAGATTTATTTTTCTCTTTTCCTACTTTGTGCATAAATGTATGTTTGGGCACTAAAATGTAAATTATAGGATTACTATGTATACAAATAATTTTGTTGTTGTGATATAGTAGGTGTGTACTGCAAATATTCAGACTTATTATACTACTTTAAGCTATCATTGATAACTGTATAAATATTTGGTGTTGTGACACCTATTCGACTATGACCGCTTTTCACTGCGCATGTCCAACAAAATAAGTAGGACACTTTCAAATTTTGAGCGGGTCGGTCTGCCGAGTGAAGGCTAAATCGGATTCCCTAACTTGTTTTACGTAATTGGGTGAAGGTAAGATCATTGAATATATTCACAGAATGATTGATAGTGAGGCATTATATGTCTAGGAAGGCTTGGATATCAAGTGATTTTACAAGCATTTCATGACTGTTCACAGTGACTCAGTCACTGACAGCCTAGGCCTAGCCCTAGGCCTAGCGATGACAGCCCCAAAATAGCAATAGCATCTCACCAGAATTACACAAGGAATAGCTCAAATGAAGGGCCTTGGAAGCAGCTTTTCAGAGCACTTTAAAGCAAGTTAAAATTCCAACTAGAAGAGATTCTATGCCACTTTAGATATCAATGTTGTAAAATAGTTTCTGCCATTTCTCAGTCGGCATATTTGTAAAAAAATATTGAGATAACATTAACAGTATTAACACCGACACTTATTAAACCATGTGCTGTGCTCGCGGCATATCTGCACTTTTGTACATAAACATTGATAGAATTTGATTGAGAAGGCCTATCAACAAACCAATGGTACCTCTTTAAAGCTAAATATTAGCAGATTAACATATATAAGGGAGTGATCATTTTTTAGGGCCCCAGACGGGGGGTTGCTGTGTCACTTGTCGATTTTAAGAAATATCAACGTCCCTTGTCGATTTTAAGAAAAGGGTCTTGTCACTTGTCACTGACACTGTAAAAATGTCACTAGGTCTCATGTCACTTGTCGATTTTAAGGAATGCCTATATGTCATTTGTCGATTCTAAGAAATAGGTCTTGTCCCTTGTCACTAGGCTCATGTCGATTTGTCGATTTTACCCGTCTGGGGCCCTTTTTTTAACAACAGGGGGGGGGGGGGTGGTTGGTTTGGGGGGGGGGCAAAAAAATTTGGACCCCTTGACCGGGGGGGGGGCAAAAAAATGTGGACCCCTCATGGGGGGGGGGGTCAAAATAATTTAACCTGTTTTGAGCCAAAAAGCCAGCCGCGTTACTATGCTTCAAAGGGCCCGCGCGAGCCGATTTTCGCCCATAAGGGGGGGGTAAAAAATGTTGACCCCTCTACCGGGGGGGGGGGTGAAAAAAATTTCTCGCGCTTTGCGCGGAAAACCACCAGTCCCCCTGTTGTTAAAAAATGATCACTCCCTAAGTAGCATTATATAACTAGGGATACATATTTTAATTTCCACAAGAAAGTCACCAAAAATGTGAAAAACTAGAAAAAGAAAATCTCATTTACACTGGCAAATCATGTTTAGCTAATTTTCGCTGGACTAAAGCCTTACCAAAGGTACTTTTTCTTATTCAAAAAATGCTGTAGTAGAGCCCTGTAGGTTCATCAGGCTTCTTGGACACATATTTCCCTCAAAAAATTGTCTCAAACTTCTGAGTCTTTACATACTCATATTTTCTGAACATGTTGGCGGATTTATCTCAAATTAGTCTTAAACTGTAGCCAAACATCTTGTTATATTGGTAATAACCCACTGTGATGTGTAAACATTCATTAACACCCTTTATCTCACTGTTTTCTGCTAAAAATACCCTGATTTTACCCAATATTGATGTAGGGCAGCCCGGCAGAAACCAACATTTTCCCAACAAACCATGGACATATGCATATTTTAGAAAATTATTTCTATACAACTTTACCCACCAATAGATAGATCAGGCTTTCCTCTTTAAGAACATGCCACCCACTTGTGATTCTGACATACAGAGTCTTTTCTATGGCAAATTAATTTACAAACACCTGTTTAGCATCGCGGCAGATACAATACGCAACACCCGGGGATCGGACTGTCATCGATACAGTGACACTGCTGTCTGTGTTGTCGTTTTGACGTTTGCAACTTGCAACTGCAAGTGCATCATGACTCATGTACCTACTCACTGATGTAGTGCAGGCCAAGACGGACGGTGATATTCGCACCTCCACGATAGCGTTTCTTACTCGCACATCCTCGAGGTGCGGATAAGGATTCTTATTCGCACCTCGACTCGAGCCGAGGAGGTGTAGGCTGGTTTCACTATTCGGACCTCCAGGAGGTGTGAGCCAGAATTCTAATTCGCACCTCAAGGAGATATAGGCCTAGATCTATATTCTAGTGGTTTAATATTTTTGAAGAAGAAAAAAAGTTCATTATTTTTGTGCAATGGGGGAGGGGGGGATGTGCAGCCTAATATCGCCAACCTCTCTTTTTCGTAGGTGGGGGGGTGGAGTAGCCACTCTCGTAGCCCTACCAAGTCCAAGTAGACACCCTCCGTTGAAATACAAAATTCAGTCTAGGGGGTGTAGGCAACCATCACTTTGCTACCGTAACCATGCAGGACAGTGTCGACTTTGACTATAGGTAACGATGACAGATACAATATACAACACTGTCACTATGCTAAACAGGTGCTTGTAAATTTGCCATAGGAAAGGCTCTGTATGTCAGAATGACATGTGGGTGGTATGTAATTAATGAGGAAGATCTAATCTATCCATCGGAGGGTTAAGTTTCATAGAAAAGCTTATTTGCTTTGCTTTAGCAAAGCAATTTGATTAGGGGGTGACTCGTAATGCTTAAGTACTGAAATGGGTCTGAATACAAATCACAATGCTGAAACAGTGACCGAAACGTGGCTATTTTATATACTGCAGGTTGCTTTTTTCCAGAATATGGTAGTGGTCCAATAGCAAGAAATTCGATTATACAGTGCAGGGCACAACAGCGGCCTATCTTTCCCATCTCTTACGTCAGCCTGTTACATAACCTACACTGGGGCCCAGTACCTCTCCTTTTCTCAGTGTCCCGGTCACCACAGGCGCTCTGGTTGTCACAATACACATCCCAGCCTGAGACTGTTGTGCGGCTCTCAGTATAAAATATTGATGAAGTCTGATTTCATTCAATTTAGTATTGTAATTATTGTACATTAATTTAGGAAATATAATTTTGTATTGAAATAATTTTTAGGAACATTTTTGTGATTTGGTCTGTTCAATCCTTTCAATGTAGCGGAAATATTAGGTCAGCGGTATTAGAACGACCTGCAGTCAAATCTCGAGATATATCGTACAGTGTGAGATATAACGAGTTACAAACGGCCGCCATTTTTTCTCTCACTTTGATCGGGATATATACACATTATGGCCAGTAAGAGGCGAGTTACTAGTAAGCCTCAAAATAACTTGGTGGGGCAAGTAGGAAGCCATATATTCAACTGGGGGCCGTGGGGATGGCAGGAAGGGCCGTGGAGAGCTCACAGAGGGCCGTGAAGATGGCAAATTCCGCGGCGATGGTAAACACAACAACTTCCCTATTTGGGTGACCAATGCTGTGTAAAAGTGACTCGGTCTCACAGAAATCGGGATATTTGTAACTTCTGGCGAGTAGGAGGCGAGTTAAGCTCGTAGAGTTCAGCGCTGATCAGCTGATCGGTGGCCGCGAGTGGTTTCTTCACATTCTCCGAAAAATAATATGGCTGTTTTTGGGTTTAAAACGGAGTTATATTGAAAAAAAAACATAGCGCACTAAGAGAAAAGATCCTATATTTGGACGTACAATTCGATTTCAATCTGTCGGGGAAATGCAGAACTAAAAGTAGTACAACCGTGATCTGCAGTAATTAACTTTTTTTTCATATAGGCTTAGATTTTTCCCGTTCTCCGTTTATCCCGTTCTCCGTTTATCCCGTTCTCCCTTTCTCCGTCTCCCTTTTTTCGTTTATCCCGTTCTCCGTTTATCCCGTTTTCCCCGTTCTCCCCGTTCCCCGTTTGTCCCCGTTCTCCGTTTGTCCCGTTCTCCCTTTATCCCGTTCTCCCTTTATCCCGTTCTCAATGCAAGCCACGTCGTCATAGATTTTTGTAGGCATTAATGCGCAGCATTATGGCGCTATAAATACGAGACTTGCTTCTGACTCCCTCACCAGGGGCTAGGCTGGTTAACACACCACCACTGGACAGTGGGGCCACCTGGTGAGTTTATTGGACACTCCTCAGTCCGGCTAAGCAGGAGAGCCAGAAGCGTCTGGGACACCGACCTGTGATGAAAATGCTGATTACATTTTTGATGGCGTCAGTCATGGGTTTAGGACTGTAGACAAAGATTTTGACGAGGATTATGCAAGAGCCAATTATAAATCAATATTGGAAGGAGGGGCAAAAAGACAGATGGATGAGTTAGTGAGACAGGAGATCTTGTGTGGTAAGGTCAGGAAGGTGGTTACAAGGCCAAGTTGTGTACACTCTTTGGGGGCCATACACAAGCCAGATGGGTCCATCAGACCTATTACAGATTGTAGCAGGGGAAAGAATGGTGTCGGTGCTGAGAGTATAAATGATCACATGGATTCTGTCTGCAAAATATTTGCCTATGTAAAGATTGACGAGATAGTGGATGGTATGACCCCGGGTTGTTTTTTCTCTGTCCTGGACATCAAATCAGCTTATAGGACAATCCCGGTCCTCCCGGAGGACAGAGACAAACAGGGATTCAGGTGGAATCTGGGCAAGGGCGAGGAGTATTTTACAGACTGTTCATTGTCTTTTGGACTCAAATGTGCCCCGTACATCTTCACAAAGATAACAGAATTTGTCATTAGATGTATGGCTAGACGGGGTATCCATCGGGTCTATGGCTACTTAGACGACTTCCTGGTGATGGCGGACACTCAGGAGGAATGTAGGCACAACCAAGCTGTTCTCATAGAATTGTTGAGGAGTCTGGGATTCCACATAGCTTGGAAAAAGTTAGTGTCGGCGACACAGGTTGTCAGGTATCTAGGCCTAGAATTTGATAGTGTCAGTATGAAAGTGCGGTTGCCAGCAGACAAGGTGGTACATGCTCTAGCGCTAGTGCAGGACTTCAAAGCCAAAAAATGTTGTAGTAGAAAGAACTAGAGGTTTTGGCTGGTTATTTGGCACATGCCAGTCAGGTGGTCAGGGGGGGACGCACATTCTCTAGGAGAATCATAAATCTCTTAAGGTTCATTCCAGATACTGAAAAAGTTATACACATTCCAGACTGGATGAGGGAAGACCTAGTCTGGTGGAAAAACTTCCTGGAGGTGTTCAATGGGGAGGCCAAGGTCATACAGCAAACAGGGAAGTGGTCTACTGAGATTGAAACTGACCATGACTGGGTTTGGCGCCAGGTGGGGGGGTGACTGGGTAGCTGGTATCTGGCAGGAAGACTCCCCGGGTAGTAGTAAACATTTTCTAGGTCATCATTGGGCTGATTCACCTTCAGAGTATGACCCGTCAGATGATATAAACTTGTTGGAGGTGTGGCCAGTGTTGGCAGCTTTGGACAGGTGGGGGGAGTTGTGGCAGGATTCTAAGGTTGTGGTATGGACGGACAACACACAGGTGAAGTGGATGCTTTCCACTGGTAGGAGTAGGAGTGTAAAAGCCATGTGGTGGCTGAGAGAGCTTTTCTGGAGGTGTTGTGTTTATTGACGTTGAAGCCTTTGGCTTGCAACGTCTTTGTACGTTAAGTTGGTCCCAGTGCATTTATGGCCAAAAATACCCTTAGCATAAGAGTCTACAGCCTAGCTTTTTTCCTTGCCAATTCCAGTACGAAAAATAGCGCGTTGGATTCGCTTAGGGTCCATATGGGACCCTAGGGGCCATAATTGGGACTTCCCTACGGATCTTAATAGAGAAAAACCTGGTCTACTTCCTTGTTTAAGGCCCTGTACCTGAAGCAATGGTGCGCAACCTAGACCGTGATTGCCTTACTCCAAGGCCTAAGTTTGAAAATTTGTTAAATAATTTCCAATAAACACATAGCCCTATACTAATTTAACCCCCTGCATATTTATTTTTCAATATAACTCCGTTTTAAACCCAAAAACAGCCATATTATTTTTCGGAGAATGTGAAGAAACCACTCGCGGCCACCGATCAGCTGATCAGCGCTGAACTCTACGAGCTTAACTCGCCTCCTACTCGCCAGAAGTTACAAATATCCCGATTTCTGTGAGACCGAGTCACTTTTACACAGCATTGGAATGATGGACAAGGCAAGTCTAGTGGCATCTGAAAACTCACTGGAGCCCGCCTAAGTTTGTCACACCTAGCTAATAACCCTTTAAGGCCTGCTATTTACACTCACACCCCAACACACTTTAGACCTTCTTATACGCACATTGAAATAGGTTATGTTGGCCTCAAAGGGTTAACTATATGGTGAATGTCGTCTGCTATTTCCTATGTCGCTCTCTGCTACTTACCAGCCCACCACAAGCCTCACACATACCCCTTTTGTCATTAGAAAGTCGAATGAGTGATCTAATTTTAATACAATACGTTATTTCTCATTTCTGACAGCAGAATCGTAATCCTGAGGAAAAACTGATATACTTTAATAGGTCACATGCCTTATTTGATCAAATTCCAGGCGAGCAGGTGGGTGTGGGCAAGCAGGTGGGTGTGGGCAAGCAGGTGGGTGTGGGCAAGCAGGTGGGTGTGGGCAAGCAGGTGGTTGGGGGCAAGCAGGTGGCTGTGGGCGTCGTCGCACGCCAGCCCGTAAACGCCGCCTTACGTCTCAGCCAAAAAGCGAGTCGGTTGGAGCGTAAACTGCAGCAGCATGTATCTTTTTCGCCGTGTCTGTCCGCCACGGGCGGCGTGCGTTGCAGATGATTTTGGCTGTAGGTAAGCAGGTGGCTGGGGGCGAGCAGGTGGCTGTGGGAGTCAGCGCCCGGCAGCGCGTAACCGCTGTTTTACGTCTCGGCGGAAAAAGCGAGTCGATCGGAGCGTCAGCAGCGACACCATCTTCGTTGCAGCTTTGTTTCTGGTTCGACGTGTCGGGTTGGCCAGGGGGGCGGCGTGAGCTGCAGATGATTTTGCCACCAAAACCGATTTTGCCCCCAAAACCGATTTTGAGCCCCGAAACGATTTTGATCCAAAAACGATTTTGAAGTTCTCCTACCCCTCCGAAAATCGGGCCGATCGGAGCGTAAACAGCGAAGATATTCACGGTTTTCGTTTTGTCGGATTATTGACCGGCACTCCGTGTCCGGTCAGGTCTTAAGGGAGACAAAGGTCTGTAAGCTCAGACAGCCGAGCAGCGCGTCCATAGGAATAGCATTGCGGGATCGGACTGACCACCCTGTGTGCATAGCCTCTATACTCTGTAGCATTAGTACCGAGCACCCCTCAGCCCTGCCCTCTGCCAGCCTGGTCGTCACACCAGCCTGGCAGCAGCGCCCACCCCTCAGGCCTGCCAGGTCTCAATCCGTTCCTCTTACACCTTACCTGCAACAGATCTCTCACCCACAATGCACTGCTCATTCCGGTCTACTGAGCTTTCAATAGGTACATAGCTTTAATATTATGTTGTTCACACCCCACTCCACATACTAGCAGTACAGACTGCGGCAGGCGAGTCCTACTCACAAGCCGTCATCCTATACACGTCAGAAAGCTGGTATTTACCTCCACCCGCCCTCAACACATTAGAGAGTTTAAGATTCTGAAACCTGTACGTATACGGGTACTGCAAGGTCTAGAAGTACAGGTTCCAGTACAAGTACATGTAATGTAGTTAAGACAGGCCCTGTGTATAAGTCCAATCAGGGTTGAAGTGGCTGGTCACAGCTGAGTGGGGTAAAGGGTATCAAGAATGAGGTAATTACATATGGACTTACTTGACTCACAAACAATTTACATATACCTTAGTCTCTCACATACCTTCCGATCAATTGGACAGTTTCAGTATATTTATATATACTTGTATTAATCTTATATTTGCATTTTCCCTATACGTACGTGTAGACAGAACCCTTCTTGAAAATCGCGAAAATCGCGAAAATATGTACAGAGCGAATATTTATCCAGCATAGTAATACCACTACCATATTCCAAAAATCGCGAATTTAAATACTCGCGAAAATGCACTTTTTACCAAAATCGCGAAAATTTATACACGCGAAATTATGTACGTTTACAGTACTTCTAGATGGGAATACCCCCCACGTGACCTGTGACGTTACACGTACACGTTGCCGTACACGTCGTGATCTTAAACTCACTAATGTCGCGGTCTGTACTGCTAGCATAGGGAGGGTGGGGTGTGAACAACATATCAGAGCCATTGAAAGTTCAGCAGACCGGAATGAGCAGTGCATTCTGGCTGGGAGACGTGTGAACAACATAATAGTTTAACTGCGGCTAAGGTCTTATGTGTAAAGGAACGGATCGAGAGCTGGCTTGCTGCTCACCAGTCTGCTGCTACTACAGACGACCAGCTGCTTTCGTTCACGTGTCTGGCCACGGGAAGCAGTGCTGTGTACAGGGTAATTATCAGCTCTCAGTTATGCAGTCCGAGTCATTCTGTCTTGGGTAATGTATAAGGTCGGCATGATGCTTGCATGAATTCTTGCCCTTTGCTGTCATGATGCATGAATGCAGCCCTGGAGAATAATTCTACTCTGTATTATCCCACATATTTTCATTTGTCATCATGATACATGAATGCAACCCTGCTGCAATGACAGAATATTGGTTCAACTGGATAGTGATTCATTTATGCATCATGACTCTTAGACAATAACCCGTCAATGATGGCATAGTACTTAACCCTTTAAGTACGGCATGATACCTTAAAGCATCATGCCCTTGGTCGTCATGATGCATGAATGCAGCCCTGGCGAGTAACTCGCCAGTGCTGCATTCAAGCATCATGCCGACTGTATGGGGTTCAGACACCCCTGGAGGGTGGTCATGATGCACCAATGTAGCCCTGGTGAGTTACTCGCCGGGGCTGCATTGGTGCATCATGATGACAAATGTCATCTTTTAGTGACATCCGTCCTTAAAGGGTTAAACTGTACGGTGATTCATTCATGCATCATGATTCTTACACAACAACCCTTTAAGGACGACATAGTGCTTCAACTGGATAGTGATTCATTCATGCATCATGACTATTAGGCAATGACCCTTTAAGGACAGCATATTACTTAAACTGTACAGTGATTCATTCATTCATCATGACTCTAAGACAATAACCCTTCACTGATGGCATAGTGCTGCAACTAGACATTGATTCATTCATGCATTATGATTCTTACACAACAACACTTTAGGGACGACATAGTGCTTCAACTGGATAGTGATTCATTCATGCATCATGACTATTAGGCAATGACCCTTTAAGGATGGCATATGACTTTAACTATACAGTGATTCATTCATGCATCATGACTCTTAGGCAATAACCCTTCAATGATGGCATAGTACTTCAACTGGATAGTGATTCATTAAGGCATCATGACTCTAACATAATAACCCTTTAAGGACGACATAGTGCTTCAACTGGATAGTGATTCATTCATGCATCATGACTATTAGGCAATGACCCTTTAAGGATGACATATTACTTTAACTGTACAGTGATTCATTCATGCATCATGACTATTAGGCAGTAACCATTCAATGATGGCATAGTACTTCAACTGGATAGTGATTCATTCATGCATCATGACTATTAGGTAATGACCCTTTAAGGATGGCATATTACTTTAACTGGACAGTGATGCATTCATGCATCATGACTCTTAAACAACAACCCTTCAATGATGGCATAGTCTTAGACAATAACCCTTTGAACACTCCCCCCTCCCCCCTCTTCCCCTACCCCCAAAATCCTAATTTGGTTGCCGGTCATCACACCTACGGTGTGCAAATCCTAGAGCAGAACCTTTGCATCCTAGTATTGGTACCTATGTGTTCTCCGTTTATCCCGTTCTCCCGTTCTCCGTTTATCCCGTTCTCCGTTTATCCCCGTTTATCCCGTTATCCGTTTATCGTTTATCCCGTTATCCGTTTGTCGTTCATTCCGTTTGTCGTTCATAGTGTTCACCGTTTATCCCGTTCTCTGTTTATCCTGTTCTCTGTTTATCCTGTTCGCCGTTTATCCCGTTCGCCGTTGATGGCGTTCTCTGTTTATCCCTTTCTCCATTTATCCCCTTCTCCGTTCATCCCCTTCTCCCTTTCCGGTTGTCCCGTTCTCCTTTTATCCCCTTCTCCCTTTCTCCGTTTATCCCCTTCTCCGTTTATCCCGTTCACCGTTTATAGCGTTCACCGTTTATCCCGTTCACCGTTTATCCCGTTCTCCGTTTATCGCGTTCTCCCTTTCTCCCGTTCTCCCTTTGTCCTGTTTTCCCTTTCTCCGTTTATAGCGTTCACCGTTTATCCCGTTCACTGTTTATCCAGTTCTCCATTTATCCCGTTCTCCGTTTATCGCTTTCGCCGTTTATTGTGTTCGCCGTTTATAGCGTTCTCTGTTTATCCCTTTCTCCGTTCATCCCCTTCTCCGTTCATCCCCTTCTCCCTGTATCCCGTTCTCTCTTAATCCATTCATCCCCTTCTCCGCTTTCTGTTTGGCCCGTTCTCCCTTTATCCCGTTCTCAGTTTATCCCGTTCACCGTTTAAAGCGTTCACCGTTTATAGAGTTCACCGTTTATCCCGTTCTCTGTTTATCCTGTTCTCCGTTTATCCCGTTCTATGTTTATCCCGTTGGCCGTTGATAGCGTTCTCTGTTTATCCCTTTCTCCATTTATCCCGTTCTCCATTCATCCCGTTCTCCGTTCATCCCCTTCTCCCTTTATCCCGTTCTCTCTTAATCCATTAATCCCCTTCTCCGCTTTCCGTTTGTCCCATTCTCCGTTTGTCCCGTTCTCCGTTTATCCCGTTCACCGTTTATAGCGTTCACTGTTTATAGCGTTCACCGTTTATCCCGTTCTCTGTTTATCCCGTTCTCCGTTAATCCCGTTCTACATTTATCCCGTTCGCCGTTTATCCCGTTCGCCGTTGATAGCGTTCTCTGTTTATCCTGTTCTCCGTTTATCCCGTTCTCCCTTTCCCCATTTATCCCGTTATCCGTTTATCTTTTATCCCATTATCAGTTTGTCGTTTATAGTGTTCACCGTTTATCCCGTTCTCCGTTTATTCTGTTCGCCGTTTATCGCGTTCGCCGTTGATGGCGTTCTCTGTTTATCCCTTTCTCCATTGATCCTGTTCTCCGTTTATCCCCTTCTCCGTTCATCCCCTTCTCCCTTTGTCCCGTTCTCTCTTAATCCATTCATCCCCTTCTCCGCTTTCCGTTTGTTCCGTTCTCTCTTTATCCCCTTCTCCCTTTCTCCGTTTATCCCCTTCTCCGTTTATCCCATTCTCCGTTAATCCCGTTCACCGTTTATCCCGTTCACCGTTTATCCCCTTCTCCGTTTATTGCGTTCTCCCTTTCTCCCGTTCTCCCTTTGTCCTGTTTTCCCTTTGTCCGTTTATCCCTTTCTCCGTTTATCCTGTTCTCCGTTTATCCCATTCTCCGTTTATCCCGTTCTCCGTTTATCCCGTTCTCCGTTTATCGCTTTTGCCGTTTATCGCGTTTGCCGTTTATAGCGTTCTCTGTTTATCCCTTTCTCCATTTATCCCGTTCTCCGTTCATCCTCTTCTCCCTGTATCCCGTTCTCTCTTAATCCATTCATCCCCTTCTCCGCTTTCCGTTTCTCCCGTTCTCCCGTTCTCCGTTTATCCCGTTCACCGTTTATAGCGTTCACCGTTTATAGAGTTCACCGTTTATCCCGTTCTCTGTTTATCCCGTTCTCCGCTTATCCCGTTCTCCGTTTATCCCGTTTGCCGTTTATCCTGTTCGCCGTTGATAGCGTTCGCCGTTGATAGCGTTCTCTGTTTATCTCCCTTTATCCCATTCTCTCTTAATCCATTCATCCCCTTCTCCGCTTTCCGTTTGTCCCATTCTCCGTTTATCCCGTTCTCCCGTTCTCCGTTTATCCCGTTCACCGTTTATAGCGTTCACCGTTTATCCCATTCACCGTTTATCCCGTTCTCCGTTCTCAATATCCTAGTTAAATTCAATGTCACTACAGCTATGCTGTACACTTCCTAACCCTTAAATCCTGAAACTTAACCCCTCACCCTCACCCTTAAATTTAACCCCTCACCCTCACCCGTAACAATTGCCCCCTAGTAATGTGCAGATAGTGGCTAGGTGGTTGAGTACAAAAGAAAATATGGTTGCGGATTATTTGTCGAAATTGTCTGACACCAGAAATAGGGGTACATTGCCACCGTCAATGACAGACTGGTTATGCTGTTTTCAGGAGACTCACTCAGGAAACGCCTACGAGTGTACCAGTCAAGGTGGATGTCAGACAACTCGAAGGCAACCAGAAACTCACAGTGGAATTCCTATTTTGAGTTTTGTGTAGAAGTGGATTTTGTGGACCCGATCCCAGCGTCTCTGGACATGGTGTTATTGTATGTGGTGCATTTAGCGTCAAGGTTGAGATATAAATCCATTCAACAATACCTAGGGGCGGTTTGGATACTCCATGATATGATGGGGGTAAAACATGTAGATAGGAATAGTTTTGAATTGGTAGCAACTATGAGGGGCATTAAGAGGACTTTGGGGGATGAGACGGTCCAGGCCAGACCGGCAACTTTGATGGATTTGGTAAAAATCTTTCATTGTTTGGATGTAGAAAAGGGAGAAGATCTAGCCTTCTGGGTAGCTTTGTTGCTTGGGTTCAGGGGCCTATTAAGAAAATCAAACATCCTAGATCTGGACATGGGGGTAGCCATTTCTTGTATCTCCTGGCACCCTTGTGGTTTGGGGTTGGATATCAGGAGAACAAAAACTATATGCTTCAAGGAAAGAGTGTTATTTATTCCGTTTGTGCCCATACCGGGTAGTATGTTCTGTCTTTGTCATTTTGTAAAGAGGTTGATCAACAAGGTGGACTACCCCAGTCCAGCCTCCCAGCTAGTGGGTTACATGTCAAAGGTTGGTCATGTTAGGGCAACATACCCAGGGTTCTCCACAGACTTAAAAATCACACCGTAAAAACCTGGCGAGCCGACATAGCGAAGGCCTTGAAATCGCTAAAATGGGAATATCTTCTGTTCTAATTGATGGATATGTATTTATTACTGGACATCGATTCTCTGTCTCTTTGTAGCTCTATAGTGATCGATGCCCAGTTTTATACTTCAGACCAGTGGCTCATTTTGGCTGTTTTTCGCCTCACAGATTGCTCCTAGCGCAAAATCCTGACTAGGTGTCAATATATTCTCTATGCCAATGTGTAATATGAGGGTAGAAAACAGTGGAACCTCAGTTAGAAAAAATCCTACTGAACAGTTTTTGAGAAAATTAGGGTTTTGTTGCCTTTTTTTGCTGTTTTTAGTACATTTCCTACATAACCCGTGAACGTCAGCATTTCTCAATTTTCAGGTATTTAGAATTAGAATTTGACATTTTTTTATTCGCAGTAGGATTCCTGAATACCGAGCCATTCTAGAAAAGCTATTCTTTGGAAAAAATACTTAGTATTTCTTGATGATTTTCGTTGCACAAATTTAGGTTGTAATATAAAAACTGCATTGTCATCCAATCAAAGTGTTTATGCACTGTTGATGGTCACCCCCTCCCACCCTCTTCACTGTGCATTGAAGGAGAACAGGCAGGGGAGGTACACGTGTCTGTATATAGCTGTTGACCTGGGTGCTGGGTGCATTTTTGATTTATGGGGTGCCAACTGTTCATGAAAGAAAATTCAAATAGATTTTTTTTTTTAAGTATCAGATTAATGCAACTACAAGTCGTGATAGCACTTAAAGCATTCTATTTGCATTAATATGAATGGTGGCCACCTTATGGGGTGCCAAATATTCATGAAAGAAAAATTGATAAGAATTTGTTTTTTATTAGCATTAAATTGATGCAACTACAATTTGAGATTGCATTTCAAGCATCGGGGCATTCAATGAATGGTAGTCATCTTAAATATATGGGGTGCCAACTGTTCATAAATAAAAAAAAGAATAGAATTAGTTTTTTTATTAGTATCAGATTAATGCAACTACAATTTGTGATTGCACTTAAAGCATTGTGGCATGCAATGACTGGTAGCCACCTTGAATGTATGGGGTGCCAACTGTTCATGAAAGAAAAAAAAGAAAGTTTTTTTTTTAAGAATCAAATTAATGCAACAGCAACTCAAGATTGCATTTAAGCATTATGGCATTCAATGATTGGTGGCCATCTTGAACCTATGGGGTGCCAACTCTTCATGAAAAAAACAACTAAATTGGATGTTTTTAACAGTTTAAAATTAATGCAACTACATTTCAAGATTGCATTTAAAGCATTGTGGCATTCAATGAATGGTGGCCATCCTAAACCTATGGGGTGCCAACTGTGTTTGAAAAAGGTATCAAATAGAAATGTTCTTATATAGATATCAAATTAATGCAACTACAATTTTTCATTGCACTGAAAGCATTGTGGCATTTAGTAAATGGTAGCCATCTTGAATGGGTTGAATGAAGGAAAAATCAAATAGGATTTGTTTTTTTGATAGTATCAAATTAATGCAACTACAAGTCAAGATTGCATTTCAAGCATCGGGACATTCAATAAGTGATAGCCATCTTGAATCTATGGGATGCCAACTGTTCATGAAAGAAAAATAGAATAGATTTTTTTTCATTAGTATCAAACTACTGCAACTGCAATTCGAGATTACATTGAAAGCATGGTGGCATTCAATCAATGGTTGCAATCTTGAATTTTGAAATGAACATACACACAGACATATAGGCATGAACATGGTGTTCTCCTTCATATAGATATTCATGGATTTCTACTTCTAATAAATATAGCTTTCTGTTACATGGATGTCGATGTCCAGTTTTAGATATATATCCATATAGTGCATTGGAGTGCTATAATGTTGGACTGCTGTATATTTTCTTTTAAAAATTGCTAAAATATGTATATCCATATTTTCATTTTCTAAAAAAGTGCTAACATGTAAAAACTATATATTCATTTTCGAAAAAAATGCTAAAAAGTGAATAACTTTGGTTCTAATTGATGGATTTCAAAAATTCAAAAACCCATAGATAGCTGAAATGACACCGGCGGTGATTCTAGGGTAAATTGACGCCGGCGTCGTTTTCACTGCCGCCGGCGTCAATTTACCCGTCCATGCAGTGTGGGGAGAACCCTGATACCATTGGTACTCCAAAAAATTGTCAAAACTGTGCACTGTGTTGGGGTTGGATAAGATGTCATCGCATTCCATGAGGCGGGGTGGCGCCAGTGTACTTGCTGAAAACGGGGTGTCATTGGTGGACATCAAGAACATGGGGGACTGGAAGTCGATGAGTGTCCTGTACTATTTAACCCGTTCTCTGGAGTCCAAAATCGGCCTGGATAGAAGAGTGGTCGTGGATGTGTTCAAGAATCCGGCGGCCTACACCTTTGACTAATTAATCAGACTTGCCTTCGGTTTGGCGTGTTTGGGCAGTGTTAATACATGAACAGGATCAGGCCATGCATTAAAATATTACGCCAAACCATCAGTCTGTGTCTTAGCTTGTTCATTGACTTGTGTTCTTATTACAGTAGCCCGAAGGATTTAGGTAGGCATTAATGCGCAGCATTATGGCGCTATAAATAAGAGACTTGCTTCTGACTCCCTCACCAGGGGCTAGGCCGGTTAACACACCACCACTGGACAGTGGGGCCACCTGGTGAGTTTATTGGACACTCCTCAGTCCGGCTAAGCAGGAGAGCCAGAAGCGTCTGGGACACCGACCTGTGATATAATTTATTTTTTTTTATTATATTAATTTGTGTTATGTCAGTGTTAATACATGAACAGGATCAGGCCATGCATTAAAATATTACGCCAAACCATCAGTCTGTGTCTTAGCTTGTTCATTGACTTGTGTTCTTATTACAGTAGCCCGAAGGATTTATAGGGCTATCCAGGGTGTAGAATCCATTTCTTGGATCAAAATTACAGTTTGGTAATTTGTTTGTAAATCTCAATCAAAATACATGTATATCAACATTTATTTACAGCATGCCCTTTCGCACTGTGTGAAGCACATGGTTATGTGTCGGTGTTATCTTGAAATTTTGGCAAATATGCACTCCAGAGAGTGGCAGAAAGTATTTTACGATACTGATATTCAAAGTATCATAGAATCTCGCTTTAAAGTTTTATTAAAAACTGCTTTCAATGCGCTTCATTTGAGCCATTTCTTGTGTAATTCTGGTGGGATCCTATTTTTGGTCTGTCATCGCTACTATAGGGTAGGCGTCCAGGGGGGGGGGGTCTGATTTAATAATCTTTTTAAAAAAATCATCAGGCTGAAGATAAGGGGCGAAATACAAACCATACCCCCTCGAGGTCCGAATAAGAATCCTTATCCGCACCTCGAAGATGTGTGAATAGCAGGCCCCAGTACTAGTCTGATATCTACACCTCCTCGAGGTCCGAATAGTGAAACCAGCCTACACCTCCTCGAGGTGCGAGTAGAAATCATTATTCGCACCTCGAGGATGTGGGTATATCACCGGCCAGCCAAGACCCGGGGGGCCAAGCGGAGGGTACATTATAATTATTCATAGGTCGTGAACCCCCACCTCTTAACGATGCCCCGCCCCCCCCCCCCCCCCAAAGGCAGTCCGAGCCTGTACGATCTAATTAATGTAATGAGCTAGGGCACTGCCACTGGTGCCTTAGAATAGTAACTTAGATGACAATCTTTGACAATCTTTTCTACCTTTTCCCGGGCGACAACAGAGTTCAAGGCTTAATTTTAAGGCAGCAAAGATAGAAATGCTATTCTGATCTGAATCGTGTGGTTTCTCTCCATCAAGGCTTCATGTAAATTTTCCCTCTACCTGTCTTAAATTTGCATTGATCTAAGGGAGTGCTCATTTTTTAACAACGGGGGGGGGGGCTGGTGAGATTGCACAATTTTTCACCCCCTTCCCCCCACTAGAGGGAGATTTTACTGTCAGAATTGAGAAATAACTTCTTGTACTCAGATTAGAAAATACAAGATCAGTCATTTGCCTTTCTAATGCAATTGTGGAATGTGTGAGGTTTGTGGTGGACTGGTAAATAGCAGAGCTGTATAGGAAATAGCAGTTATCCTTCACCATAATAGTTAGATGTGGTATTTCTATCTCTACACAGTTCTACATGTATTGCACGCGACTTGGGACTACTTTCTAACAAGGAATTTGTTTCTGATACCAGCATTGACCAATAAATGATTATAACAAAGTACCATATCTGGGCCCCATATCTACATATATATACATGATAAGCCAACGTCCCAGTCTACCTTGAGTCATCTGTGAGGTCACTCATACGCTCAATATTTCTGTGTTACAGAGTCAGGATGAGCACCGAGACGTTCAGGAACAGTGGGTATCGCGGGGCGGATACTTTGATAGATTCACCGCAGACAAATGCAGTCAAGATCCAACAGAAAGCGACCAAGTCTGTCCTCGGGGAGTCGCAGTGTGACAATGTACGCCCGACCACCCCCACACATCTAACCATCAAGAGTGACATCTCACCGGTAAGTCATTATACCCCTCAAGGTTTACCCCATTTAAGAGCCGCATGGTGCATGAATGCACCCCTGGCTAGTAACACTCCAGGGTTGCATTCAGGCATCATGCCGATCCTACAGGTTTGATGCACTTCCAAAGGGTCGTTATAATGCACCAATGCAGCACCAGCAAGCTACTTGTTGGGGCAGCATTGCTATTTGGTGCATCATGACATCCTTAAAGGGTTAAAAGCAAAACCCTTTGACTGTTAAACTACTACCTAAATAAGTTCTGACCCCTCTGAAGTGAAGTGGGGGAGGGGGGTTAGTAAAAAAAAATCTGCCCCTTTTTAGCAATAAAAAAAGCCTGTGCGTTGCTGTAGGCATGACTCTAAATATAGAGAGGGAATTGGTAACAAAGGGACAGTGACCCTTTGGAGAGGTCCACTGTACAGGGCGGGTGCTGTGACTACCGTAGTGGTAGCTGTGTGGCAGGCGTCTTAGTACGGCCTAGCTGTGTTAGGACTCATAGGCCTTTCCTAACAATCCATGATCAGCTCCATTGGATGACTTGCCAGGAAACCATTTTTTCACTTAAAGATCAAATTTGTGTTCCGAATGATGCATGCACATGCAGTGTTGCCGAAATGACATCGGCACATCGGCTTTTGCCGATGTAGATTCCTAATAGCCAACCTGAGGCTTCAATGGCCGGCCATGATCTCAGCTTTCTAACAGTGAAAGAATTTTTCAAATATTAGCAGCTGAGTTCGGTCCATCTAACTTATTGATCGGCCCATTCGCTAATGGTCCGATCATAATGAATGGAAGTGAACCCGCTGTAAGCACAGAGAGAGAAAAGGCGCACCATTGACTTAACCCTGAGACCGCGAACCGTAGGCACAGCCCTGAGCAGCAGGCAGTGGACCATGACGTAGCAGACATAGGCTCCAACTGTCGTTTCCTAGCCAGAGTTAGTTAGTCGTAGCACTTGAATCCTCATAGGCCTGATTATATCACACCAGTTGATGCCTGTAGCGCCTGTGGTTGTCCTACATGTGCCCTGAATGGTTGTGTATCACACCTGAGCTGGGCGCCGTCCCTACTCCACTACCAGCGAGTTTAGCAGTCCTACATGTTGGGTTATAGTGGAAAACCAAAGAAGAGCAAAAATGTTTGGAGGACAGATTTATTGACTGATAAATAACGTATAGTATAACATATGGGAATGGTCGAAACTGTATATATATATGTATGAATATGTATGGGTATAGCATATATACATTGAATAAATGGGGGGAAGTAGTACACATTATGATGCAGTTCAGTGAGACTAATATAATAAAAGAAAAGAATGTCGTCGCATACATTAAGTCGCATGCAAATCGAGCAAATCCAGTACGCGGGCCACGCAGTAAATAACGAATATAAAGTATATATGAATAATGTCATAGGGTCCTATAACGGTAGACTTGGTCATAATAAGAGTCAAAGTTATTTGGATTAAATATATTCGGCTCGTGGTCAGGGCCTAGCACCCGAACAGGAAAGCAACAAATAAAATAGGATCCGGGCTAGAGCAGCTGGTAGGAAAGACAACGGCGGGATGGATCCAGGTCAGGAGATAGGCTAGAACCAAGGAGGCTAACGGGGAGTAGGGAACACGGCCCCAGCGATGGGAGTGAGTAGTACAGGCAGATGGGGCTGCGCGTCGGGACATAGATCCATGTGGGCATGGCAGTCACGGCCAGGGCCTCCGAGAGCAGCATGGGGGGTAGGTGGTAGTGGAGGCTGGTAACCAGGGCCACGAGAGCAGCATGGGGGGTAGACGGCGACGGAAGCTGAAGACCGGGCCACGGACACAGCATGGTCGTGGCAGGGCTCTGCCTGGTGAGGATGGTCGTGGCTGGGCTCTGCCTAATGAGGGTGGTCGTGGCCAGTCCCTGCCTCATTGCATCGGGTTGGTCTCAAGTAGGGCCGCCTAATTGTTGATCAATAAAAGATGAGAGATGACACTGACGGGCAATCGATATGAGCCGGGCGTGGTCATGAAGGGAGGCGGTCTAGAGATTGATCCACGGGAAGCTGAAATAAAGAGTAAAAAGAAACAGAGTATAAGCCGGGAGAAGGGAATGCGCAGTCAGTTATCAGTGAGCGTTTGGGGGAGTACGATCGAGAAGACCAGATGGCACTGTGTAACTCCTGAGGAGTATGTGTGTGGTTTTAAAAAGGTTTAACATCGGTTTAACATTGACTAACAATGGTTTCCTGTGATTTAGGCATTGGAATATATGGAACACTTGAGTTTAAACGTTAAGGTGTAATATTTCAGTTGGAGGTATTGTGTCATAACACTGCCACTGGAGATTGTATATCGAATACTTGATTCATGTACTACATGTATGGTATTGTATTACGGAGAGAACAATGGAGTTAGTGATACAATATACCGGCTTTATTAGCATGGAATTGGAAAGTCAACTATTTAAACTTGCCGACCTGATGAATTGGAAACTGATTGTATGTGTATATCCCGGATCCATAGTGGTGACCGGAGAGTAACCAATAGATTGCACCTGTGTTTTCGTAGAACGAATACCATATTATCCGGTATCATAGAGAAGCGTATAAGATCGGCCTCGGGGCATGTTGATGAGTATGGCGAGGACACATAACAGCCTAACTGAGATTGGATTGAAGGTATTTATTAGTTGAATGAACAGAGACTTACACATTCCGGATTCCCCAGAGGAATCCTGCTGGATATTTATATGTATACCTTGCCTTGACTAAGGCCGTCGCGTATAATTATCAATGCAAGCCCTGGAGCTAACTGACAATAACGAGGTACATATCTTTATATATATGGAGGGAAGGCTGTGATTATAATATAACCTGTGAAAGTGCTCTGTGTATACTATAACATCCACAACATCAAATAAAGCTGGATCTCACTACCCTTGCGTTATCTTTGGGCGGAAGCCTACCTCTGACTAGTTCACCCCACAGAGTAGTAACGTAGAAGGCGAATGTTGGACCCCATTTAAGTATACTAAAACGCTATGTTCGTATAGGACATTAACAATAGCCCAATGTGCCCTGAATGGTTGTGTATCACACCTGAGCTGGGCGCCGTCTCTACTCCACTACCAGCGAGTTTAGCAGTCCTACATGCGCCCTGAATGGTTGTGTATCACACCTGAGCTGGGCGCCGTCCCTACCTCCACTACCAGCGAGTTTAGCAGTCCTATACATGCGCCCTCAATGGTTGGTGATCACACCTGAGTTGGGCGCCGTCCCTACTCCAGTACCAGCGAGTTTAGCAGTCCTACATGCGCCCTCAATGGTTGGTGATCACACCTGAGCTGGGCGCCGTCCCTACTCCACTACCAGCGAGTTTTAGCACAGAGTGGCATGCAGCCATGACTTTTGTACACTAACCCTTTAAGGACAGCATAGAACTTTAAGTGAACAGTGATGCATTCATGAATCATGACTTCAGTACACTAACCCTTTACACTAATCTTAAGAAAAGGCCGATCACCACACCTATGGTGTGCATATCCTAGATCAAAACCATTGCCCCCTCGTAAGCATTTTTCTCAGTGAAATTAATCATCATCAAATCGATTTTGTAAGCTGATATTAAAGAAGTATCACAATCTGTATTCATATGCTATATATAAAATGAGGTCCGGTGTAGAAGGCAAATGGCCTGTGTAAGATCTCGCGACACAGGCCACATTAGCTCACATTGGCCTGTGTGCATAAAAAGTTTTTGGCAACACTGACATGTCATGCTGATACCTACTGCATGATTGTCCTCGTCTTTGGCAATTATAAGAAATTTTAATCTACTTTCTAGCTGCAACTTACTTTTCAATATCATTCCAAGATGGCGGGCTCTCTTACTCTTAATGAGAAGGGAGAAGAGAACTATTTTACTACATCAATTGCCATCATACAGTGGCCGGAAGTAACTAATTAACATGGTGGTATTTCCGTTCTGAGCAAGTACACAGCAAAACTGAGATTTTGAAAAAAGAAAATGCTCATTTGTAATATGTTAAACATTGCAAAATGTACTCTATGTAATGCGAAATGCAAGAGGATATGTCAGTGAATTAAAATAACAAAAGAATACAAACGAAAACAATGCATGTAAGTACAGAGGACTGATTTAGTGTTTGGGTTATTGGGACAATGCTCAACTAAGGCGGGTCATGCAGGGGTAGACACTAACGCTGGCCCGGGAGCCAATGGCCCGTAATTTTGGGTCCGGGCTCGTAGATTTCTGAATATTTTCATAGCTACGGGCCCGGGTGGCCCGTAGCTATATCCACCCAAAGTTTCAGGTAAATATTGCTGTACATATATACATAATAAATTCACATCTGTACTTCCAAGTATGGCATGCTATATATCGTTGGAAAGGAAATCTTGCACAGAATATAATACCAAACAGGGCATGTCGCCTACATGTAAAGGTAGTCTCAACGTCAGACCAATGTTGCGTCTGCCCGTTAGGTGGCGGGAGGGGCGCCTTACATAGGTCTGACTGCCTGCATGAGGGCGCCACCCTACGGGACGCAGAAGAACCTCAGTACTTAAGAGTTTAATCATGTAAACAATGCAAGTTTCGGGTGTTCCACAAGTGTCATATTGACCCCATTGGAACCGAGTGCTTTCTATAATGTAATTAAGCTATGTTTCAAATGGGATTAATATGACACCACAGGGAAGGGAGAAATTTGACATTCTTATTCTATGGGCGATAATGGATGCATCCTCCATAGGCCGCCGATGAGGCAAAGCACATGGCCATAATTTGACAGCTCATTGTTGACAAAATTATAATGCTTATTCTACACTATTTTTCAAAATGATAACAGAACTAAATCCTTATTTAGTATCATAAAATGATGTCCAGCACCTATTATTAAAAATGTCTTTACAAATCGTCAAAATTGGGTGTAATTTCGACCCCACAGTCAGACCTATGTAAGGCGCCCCTCCCGCCACCTAACGGGCAGACGCAACATTGGTCTGACGTTGAGACTAATGTAAAGGTTTCATTTAACACATACCGGTACATTTAATTTTAAATCGTTACCTATTCAAACTACATGTATTTCTACGGATTCACATTCACAATGATGGGCCTTATCATTTAAAGTTGGTACCTGCGGCCCTGATGAATAACTCAACAGGGCTGCCTTCATGTATCATCCCTACCCTTGTTGGCATGATGCAGCAGTAGCAACTTACTTTCTGTCACTGTGTGACGACAAATGAATCAGATCCATATTAAACAGGGGCGGATTTTAATAGGAAAGTTATGGCCCACGTTTTGGAGTTAAATTTTTTTTATAATGTCAAATTTTAACAAAAGTTATTACGAGAAAATAATTCCGTTTTATCACTGCATACGGTTTTATGTGAACCTTAAAGGGTCAACTCTTTTTTTCTTGTGTATTTACTAATTTTAATGTTAAAATTCCCGGGCCCACAGCTTTACCTCCGGGCCAGCAACTTTCTGAGGCTGCGGGCCCGGGTGACCCATGGTCTAAAATGTTAGTGTCTACCCCTGGTCATGGATCAAATGATTCCCTTTTATTTTGTTAATTGACTCAGGGTTACCACCCTGAGTCTTATGCGACGCCTCATGAGGGGTTGCATCAAGATAGTGAAAGTTCAATTTCACATCCAATTTTAAGTAGGAAATTCTCAGCCAATATACAAAAAAAGGGTGGATATTGAGAGATGGGACATTCATCTACATGCTATACCAAGAAATATTACAAATATCATGTTGCAACCATTCTAAATATTGAATCTAATAAAAGTCACAAAATCTGACCAAAAAGTTGGGGAGAAAAATTAAACTCTTAAGTACTAGATTCGATTTTTGTCTCCATTACGGTCCACACAACTCCAGTGCTCAGTCAATGGGAGGTATCTTGTAATACTAGGTGAGACGTTTTTTGTAAGACCTTTTTTGGCTAATTCTCTTCACCTATCTTGAATTATCTTGAATTATATAAATGTGTGGACAGAAACTAGTGAAGCTGGCACAGGGTCAGTGGATACTGGTCAGTGTGTAGAGTTGGGTAATGTGGGGTAGGGGATGTGGGGTAGGGGATGTGAGATTTACAGCTTCAAGTTTTTAAACAACAACAGGGAAATCGGGAGCCTACCCAAGAATGCACTGCATCTGCTCACTCTCCATCATACTCTATGCGTTCAACTGTAGAAAACAAGAGACCTAAACATCTGCTAGGAGATTAATGGTTCACGCCACTACGACCCTATTTGCGATAGACTAAGGCATTCCCACAATGCAGTTTACTATGTCAGACAAACGCTGTCTGCACGAATTTCCCGCGCCGGCAGCGGAGCTGCTGGTTAATAAATAAAATAAATCACTTAATTACCTTGACCCTGAGTCATCTGTGATTTCAATCACACGTTCAATCTTTTTTTTGCAAAACGTTAGGATTTTAGAATTAGTATTCGACCACTGGACAATGCTTCTCATTTAGAAACGTTGGCAATATGGAAGAAAGTTTGACAACAGTGTTGTCGAAAACCTTTTATCCACACAGGCTAAAGTGGCCAAAATGTTTATCTGTGTTTGGGGTCCATCTCCCCATTGGACAAAGCAATGACGTAAGATTTTAGTCTTGTTATGTAAGGTTTTGGTGGACATTCACCTCCCAGAACAGATGTTGTTGTGTGTTGAATATCAGACATTGGTTGGCATCGGTTATAAACTCCCTCAGAATGCCAGTGCCATAGAAGATGCCCTTCCCCCCCCCCCCCCCCCCTCCCCCTGCCAAAATTTTGAAAAAGGTAGGAGTCAAACACTAAAATAAGTAATGATTGGAAAAAAAAGGTGCGGTATACTGACTACACAGATCACCCTCTGGGTCGTGGTGCATACAGCGGAGTATGTGTCGCTCAGTGAGAACTTCTGAGTTGCTCCTAGTGGGTCGCCAACAGCAATAAAGCAGCTCAATGAGTAGCTCGACGTTTGTGCAAGTATTGTTTAATATGGGCGAGGTAGACTATAAAGAAACTAGGGATTCACAGATAATCATATGATATATCCGCCAACTAGATCATTAAATTTTTTAGTGAAAAAAAAATTGGCCTCAAATATTCATTCTAATAAGCGCCCCCAATGGCTGTCATATACAGGTTACTGGCCCACCCCAATGGCCTCTGCAAGACTTCTACACACCACTCTTACTTCACACTTGGCTTGGGCTTAACACCTGCACAGGTGTGAAGACAATACAGTAAAACTTGGTTATAACGAATCCCTTGGGACCAGGCTAAAAGTTCGTTATAACCAAATTTCGTTATAACCAAGTCCAGCAGTTTAGTTAAGTTGAAGGGATTTAATTTGCTCTAATTGTCCTTGTATTAATGATATTATTATAAATGCACAATGGTATTAAATTTAAATCCCGTTATAACTAATCCTGTTACAACAAAATTGTTGGTTATAAAGGCAAGGTGCTTGATCACGATTTTGACATTTATATTTTTTTGGTTTGGAAATTGGCTACTGTAAAACTTTGATCTCACCTATAAGCCGACCTACCAGTGTCAGCTCCAGGGAGGCAAGGAGGGGGGGGCTGCATCTCCCAAAGGTCTCCCACCACCTCCCATAGCGGCTCAAGAGTCTGGGAAGGCCGGGTAGAGAAGCCCTGCACCTCCCTCAGTCGCCTAGGGGGTGGGGGAGACACACCCCGCCCTGTGTAGGTGGGTGAGTGGCTCTGGCTTCCCTGTGATGTGTAGGCTCTACCTGCCGCCTACCTACCCCCATACCCCGCCCTGTGTAGGTGGGTGAGTGGCTATGACTTCCCTTTGATTCCTTAGCTCTGCCTGTCGCCTACCTACCCCCCACACCCTACAATTTCACGAAGGATATTGCGAAATATTTGTCTGAATGTAAGAATTTTGTTTGTTGTAAACAAGTTGAGACCAAAAGCACTTCGTTGTACCCAAGTTACATTACTATAGAAATGTATGGGTGAAAATCGGGACTAAGCAAATATGTTTGTTGTAAACAAAATTCGTTGTAAGGAAGTTTGTTGTAACCAAGTTTTACTGTAATGGGGAGCCACTGAACTCAGCGCCCCCCCCCTCCCCCCCCCCCGGGTATGGTCACCCAACCTGACCCCCCCCCCCCCGGGTGGCAGGGGAAATATTGTATTAAAGAGTAAGGTAGAGAAGGAGATCAGGAAAATTAACGTATAAAAATCTTCGGGGTTCCATTCTCTTCCAGCCAAGATTCTTAAAGAATCACTCCTGATACTAAGCGCACAGCTCACACATGTGGTTAATATTTCCATGGTACGCAATATTTTTCCGGATGCCTGGAAGGCAGCGACAGTACTCAGGGATGAAAGTCTTCAAGTTTTTCCCTGAAATCAAGTTTTTTTTAAATCAAAAAAATATAATCAGGATTAGGATATATTTGATAATTACTCAATATAAACTCAAACAAACTTATTTTGTTTGTGTAATCCTATGATAAGACAGCAGAATCATCACTGATTCATCCTCAGTGGTCCTACCCATACACAGACAGGCTACACCACACTGATCTCATTGTCAAGTTTTTCTCAGCCAATTTCAAGTTAACTTGAGAAACCTTGAAGCCCTCTCTCTCCTCTATAGTCCTATGCATTTACACTCTTCACATGAGGCTTAGCCACTGAAACTAAGGTGCTATGCATGGAGAGTGTATGGACGGATTTCTCATTCTCCTCAGCAGGAGATAACGTCCATGATCACATGGATATGACAAATGCTTCTCCTCAGCAGGAGATGACGTCCAGGAGAATATAGACATGACAAATCCTGCTGCACAGCACTAGATATATGTGTCTATAGATGCATAAACATTCATATGCTCTATAATGTAGTTATGAGGTATGTTATATCTTCAACTTTTTTTGACATAGTCGACTTTCATCCCTGAGTAGTCCCGGTACTAAATGTGCCTAGCCCTACCCAACCTTCAGACCTTAGACCGATCTCCCTATTGCCTGTTACTGGAAAGATAATGGAGAGATTCGTCCACCCGCAGCTTTATGCCCATTTGGAGACTAACAATAAATTAGCAAAGGGACAGAATGGATTTAGGAAGTCCAGGCCTCCCACCGATTCCTTTATTCCTTTAAGATTCCTTTAAACTGGGTATGATTCCTTTATTCCTTTAAAATTCCTTTAAGTGGCTTGAAAATTCCTTTATTTCCTTTAAAATGGTCAAATACCGTAATTATATCATAGATATTTTACAAATAGTTCTGTAAGCCTTGTTACATATGGTGCAAAAATTTACCAGATTGCACCATTTCAAGTCTAAATTTCCAGATTTTTTGAAAAGCTCTCCCTCCATAAACAAGGTTCCAGCCCAACTTATAAAGGATAATACAGATCTGGGCCTTAATATATTTTCTGCCACAATGCACCAGAATGCCACATTTCAAGTCTAGACTTTCCAAATTTTCTCGATACAAATACTGACTACGATAATAGCCCATATATGTGAGAGCATAATCATGGCTATCTGAATTTCATACATAAACTCCTCAGATTTCATTTTATTTCTTTTAAAATTGGTCATTCTTGTGATTCATCCGGATCCAATCCCATGCAATCCGATCCAGAGAAAAAATGTGCCTAAATAGATTTTGTACCAAAATCCACCAGATTGCACTATTTCAGGTCTAGAATTTTCAAATCTTCCTCCTAATAGAAGATTCCAGCGCCAATTATAAAGAATAATAACCAAATGTGAGGCTTAAATTCTGTGCCAAAATGCACCAGAATACACCATTTTTAAGTCTGAAATTTCCACCAAAATACTTAAAACTTAAAATACTCTGAAAACAAAGTTCCAGTCCCAATGATGGAGGATAGATACTAATGTTTTGTGCAAAAATGCACCAGAATGCCCATTTCAAGTCTAGCCTTTCCAAATTTTCCTAACCCCCTTAGTTGTACAGCTGCGTTCTGCACTGTTCAGGTAACCATACATTCACCGTTTATGGTTAGGTCTTCACACTTAAATTTTCCATCAAAATGTGTCAAAGAGCACAATATGAGTTGTAGAATTTCAAAATTGTCAGGGTTAGGATGGCATCTCCTCGGAACTGAAGCAGAGCTGTGCAGTCAGTATTATTACCACAGTGAAAAACTGTGCAAGCATTGAGGATGTCTATGACTTGCAAAATCCTGCAGACTATTCTGCAGAATTTTTTAACAATGTCCAGGTCAGATTCGTCAATAATTTTTCAGGGATGAAAGTCTTCAAGTTTTTCCCTGAAATCAAGTTTTTTTTCAATCACAAAAAATATAATCAGGATATTTAGCTGTAGACACTCTTAAGCCCAAAATCCACCGTGGCAGGAATCTGCGTTAAAATGGTTTCGCGTTCCTGCCGCGCCGATTTCGCCCCTGTAACGCTGTGGACTTTAGCGGCACAGCCGCGGAAAGGGCGCGGCAGGGCCGCGAAACCATTTTAACGCGGCTTCCTGCCGCCGTGGATTTTGGGCTTTAGGATATATTTTATAATTACTCAATATAAACTGTAATCCTATGATAAGACAGCAGAATCATCACTGGTTCATCATCAGTGGTCCTACACATACACAGACAGGCTACACCACACTGATCTCAGTGTCAAGTTTTTCTCAGCCAATTTCAAGTTAACTTGAGAAAGCTTGAAGCCCTCACTCTCCTCTATAGTCGTATGCATTTACACTCTTCACATGAGGCTTAGCCACTGAAACTAAGGTGCTATGCATGGAGAGTGTATGGACAGATTTCTCATTCTCCTCAGGAAAAGATAACGTCCATGACCACATGGATATGACAAATGTCAATTCAAGTTTTTTTGACATAGTCGACTTTCATCCCTGATTTTTGTACTCTTAAATGCCAAATCAAAGCAAATCCCTGCGATAACAATACTGTGATCAATATTACATACTATAATGTCAGTAAATATTGCATTTCAGTTCCTTTATTTTGACCAAGATTCCTTTAGAATTCCTTTAAAATTACTTTATCTTCGGGGAAAAGATTCCTTTAAAATTCCCTTAAGGCGGTCCGGAGGGCGGTGGGAGGCCTGGAAGTCACATTCAACACTTGACACTGTCTTCCAGGTTATCGACTTGGCCCAAAGAGCTCAGGTTGCAAAGCAGTTAACTGGAATTGTATTTTTAGATTTTACGAAAGCCTTCGATTCCTTATTGCACAAAGTGCTGTTGGGAAATTTAACACCTCTGGGACTGTGTAGCGATACGGTAGAGTGGTTCGCTAGCTATGTTAGGGGTAGGCGCCAATGTACAATGTGTAATGGTGTCAAATCGGGGTCAAGAAAGGTCTCATATGGAATACTCAAGGGATCGATACTAGGTCCACTCCTGTTCATTATCTACGTAAATTCAATGCCTGACCTAAATGTGAACTCTACCTATTAAGGATATGTCTATCGGTTAAAGACACAAGAGATGTAAGGGTAAGACCTATACAAGGAGGCAAAGATGCTACCCATCGATTTACGAAGGGTCCAGATGCAAGTGAACTGTTGCCACAGGCTAGTATACAATGGAAATTTAGATATTATACACTCCCATGGTACACGGGCAACTGATGCTCCCGTGATAACGCAAGAATGTCTTAAGTTAGTAAGATAAATCAATGGTCCGTGCTATCAGGCCTATGCGCAGTGGAATTCGCTGGGTGACAGCGAAAGGACACTTCAAGACAGAGGTGAAGGCACAACTGACAAGATTCTTCTACTAGTATACAACCTGGAGATCAGACAGATTGGAATTGCTTTATGGTGGTAGAAACGATAGACTGTTTTTTACCCCCCCCCCCAAATCCACCACCCCCCCCCCCCTGTTGTTAAAAAATGAGCACTCCCTAATATTCTATATTTGCATCGTCTAATTCTTCTGTTCATCCACTGTCGGTGGAACTCGTAGGCCTAGCAAAATCATGTACAACATGTATACATTTTGTAGCTAAACAGGACCGACCATAACTTGTTTTAAATAACTCAAAATAAGTTTTCACGGCTTCCAAATCAGAAGATAAGGTCTCTACTCTAGAGAGTGTGACTTTATTTTGCTTAATATTGCCCACTAAAAATTAAGGCTTTTTATATAAATCAAATCAGTATTTGCATCTCTTTTAATGAAATTCCACCACCAAGTCCTACCATTGAATTGAGTTCCACCATAACCAAACACCGGCCCTTGACGAGAGCTACTGGCTAGTTACCACTTCTGAACGATGCTCGTTGCTCCAGATGATCAGCTAGTATTTTAGAATTCACAAAGAAAACATTTTATCAAACGCCTACATCTAAGGTCAAAGGAATGTAGACTGGGGAACCTTATTCATGCTGAGGCCAGTAAACAGCACGTGTGTGTACGCGGAACTTGGAGGTGGTGGTGGTGGGGGGGGGGGGGGGGGGGGCGTGTAGCACAACCAGATGCAGTCTTCTGCGCCTCCGTCTGGTTTCCTGTTGGTCTATAGTAGTACATGTATGTAATAGGGATGGCATGATTATAGCATACACGATAGACTATTAGACTGTCACTTCAGTAGCAGAACCATGTTTATGTACATGTATCAAATATTAAAGTACTATTCTATTATTAAAGTATTGTTCTATTATTAAAGTATTATTCTATTATTATAGAAGATTCAAGAAGTGAAATGCTCTGCGAACGCATTCTGGTTATAGGTGAATTGAATTGTAATGTCTGGATATCACTGTCTGTTTACGCACCTGATATTATCAGGTGCGTAAGTATTAGAAAAAATACTTCTTCATGGATTCAGACATCTTGGGATTCGGGAAGTTCTCGAAGTATTTCTAGGTACACACGTGTTTCTCGTTAACTTGCAATATGATTCATAATGATCAGAAAAACAACTGGGATTAAACTGGATAACATGAGAAGGATGTAGACTTGGCGAAGCCACCCCTGCCCTCAGTAGGTGATACTGACACACACTAGCGTTCGTTCTTCTCAAAAACATCCCATTTCCATTGACTTAAACTAACCCCAGCTGACTAACCCGTATCTGAACGTAATATTTTTCTTCAATTCTCCCCTTTTCCATGTCACACATGATCACCCACAAAAAATCTCTTACATACTCCCTACCATAATTATGACAGGACCCTGTAGGGTCATCTGGTAACCCCGGTGTGTGTCCGTCTGGGCTGCTGAGTGCGGGGCGGGAGGTGAGGCCTGCCGCCCACACCCTGCTAGCTGCTGTGAGCGTCCGTTTTTGTACACTGTTTTTGTGTTGTCTTCATGTCTCCACGTTTTTGTTCCCTACCCCACTACCTGCCTAGTACAGCCCCCACGTGCACCTGGTCGGCCTGCTTCCTGTCCGCCTCCTGTCCGGCTCCTGTCCGCTTCCTGTCCCCCAACCATTGCTATCAGGCACTGTACACAATAGCTGTAGCGCTAGGACACTGTCGTCTCCTTGCTGGTGTAGATTAATGAATGCTCGTGCCAGAGACTAGCATGGAGAAGTACTGCTCATTTCCACCGTCAACAAGTTCCTTCTCAGATCGAACCATGAAAGTTCAACCATGTACAAAAGACCAGAGAAAGCCCCCCCCCCCCCCCGGCAAGTCGGCATCTAGTCTACAGCCAACCCTCTTACCTTTTTACGGTGCAAGCGCTGCACAGCCCAGAGGGATTGCTCTGAGGGCCCCTGACCCTGCAAAGAGTAACGGTCGGGGTGGTCTACTAGAGGAGAGGGATAGAAAAGGGGTATAAAGGGATGCCAAATGTTACGATATTTTCGTAATTTTACGATTTTTGACTCCTATTACGCCCATTACGATTTTGGATATCAAATTACGATTTTCAATCATCTGGTATTTTTTAAAGTAAATGTACCATACTTAGATACACTGCAAAAAAAGGTGCGTAGGTTTTAAACATGTTTAGGTCTACACATGTTTGAATCTAAACATTTTAGTAGGTTTGTGTCTTTGAATCCTTCTGTTTAGGAATTAAACACTTTTTTCTAAACACCTAAACAGTTATATTGAATATGTTAGATGTTTAGTATTTAAACAGTATGAAAAGTTGGTGTGTAGGATGTAAACATGTAGTGTTTAGATCATAGTACATGTATATCAGACACATACCAGATGGCAGCTTTGTGGTTGACTGTAGTTTTTACAACCACTCAAACGTTATTGTGGATCTAAAAGTGCTTAAATCTGGGTTAATTAACATGAAATGCATGGGGTACTTAACCAATAATATATGGATAACAGGCACACAAGGGCCTATATGCGTATATAACGCCCGAGGTGCGAAGCACCGAGGGTGTTATATACGTATATAGGCCCGAGTGTGCCTGTTATCCATATATTATTAGGTTTATTATACGATTTATTGACTCAAATGTCCTTATTTGCCTTTAAAACGTCCTAATTTCGCCATTTTGAATGATATCTAAGTCGTCTTGTACAGAGGGTGCAGTCGCCATGTTGTGGAAATCTTCAGTAGCGGAGGTGAGGAAGAGCAAGCTAGGCGCAGGGAGCAGTCATTATTTCAAATCGAACATACCCTCAGTATTAAAGGCGCACTGAACCCAGGACCTAACCCTGCCGAGTTTTGTACGCAAATGACGTTGTGGGTTCAGTGCGCCTTTAAAGCAGCAGCTTTAGCTCCAAGCATCAGATTTTAGATTATAACACATCAGCAATCTACACAGACTTATATATGGACAGGCCAATCTGTAAATAATATGGGTGCTGCTTTCTATATGGAAATAGGTGAAATATCTCCTGTGAGAATAGCAGTCAACCAACTGTAAACCGGATAACAATAACACTCTGCTAATTGCCTACTCAGTGCTGCCTCCTGGTAGGAAATAGTAAACTATGTTGGTAAGATCAGCAATGAAAGACTTCCAGGTAGCAGGCCATTCCCTGCTGCCACCTGATGTCATTTTTTAACACCAAACTATCAAAGCCCACCAGAATATAAATAGTAGTTGGAATAAGAGTCTTGTATTGCACATATTAAGGATCCCTTGGCAAAATAAAAGGCAGATTATAATAGGGAAAGGGTTATACAATCATCTGAGATACAAATGAAGAAAACATAGATTTGAGAGTGCCAAGTGGTATAGCAGCTTTAACTTATACGACTGTACTCCCGCGTCGCCACCTGCCGTTTTGGTTACTAACTGCTCCCCTGTATAGGGGAGACCGGGGCAAAACGGACCCCTTAAGGGAAGATGGCAAATAACTCAGAGGTAAACCCCTGAATTGAAACATTTATTTTTTCATAACAAAGCATAGAAGTAGGCCTATCCATGAAAATAATTAATATTGTGCTAGTATCATTAATAGCATAGTGGGATAGCATAACATATTCTGACCTATGAAGGTCATGGGCCAGGGCTGCCAAGTAGTACGCTTTTGGCGTATTAGTACGCTTTTTGACCTCATTTTGAGGCAGAATACGCTTTTATATTTTGAGTACGATTTTCAGGTATCCAGTACGCATTTTGGTCAATTTGGCTGTTATTTCACATGTATTGAGTACACATTTGGGTCCTAGATACTTCTTTCACCAGAATTAGGACTGATTGGGCCCTAAATTAAGGCCACTCACAGCCTCAGCCAGTAGTGAAAGTGTAAATACTAAATAACCAAACCCCTGCAGAATATAAATAGTAGTTGAGATTGGAGTCCTGTCTAACATAATATTAAGACTTTCTTGTCAGAAAAAATGACAGATTATAAATGGGAAACATTATACAATCATCTGAGAATCAAATCGGAAAATGTAGGTTTGAGTGTCTTAGGTGGTTTTGCAGCTTTAAGTCTCAAGATCCTTGAAAGTCTGGTGTAAATCAGATCCACTGCTATGAAAATTACATTTTTTTCATAACCAACCTGTATTTTCGTCAGATTCCAGTCCCTTATTTTGTTATATATAGCAAAATTGTATTCTTGGATCATTCTAAGTGTACTAGCGGAGGCACAACACCAACTTGTATTCTTGGATCAATTCCTCAATGCAATAGGCATATTATCATGTTTTATTGATGTTTTATAAGTGTGATAATCTTAAATCAAAAGTACGATTTTAGTACGATTTTTGGGTGAAGGGAGTACGCTAAATACGCTTTTTAGGCAGAAAATGACCTAAAAAATACGATTTTGGATGTTTTGAGGTTGGCAGCTCTGATGGGCTAAAAGTCCCGGGGCAAAAGGGTTTTTGGGGCGGGGCAAAAGGGACCCTGGAAATTTCTTAATTTTGAATTATTATCTTTTTTCATAATTTTCTTGCTCCCATCTTTTAGCTATGTTACTACTCAGTTCTTTAGGTATTTCTTTGTTGTCATGCATGACCATTATCTAACATTTTTCAATTTTAATTGATTTTTATGACCGTTGAATATCATCCATTTCAATCAAATTTCCCCTGAATTCAAGAAAAATTCCCCAAAAAAACAAAAATACCCCCCAAAAATAAAAATAGGCTTATAAGAAATAATTTTATGTTCAAATAAGCATGTCTCATCATTCTTATCATTTTTTAGGCCAAGGATGGTTATTTTTTCATGTTTTGATCATTTCTATGGGGTTTCACCATAGGAATTATGATTGTGAGGGGGGGGGGTCCGTTTTGCCCCAGCTTCATGAAAAATATGTGAAAAAATGATCTTGCCAAAATAAATAACTGTAGGGTAGTATTTTTTTCCAATGACTTTGCAAATATGTTATACAATATTTTATCTATAAAACATTATTGTTTTAGCCATAAAACATTAACATAAACCTCTTTTTTAATTCTCAGAAGCTTATTAACTGATTTTTGTAAAATTAGATGAAGATCTCTATTTTCAGTTTTTTCTTCATGGAATCCGGAATACCATAGGTAGCATCAATTTTTTTTAAAACATGTTATTTCTATCAATTATATGAGCCAATTTGACAAAAATATGGAATTTATGGCTGGGAACTGAGTTAGGGGTCGGGTCCGTTTTGCCCCGGGGGTCCGTTTTGCCCCGGTCTCCCCTACTTCAATATAGGCAGCATTTCCCTACCCTTCTACCACTGCCAGAAATGAATGGGCGCCAGAGTGTTCGCCTCACACACCAGAGATCCCCGGTTCGAATCCGAGTGAGAACGTACCATTTCTTAAGTGCCTATATTTATGTGAAAAAAAATCCCTAGAATTATTTTAACGAATAGATAAGTAAAGTCCAACTACTACCTTTATTGTAAAAAAGAAATTATAAAAATAATTTGATTTTAGGAGAAGTTATAACAAAAAGTGTAAAAATTGCTGTATCTCTGTTAATATAAGAGCTAGAGGCCTGAGAATGTGTCTGTAGACTTCTTGTTTTACCCCCTACTTCTGTATGGCCAGCACGGCCTGGTGGATAGGGCGTTGGACTCATAGTCTTGCGGCCCCGGGTTCGATCCTCCGACGAAACGTAGGATTTTAACTGTAAATATTCACTTCAATCGTGCTGTTATCGTGTGATAACAGAACTGAGTTATCCATAAAAAGCACGATCAGAGCCCCAATCGTATAATAAAAAAGGATAATAATATGCAATGCAGGATTCAAAGGCTGAATGCAATATCACTGTGATTATAATGCAATGAAGTTACATCTGCTACATAGACACCTATTTTAAGAACTCTAAAAATGGATAAAGCATTATCTTCCCTGAAGGTCTGTTGTCCCTAGAACTGGAGCGAATGCCCCGAGAAGGTCCAAGAGGCCTATGTGAAATAGTGATCCGTCTATTGCCCTAAGGGGTGGGGGCTGCTAGAAGTCTCTTCAAGACACTATATGGAAATAAGATTATTTATTTACTTCAAACTAAATATCTAAACATAATAATCTATATTTTTAGACACACCACTTTTATACTTAAACACTTGACAGATAAACATGATATGCTAAATTCTTGAATTCTAAACACTTCATTCTCCTAAACACATTGATTTAAACACATTCTTGAATTCTAAACACTTCATTCTCCTAAACACATTGATTTAAACACATAGTTTTCTAAGCACTGAGCTAAACATATTATTGGTCTAAACATGTTTAGGAACATATTGTGTGGACAAATACGGGGCAGGAATGTGTTTAGGATTGTGTTTAGGATCTAAACACCTTTTTTGCAGTGTATGGGATAAAAAGCCTACTACGAATACACAACACTAGACTAAAACTAGATTTTGTTGGCCATTAAGCAAACAAATCTGAAAATATAAGATTACACAAGTAAATGATGACTTATATAATACTTAGAAGTGTTTTTTAGGTTTTTGGCATAGCCTTTAGACGGCGTTGTATGCCTGCCTAACTCCAGGTTGGGTTTTAAAATGTATCATCAATGGGCCAGTTTACGATTTCAATTAATCATTCGAATTCATTCTTGCATCATGCTGACCCATCAGAAATGATATTCTATTGTTACGATTTTGGTTGCGATTTCAACCAAAAATTGTTACGATTTTGGGGTGGTGTAACTTGGCATCCCTGTATAGAAGGTGATGGGTAAGGGTTAGATAAAAGGGGACGAGTAATAAAGTATACATGTAGAAGGGTAAGGGTAGGAACTGTGGGTGCTCAACTGCTGGTAAGGACGAACAGGAACGTAGGGGTAAGGCAGGATATGAATACTGAAGTTGTGAACTGCTAAAAGATAGGGGGTTTAAAAGTACATACATGTACATATATCGTAATCATATTGATGGGAAAAGGGCATAGAAAAGGCCGTGGTGGGAACAGAAGGGGCAGGAAGGGGTCATTGTATGAGGGGAGCTATTAACAATGAGGGAAGATGCACAGGGTTGGAGGGGTGGATAAGATGTACTCAGATGTAGTAGGGGTCCTTGTGAACAGTCGGAGAGAGATCGGAAGGTGTTGATGGACAGTGATGTATGGGTCGTGATAACAGTTATGAGCTAAGTTATGATGTGCATCCTATGCATACATAGATGTATGACCCCCACACGGGGTCAATACATTATGATTGGAAAGTTCAGAGTTTGATACACGAGTTATTTACGTCTTCACTCATTGTAGTTGAATTCACTTTCTGAACTAATGCGAAAAGATAAATTCTGGCATAGGCCGCATAGCCTCTTTTCTTCTATAGAATAAGGAAAACTCTGCAGTGACCCTTTCTGAAGGGCATGGGACTAGGTGCCTGATTCTGGGTTTAATGGTGCTGTAAACAGATTGCAGGATTTGGCCTCGTACATACTGTAGGAGGACATGCACTGACCTACTGAGACAGTGCACATCTATATGAACAAGGCAGGGGGGTTGGGCCTCCAGTGTAAGTTCCCACATTACTGCTACCACCAAGGTTAATAGTATAAGATAACAGCAGCACCTGAGACCAGGCTGACGGCCGCAGCCCGATAAGACGCACTGTTTACCTGTGCTTTATACACCATGGGGAGAAAAGCTGAGCCATAAAACATGTGTTTCTTGCATATTATGTAAAACTGAGAACTGGTAGGGTAAGAAACAACTTTTTTAAAATACTATTTGTCAATTATTTGGTTTAATTATGACGAATTAAACAAGTATACTGAGAACTATTCAAAATCGGCTTTGAATAGCAAAGTAGGGTGTGGTTACCGGAAACAGCTTTTTTCCAAATGTCGAAGTGGAGTAAGGTCTAATGGGGTTGGTGGGGGGGGGGGGGGGGTGTAGGGGGCTGTAGGTAAGACGAGCAGTGAAGCTCCCAGTCACTGTCTACTAGCTTCTGCAACTCACCCTCAACTTTTTCTATTTCTACTTTATCCCCGTTTTCTTTTTCCCTAGCTGGATAAATACACTTATTTCCAAAGGTTTCCTCACTTAGTTTTATGTGACTAGGTGAACAGCAAAAAGGGTCTTATCTATGTAATATACCCTACCAACTGGTTTTTATTAGTTGGATTTAAGGTTTGTAACTGTTCTGGTTAGGAAAAAGAAACAAAAAGAGCAAACTTTCATCAGGATCCTGATTTACTTTCTATCTGAGAAAGAGAGGCAGGGCATTTCATTCAAAAAGTGAGCAAACCAATATAGAATGATTGTATTGTAGATTTAGCTTCAATATAAATGACCAAACACTTTCCAGTGAGTAGCCAGGTGAGCAGTCTGTTAAACTCATGAGCAACTCCTCACGAGTGACTTACTGTTGAATTACTCACCCTGCCTGGGGGTTACTCCCCCCTACCCCAACCCTCCAGCCCTGCCTGCGTTACGTGTTATGTGCCGCTTGTGTTAACCACCTCCAGACCCTGGCAGAAGACGCGGCAGCCGTGAGCAGGTGAGGAGAAGGGGGAGCAGCTCCCAGGAGCGGCTCTCAAATGCTCAAAGTGGCTAGAGCAGTAGTGGGCAGCAGCAGCAGGAGGAGGCAGGGGGTGTGGGCTGCAGAGGAGGCGGCTGTGTGTGGGTGTGACCCTTCGTCACCTGGAGACTGCCCTCTACCTGCCCCTAGTCTAGCTTCTCCAGGGTCCAGCGTTTACACCTGGACATACCTAGGTGTGGCCAACCTGGGCACACCCGTCTTCACACCAGGGCTTCTGACCACCACCCCACCATCATCATGACCGTGACCCCCTGAACCAAGGGCCTGACACACACACACCCTGACTGGAGCAACCACCCACCCACTCTGGAGGAACCTACCTTTAAGTACCAAGAACCAAGGAGGCACTGCTGGAGGAAATAATCATCAATGTCTATGGCCAAGGGCCACCATGAGGTACTAGAGCCAAAGCAGCGCGGGTTTACATGGACTGGAGCCAAGGGTGCAGTGTTAGGGAGCAGGAGGGCCATGTTGTAACAACCACTGCAGCTGCTGCCAGGGGCCTCATTACTGTAAGCCCCAGCTCACACCATGGGAGCAGCTCACTGAAAATCCCTCCTCCTCTGGGGAAGTTGTAACAGAAGACCATTATGAGTAGTCCAAGGGTCTATTATTAGATGCTACTTGTTTCAAGAGGAGAAAGAAAAGGCTATGGAAGTGAAAACCTGGAAGCTGCATGTCTGCATCTGTTTCTGATGGTGCATCCATGAAGAAAATGCTCGCTTTTGTATGTGTATAAGCAGCTGGGACATAAAAGTGCTCCATGAGCAGATGTGAGTGAATTGGACTGTGAGCAAGTTATAACATGTGGGCAGTAGCTTTCCCAGTTGTTCCAGTAATTGGCCCTAGAAAATCATGCAAGAGCAGAAGTCTTTCACCGGTTGGTGCAGCTTGAGGTTTGTTACATGCAGTGAGATATATCCAGGGCCAGAGCAGTAACTAACAATCATGTAAACTACAGAGATGCACCTGAGGAACAAAGAACATTAAGAATCACCTAAGTTTTTGATTGGTATTGTAACTGCATTCTCAATCTACATATTTAAATTGAGCTGACCTAAAGGCAAGAAGAAAAAACAACACTTGAAGAAACTAACTAGTTCAAGTACTAAGCAATGAATAGTGACCTCTAAGTGTCCTTTAATGTCTGTAAGCGGGTCAGTGAGCAGGTCATGAAATGGTCATACAAGTGACTTTATGGGGAGCAGCATGGACCACTCACGACGTGTACAGGTACAGCCACCCCTACACCTCACCTGCCTCCACACCCCCACCACCACCAGCGCTGCTCTCTCCCCCTGGTGGTAAGGCTACAGACTCACCTGCCTCAGAGGGGGGGGGGGCTTCTTGTGCTTTACTTTATCTCTACCTGGGCATGTTGGGACTGCAGACATCTGAAACATCTCCATAGCAACAACACAAGGCGAAAACAAACTGGGTAACCAAGGGTGGAGACAGTGATTATCCCAGCCCTGCATCTTATACTGTTTGCTTATAGTTCTGTGGACACAGCGAGAGGTCTTGGATAAGGAAATGTACCAATGTAGACATTTTGGTAACCAGTGCACTAACACGCATTTTAATTATGTAAAGCTGTTAATTTGAAGTTTAGACTTGCAGTATCTGAATGTTGTTGTAAACGTCTAATGGATTGGAGTCGATCTTCATACGATGCCTCTCCGGATGAGAGACTGTAATATACTATTAGCATCAATGGGGTCAACAGGGGTGAAAGCACTGGAGAATGGTATGTGATTACCTGTATACCACTCCTCCCAGCCCTAGCACCTACCCTACTCAGCCTATAGACAGCCTTACAAATAGAACCCAATACAAGAGAGTAGCTCACACCTAGAGCCTGTAGGCGTACACTTGGAGCAAGTCTGTGAGTGTACAAGATAAATAACAGACTTAAGTGGAGAAGCTAATCTAGCACGTTCACATACATTCACACAGCATCACCATTGGACATGTTACAAGAGGGAGTAAAATTATTGGATTTTATTCCAATATTAAAATTTCAAGAAGAGCAGATTCCGCTGCGGGAATAGTATGTCTTCTAGTACATCAGCTTTTCTCCTCACCTGTCTGCCCCAATCCGCCTTATAGACCCCCTCACCCGCCCACCTCTAGCCCACCCGGACACACCTGGCACACATTACACACACCGGAGGTAATCAGGGTTGCATTGGTAGCCTTTGTATTTTCTGAGGTCTGGAATCAAACTGAGACGATATCAAGTGGTCTCAAAGTGAAACTATAATCTTCGAGAATTTGAGGTCCCACACCATAGAAATCATTTAACACAATACAGTAACTGCTCTCTCCCCATGTCTAGTTACTGTTAGACTTTCCTTCTTGGGGCGTCATTGAGGCACCAACATTATAGACTTCTTTCTTACGTAACAATACACTAAAACTATTGTTCGAAATACCCAAATTATAGACTTTCCGTCTTAAGACACCAAAAGCAGATTTTTTTTTGTCCTGAGCCCTAAAACTTCTTCATATACAGGAGGAGGCCCTCGTTCTCCTCCAGTGGGCCGTGTGACGGTAGCCTCCTCAGGGGTGGTGAGGGGAGGCATGGGATGTTCTGAGTCACTCACTCTGGGACTGGGTGAGCTGCTCCCACAGCCTGAGCTACTCCCACTCCTACAGCCGCACCTCACAGTCAACTAGGGTCTGTGAACTACTACCTGAGACATGTCTCAAGGCAGGGAGTAGAAAGTTCTTCTAGACATGGAAAGTTAACATGCCATACGTTCGCCATATAAGCTCCATCCAGAGCGGAACTTTTTTTTAAAAATCCGACGCTATATCGCAAAGCAATACTCTATATCAGGTACTATCTACAGAAGATTGATATTTGCTATTCAAGGTGCCTGGAATCCTAATTCTATTCGACAAAATTTAGATATAGGTAGATGAGACGAGTTCTAAAGACTCTTGCTATGTAACCATGTCTAAATAGTAATATTCTATAGACCAATATGTCAAAACCTTGCTATGAAGCAGGGAATAGCCACTTCATAGCAGTGTAGAAAGCTTGTCCGACATAAGCCTTGGATGCGGTGTTGTATGAGTTTATCCTCCTCACCTACTCCTCCCACACATAACCCATATATAACCCCGCCTCTTCCTGCCCTGCATACACACCTACCACGTAAAGCTCCCGGAACCTCTCTACCCCCACCCCACCCAGTCATCAGTTATCAAGATAAAGGCAGCACTGTGACAACTACACATTATCTGACGCAGGATATAGGCAGCCTGAGGCAGCTCAGCACTGCCATTAAAATAACACACAGATAGTGACAGGCTGACACAGCGAGCAGCTCAGGGCGCGGGGCGAGTTGCTCACTGGGCCCAGGTTAACCTGTGTGGGCAGTGCAGGAATGGAGAGTATGTCCTACCCAGAGGGCATAATTATGTATCTGTGAGACTGAGGAATCTTAGAGTAAAAAACACTATGGCCAAAACTTATGGCATGTATAACTAACACATTACGACTCAGAGATTATAAACAGAGCTGCCAATAGTACCATTTGTAGCCATTTGCGGACACAATTACGATATTGCGATCCCCCCTACCGAAATTACGAGGGCTTCTGGTGAAGCTATGACGTTGTATAGAAAACTGTCCCAAAAATGGCGACAAAGGGTGGTTGTTGTTTTTTTGTAAAACTCCTGAAATCCTTGATTTAAAGTTAAGAGATCTATTCTTCAAGACCTGTTTTCTGAGTGTTGCAATTAACATATCAATGAGGTACAAGTGAGGCATTTGCATTTAAATCTATTATCAGTAACACTAGGAATTTAACTAAGAAATGTGTTTCCGGTCACCCGACCCTACCTAGCAAATCAAGGTCGACCCTACCTTGCTTTTCTCATTTTTTTTGCCTTGTATGTATAGGATGAAATGACAAAAATCACAAATTTGAAGGGTATGGGCTTGGCAGCTCTGAATTGTTATATACCGGGTTATAATCATATTGATAACAACTGATGAGAACTACATCATGCATACATATACAAAGGATATTGACATAAATACCAAAAGGTTACTTATCCTAAACAATAGACTGAGCACTTAATAAAACTGCTATTTGTGTACATAAAGAGCCGGCGGTGTGCATGTAGAACAGGACCTGCTTATTATAGATGACTTGTGGGACTTAGTTAATGCCACTGAGATCATCGCCTGTACCGTCTGTCCCTACCCCTACAGGATGTGTGGTCATCACCAAATACAACACATCTAAATGAAAAAAAAAAGACAGGACACTCAACTGAGATAATAACTACAGTGCCCAAGGGCTATTTCTGCCACAGGAATTCACGGAAGGACTTAAAACCAGCCTCGTGGGAGGAATAGAGTAGTGGTTTCCTAGAAGAAGTGAGAACTGATGAGCAGAAATCTGTGTATATATTATGAAGGTAGTAGAGAGTATAGCGTTAGAAGGCAGGTATAAGAGGAGAGGGTCAAGTAGTCTGTAGGGTATAGACTTACCTGCCAGGTGTATTAGATGCCAGGTGTGAGTATGGTATCAATTAACCCCCAACCCCTACAGCAGCACCCCAACCTGTATAACTAGAGACAACCCTGAAGGAGACAGGCAGACTGAGGCTTGTCTCTGTTTTAGTGAGGAGCTTCTAAGTGACTGGAACTGAGCCTCTATCGTCCCTACATAGCTCGTTGTGTAAGGCATCGGATTTTACATTTACTGGAGTCAATATACTGAGTGGTAAAACAGCTAACTCTTTGGATATGGAGCAGTGACCACTGTAACCTGTTCTCTCACGTCTAACAGGTGAAACCCAAGGGAAATAGCATTGCCCTTGGATACCTGACAAGGTTCTATTTAAGCCAAAGATATAAAATGAGAGAATACTGGAGGAACTGTATAAATGAGGATCTGAAGTGACCTTACGCCTAACCAGCAAGTGGATCTATATGATACTGGATCTATATAGGAAGGGATACAACTTATAAGAACCCCCTCCCCCTATTTCCATCCCAATTCCCTGTCAGCTACTCATGTACTGTGTCACGATTAACTCTAACATAACCAGATAAAGGTCACCCCCCCCCCCCCCCCCACTAACCCTCCCACTCAGCCTCACCTCTATACAGTATACAGCACCGCGTGGATCATTTATACTAAGCCCACCTGTAGAATGATTATGTATTAATTAAAAGGTCAGTGCACCCCCACCCCCGCTCACCCCGCCCATTCCACACACCTTAATCTCTAACCCTCACCTGAGCACTCATCATTCACACAGCTACATTAGTGTGAGCACACAAGCAGAAAGGATGCTCCGCGTGCTGGTGTGCGGGTCATCCTTTCTACTTGGCTATATTCACATTAGTACACTTCCACCCACAGATACAGCAACCCAGATAGCGTCTATCAACACCCCCCTGGAGGAAGATATACATTAGACATCTGTCAGACAGACTGGAGGAAGGTGTAGTCTTCTCTCTGTCTCTCCCTACTGAGGGTGGGGAGAGGGGTGCACCCAGGACTAAAATAAACCCCCACCACCCACCACCTCCCACCTGCAGGAGGAAAGTGTCTAGTGTAGGTAGAAGAGGACGGTATGGGGAATCAGTACGGGAAGGACGGGCAGGGGTCCCACACCAGCCCAGCACCACCTGCTCCAGCAGCCAGCAGCACCCAGGACACTCCCACACCTGACGTGCTACCTGCTGCTCTACCTCCTGGGGGAACACTAGCTACCGGAGGAGGTACTACCAGAGCAGGAGACAGGTGGGGACAGATATATGAAGGTGCTAACCCTGGAGGAAGTGATGGACAGGATATATCAGGACTAAGAGGAGCTGGAGGAGGGACTCCCCTGGACCCTGCCTCCTACACCTTCACTGGAGGAGGAGGGCTTAGAGGGGCTGCAGTGGGGAGCACCTCACCTGTTACCGGCGGGACACGAGGGACTGTAGCCGACCTGCCTGGTACCAGCAGTGGTCAGCAGTCGGCAGGTGCTGGAGGAGGTCCTATCGGGGTGCTAGGGGCTCCACGACGTCCTGTGGTACGTCCTACACGTCTTAACGTCACCCCTGACTATAACCCTGCAGGTCTACCTAAGGACACGACTGGGTCGTTACCGTTAGCGTCGCCGCCCTCCCCTGCAGAGAGCCCCTACCAGCAGTACAGGGGTGGGTTCGGTATTGGGCAGGCTAAGTTGTCCCCTGACCATCCCGCCACCTTGCACGGTACGTCGGCCCTACAGCGCCAGGCCGCCGGAAGTTCACCTGGACTAGCCGCCAGCAACACCAGCCTAGCGTCTCTGTCCAACTTACGGTCCAGTGGAGACATCCCGGTCCAGCCGCGGACTGTACCGGGCCTTTCCCGCCACCACCACTACAGCCCCCACACCCACCACCACCAACACCACCATGGACACCACCACCTAGGGTCACCAGACCAATCAGACACTGTATCGATCTGCTCCACCGCTTCCGGATCCGGTCTGAGCACCATTTCCGGTGCAGAGGGGTCAGCAGTACCAGCAGCAGTGTCCCCGAGCATGCCATTCTTCAGCAGGAACAGGAGGGGGCCTGCCCGGCCTAAGGAGGGGCAGGAGGCATCAGGGGGGATCGGTGGTGCCCTCATGGTCGGGGCTGCCTTTGCTACAGCTGTGACTGTCCCAGGCGCGTCAGTGGAGACACCACCAGAGGCGCCCCCGACCCCAAGAACACCCTTCTTACGGAGGCTGGGGCAGGGGCAGCGCCAGAAGAAGAAGGGTGGGAAGCAGCCAGCCACGCCGCAGATGAAGCCAAAGGCTGAGAACAAGCCACAGCCACAGGCACAGTCCAAGCCACAGCCACAAACGAAGCCACAGTTAAAGCCAAAGCCACAAACCCAATCACAGACACAGCTTAAATCACAGCCACAACCTAAATCACAATCACAGCTACCAGCTAACTCAAACCAAACAACACACACTCAGCCGGCATCAAAACCTGAATCACAGCCTAAGTCACAGTCACAGTCTACAACCCAGTCACAACAAATACAGCCTAATTTATCACAATCAGTGCCGAAAACAACACCAAGCAGTGCTCAGTCACAGCCACAAGCCATACCACATCAACAAAGGCAGCAACAAGTGTGGACCTCCCCATCTTACCGTCAGCCCACCACAACTACCACCACACCACCTGGTGGTGTATTATCTGAGGCTTATCCTAATTCATACGCAGCTGCCCGACGTGCAAGCACCACTAGTGTCGGGTCACGTCGGTCAAGCACGGGGTCAGCTCGCACCACCCCGACACTGGCCAAGCGCTATGTGCCATCCTCACCCAGCATACGGCCTCGAGATGGCAGCCATCTGACCTCTGACCATGCGGCAGCGGCCATTGCTGCACTACTCGGAGACCGTGTGGAAGGACGTTCTGCTACAGGATATCAGCCAGTTATGAGCACCTCCCCAGCCATGAAGGCCCTCCGACACACACCCACACTGCAGCATAAGGCCCTATCAGTCCGCAGGGCGAGTGGGGATGAGTTTGGCTCGGGCCCCTTTTACCACTCGGGGGGCAGTTCCAGCAGTCTGTCCAGCATGGGAAAACCTGATGGTGGAGGGGCTGCAGCACCCACCAAGGGGAGGAAACCATCATTGGAGCAGAGCCAGCCAGGTGCCACTACCAGCACTACTACTACATCAAAGGGCAGCCTAGATAATACCCCTGCTGGGCAGAAGGGACCTTTTCCACAGCAGAACTCATCCCAGCAGCGCGGAAGGCTTGCTGTAGTAAAAACTGCTCCTGGTGGTGCTGAAAAAGCTGCTCAGTCACAAGGAGGCTGTGGTAGTGAGCAGAAGGAGGGAGAAGGCGGAGGCGTCAAGATGGACAGGCAGCAGAGCAGTGAGGGAGAGGCCAGGCCGCGTCCACCCACCAGGACACTGTCACCAGCGTGTGACGAGCGGACCGGATTACCCAGCTGGGTGAAACCATCTGAACAGGGCATTCATCCGGCTCCTGTCATTCGGAAGACAAAACTACCACGTGTCGCCCCTGCTGGTCACAGCCTTTCCCGGGAGCTGTCACTCGATTCTGCTCTCATGTCACCCGATCTCACCTCCCCCACTGGCCCCCTGTCTCCCCCAGGGGGCACGACAACCCAAGTCGGACGTCGGTCACGAGCACCTGGCCTGCAGCGGGCAGCAACCATCGATATGGCAGAAGTGGCATCAAAGTGTGAAGATCTAGTAACTGCTGCCCAGTCAGAAAAGGTAGCAGTGATTCGCCGCCCTCCAAAACCGAGCTCAGGTATTCTGTCATCAAATAGGTCATCACAGGAAGTGTCAGACACAAAGCGCAATTCCATGGAATATGCTGCACGCCCTGACCGTGGTTCACAGGACTTGGGTGACAGAAAAGCTAGGTCAAGATCGAGAAAACGTCATTCAGGTGACATGACTGCTGCTGAACCTGAAGTACCTAGCTGGATACGACCGAGTGAGCAGAATAGCACCGTGACCTTCCGCACCCAGAAACCCAAGGTCATAGCACAGCGAAGATCACGTGACCTTAGCCAACCCTGTGAGAATCAACAGCAGCCGAGTGACTTCTCAGACGGTGTTTCGAAAGATGGGAAATTGCTGGGTGCTCAGACTAGAGCAGCTCAAGTTTCGGCCAGTAATGACCAACAGGGCAAAGGTAATGAGAAACTGACCACTAATGACGTCACAAACAAACATGGCGGCCATGTGGTGGTAGCGTTTACAGAGGGAAAAGCTGGGGAGGATCCAAGAGATCCGCCACAGAAAACAGACAGGCGCTGGGAGGCCGCTCAGTCAGTGCAAAGTCAAAATAAATCCATCCCCCAAGGCTCTCAGCACCCCAGCCAGAGTCAAGTTACCCCTCTAGAACAGCAGCAAAAGCAACCAGTGGCACAGCCCCCACACCCCTCTACCCCCTCCTCCCCACCGAGAGCAGCACCGTCGGCGCCGCTAGTGAGAGGAGCAGCTCAGGGAGGGGGAGCCACTGAGGGAGGGAGCTCAGCAGGTCCACGTGGGGTACAAAAAGTTGAACATAAAACTCAAAATGTTTCTTCTTCGTGTGTGGATGCTGCAGAAAGCAAAGCTGGTGTAAATGGGACAACTGTTTGTAATACAAATGCCAAAGGTTTCCACCAAGCACAGACTGGGACCGCTAAGAGTGGTGGAACTACAATAATAAATACAGACCTAAATACAGGTTCCGCTAACACTGGTGCCACCATCACACCTGGGGGAAGTACACAGGGCCCTGATAACACCCAACACGCAGGGGACACGCCCAGCAACCTGATGCCTGATAATACCAATTCTACTGCCAAGAATAAAGCCAATATAACACAGCAGAAACCCAACTTACCCCGACGAGGCAAACTACAGAAGTCTGCTTCTCTGGGATATGATCCTAATAGTAAAAAAGAGAAGGTACCTCCAAGTGTGCAGAATAGCCCGGGTTTAAGAGGTCAGGGTGTAACCGGGCCAGTCCCAGGTAGTGTTGATACACCAAGACAACAAGAAGGATCACGTGTCACAACAACAGGATCACAACAAACTAAAGAGGCACAGCCCCACTCCACAACACCAACCCATGCCAAGCCCCACCCTCCTCCTGCCAATAAAACAGTAGGACACCGCCCACAACTCCCTGCCTCTGTTACACACCAAGATAATACTCATAAAAACATTGTAAAATCCGTTTATCAGCCCTCTGTTAAGCACACACCCGTGGATAAAGGGTTAAGCAGTGATGGTTCGGAGAGCGGGATTAACCCTCTAAATCCCGTGGCTGGCGGCCAGGGATACCCTGGAGGAGAGCAGGTCAGTGCAGGCACACAGGGGATTATTAACCCCCCAGGTGTAGCCAGGACAGGTGCAGAGAAGGGTACAGGTGAGAAAGGCGGCAGCCCTGGAGGAGGAGCTCCAATTAACACTATACAGACCACACCTGGTATTAAGGAGAAGGCTTCAGCTCCTGTACACCGTCAGGATACGGCACAGACTGTGGGGAGCACCCTGGAGGGCTGCAAGCCATCACCAGGAGTAGTACAGCAGCGGAGTAGTGCCCCAGGAGGAGTAATGGCAGGTAAAAAGTCAGGTGATAGGCAGTACCATAACACAGATACTCCCACTACCCCCGCCCACATCAGCTCACCAGTACCATCCAGCCAGATCATCATGGCCGATAATGGGGGAGTTCACAGGACCGGAAGTGCCCCGCCCCCACTTCTGCTGGACGGCGGTGGCGCAGTGGCGGCGCCTGGAGAAGGTGAGAGGAGTGAGGAGGGGAGAGGTGAGGTGGCGAGGAGCAGAGGTGAGGCACATGATCACAGACCTCCAGACAGGGCCATGGGCAACTCACAGCAGCATGCCGGGGGAGCGGCTCCACCCAAACACAGAGCAGCTCCGGGTAGCAGGAACACAGAGCAACATGGGGCAGGCAGCAGCAGCTCTACTAGCACCACCACCGGCAGTGTTGACAATGGTAATAGTACAGAAGCTGGGACTTATCAAGCTGATCTACAACCACCCACTTCAGCTAAAAGCCAGCAGAGACAGCAGCAGGCAGGAGGAGGGGTGAGTAGGAGCAGCTCGGTGGGCAATAAGTGCAAGGATATGAGCAGCTCAGGAGGTGATAGAGTGGCTACAGCTGAGTGTACCAGCCCAGCTGCAGGAGGCAGGAATAGCATGCAGCGTGCAGCACCAAGCCCGGTGCTGTCCAGTCCATCCACACCCATCACCAATCAAGCTGCACCAGTGATGGGTCAGGCTGCCCCCAGGCCACCCGGTCCGACTGTTAGGAAGCCGGGCGGGGTCATCCGTGCTAACCCCGTGCCCGTGGTCTACCTCAGACCTGTGGTACCTGACTCAGTGCAGGTGGCACAGGTTCAGGGACAGCCACAGCCACAGGGACAGCCACTGGTGAATCTATGGCCAGGCCAGTCACAGTCACCTACTCCGCAACAGTCACCCGCTCAGCCACCATCAGCCACTCAGCCACCATCAGCCACTCAGCCACCATCAGCTGCTCAGCCACAAACACCCACTCAGCCACAATCTGCTGCCCAGCCACAATCGCAAACACAATCTACAAATCAGCTTCAGGCACATTCTCAAAATCGGCCAATGATATCACCTACTCAACCCCTACCAGCCTCTCATAAAGCTACTCACATGAAGCCACATTCTCAAATACACCCAGCACATTCTCAACCACAACCACCAGCTCAGTCCCAGCAGAGCCTCTCCCAGAGCACACCAGGGGGCGGCACAGGCGCAGGTGAAGTGGCGTCCCCTGGAGGGAGGATTGTGAACCAGGTAGGCGCTGGAGGAGTCGGGGGGGTGAGTAAAGGTGCTGGAGGAGGTCAGCACAGTGGAGTAGCACTCACCGACCCAGGAGAGGGGTCAGGTATAGGGGCCACCAAAGGCCACCCAGTGCAGCAGCAACAGGCACAGGCAGTGCATCAGAAACTGTCACAGGCAGTGCAACAGGTAAAAGACGAGCAACAAAAAGTGCAATCAAGTGCAGTGCAACAGAAACCAATGACGGCACAGGCAAAGTCAGTTACAGTGCAACAACCAAAGGCTGGGCAACAACAGCAATCTGGCTTAGTGCAACAAGAGAAGTTAGCGAAACAAGCAGTAGCAACAGTGCATCCTCCACGCCCACAGCCACCATCACAAGCACCCCAGCCTCCCACCCAGCCTCCCACCCAGCCCCGTAAGGGATCTGTGGGGCCGGGGCAGCAGGGGGCTCTGGCACCGGGAGGACCCAGTGTTGTTGTATCCAGAGGTGGGCAGGCACTGGCCTCATCCACACAGGAGCAGCTCAAAGGAGAGGCTAAGGTGCAGGTGAAGGGGGGTGGGTCTCCAGTGGGTAATGGCGGCCTAGGTAAACAGACCACCAGCAGGGCACCTAAACACCTCCCTATTGAGGTGGTTATAGCAGGAGGGTTGCAGGAGGGGGCTGCCCCCAGCACCCGCCCACCACACCCACACGCACCTACACAACCCCTACTGGAGGAGACCAGCCCAACCCAAACTGCTCCTCAGTCACCGGCAGTGGTCAGTGCAGGCAGGAGCACAGCCACCCAGCCTTCTCATCCCACCCAGGCGGTGCCTGTAGCACCTAGAGGATCAACAGGAGCAACTATAAGCACTAAGGGGTCAACAGTATCAGCAGCAGCAGCACCAGTAGTGAAATCAGACCCGCCTCAGCAGCCTAGGAGTAACACTATGTCTCATCCTACACAGTCAGTAACACCAGTAGCTGACTCTACTACACCTCCTCCACTGACTGCCAAATATCCTCCTGTCAAACCACCACCTGTTCAAGGAACTACCCCGACCAGCACCCTACCTGTCGCCACTACCTGTACTCGGCCCCTCCCCCCGGGAGGAGCTGCTCTAGGTGCTACAGTGTCAGGTGTCCCTGCAGCAGCCAGCCTGAGTCAGGACATGGAGGAGGGGGGTAGTGTGAGTCAGGCAGCAGCTTCTGGAGGATTCACCCTAACCCCTGCTCTGACTGCTCCCTCCCTGGAGGAGGGGTGTAAAAATACAGCAGCATCGGCCCTGGTGGGGGCTCAGGAGACGTGTGGCAGGCGGCAGGAGGTAAGGTTGGGACAACAGGAGCAGGTTAGAGGCAGTGGGGGAGCAGCTCAGGGTGGAGCAGGAGCAGCTCAGGGTGAGGAGCATTTAGCCCCAGTAGGAGGGGAAAGGTTACAGCAGCAAGGACTGTTACCAACAGCAGTAACAGAAGAATCACAGCCACAATCACAACCTGGTGTGAACATGGGACTGGGGCTATCTACAGATACAGAGGGGGGTGCTCCCCTCTCCCCGCGCGGCCCCGCCTACCTCCTTACTCCGGGCATGGAGGGGGGTGAGGACATCCTGGGCAGTGCAGTAAGGTTACAGTACCACTCACCGGTCATGTCCCGCACCGGGATGCCGGTGCTGAAACACGACTCAACCGGCCAAGATGTACCGCAGACCGGCCAGCCAGTACCGTCGGTACAGACGATACCTGAGACTGGATACAATGTACCACTACCTGGTGCTGTGGCACCACAGACTGGGTTAGTAACACATGGGCAGGCTGGAGTGATGCACAACTACCCAGGGAGCGCTGCCAACGGGAAACCAGGTCAAAGGATGCCAGAAGTAGGTCAAGGTACGTCACAAGTCGGTCAGATGTCACTACAACGAGGTCAGATGTCACTGCTACGAGGTCAGATGTCACCACCCCAACAAGGTCAAGTTGCTCAACAAGTAGGCCAACCACAATTAGGTCCAATAACACCTCAGCAGCAAAGGCTAATACAGCAAATGAGTCCTACATCTACGCAGAGTTACTATACCAGTCAACATCAGCCTCCACCTGTAGGACCATCTGTGATAACAACAGGCTCATCTGCCCCACCAACAGCCCCTTTCAGCCCGACCGGAGCACCTCCAGCTTGTAACAGCCCACAGGAAAATGCCCCAATTGCTCACTCCCCGGTGGTCAGTAAAGTATTACCGCTCCCGAAGAAGGCACTCATGGTCAACAACTGGGACCAGAAGATACTCGGCGCCACAACTGGTGATTTAGCTAAAGCAACTGGTGACAATCCTGGTTTTACACCCAGTAGGCTAAGTGACACTACCATCAAGATACATGGTGCTGGTAGTAATAGCAATGATCCTCAGTTGACACCATGGCTGAGTGACACCACCACTGACAGCTATTCTCCAGGCTTGCTGACAGTGCGTTGTGACAGCATTGACAGTGCAGGCCTGTCCAGCCTTGAATACCTGAGTGAAGGAGAGCCCACGTCGTTAGACATTGACACCTTGGTGTTGGAGAACCTGGAAGGTGCCACCTCCACCACCTACTTGTCACAGGACCAGGCCAGTTGGCTGCAGGCCCCTGCCTCCCCTCTCATTGTCAAGCCTGGGGAGGTGGCAGGGTCAGGAGGAGGGTCAGGCTCTGGGTCCAGCACCCGCTCCAGTATCTATTCCACACCTGTGCAATCCCCTGGAGGAATAGAAAATGTGGGATCAAGAGGAGAGGTTGGATTACGGCCAGGTAGGCCAGTGGTACCTAATCTCCATAATGTTAACACACCTATAGCTCCTCCAGGGCATCTTCATACCAGTCACACAGATGTACCTGCTGCAGCCCAGGTGACCCAGGTTAAGGTGAAGGACAGTGTTGAAGTAGCAGAAGGTGCCGAGCAGCTGGTGGTTAAGGAACAGGAGGACACTGACAGGTGTGCCAATAACGCTAAAACTAGCTCTCACCAGAGGAAGATGCCCACAGAGCACCCCCTGCCACCTCTGCCACCCCTCCAGCAGCAGCAGCAGCAGCAGCAGCAGCAGCAGCAGCAGCAGCAGCAGCAGCAGCAGCAGGTGGGTAGTACAGTACATAGTGTAGGGTCTGGAGGCCCGGCCCCACACACACACCACCACCATGGAGGAAACACCAGGAGGTTTATCACCCGCTCTGACACCAGCGGAAGTTCCCAGCCCCCCTCCCCGTCTATATCGTCGTCAGGCTACGCCTCTGGCGCTGCTTCCACCGCCGCGCCTCCTGCTCCTACACTGGCACCCTGTGTGGGGGAGGCTGCAGAGGCTCACAGAGAAACCACAGGGGAGCAGCCTCAGCCTGCAAACAGCAGTACAGTAACAGTTATAGACACTCCTGCTCCTCCTACCCTCAGACATGATTTAGCTGGTGACGTCATGCAACATGACGTAGAGTATGACGTGCCTAAACATGACGGTACTGATGCCGTCACCAAACATGGCATTGATAATGCAGTCATCAAAAATAACGTTCCTTATGACGTCACCAACGTCACAGCTCACGATTTCATCACATGTGACTTCATTGACGCTGACACAACCAGTGACAGAAATGACGTCACCACAATGCATGCTCACACGGAAGTACCATGTGACATGCATCGTGAAGCCGCAGAACGCTTTAACTTATCAGAACTAAGCAGTAGCAATGAGGATTATGATAGTGCTGATTACTATGATTTCGATGAGGATGAAGAAGACAATATAGATTCTCAGCCACAGCCACAAAAGGTAGACCAGAGCAGCGACAGTAAACAGGGGAAAGTCCTTGAATCTCCTGCTCTGGCTGAAGGTGATGATTTCGAGCTGTCGGATACTGAGGAGGACATATTAGATAGTGATATTAATAATTCTGCCGTCTGTGATGTTCCAAAAGTGAAAACTGACCAGGATCTGGAATTAGAAACCACGCCAGAACTGTCAGTGTCATCCAAAGATGTCTGTGATGAAAAAGAAGTGCAGAGTAGACCGAGTCATGAAGCAGAAATGTCAGAAGATGAGGAAGAAGAAAAGAGGGAAGATGAGTTGGTCAGCAGTGATGAATCAGAGCAAGAGGAGCCGTTTATTATTGGTGATAAAGTGGACTCTGAGCAGCTCCGAGATAAGCCAAGTGAGGAGGAAGAGCTACAGAGTGGTGAGGAGCGTGTGGTGGGGAGTGAGGAGGAGAGCAGCACAGAGCAGCTCACCGCCAAGGCTGCTTCTGCTGATGGGGAAGAGGACAGAGGTAAACATGGAACTAATGACTCTGATAATAAACATACTAGTCCCGCGTCAACACCTCTAGCCCCAGGCCAACTGGACAAGGCCATATGTCAGCCTCCTCCAGATACTTCCCCCATCTCCAGCACGGCTGCCAGTCCCGCTCCGGGCATCAAGTTGAGGGATGAGGTCGTGGAGAAGGTAAAAATTAAGGAGGATATAAAAAGTAAAGTACGGGAGGAAGAGGAGGACTGGGTGTCGGCTGAGACAGTCCAGAGTGCCTTCAAGTTCCGGGAGCGCCCCCGACCCATGCTGGTAGCCAGCGAGCCCGAGGGAGACCAAGAGGAAGAGAAAACTAAGAAGAAAAAGAAGGGCAAACATAAAAAGAAGGAAGAAAAGAAAAAAGAGAAGAAGAAGAGGAAGAAAGAGACCAAGAAAAAGAAAGGTGAAAGTAATAATGTGTCATCAGTGAAAGAATCAACGGAAATGGCGTCAGAATCTATACAGAAAGTAAGCTGTGATACAGAAGTGCAAAAACAGGAGGTGACGTCACCGCAAGTTGCAGTGACGTCGTTAGCAGACATTGGGACAGACGCTGGGCCACTTCCAGCACTTGAAACATCGCCCATTGTGGTGGACATCACAGACCGGAAGTCGCCGTCGCTATGGTGCCAGAGCAGTGTCGGCGTCGGCAGCGGAAGTGCAGCAACCCAAGAAGAGCCGGAAGTAGTCCAGGATATGGCAAAGTTCAAGGAGACGGGCGTGGGTGAGTCTGTGTACGAGGAGGTTGATGGGGAGGACGGCGGCCTGAGCAGCGTCATCACCATAGAGCCGCACTACGGGGGCGGCTCTGCCTCACCGCCCCTACCGGAGGAGTACCACCACTACCACCAGGCTGCGTGGTGGTGGTGGCCGGCCACCTTGACCTCCAGGCGCTCCGTGGGCACCCAGTTCCCGGAGCGCATGTCGGTTGGCATCGGGGTGTGCCCGGCAGCGCAGGGCCCCGAGAAGCATGACGTGGGACTCACAGCGGCTCTAGACGTCAAGGCCGGAAGTGACACTGACAGTGACCTTGAGCTGTCGTTGGACGAGGACTACGGCAGTGAGAGCAGCTGGGAGGAGTGGTGTGACGACGAGGGCTCCGACACCAACGGGCTGGGCACTGCTGAGCGGGCCGAGCGGCGCAGGCTGCGCACGCACCGCTCACGGTCACGGTGCCGCGCAGCTGCGGTAGAGGCAGGGCTAGTACATGACAAGTCTAAGGTGTTCAAAGAAGGGGGGTTACCAAGGGAACGGCCAAAGAGGAGGCAGTGGAAGGTGGATGTCAGGGCCATGGGCGGAGGGGTGGTCAGGTCCTCCAACTACGGACCTGGCCCACCCTGAAACCCGGGGTAGAGCAGATACCGGGAGAACTTACTGAATTAATTATAATACTTGTAGAGCTTTAAAAGGAAAAAAAAGTGTTATATGCAGGAACAGGCTGAAGTCGAAATCATCATTTTCTACCACCCTGTACTCATTATAACGCATGTAATGTAGCAAACGATACGCTCTCTAGTCAATCATGATAGACTTTTTCTCTATTATAAAATGATCGATCCTAATGAACCATGACTTTTAATGCACAAACAAGCACTGCAACTGCTTTCTATGCAATTATTTTTAAGGAAAAGTGAAACATCTTTGAAAGATTCCAAGTTTCTCTTGGTGAGAAAAATGCTGCTGTAAATTTATAAGCTTAGCATAAGGGATTAAGCTCTCTGACTGCGCTGCTATACTTATAGTGATGTCACTGAGACTGTTCAGTGCTGAACTAGATCTCTGCGCCCAAGGCCATGACTTGTCAGCCTCAGGGTCGTGTTACTCTATAGTCTAGAGGCCTACCTCTGTAGGCTAGACTGAGTAATGTGTAAATATTAGTGAGCAGGATGAGGGGGGGGGGCACTGGTGGGGTGGTGTTGCAGGGCAGCAACCAGCCCAGGTGACTGTTATTTTTACATCCAGGAGTCACTCCCCCACCCCCTGCAATATGTAGACTCAGCATACAGTAAGCAAGGGACTCCAGAGAATCGGGGCGGGGAGGGGGCTTAGGCCTCTGCACAAGATTTAGAGGTTAATAAATAATCTAGGATGTAAAAAGTTTTAGGTTTATGGATGATGCCATATCAATGTGATACTTTTTACCCCTTTTTTCAATCGTATCACTAGTATGCAGCCCTCGTTGATGCTAGAGCTTATCAGGCGTCTTATCAGTTACATCTCTTTAGACAGACAGGTGTTGGGTGGAAGATAACGAACATCCGAAGAGAAGATACCTTCTCAATGTGATTTGAGTTAGGGCTGAGGCAGGTTGTTTGAAAGAACACGTGCTAAAATGGCCACTGCTTCACTTTTATTTATTTATGCTTAGTGCTGGCCTGCTGAGCATGCCAAACATTGCGCTAATCCATTTGTTAATTGTAGTTATAGGGGTGTAATTAAGTCTTTGAGTGGAAAGAGATATAAACGGGGTGGGGTGGGGGCGGGGGGGTGGTTGAAGCAAGATGATCTCTTATACTGGGACAATGTATAGCAGACTGGGAGAGGAGGGGGTATACACAGAGAGATACTAGATAGGGGGACCAAGGGGGTTACAGTGATATTACCCGATGCTGCTGCTTGGACTCGGCTTGTTTTCCCCTCCTGGATAAGCTTACCTGTGGTTGCTATGGATACGTGATAGGGATAAGGGTTCCTGGAGTTTGTGTGTGTTGGGCTTCTTTAAATAGTCCGGTGCCACCAGAGGGTGCTAACGTGTACAAGATGATCCCCATGTATATAGCAAGGATAGTCACAATTTGTGGACATGCAATATTACTCCAAGCTAAGGCTTTAAGTAGGATTTGAATTCTGCCTTAGGCAGATAGGACCTAAGGAAGTTTGAAGCAACAATAGAATAACAATCTATTTACGAAATATTGATAAGGTTAGCCTAGAACGTTGATCAAAACAGAAGACCCAATTCATAAGAAAAACTTAAGAATCATATAAAAGTTGGTGTTTTATTGATATATATTGGATATTATATAATATGAAAGATGCTGGCCGTCTGGGAAACTACAAACCACCTACCTGCTCTGTTGGACGTTGTCATAGTAAGGGCCCTAGAGTTGACGTGTATGTCCTGGGGGGGGGGGGGTGAACAGAAACATTAGTAATGGGGAAGGGGGGTAGGTAGAAAGCCTCTAGCAGACCGCTCCGTGTCGTCACACAGCCTCCTAGCTACCTCGGCCACCCAGTGCCACAACACGCCCTGACCGGTGAGTATGGGCGGCCTAAGCTACAGCATGGCGTCTAGCATGCTAAATCACCCCTCCACCTCACCCAATTAATTTTATATATAACTGAGTCTGAAGTGTATTTAATTAACCTTTTAATGACCACCTAGTCCTTTGATGGGCCATGCCCTTTTTAGTCATAATGCATGAATGCTGTCCTAATGAGTAACTTGCCAGTGCTGCACTCAGAAAGGTCCGCATGAGTGCATTATGACGACAAGGGGCATAATGTTGCTATGCATTAAAACACAATGGGGACCATAACGAGTTCAATCCCCCTGGTTTATTGTATATCTCTGAAGGGTTCCTAATACTACCGATATACAATATCTAACTTTACAAAAGAAGTGTGCGTACTTGTGTGAGAGCTTAATGGAACTTTTATAGCAGGATGTGTTAGAAGGGCCTGTAAGATTGCATCAGCATGTCAGGAATGAATAAGGAGATCTTTAGAGGAAACTTGCCTGTCAAATCACATGGCTGCAAGTGCAAGTACACACAAAAAGGGTATTGACCGTGTCTGCATTTTCCCCTGAATACTTCAACAAGATTGCTGTATAAATGCCCCGCCCCTTTCCCTATGTATTGCTCCCCCTCTTGTTGCACACTCTGCACGCCCTTTAGAGCTGCCCCCGCCGTGTGACCCGAGAGGCTGTGGGAACATACCTGGGGCTCTGAGCAGCCAGCAACCGCTCCACACTGTGCCAATGGTGTAAGCTCACTGGTGTGCCGTAAAACCTTGTGTATAAGATTAACTCGCATATTAGCTGCACCCCTAACTTTAAGAAATCTTACACCACATTTGGCTGAGAGAAGAGAAATGGGCTGACTGTACTTTACATAAATGGCTGTATGTGGACGCGGGCCACTGAGCACCCTCTCCTACTGTGGGTGTAAGTCAGATATGATACGCGTGACTAGCTGCATGAGTGTTGGACAATGGTAATTATGGGTGGCTGACACCTTAGACAATTACCCTGTCCTTGGCTTGTACCACTCATACAGCAAGTCACTTGTATTATATCTACCACATATAAGCGGCACAGAGATTCTAATTATGGTGAGGTTAGTACTGTAGACCTTGCCCTGTTCCTATAAGCAGCACTGGCGATCTAGGTGGCATACTAGCCGCGGCCTATACACAAGGTTTTACATTAGAACGCACACTGTGTCATCACCACAATGGTGCACCAAACCAACCCGCTGGGAGTGCATGAATACAGCACTGCCGAGTTACTTGCCAGTGCTGCATTCATGCATCATGACGATAAAAGGGCATATTGTATGGAGAACCATGTTGTCGTTAAAGGGTTAAAAGTTGCCTCGTCCTCGATAACTTCACTCAGTGAATGCTAGATAGCTTCTGTTTCTGGGGGTTGTGTGCTGGTGCCTCGTCGAATGAGTCAGAAATTGATTTCGATTATGTAAACAGAAACAGAATGATGAGTGAAAGTTATGTTTGCTCAACTAAATGATCTGTTCCTTGTTTACCCATCTGCACGTGGTAAGACTGCCGTGTACTGTAAGCAGTAAACAGTGTCGGTATCTCTGTATGCTGAGCAGCTCTGTGAGTTGGCTGTAGTATATATAGAACCACACTCAGCCTCTGTTATGTGTCGTCGGTGATGTCCATCTGTTACTCACCTATATGTGTGTACCGTGTGTACCAGATGTACAAGTCGTTATAGCAAATAGAGGAAGTGGGTACCTCTAAGGCCACTTAAAATTGATTATCAGCTTTGCGGACACTTTTTGGAAAAAATCGGTGAGGGAGGGAGGCTTTTTTTTTTTAATATATATACTTTTTCTTGGGGGTGCGGGAGCGCCGTTTTTCTTTTTTTGCATAACTTGATGGTCAGGTCTGCACATATAAATAAGGTCTAAAATGCCCTTTAAACTTCATTTCTACCCCTATTGTCAGCTGAGATATTGATATTTTTGCAACAGGTCTTCTGAATTATTTTAGGTGCGCCCTTTTTTGGCCTTTTTTTTCTTAAAAGGTGAAAAAAAGGACCAATGCGGCCCTTTTTAGAGGATGCGTGCGGTGTCCGCAAAGCTGATAATCAATTTTAAGTGGCCTAAGTAGGGAAAATTCAATAATGGGCTTACAACATCTTTTAATAACCGTATCTCACAGTCTTCCAGTGAAAAAGACTGATGCCACTGTAAAACCCACAACATTTTTATGAATTAAATCATTTTATGTACCTGCAGGTGAAGTCCTCTCTCACTCCTGCCAAGGCCGACGAGCTGGAGAACCTCTTCAGTCAGCTCACCTTGAAAACGTAAGTCTGCTTTTATCAAGACCAGCCCTAATGGCTCACATTCGGCATGTTAACCAATTGTTGATTGGCTTCTGTGACGTTCGATAGATTAAGTTAACTAATGTAAGAATTCACGAGTCAAAACTATCGACAGAAGAAATTTCAACATCATTCGAATTCCCAAGAAATCTGGCCCTTGAGGTGAGTGTAGCATGCACTTAATGTCATTGGCTAAGTGTTAGGTTATCAATTGTCACACTGTTTTGTAATTTGGTCGTTTAAAACCTTGTCAGACCTGAAGAGATATTTTTTTGTCTCAAAGGAAAATATCATTTAAAAAATAATGAAGGGGCTAAAATGTGCATAGTTAGAGTATCTTCTATTAAGTTAGGATGTAGCTATATGGTAATTAGTTAACCCTTAATAACGGTATAGTGCTTTAATGCATTATGCCCTTTGTAGTTATGGGCCCTGAAGAGTAACTTGCCAGTGCTGCACTCATGCATTATGACATCAAGGGATATACTGCATTAAATCACATCACAGTTCTTACGGGATAAAAGATACACACAAACTTGTCCATACAAAGTCTTGCAGGTGTTGTAATCTAATTTGTGTCATTATTTCAGGCCAGTCCCTATCAAGTCGCCACCGTCAGACCCTGTGGTCGTCAGTCCTGATGACTCCGATAATGAAGATGCCCAATTTGAGGACTGCATATCCTCACTGCCCAACACTCCCAAGAGGGGCACCAAGATTGCCATGCAGCTCAGTGATCCAGAGGATGATGACGATGATGATAGTGAGGTCATTGTGTTCAACTCAAAGCATCCAGATACAGACGCTAAAGATGACACATTCACCACAGAGCTCCCCGAAGATGAAAATAAGACAGAAGAACTACCCAATGTTAATGCTCCATCTTCTGAATCAGAACAGACTTCCCAGCAAGAAGCTTCTGTTGTTTGTGACGATGAAGTGTCAAAACCAGATGTGGAATCAGTGCAGGCAAATTGTGCTGTCCCAAGTGAGACTTGTGTGGAGCTTCATACGGAAGGAGTTACTGATGAAAGGCTTTCTGAGGCAGATACCTCAGGGCTGGCTGAGGATACCGTCACAGATGTGTTGAACAACGCTGTAAAGGACATCCAGCTGGAGAACGTTGTAACAGAAACAGGGGAGCCAGTAGTTGAAGAAGAGAAGCCAGTGGAATCAGCAAAAGATTCATCAAAAGCCGCTGGTGCTGAAATAGAAGTTGAGGTTGCGGTTGCTGATGCTGCAGACACCCTGCCCGCTGAGCCCGAGGTCTTCAACAGGCCAGTGCAGGCTGAATCAGAGATTGAGTCATCTATTCCCAAGGTCATTACTCAAAGTGCAGTGGCAGATGTTGTTGAGTCAGAGCAACCGAGCGATGCAATGGCGAATTCTTCTGAGCAACCAAAAGTAGATGTGAAGAAAGAAGAAGTGAACTTTGAGGATATTGACCCATTCAAACCTGGCAAAACAGCAATGACAAACTCTCCCGCTCCATCCAAACCAGAGGTGGACTTCGACAACATTGACCCTTTCAAAGCCGGCCAAACAGCAATGGCAAACTCTCCTGTGCCTTCCAAACCAGAAGTAGACTTTGACAATATCGAACCGTTCAATCCTCAAAAGGCAGCGATGGCAAACTCTCCTGTAGCCACCAAGACCAAGGAAAGCTCTCTTGAAGAGCCAAAACCAGAAGTGAACTTTGACGATATTGACCCGTTCAAACCTCGCAAGGCAGCGATGGCAAACTCTCCTGTAGCTACCAAGACCAAGGAAAGCTCTCCTGAGAAGCCAAAGCCAGAAGTGAACTTTGACGATATTGACCCGTTCAAACCTCAAAAGGCAGCAATGGCAAACTCTCCTGTAGCCGCCAAGACCAAGGAAAGCTCTCTTGAAGAGCCAAAACCAGAAGTGAACTTTGACGATATTGACCCGTTCAAACCTCAAAAGGCAGCGATGGCAAACTCTCCTGTAGCTACCAAGACCAAGGAAAGCTCTCCTGAGAAGCCAACGCCAGAAGTGAACTTTGACGATATTGATCCGTTCAAACCCCAAAAAGCAGCGATGGCAAACTCTCCTGTAGCCGCCAAGACCAAGGAAAGCTCTCCTGAAGAGCCAAAGCCAGAAGTGAACTTTGACGACATTGACCCGTTCAAACCTCAAAAAGCAGCGATGGCAAACTCTCCTGTAGCTACCAAGACCAAGGAAAGCTCTCCTGAGAAGCCAAAGCCAGAAGTGAACTTTGACGATATTGACCCGTTCAAACCTCGCAAGGCAGCGATGGCAAACTCTCCTGTAGCCAGCAAGACCAAAGAAAGCTCTCCTGAGAAGCCAAAGCCAGAAGTGAACTTTGACGATATTGACCCGTTCAAACCTCAAAAGGCAGCAATGGCAAACTCTCCTGTAGCTACCAAGACCAAGGAAAGCTCTCCCGAAAAGCCAAAACCAGAAGTGAACTTTGACGATATTGACCCGTTCAAACCACAAAAAGCAGCAATGGCAAACTCTCCTGTAGCCACCAAAACCAAGGAAAGCTCTCCTGAAGAGCCAAAACCAGAAGTGAACTTTGAAGATATCGACCCGTTCAAACCTCGCAAGGCAGCGATGGCAAACTCTCCTGTAGCCACCAAGACAAAGGAAAGCTCTTCTGAAGAGCCAAAGCCAGAAGTGAACTATGACAATATTGACCCGTTCAAACCTCAAAATGCAGCGATGGCAAACTCTCCTGTAGCTACCAAGACCAAGGAAAGCTCTCCTGAGAAGCCAAAGCCAGAAGTGAACTTTGACGATATTGACCCGTTCAAACCTCGCAAGGCAGCGATGGCAAACTCTCCTGTAGCCGCCAAGACCAAGGAAAACTCTCCTGAAGAGCCTAAGGCAGAAGTGAACTTTGACGATATTGATCCATTCAAACCTTGTAAGGCAGCAATGGCAATTTCCCCTCCACATTCATCAAAACCCTCAATGGCAGAGGAAATTGACCCCTTTAAAACTAAAACATCTATAGCGAATTCACCAGTAGGATCCAAGATGCCGGAACAAGAAGAGGTTGTCAATGATGAGAATGTTGCACCCGAGAGCCAACAACAGAAATCAGCAAAGTAAGTTTCTCGCCATCAGTATCTGGTTAAAATCTAAAAGATCTGAATTGTACAACAGAAAAAGCATAACACAAGAATGATCTCATTACATTCAGTTAAAACCCCAAAATGTAATTTTCTGACAATGTATGGGTCTTGTTTGTTTGTTGACAGGAAAACTATGAGAAGGTCAGTTTGGTTTTGTGATTGGCTATTCTGCTTTTACACTGCTACAAGCTTGTCAACAATTGTGAAGCGTTTAATGCCCCGCTGCTGTACATACATACATTCTGCCATTAAACTGACATTAGATTAGTAAATATCAAAGAATAGTGGAAGCCTTAAAGTTAATGAATAACACAATACAGCATATACAAGACACCTGTACATACCCGTTCACTTGTCCCCTCAATTTGACAAATGAAAATCATCTAGAGGCACCAACAGTCGGCAGTCAACGCAATGAGTTAAACAACCTGTTTTGAATTCTACTTCCCCACTTTAAAATCTCCACATGAGCTAAATCTCTTCTGAAGTAAAGCTAGTGAAATGAACTTCCTGTTTGTCGAGAAATTGCTTTTCGCCTGAAACTGCTGGTGATATTTGAGCAGCTGTAAAAAAGGGGGGCTTCTGCTAAGCACAGCGCCAAGTTTTACTGCACTCACTGCCAAAATGTTAAAGGATGGTACCGGTGACCTCAGATTGACCTTCAGCGTTGTGTGTATATGGTTAAGTTAACCCATTAAGGACCGTATATTGCTTTGATGCACTATGTCTTTGTCGTCAGGATGCATGCCGGCCCCATGATAGGGCCGGCATGATTTAGGAATTAAGCACTGGTACTCGAGTTACTTATTAGGACTGCATTCATGCCTCATGACGAGAAAGAGCTTATCACATTAGATTTAAAGCGCTATATAGCTCTTACAGGGTTACTAGTAACGGCCGGCCTAGTGTGTAAGTGTGGAGTGAGTAACTCGTTGTAGAGAATACTGCGCACAAACACTCTGTTATTGTGGTGATGCTGACTCACCTGGTTATTGACTACACCTGCCTCTGCTACTAAACCTGCCCTTCCCCAGAATATCCTGTTCTATCCCTGTCCTTGGCTGCCCAGCTTTCACCTGCCTGTCCCTCGTTCTTACTTCCCCCACCCAGCCTCTTCCTTGTATCATCAGGCACACATCCTGCATACCATTACCTTCCCTCTATTATAATAAAGGGAGTAGTCATCCAACGGAGGGGAGGAGTAGATCTTGTGCAGTGGTAATGAAGTTGTCGACCCTGTAAAATAATCACGTTTAATCAATTTCAAAGAGTTACTCAAAGACTACCATCCCGCCCTGCTGTTTGACCACTTCCTAGCTATCTCCTTGACCCCCATGATTTTGAGAGGTTTTGCAATGTGAATATAACTTCTTCACAAGGAGGGTGTTAATCGTTTATATACTGTTGTGTGAAAGAATACAGGAAAACAACGAACAATTTGAAATATAAATTTGTATCAAATATTGTTCATCCATTTTTTTTCTTTTGAGAAGGCACATACCATGTGCACATACCCAGGTGTCTTAAAGGATGGTTTCGTTCTTCTCTTCAGGAAGAAGCCTGCTGCCAAGTCGACGGGTCCTCCACGGTCTCGGTTTAAGCCTCCGCCGCACTTTACCAAGGTAAGTCATTCCTTCATTTCAAACTATTTAAGAGACCACTCCATTTCTGTGGTGGCTTTTGTCGATTGTCTTGGTATAGATCAACTACAAAGATTCTGATATTATAACATGAAAGAACATGTAGTAATGAAATAAAAAGTTCATGAGGCTAGTCTTGGAAATTCAAAATATGTTTTGGCCTTGATATGTTTTACAGAAAGAAGGGGATGAGGATGAGATTCAGATCTTCGTGCCGGGACAGGCGACCCCCCTGAAGCAGCCCGCTGCTGCTGTAGAGGAGAAGCGGACAGACACCGCTGCACCGCCCCCTCAGCCCCTGCCAGAGGACCCAGACGTATTTGATCCAAGTCAAGAGGAATTTGTCTCAGGCTCAGGTATTGAAAATTATTCAAGATACAGAAAAATTTATCAATCAAATGGTGAAGAGAATTTATTAGTAACTTTGATGAGGTTAAGCCTTCATTGATACGTTTCCCTTTGCAGGATTTATAGATGGTCTAGGTACGATATATTTGCTGTAGTACACATATTAATGTAGTATTCAGTTTGCCTGGCTGTTAAGTGTATATTCTGGAGGGCTGTCTTGCTTGGCTTTAAATCAGTGTAAACGCACAATGAGTGCGTTGGGGAAAGCTCTAGAGCTATGATATTTGAAATTCAGAAGAAAAAAAACACAATCGTAGTCAGTATGCTCGAAGAAGATACATTGCCAAATCAGCTCTTTCACCATTCTCGCATATAATGGCACCCTCACTCGCTGCTTGGTGTGGGAAGACCTACGGTATATGCACGATGGTGTGTATGCAAGGTCTTACGGTACGTCCTTGCAGTCTAGACTGTACTGTTCCTCTGAGACTGTATTGGTGGCTTCTCTATGTACAAAGTACACTGTACTTGCCGTCTCATGACATGGTGCTTCAGGGAATAAAGTGCTTGTGTTAGTTGCTCAGCCAGGGAACCACATAGTGCTAGGTATAATACCATGAGAACCGTAGCTACCAGTAACTTTGATGGCTGTTTTTTTTTGTCCAAAGGAGTAAGAATCCTAGTTGGACTCTTCACATTAAGCTTTTGATTTAAAGAATTGAGAAGTAGTTTATTTGAATTGACTTCTGAAACTGGCTAGCTAGTATGCCACAATAAAACATGATTTTAATTCTGCACCGTTTTCAGCGTTCAATGACTCGGCATCGTGGGATATGTTGAACAGCTTCGGTGGTGGGGAGGAGGTGAGTCGAGTATTTCGCATACAAGCATTAATATCAAACACTAATGATCCAGCATTTGACTTCTATTCTCTTTAGAATAAAAATGTAACAAATGTTTTTTTTGTTTATTTTTGTTAAAACTATTTTGGCAGCAATTTTCTCGTCGCATATTTTCCCAGTCAGTGATTCTCCCTGCAACGTACAACGAAAAGTATCTACATTGCTCAAGTGTCTTTAGTCCTAAACTCTGATGGGTTCAGTAAACTAGTCAATAACATTTGCTTTACCTTGCTCCTCTAGGTGAAGGGGTCAGATTTGGCACGACAGTCGTTGTACGTCAAGTTTGACCCCCTGGTCCGGGGCCAGGCACCTCAGTCTCAGAGAACCCAGCTACCACGTAAGTCTACACCATGTGTTTACTACATGTGCTATTGGTGTATTCATATTGATAAGAATTAGATACAGCTGATACAGCAGGTATTAACATCTCTTGGTACAATGGCGAAAACTATGAATTTCCAAAATCGTTTTTATCCTTAATCTAGTATAGCTCATTGTGGGGTTTTCTTCAATTTCATGAACAGCGATGAACGAGACGGCGACATGGGATATGCTGAACCAGTATGGACCAATGGAGGTAGGTTGGGACTTGTGTCATACGATACCTATAGTGTCAGAGGAGCGGACGATCCCATCATTTGTACGATACCTATAGAGTTCAAACCACCTTTCCCCATTTGTAGGTGCATCATGTAGAGCAGCATGAAAGAAGCACCTGACTTTGATGAGTCACAGAAATCATTAATCTACATACTGTTGACCCTCCATATGTTTATTGACTCAGGGTTCATACCCTGAGGCATATACAACGCCCAGGTTTTTCTTTAAGACGTTTTTTTGCCATCTAAGAATGCTAAAGTGCCCTCCATATTATTTAAATTACTTAAATGAACTTCTTACAACACCCTAAACATACCAAGAACAACGATTTGTTTTAGTTCTCATACCACACGTCAACTACATGGTGGCGCCACAAGTGTTTTATTTCCACCTGTGGTACCGCTGCTACTCACAAGGGGGGGGGGGTGTTGGTTGGACAGAGGATTAGTATACCTGCACTCCACAAGGGGGCTCTGTCGTGGCTCTGTGTCGTCACCTATTGCGGCGCTATGTACGTCACAGTTGGCATTTTTGAACTCGCTGTTTGACAGGGACAGAAGGCGGTACATGCCCGCAGCCGGCGACTGTCGCCCACACCCACCTGCACACCCACACCCACCTGCTCTCCCACACACACCTGCACACCCACACCCTCCTGCTCTCCCACACACACCTGCTCACCCACACCCACCTGCTGGCCTGAAATGGAATAACATACATGTATGACACATGATAATCATTGATTTGAGGGTACCTTTAAACAAGGAGTTTATTTCTGATGCCAGAATTGACCAATAAATGAGTATAAGGGAGTACTATATCTAACTGTACCTGATAAGCTACAGACCCAGGTTTGTCGAAATGGTGTTAAACATCCATTACTCATTCACACACCCAGCTTTCCCTGAGTCATCTGTGAGGCCACTCACACGCTCAATCTTTGTTGAAGACAAAAAACGTAATGACTTACCAGAGGATATGAAAGCAATACATGTTGTATAGAGAGAAAGAGGTACATTTATTTTATGCGGAGAAACAAAATTACTTCGTGCTTCTCCATGATGATGTCACTTAAATAGCTATGAAACCAATCTTGAAATGTCGTTTTTGAATATAATACACGTACCGTAAAACCCCTTTGATAAGCCGACCTTTTTGTGAGATTTTAGGCCCAATTTGGCTTATAGTGTTGTCTAAAAGTAGGGGTCGGCTTATAATGGAGGTTTTTCATCAAGTACATTATAGTTAACCAATGTTTAAATGGGTCCGAATTCTGCTTATAAAATTCTCTCAAACTGGGGGGTCGGCTTATAAGGGAGGTCGGCTTATCAGAGAGGTTTTACGGTATATCAATAATTAAATGAAATAAACACAGAGATCCACTCTGATTGGTCTGAACTCCTGGTTTCTCCACTTGTGATACCTTGGATCATATCACATGAGGCAGAGGTACCACTCATGGAGAAACCTGTCATTCAGTCTGATCATCGTGGACCTCTGTCTATGTATCCGAATATCATTTTGTGATTTTACTTGCTGATCAGGCCAAGTCAACAGATGTACTGGTATGTCTCAACTAAGTAGGCAATACCTACTTTTTCAAGTGGTTCACCGTTTCAATTGAAGTTGTTAAAAGATATTAATTCAATTTTGGAATGGTATAGATATTTAAATACAACTTACACGGAATACATTGGTAAATACTTTGCTTGGTTATCTTGTACAGGTATTTCAGTTGATAATCTTAACACTTTGGTTTATTCCCATTAGGCTAGATCGACTGGTCGCGAGTCGCTGATGGTGACCTTTGACCCGCTTGTTAAACGAGGCAGCCCTGGTAAGAACTTATGACATATATATAGGCCCTCTTAGGGTTACAATTCACACACTAACTCTCGCAATCTCGATTTCTATCTCGATTTTCTCCGCTATTTTACACATTTGAAAGAAATGGAGAGTGTATATGAGTGTAAATGACTAAAAATCAAGTTTGAAATAGACTTCACAAGGAGAGACAATCCTTGGGATACTCGTTCACTCAAACCCAGAATGGGATGAGGCAGGGTGTGAAACGGCAATCATAAGAGGGTGAATACCGTATTGATGTAATAAGCATCCTGGTCGCTTATACAAATAGTTTTATGGCATTTTTGTACTTAACAGTTTAACTGTCTCAATAGTAGTGAAAAGCTTTCTACTAATCCAAAAAAATCCGAACCATAGGACAATGTGTACAGCTAGATAGAGTACAGAGATTATTATTAAACTGCTGCATGTGTTAGTTGCAGCGTTGCCACGTGCTGTGTCCAGACTGAAGCCACATCACGTAGAACCCCCGCCGCCTCAAACCAAGTCGTGAGTAGCAAGAACTAGTTTTCTGGAATAAGCTTTCGCCTGAAAGTGAAAATCACTGATACTGTTATATGACTGAATGGTCTCACCTTGTGATGGGATTTTAATGACACCCCTTAGAAGATAATACACATAGTCAGGCTGGCTGCATCAATCTCTTATTTCTCTAACCCCACCAACATTATAATACGCTACAGCGGTACTGCTACAGCTTGATAACCTTTGTATCAACTAAGGTAGAGATCTTTACCTATAGTGCCCATAACGTCATCTTTTACCACTTCCAAAAGATAAATGACAGCGTCTTGTTTGTAATAGGGATGACTTGCTGTTCATGACGACACCACCGAACTCGTCTAAAGGTGTGCCGTCAACACCGATGGGTAAAGGCAGGCAGGACCAGCCCAGCTCACTCTGCTTCAGTCCCTTCGCACCATCGGTAAGTAGAGCCTTGGCTATTCAGCATTTTACCAAGAATGTAGGGCTCAAATAAAAGCTTTCATTAATAGACCACAGACCAAAGGTTGGCCTATGGATGTCCTGCGCCATCTTTCAGATATTCAATATCAAATAAAACTGTTTTGAGGGGTGTCAGGCGGTCTCTTTGACCCTCCTATAATCTTCCCAGTGACTCACTGGATAGATTCAGGAGCACTGGTGCAGCCGTTCTAGGGCCCTCTTCTTGGCGGGAGCACTGCAGGGAGGGCCTGGTCCGACTTCCTGTTTTTTTACCTCTCCTGACTTACATCCCTGGACCGTGTGGCCTATCCAAGGTCTGTTGAGACCTGAGGATTTTGAAAACTACCAAATTGTTGTTACCTTTTCAAGTCATATCTATGTACTGTAGATTATCCTTATAGCTGTTCTGTAAATAGGCATAGACTTTAAGACTATTTAACAAATACCTTTTACAGCCGGGTTCGGCTCCCGTGAGGGAAGCAGAGCAGGTGGTCACGGACTCAGACACAGGTGACATCGTACAGGTAGGTGTCTATTACGGCACAGGTGATTAAACACCACAACATATTGTCATAGAACACCAATATTTATACAATCCACAATCAATGGAATCTAAAAGTACAAGCCAAATGATTTCTGGATTGAATTATGGTAATTTACCAGATTGATCAAAATGTTAAAGGTTCCGACTTTTTCTCGACCATCTCTGAGCACGTAGCAGCTGTGTGCGGCCGTTTAACGGTTACTGTTGTCATGTGCTGACAGATCATCAAGTACACAGAGACGGACCTCAAGACGCTGCAGCGCAACCTGGAGCTGGAGATGCAGGACAAGATCCTGAGCCGGGAGCGGGCCTGGGCCAAGGAGCGGGAGGAGCTGCTGGGTAAGGAGGTGCAGATCAAGGAGATGGCCATCATCGTGCAGGAGTACGAGCTGAACCTGGAGCAGGTGCTCAAGGAGCTGGCCGGCAGCAAGGAGGCCGTGCTGGACCTGACCTCAGAGCGCGACCAGACCACAGAGGACCTGCAGAAACTGGAGGGCAGCTTCATGGACCTACTACACCGCTACGAGAAGGTCAAAACCAGCGTGGAGGGCTTCAAAAAGGTCAGTGCTATTCTGCATAGTCTCTGATAAGGCTACTACTAAACTTTTTCAAAAAGAGAAGGACAAACTTCTGTGATATAGGATTCTATCAGGCCGCTTCCTATTGTAACTAACATTTCTGGCATTGCAACAAAACTGCTTATGCCTGATGAGTGATGAAATATACTTTCGCAAAATCCTTAAACAAATGTACTTCCTTCTTCCCAGAATGAGGAGCAGTTGAAGAAATATATTGAGGAGTTGACTGTGCGGTCCAAGAAACAGGACGAGAAGTACGACAAACTCAAACAGAAGGCTGAGGATCGACTCGAAGCGTGAGTAATTCATTACGACCCGTGGTTTAGGCTATACCTCCCTGGGTATGTAAGACTAAGGTATGAGTGCACACCTAATTTCCAGGAGCACATATTAAAAGAAAAAAGTTAAAGGTTGTCAACAGATTACCTTTCCCTCATTTCTTTTGACAGGTTTCTTTTTTATATTAAAAGGATTCTCCACATTACTTTTAAGGGGGAAAAAAAATCTGCCTGACACAAATTTAGGTTAAAATGGATATCACCAAAGAGTTGCATGATGCTAGTTGAATGAAGCCGTGAGGCTGTGTGCTGAGGCTGTGTGCTGAGGCTGTGTGCTGAGGCTGTGTGTGTGGCTTGCAGGTTGGGGACGGAGCTGAAGACGACCCAGGAGCAGCACCGCATCGAGGCGGCCCGCTCACAGGGCCAGGTCAGGAAGTACGAGCTCGAGAAGAAGGGACTCGAGAAGGAGGTCGAGCGACTGGTGAGACATGCTCCTTAATGCAATTTGTTGTCAAGATGCATAATTACAGCACCAACGTTTAACTTGTCGGGATAGTAAAGGACAAGAGAGGGAGCAGAAGCAATAGATAGCTGATGAACACTGTAGACGGTATCTTTGCAGCACCCACAGATAGGTTATAGCCCTTGTGTCTGCCACTTCATTATGTATCGGGGTATGGCTATTAAAGTGTAGATACTTCATTGGCATTAACCCAATTAAAGAATACAATGTTGTTTTTGTTTTTTTCTAGGCGAATGAAAACAAGGAGTTGACTGCCATTTGTGATGAGCTGTTATCTGCCACGGCAAAGAAATAAAGCAGGACTCACATCCACACATCGGTTCACGACCAACTGTGTCAAACGTTCACACATCACTCCTTCCATCTTCAATGATATATTTAAGGCCAAAGTTAATTTCTTTTGCTATGATAATGAATCCGGCTATACTTGTAATATGGAATACTGTAACAGTGAAAAAGACTGATCTCAGCGGATACTAACCGATCGAGTTGATGTATTACCACGTGCACCTCGCCTGTGTAGCCAGGCCTTCAGTATTACAGAGGACCAGTGTAGCGCTAACGGAGTTTGTGCAGCAAAGCCGAGATGTGCCTTATGCTATTTCTTTCTGACCACTGCCAAATAGTTTTCGACTTCAGAGCTTTGCCGCAATATTCCTGTTTAATGCGTAATCTGTAAATGGTCATACAGAACATTTTGATGGAAAAATCGACAATCAAATGTTTTACATGCATTTGTAAAGACAACCAATATTGCGAATATTTTCTTTACCTATGATGCAAGCTTCATATCGACGTTCAAATAGCATAGTATTTACAGGGGTATAATACTCTGCTCGGCCGAGCAGAGCCAAGCCTGTTGGTGATGCGTCGTCCTGCAGATATTTCCATTACAGACATGGAAGCAGCCTTACACAGCTACCGTAACTGACATCAATTGCTGACGCCTTGATCTTATTTCGCCGTTAGAGTCGATTTTGCTCTATTTCGATCAGTTGATCAAGGTTTATACAACCCGAGAAGCTTCCTTGTATGGAGTCCAGGTAAATCAATAGGCACCCGGCAAGGCTTAGGTATTAACTGAATTAATACCGGGTTTCTAACAGGAATGTTGAAGGTGGCCGACAACGTGCGACTAGAATAAGTGACTACTGGTATAACGGTCATATTTTTTTGGTTGTGGGAGGTGGGGGTCGTAGAAAGGGGGCTTAATGTTAACTCTATAAAGAACCTAGAGTAGGTTCAAGGTTTTAAGACAAATCTAGATGTATTCTGTCGGAAAGCAAAAACGAATTCGCTAATATCATTGGTCACAGAACCAGTATGCAACATGTACTATATAATTATTATGAAATCGAGTCATGATGCAACGATATGTATGCTGGACATCAACTTGATTACTTTTGGTGAAATTGGGCGGGCGGACATCCAATTGATCTCTATTGTTACTGCCAATAAGTACGTCACCCCCAATTGTCTAGCTTAACTCAAGCTTATAGATAATTATTTACCATAAAGGTTAAATTAACCTGTAGTAAATATATGCTATATAAGAAAATCATTAATTTCCAGTAGATCTCTTCACTTAACCCATGACCCTCTTTGTTACGCTTTAGAGCCACCATATACACCCCAGCTCTATGTGCTTAGCTCAATGATACATCATAAACTGTATATAGATTACATGTGTAAAACTTGATACTGCATGCGGATATCACACACACACTGAGCCAACTCATGTAAACATTACCCGAACACCCTACATACACACACACACACACTTCCATACCCGTACACACATGTATATACGATTTGTTAGGTCGAAGACCGTAGTGTAGTAAAACTGTCCATGTTGTATCCACAATGTCCATTGTTTGTATCCCAGCTTACCATAGCTGTATGGGAAAATGTTCATGAAGTAAAGACGCTGTTATTTTTCTACGCTGTACATATTCTGTCTGTCACTTAATAATAAATGTCATATTCAACACTGATACTGTGTGGTGTCTTTAATTATGTATTCAGTCTGATAGACCGATCGATTTAGTAGTACCCTCGCCATGAATATGACCTTAGTTGTCGAAATGGCGTTAAACATCCATTACTCACTCACTCACTCACTAGTAGTACCTGGTAGTAGTAATCTTTTTTTTTTAAACAATTGGGGACCAAAATATGTCACGTGTAATAGGCGGACACAATCAAGTGAAATCCTTCTTCAAAGGGGGCGGGGGCGGCGTTGAAATTGCTGACCCGACATGGTAATCCTCCCTGTCGGGTCATGATCATGCAAGGTTACATGGAATTGGAATATTTGTCTTTATTATTTTCAAATATAAGATTTACTATGCTATAGCAATGAAACAATGTATCCAATTCCCCCATTGAATTCGACGGGTTAAAAATGTTGGTTTTAGTACCATTAGATGGCTTCAAAGTATTCCATTGATACCCCATATTTCACGAGTGGGGGCTGGTGCGCATCCCACTCAGCCTGTGGCTTCGTGGGATACTGCCCCAGCCCCCACTCGTGAAATAGGACAGACGGTATTAATGGACATAAGCCTTTGTCTATACATATTATAAACTGTCTGTACTTCATGGTGCGCTTATCACCAAACACCGTTACAACAACATAGGCATTTCCCTCGGACTATCCAATAAACGAATGAAACTTTAATTATGAAATTTTATTTACAAGGGGTAAACTAGAAACATTGATCAACACATGTATATGCGCCACAATAATATGAGATACATGTATACAGAGATAATTCAGTGAAAACTTGAATACAATGTGCTCGGTTCCAATGTTGTGGGTAACAATTCTAACAAATCAACATACGATATGAGACCATTAAATAGGTTAACATCGCTGGACATTACATGCCATCAGATATCATTTATCACAGCTTGGATTAGGTTTAACTTGGTGTTAGATTTTGTAAAAGGCATTCACTGAGAACCTTTGAGATCTTGACGTTCTACTGTGCTATGCTAGAAATAAATAGGCATATTCACGTGAAAATAAACACTAATACTGATCATGGATTATTTGATTGAGATTGCTTTTCTTGCAATAGCGCCCAATATATTGTGATGTGGAAATCATTATTTGTATTAGCGTCTATGACACAAAAGGTAAAATATGTTCATATCAAGTTATCACATACACGCATTTGTATTGGACTGGGTCTTGATACGTTACATTTCACCTGCGCTTTTCTGCCTCATTTTAGTGCTTTATTTGATTTCATTAAAACCGGCTACTATGATAACACAATTTTATCAATTTGTGAATTAATTTACAGTGACTATATACAGGAAGCAGGAAGACGGGTTTTGATTGTCTCAATAATTTACGCTGAAGTCCAGCCATAGACTGAGCACGTAGATACATTCTGGGATACTTTCATACAACACTTTCACGGCCGATCAGCTTTCACAACGCATTCATCCTTTGGGTTTTATATCTGTCCATGTGTGACAACATTTTGTAGGCGAGCGCACATGTCCGGGTCAAATTGGTAACTCTAAAAAGATAAATATTGACATGTATAAAACTCAATTCAACATTAGAAAATAATAGCGGTACAATGTTTTTAATGTATTTTTCAAACATATTTCATTTCAATATTTTCAGTTAGAGTATATTTTATGGACTATTTAGCTTTGCTCCAGATTGCATATTGACAAGGATGCAGGAAATCATAGACTTGTAAATCTGCTACCCCAACACAAATGTACAAAATGATACTTACTCTAGAGTAGTATTTTTTGGCTTCCTCTTCGTTCTTCTGGATGCCGAGACCGAGGTGTAAGCAGCGTGCATAATAGAAACATGACATGGAGATGCCTTTACCCACATAGGATGGTAAACAGTCCGTCTCCGCTCCGATCTGATCTGCATGGTCAAATGTCGACACTCTGAAAGCAAAAAAAAATCATTTAACGTTTTAGACATGATTTAGAGTGACATTTAATCTTCGGTACTGGTACTTTTCTATTACATGCAGGAAGTCAGCTTTAATCCTCCTGATTGTTAACATTTATTCTTAGCTACACCCCACATTTTAGATAAAGAGCTAGTAGATAGTATCTGGTAAATTCCACAACAGTAAATCTTAGGGTAAGTAAGTATATATTTGGCAAGGATTCTACAGGTCTGTCCTAGGTCCACAAAGGCTATTTCAAAACTATTGAGTTAATTCAAATTGCTTTAACTTTTTCTCACAAGATATCGCGACAAATATTGACAAATATTGATCATTGGAACAAGATGAAACCTGTTCTGACCTGGCGGCGAGTTCTACAGTCTTTGTGTAGAGTTTCCTGTTGTAGTAGTAGGCGATGAGGTTGCCCATGGCGTACACGTTCCCCCGCTCGGCTGATTCCCGCAGACACACAAACGCCGCATCAGCATCCTTCTTCACACCCAGACCGTACTGATACATGGTCCCCAAGGCACCTGTAGTAACAGAACACACATTAACACCCAGACTGTGCCGGTACACGGTGCCCGGGGCGCCTGTAGCAGCCAGACACACATTAACACCCAGGCCGTGCCGGTACACTGTGCCCGGGGCGCCTGTAGCAGCCAGACACACATTAACACCCAGACCGTGCCGGTACACTGTGCCCGGGGCGCCTGTAGCAGCCAGACACACATTAACACCCAGGCCGTGCCGGTACACTGTGCCCGGGGCGCCTGTAGCAGCCAGACACACATTAACACCCAGACCGTGCCGGTACACTGTGCCCGGGGCGCCTGTAGCAGCCAGACACACATTAACACCCAGACCGTGCCGGTACACTGTGCCCGGGGCGCCTGTAGCAGCCAGACACACATTAACACCCAGACCGTGCCGGTACACTGTGCCCGGGGCGCCTGTAGCAGCCAGACACACATTAACACCCAGACCGTGCCGGTACACTGTGCCCGGGGCGCCTGTAGCAGCCAGACACACATTAACACCCAGACCGTGCCGGTACACTGTGCCCGGGGCGCCTGTAGCAGCCAGACACACATTAACACCCAGACCGTGCCGGTACACTGTGCCCGGGGCGCCTGTAGCAGCCAGACACACATTAACACCCAGACCGTGCCGGTACATGGCACCAAGGTCTTATGTCCACTATCTTCATAGCTAGCTGGTCATCATCAATGTTCTTCATATTGGAGAATGGTATATTACAATTTACATGTTTGTTTTCTATAACCATTCATCTTTACTGTTGCTAAGAGAAATATATGTGCATATATCATCAGAGAAGTCATCGCCCGAAAGCATACCTTGAGATTCTAAGCTGCCATTGCCGCATGCCTCTGAGTGCCAGAAGAAGGCCTTCTTGAGGTTGCGTGTCTCCTCCCTGCAGTAGAACATGCCCAACATGGTCTGTGCCTTGATACTCGCCTTAGGGTTGCCGTCCTCTGCCGCCAGCACCCAGTACCTGCCAGGGGGAGACAACAAGGATATATGCTCATAATGCTGATACCGACACGTCTATGTTTAGGTATAGGACGTCTGTCCGCGACCTGTGCCCATGGCATACAAAGATTTTAATAGTGGGATATTGTATTTGTTTGACAGCATCTAGGGTTGGTATCACGTTAATTTTATGCATTATATGTTTTATAATTAGAATTAGAATTATAGAAAACCCCTGATGAATCCCACAGTGTGGGGTTTGTGCCTCAGTTTACCACCCTCGGCCACTCCACGTGTTTAAGTAGCATCCTCATTAAGGGTGCACAAGTCACTGTGTTGGTCAGCTATAAACATAGTCCAGGGTAACATTTTCACCTTTCTGCATCCTCGTCAGATTGGCGTACTCCGTACCCTTGATAGTAAGCCCGGCCTATGTTGTACTGCGCAAACCGCAGAAGATGTTTCGCCTTCGGACAAGTCGAGTTAGTGACCTGCTGCATGTAGTCGAGACCCTTTTTCTGGAAAAACGGCAAATGGGGAAGAATCAGTATCATTAAACATCCGGGAGCAGCATACTGTTTTAATGCGCTATGCCCTGTGAATCATGATGCATGAAGGCATCATGCTGGCCCTACTGGGTTAATACACTCCTTAAGAGTTGGCATGATGCATCAATGATGACAAGCGTTTTGTTCAGGCAACAAGGTAATGACACGCGCGCTTAAATGATGCCGAATTTTATATCAGCAGTCTGAACTCAGCCGATACAACGGAATGTAATAAACATACTAATAAAGGCTTCACACATATGGCATACTCATAACACAAAATTCATAAAATACAAACTTGAGGGATAAATGTGCACCTTGAATTATCCATTCTTAATTTTTGAAGAATTGACTTAAATGCCCAAGACCCCACAGAATAAAATACAGTGCAAGATGGGAAACAGTGCCTGATGTACTGTAGGTCTATCCCACTTCCTTTTAGAGCTACCCAAAACCCTATATGAAAAGTAACTCAAAAACAACCAAATGAAGCCATAGTCGAGGTGGTGTGTCTAAGAACACAGAAGCTGATACATACCACGAATACCTTGTGGACAGACATGACGTAAAGTAAGCACAATTAGTACACGGTATCTAGGAGCAGCGAGTGGTCTTTATTTATAAACATGTAGGGTGGTACATTTTCATGCTGGTATATGGACATTTTTCATGCATCCTTGACAGCCTATTTAAGACATTTTCCCACCCCCCCTCTTCTGACTATATAGTAAGGCGCTATGGAAATGTGGAGGGGGACATACATTATGCCCATGCTTAGACAACAACAGGATTGTTAAAATAATTTATCTGAATATTTGAAAATATAGGCGGGGTGATAAATCGATAGAAAACATTTAATATCAGTTTGCATCTGCTACTCACATGGTCAGTCTTGCCGGCCATTCCGTCATAGTACATCACACCGAGCTGGAACATGGCCTGGATGTCGCCCTTCTCCACCGCCCGCTCAAAATACTGCAGCGCCTTCTCATACTCCGCCTGAAACCATCAATAGAAACTTTTGTTGGTTGGAATGTAGAAATGAATAGAATTTGCAACATCATACTGTAACCTACCATCGAGTTCAAGCCACCCAGCGATTATGCATGACAACATTTTAATGCATAACAGATATTCCAATACCCCTCTTTCAAAACGAGGGTTTTTATGTGCAACAGTACTACGATATACTTGGAATGGAACCTTGGCAAGTGACCAATGATGGACTAGTTGTTTCGTCTTAATAGAGTACACTGGTTAAAGTGGGTTAACTGATGTATGTATATAGTCTCGACCTCAATAGCACAGAGCAGGGATTAAGTTATCAAAGCGTTAGATTATTGTGTATAGGCTACAGAGTGCCATGTTGTAATACATGTATACATGCTCTACTCGCCGAGCTGCCTTTCCGCGCTGCCTCTTGTGTGTGGGGGAGGGGGCATTTAATGTGGAGTGAGGGGGGTGAAGGACAAAGATAATTTCACCCCGACTCCTGTTGGTCAATGGATTTCACTTTTGAAAAAGTGGTGCGAGCGAGCAAAATGGATCAAAGGATTTTGGTCATGGAAAAGTGAAGCGAGCTAAAAAAAAAATTATTTTTGACAGTCTAACAAAACTTCTAGGTGAACCCATAGCTAGACATATTCAATGGTTGATCTTGGGGAAAATGAAGGGAAATCTTGATTTTGAAGAAATGAGGCAAGCGAAATCCATCCATAATTTTTTTTTCTCCAAAAATTCATTGATGTTTGATTAATAGAAATGTACATCTAGTTTGATTGACGATGAATTACTTTATTCCTGGGGTCCTCGATAGGGATGTGGGGGGGGGGGGGTCCCCATGTCATATGTCGATTTTAAGAAATACCCATGTTATATGTCACTAGGGAAAACCCCATGTTACTAGTGTCACTAAAAGATGATATTGGGTATCCATTATTAGTGTGTATATATACACCAACCAGGGAGGGATATTTGTGCCTCTTGAAGGATTTATTTTGAAAGGGGTTTGGAGGTATCCCCCAAGAAAGAAAATTTCAAATGTCTAGACTTGAAATGGTGCATTCTGGTGCAAGATTTTGCTATTCATGTCCATGTCACTATTAAGGCCCAATGTCTCATGTCTAGGGCCATATTCCATATCGGACAAAATTGCAAATTAAACGAGTAATAAAGCTTTTGATACACATCCATTAGAGATAATGAGTAGCTACTACAACGTACGTGCCACATGGGTATTTCTCAATATGTACATGTTATACATATACATGCACACAGGCATCTCTGGTCATGGTATGCTATCAAACCGATGTGACCTTTTGTATGTTTTAGGATTAGAAATCAACTTAAAAAAATGTCATTAAATCAGGCTTTGCTGTAGTGAAGGGACCCGGTATGGACTGCTATATATCAATACGAGTCCATTGTAAGGTGTAAGGAATCAAATGTGGCGTCACTATGTGCTGGGATTTAAACAGTAGAAACACCCATATGCTATAGTAGTATACATGTGCAGAAAGAAGGAATGTTTGGACACTAAATAACAGGTAAGTGCAGACCCCCACTGTGTCTCTAGTAGAGTTGACTTGAGATTGTGTGTGTAATATGTGCTTGTGTTGGGGCTAGTGGGGAGTTTAGTGTGGGCATTGAGAGACGTGAGGGGGGGGGGTAGTTCATAAGTCCTCACCACCACTCTCACATGCTCTCATACACTCCCATACAACTCCGGTATGTGCTCTCACACCTCCTATACCAAGACTCTCCTCATGCACGTGTCTCCACATAATATAGGAGACCGTACGCCGGCAGTAGGTATGTGCCTGTACCCGTAATACCGCTGGGGCATGAATAACCCAAGAAATGTAGCAATTGTGATGTATGTTTCCAGTAATAGTAATAGTCAGAAAAGCTGGGGTCAGTAGTGCAGGCTTTACGTTTTAATTTTTTTCATGACATACGCAAGTATACGGAATATTCTTTCGATCCTTAACATTCTGGTTATTAAAACTAAAAACCAAATACTCAAAATTGCCTTTAAATGTTGGTGTCGGCACTGCTTATCTGAGGTCGGGTGACTGGAATCAAACTTTTCATTTTTGATAGTTTTGCCTAATAATGGAAGACTGATATCAATGCGACTTATTATACAATGTACCGGGACAATGTCGTGTGCTTTACAACAACTCCCATGGACTCCCTCCTACTCTCCGCGTGTATTAGAATCAGAGGCATAACGAGAGTTAACATGGTATAACCTAAGACTTAAAGTGGATTAACATCCCCTCCTGTCTCAATCTCCTCCCCAGGTTTGCACATAGTGTCTCAATCCTCACCACAAGGTGCTAATGGGATAGAGCTGACGCCCCCTGACGGCAACACAACGCACACCGTTAGTGACCACCCGGCTCTAGGACCTCGAGGCCAAACAGGGTCCGTTTCATCTAAGGGAGTGATCATTTTTTAACAACAGGGGGGGGGGTTGGTGGGTTTCCGCGCGGAGCGCGCGAAATTTTTTACATCCCCCCGGTCAAGGGGTCAAAATTTTTTACCCCCCCCCTTTGGGTCGAAAATCGGCTCGCGCGCGGGCCCTTTGAAGCATAGTAACGCGCGGGCTTTTTGGCTCAAAACAGGTTAAATTTTTTTGCCCCCCCCCCCCCTAAGAGGGGTCCAAATTTTTTTGCCCCCCCCCGGTCAAGGGGTCCAAATTTTTTTGCCCCCCCCCCCCAAACCCACCACCCCCCCCCCCCCTGTTGATAATAAATGATCACTCCCTAACCTGGGTGCTGTTTCTCCACAAAATACGGACGTCCACAATTTGCGGACAACACATTCCGTAATTTGTGAAGAAAATAAACATGAAAAATAAATTTCTTTCTTGCACCACAAATGGTAGTTAACCATACAAATGCAGACTTCCGGATTTGAATATGGACGTCCGCATTACCGGGTATATGGAATTTGAAGAGCAGAACGAGTTTAAGCAATTCCGCAGATTGAGGATGTCCGTACATTATGGAGAAACAGCACCATGGTGAGAAAATATGTATTCATTTATATTATTGTAACGGACCTAACTTCGTTCGAGTAATATCTGGCTAGATTCTTTTAAGATTAAGAATGAAAGAAAGCGTCACCAACAGTTCAATCTCAATGTACAGGCTGCAATAGGTATCTCAATGTACAGGCTGCAATAGGTATCTCAATGTACAGGCTGCAATAGGTATCTCAATGTACAGGCTGCAATAGGTATCTCAATGTACAGGCTGCAATAGGTATCTCAATGTACAGGCTGCAATAGGTATCTCAATGTACAGGCTGCAATAGGTATCTCAATGTACAGGCTGCAATAGGTATCTCAATGTACAGGCTGCAATAGGTATGTTTATTACAGAACCACACACCAGGCACCTCGGATCCCTTAGGTCCGGATCAAGCAGGTTAGTTAGCAGCCTTTCCTTATAATGTATACATCCCCTCGTATAAGCCGCACCTACCATGTATACGACATGTATTAGGCATGTTTGGTATCAAATTAAAGCCGAGTCTGACTCGACTACAAGAGTTCGGCATGGATTGGGGTGTTCCCATATCGCATGTCGGCATAATCATCTCTCACTCAAATCTCACTTAAATTCCGAATCTAGTGGTGCAGTCCAATATGTATGAGTGGTCTATTACATGGTGCACGGTAATACATGTACCAATATGGTCTGGCCGTGATTACAGCATCTGGGGTGGGCAGGGTTTACAGGTAATCCACCCGGATTAGGAAGTCAAAGCTGCCTGTATTTTATGCTGACGGATTAGCTGTTGTCTAAACTTAGAGATAATCCCGAACAAATGATGCTCGTACAGATCTACCAGGCACTGATGTTGGGTTATGGAATACATTATCCACACCAAATGAAAAGTTGATCTTCCGATCAAATCCTTTATTTGGAAAGACGCTTTGTCCATGGATTTTGCTCGTTTTTTGGTGGTTTTTTTTTTCAAAAATAAAGAAGTTTAAACTTAGTTGTCATATTCTAATCAAAACAGACCAACCAACACTTATGTTGCTATGGGTTCACTGGGAACTATTGGCACAGGGAAGAATTTAAAATATAGAATTGTTGCTTGCTCCACTTTTTCAAGCTCAAAAACTCTAATTTAAAAAATTAGAAATGTCCTTCACAAATTGTATACTTTAATCTCTCTAAATGTCTTCTTTACTTTTTACATATTCTTCCTCTATGTCTATGTTAATGTCTAACCAGCGGCATAGAGAAGCATGATTAGATTACAATCTGGCTGGTAACAAACTCCTCTGTAATCCTGCACTGAGTTCTCTGAGTAGGTAAAGTGTAGTCCTTCATTACAGAGGTCAATATGTTCCTGCCGTCCACTTTGGGCGGTCGTCTTACCGCGTCTTATACCAATATGTATACTGACCGCAAACAGTAAATACTACATGTTACTCTGACTAAGTCCATTATCGCCTTATGGCGAAGGTACGCGAGTGTGTTGGGCTTCACTTTAATTTTACGATGTATACTGTATTTTTTATGTAATATCTTATCTGAATTTACCAAGTTCTATTTTAATTCCTGCAGTTAAAGAAGCAGATTTTCGGTTCATCTATTGATGCAACATTATAGTCATCTGTATAATAGGGGCGAGTCATGATAACTTTTGAAGAACACGGTTTATGCTCTATGTCCCTCTATACTAACAGTGTAATTTGGGACTCGATGCCGAGCCACCGTACTTGCATATGCCTGTATTGTCATACCATGGTGGTGATCTCTAAAATGAGGTACTACATAACCATTAACACAGTGTACTGATTGTAGGATTATTTCACTTCTATGGAGCTCTGTAAAACTATATTATGCCACCATGGGAGTGGTCATTTTAACAGGCAGGCGGGGTAGGCGAGAAGACTCCCATAAAGCGCTGATTTCTTATTTGCACCCATCACCCTCGTCATCCTCTCCACAGAGGACGATTTTTCACTAGCACTGTTGAAAAGGGGTGAAACTCACGCAGGCTAGCATGCACATTGGGGGGAAAATGGATCTCAAAACTTAATTTACCATAAATTCACGCGTATAAGTCGCATCCCGACTTTGGGCCCGGCGATCATATAAGCCGCACTGGCGATATGATTATGGTTACTTTAGTACTGTACCATAGGGGCAAAAACTCAGTACTCTGACACCACATTGGATCTCCGGTTTGTGGAACTCTACTTAAACATCAAAATATATCAAATATGGGGTAAATACAGTCTTTGCCAAATCCTGACTGACAGTGGCAATGTCCGCCTAGAATGGCTCTGGTCCGGCAGAATGACTGGTGATTTGATTTGATTTGATTATTTATTGACATTAGAATTTCGCATACAGTGGGCGCTTTTCAATCCATGTCATATATTCAGTCTTTTTACATATCATGTTTTGTGATCGCTTTGTCACCACAGTCTCTTATATATACTTTTTAGTAATGCGAAAAATGATCAGCATAAGATTATGAGTCAGCTAAATCAGAGTCATTATGAGTAATTTCATAGAGGAGTCCTTGGTTTAGGCCACTATGGGATCTAGAGGTCTCAGGTCCCCCTCCTTCAGGGCCTTTTTAAAGGCCTTCACCGAGGGCTGCTTCTGCTGTTCAGGTAGTAGCCTGTCCCATAGCCGACTAGCTCGGTACTCTGGACCGTTGATGTAACTGTCTTTCTTAGGTCTTTTAAGAGCGAACTTCACAGAGCGATTGGCTCGTAGTAGTCTTGTTGGCTGGACGGGGTTGTGCTGGTCCAGTGACCTCTTGTACATGTACACCAGAGTCTGTTTGTTTCTCCTAGGGATCAACTTTTGCATCTTGGCGTCAGTATGCAACTCGTCAACTTCTACCTCACGTGCATCCATGATGTTGTTGCAGATTCTGAGGCAGTCATTCTGGATCGTCTGCAGTTTTTTGACTGCTCCTACTGGTCCACTGTCTATGATCAGCGGACAGTATTCCAGACATGGTAGTACCATTGTTTTGTATAACTGTAAGGTGGTCTGCTTGTCTGTTGTCTTACGAGTGTTCCACATTTGTGGGTACTTTGACCTAACTGTACAGTCAACTCCCTCCTAACGGCCACCCCTCTATAGCGGCCACCCCATCAATGCGGCCATATTTGGAAAGTCCCAACCGTTTTCCCCTTTATTTTAATGTAAAAAACTCCCCCTATAGCGGCCACCCCTCTAATGCGGCCACCCCGCCCTGCGGCCACCTATTTTACAGTCCCAAATGAAGACTTACTTCCTCTAATGCGGCCATCTGGAGAATTATTTAGTGAAATATTGAACTGTATTTCTAATTAGGTCTTTTTTTAGAAATCATTTTGTGAGGTGATGTCTGATGAGGTAAGTTTAACATGCTTACAGTTGTTATATTTCCCACTGCCAATCATCATCTTTATTGTAACTAATATCACGACTATCCATATACAAACCAATTAAATAGTCTAATTAAGCCAAAGATAAATTAAAAGAAAAATTAAAGTTTAGTCGAGCAAAGTGATAGGGTATAGGTCGGGTTAATTATTGTTTAGCCTTACTAGTTTACATGTGGATTCAGCTTACATATCTAGCCGCTGAGGGGAGTGTCAGTTTGTGTGTCTGGAGCAGGGGGGGGTACTTGTTGTCCCCCCCCCGCGTCACTCCCCAGCCAGTCAAGCAGAACATGAGCGGGACTTGCCGGGGGGGGGGGGACTGCCCTGCGAGGTGTTAAGCTAGACCTCCGCAGCCCCCCCCCCCCTGACTGACTGACTGGGAGGTGACCCGGGGGATCGGGTGGGGGGGGGGGGGGGGTAACAAGTCTATTGTCTTTGTGAAACGGATTTTATTTGGGACTATTTATTTGCACCAGAAGTGGGGTTTTCCAAAATTTGATATGAAAAAATGTTGGAAAAGAGAGATGCAGGGGTCCACCGGGCTGTACAGAAAGAAACAAACCTGCAAGCTACTCTGGGACACTAATAATTTAAATACTATAGCTCTAAGCTTGTTTCAATGTACTCCATAGACTTAGCATTGACTCCCTCCAGTGCAGCCACCTCGCTAATGCGGCCATTTTTACATAGTCCCAAGGGTGTCCGGATTAGAGGGAGTTGACTGTACCTATCACCTTGGTTAAGTGTGGGCCGTAGGTTAGGTGTTTGTCTATGACTACGCCGAGGTAGTTGAACTTCTGGACTATCTCAAGGGGTTGACCAGCAATCTCGATGTTGAGGTCCTGGAGGTCAATGTTCGTATTCCACGGGTATGTCCAGAGTACTTTGGTCTTTGTTTGGTTGACTGTTAGTTGGTTGAGTCTACACCAGTCCACTACTGCTGTCGTGTCTAGCTGAAGCAGTCTTTGTGACCGGTGGGGATCATGTGCACAAGTTACCAGCACCAAGTCATCGGCGTACATGAAGCCCTTCACATTCCTGAGGTTATTTTGAACGTCGTTGATATATACCAAGAACAGGAGCGGCCCCAGGACCGACCCCTGGGGCACTCCGCAGGGTATTGACTTCATGGACGAGTTCATCCCATTGGCTGTGGTGTATTGCTGTCTCTCTTGTAGGTAGCTCTTTACCCATTCTAGGGCTTTTCCGGTTACACCATAGCTGAACAGTTTGCCCAGCAGTATTCTGTGGTTCACAGTGTCAAAGGCCTTGCGGAGGTCGATGAAGACCACCGCAGAGGGCCAGCCTTGGTTCATTGCCTCATGTAGTTCCTTTGCCAGATTGAATATAGCGTCGGTGGTGGAGCGGCCCGGGACGAAGCCAAACTGGTTTGGTGACATTAGGTTCCGGGACGTCATGTGGTGCATGATCTGTTGGTGTATCACCTTTTCACACATTTTGGCACATGTGTTTAGTAGACACACCGGTCTCCAGTTTCCAACATCATGTAGGTTTCCATTCTTTGGTAGTGGGACCACCTTGCCCACTTTCCAAGTAGCTGGGAATTCCGGTTGTTCTGTGCTGAGGTATAGAGAGGCTGGTAGTTGGTTGGAGTACCAAACTATCTGCTCTGTCCACTATCACAGGGATGTCTAGGTCCTCCGGTAGTGGGGGGAAGACTCGGGCTAGCTTTACTCCTACCGTACAGTAGAAGTCATTGATAAAGTCGGCCGTCTCATGTGGCTGTACTTCTATGCCGTCTTCTCTAGTTAGAGTAAGGGGGACATCTTCGGTGTCACCACTCCAAAGTTGTTTCAGGATTTCCCAGAACCTCCTTGGGTCGTGTCTGAATCTCTCAAGTTCTCCCAAGATTGTGGTGCGTCGGTTCATTAGTGCAGTGGCACTAATCTGTCGCATCAGTTTCCTGGCCTTGGCTGTGTGGCGGTTGTAGATACCACGAGGTATGTAGCGTGCTTCTTTAAGTGCTTTTCTTCTCTGTCTTATTAGTAGTTGGACATTCTCTTTGAAGACCGGATATTTTTCATCAGGGACGCTGAAGGTCTTGATGGGGTGGTTCGAGTCAAGGTAGTCAACTAGTTTGTGTAGCAGGACGTCAAAGGCCATGCTGGATGTCTCAGCATTGTCCAGGTCAGTCCAGTCCTGGGTCGCAATGAATTGTCGCAGTGTCTCAGGGCTGTAGCCTCGGTAGCTTCTACCGGTAATCTCTTTCCTCTTTTGGCGCGCAGCAGTCTGCTTTTTGATAGCGTAAATTGGCATGTGATCACTGAGTGTGTCGTTGACTATACCGTTTTGTGTGACCTTGTCACAGTTTGTGTATATGTGGTCAATTATTGAGGCTCCCATGGGGTGGTAGTGTGTGTAGCCCGTTGTTAAATATTTTAGCCTTGATTTCCGCTGTTCATGTGCCGGTATTTCACTGTGTTTCGGTGTAGGATGTTGACGTTTAAGTCACCTAATATCCATACCTCCCGCTGTCCAATCACATCTTCCTTTAACATCTTCAGGAGAGTCTTGTAGGCTTCTTTTGTGTTTCCACGTGGTGGTTTGTAGGCAGTGATTACAAGTTTTTGTTTTTGTCCAGGCGTAGTTGTCAATAGTCCCAGGGTTTCTATGTCCTTGGTCATGTGTGTTAGCTCAGGGCACACTCTGGTGTGGGGGGCATGTTTCTGATGTACATAGCATGCTACTCCGCCTCCATGTCGTCTGCCCCGGCACGGTCTGTAGTTCCTGAACAGCGTCATTCCAGGTAGCTTGACGTCCGCGCTTCTGATTTGTCTTTTTAGCCATGTTTCCGTGATACACAGGTAGTCACTACCTTTGTACAATTTCCTTAGCTGTCCAATCTTGTTCTTTAAACTGCGTGTGTTCAAAGTCAGCAGTTTTAGTCCTTTCGCAGTGGCTAGCGAGACAAAGGTCCTGTAGTGCATCTCTGATATTTTTGTAGTATCAAGTGGTAATAAAGTCCCAGAAGTGGGTAGCGATCTATCAGACCTGTGTGAGTTTACAGGTCTTAGGCCAGATCTTTGTTCCCTGACGCTCCTAGTTAGAGGGCTTTGGGTGAGGATGGGATGTCGCTTGATAAAGCAGTTTCCAATCCTGTGAGCCGCTGTGCAGCTGGTGCTGTGGCCTATGTACAGCACAAGGGTCACCAAGTGCACAATCCTGATAATCATGAAGGTGCTACTATGTGAACCGTGTGATAAATTATAACCTGATTTGCATGCTGTCGACCTAGTTGCTTATTAGTGGCTACCCAGCTGCAGCGTAATCAGTAGTATATATAATACATTTATTGCCTTTATTGACAATTTAGTTTGGTCAACCACCGTTGCTGTGGTGAACAAACTCTCCACCTGACTTTAGATATACGATTGTGAAGGGTCTCTTTCACCCTAGTATTTATGAGCACAATGTATCATATCTATCTTTTGTATAGACGTTAAATGCTGTGAACCTTGTAAAATTGAATTTTTACTGAATCTAAGTGGACAGAACACGTAGATTTTAATTCAATTAATTTATTCTATATCAAATCAACAATCCCAGTGTGTGTATTGGCAGTCTCCATAGGTTTGGTGCTCTCAGTTTTTTGTTTCTTTCTTTGTGCACTTACAATAAACACAATGTTCAATTCTTATTGTCTAGAATGTGCATATAGCTTATATATAGCAGCAGTGTTTCAAGTTTCATGGTGTGGCAGGACCAGATGTCCTGCAGATTCTGGGCTTTTCAAAACTGAAAGAATTTTTCAAATATTCCAAGTAGAACTGAAGTTAGAATTCAGAGAGTACACCCTAATATTCTAGGCAGTGTAAAGTCATTTTCTTTTAGCATTAATTGTAATGAGATAATAAATTAACCTAAATTGTACGTAAGTCCTTAATTTTGGTACCCGGTCCTGCAGAAATCTATCCGGTCCTGTAAGATTGGCAAACGGCAGGACTGAATGTCCTGCATGGTAAAAAAGTTTTCGCAAAGACTGTAAATATGTTTCTGTTTACTATTTATGAGAGAGTAGGCATTGCTGTTAAATGCATTTTCTCTGGCTTACTCTACATCATGCTGTTAGCCTCAACTGGACAATACGACTTTTTCCAAACTTATTTCTTTTACAACAATGAACACGAAGTCATTAGGCTCTGATTTGTTTGATCAGTCCTTAGGCCCTATATATAGATGGTATAACCATTTGGCTGTGCCAACACCCCCCCCCCCCCACCTCCCACATTTGGTTGTCCAATACGCGGCTTATTCATGGGCTACACGAGTAAAGTGATCAGCTATTACGGCTAAGCAGGCCGGTGCTAAGGTTAATCTGCAAGTACACAGAAAATTCTGCAGACCGTTTATGCTACTATTCTGTTCACCAACCCCTGCAGGCTATAACCACAATGGTGAGGCATAGGAGCCAGTACTGACCAGGCAAAGGTGACACACTTCCGTGTTTCTCAAAAAACGAGAAAAAGAAAGGATTCATAATTTGCTTCTACAGTACTGTTCTTGAAATTACCCGGTTATATCATTTCCAGTAAACTTTGTGATTTCCAATGAAAGCAGGTGTTTTCAAGGGCTGACTAGAGAAAAGGGGTCCAATGACATTTGGTGTGGCAACCGTGTGTAAAACCATGAGGTATTAGTACTATATGTCGCTGCAAAAAACATATTGGACACTGGAGAAATTGAAAAAATAGGCCATTCTAAAGTAATGCCACCCAAAAATGGTACCGGCAATTCTTTAGGCAAAGTTGTTGAAAAAGAAGAGAGAATGCAGGCATGGGTACTTTGGTATAGTTATAGTAGAGAGTGGCATACCGGGTATACCAATATGTGTCCCCTGCCTGATTACCAAAGGGATTATCTCGCGAGATTAGCGGCAGACCTCTAACGATTACTATAGCCCCCATCGATATTGGTATAAGGCCACACAGGTTGTTCTTATGATCAGAGAGCTAGAGATTTAAATAACTTAATAATATCATATTGGATTTTTTTATTGGCATCAAGAGTAAGTTTAGGGTTGCCTTGGGACTATTCCAAGATTACGAGAAGTCTTACTGAATGCATATTATGTATTCTAACTACAAGGTACTGTATATTAAAGAAGTGGAAAGGAAAGAATGCACTTTTATTTTTTGGAAATACAAGATCTCCTATGCTTTAGCACTGGAAGGCCGTATCCAATGCCCCCATTGAAACAATGTGGCCGTATTCAATGGGCTAAGAAAAAGTTGTTTTTCCTTCATTAAATTGCTTCAAATAAAATAATAAACACAAATGCCAACTACATTGATACCGCTCTGATGTATATCACTCGTGGGGGCTGGGGTGCATCGCACTCAGCTTGCGGCTTCGTGGGATACTGCCCCAGCCCCCACTCGTGAAATACAACAGAGACGGTATCAATGGGCGTTAGCATTTGTCTATCTCTTTTTCTATTAAACCGCATACTGTATCTTTAGGGAGTGGGGTGGGGGGGATTAGGGGTGCAGGAAACAAATGTGACCCGGGGGGGGGGGGGGGGCAAAATATCAACCTCTCTTCGGCACAAGGCGCCTGTTTTCTTACTTAAACGCGACGGTAGGGTATGTTCAAGTTATGGAGACAGTTTTATTTCATCTCCATTCTTCAGTGTTTTTTGTTTTTTTCGGAAGAAATATGTTTTATTTATGGATGGGAAACCTTATAGAATTGCCTTCCCCTTCATGGGCTGTGGTTATATATGTAGCCTAAAGTAAAGGACCACCTTTTACCACGCTTTGTGCTCAGGGAGTAAGTATTGCCTATTGGCGGTCCCTCATGTTCTGATTAATAGGTTAATCACCATACTGTTGAACCAGGCCGGCACTGGCCGAGTAGGGGGCAGGGTTTACAGCAGCGCCATAGGTGTGGTTACGGAGAGAGGGACTGGTAGTAACCCTTTACAGACGGCATGATGCCTCAAGGCTTCATGTTTATTTGTCATCATTAGGCACTCATGTATCACCGGCAAGGTATTGTGCCAAATCGTGTACTCACTGCGAATGGTGGTCATGATACATAAATGCATCGCTGGTGAAGCACTAAGACTACATGCATGTACATGTATTACAAAAGATATATAACAACAATTGGGCATAGAGCATTAAATCATTGCACGCTGCCCTTAAAGGATTAAAGAGTATTATTACGGGTCGGGGGTATTGAGTCTCATTACACTGGAGGTGCTGTTCTTGTGGTCACATGGAGGCTAGCAGCACAATGTCAATGGCTGCACCTTAACCTGATTAAGTGCACTAGTTGTTGGAGGAGGTTAGACATGTGTCAATACTGAATAGGCGTCAACAAGTGTAATCATGGGCATGGGAAGGAAAGCAGGAAGGGAGGAGGAAGAGAGGCAGTCAGGGATACAAATAAGGAAGGAGACACAGGAAGGGACGGAGGGAATGACGGAGGCAGGAAGGGCGACAGGGACAGGGCAGGAGATTGGCAGGGGCAGACACACTTGGCAGGGAGAGATAGAGGGACAGAAAGGGAAAAATGGAGATATGGAGATATGGAGACAGGAAGGGAGGCGTTTAAGATGAAGGACCAGTAATGGGCAGAGTAAGGGGGGGGGGGGAGATAAATGTGGGGGGACAGGAGGGGACAGAGAGCGGGGAAAGGGACAGTAAGGGACAGAAAGAGGCAGGGAAATATGGAGGGCTAGAAAGGGACTGAGAGGGACTGAATACCGATACAAACAGTTATTAAAAAAGTTTTATGGGGATGTGTTTTCTTAACCTGGCACCAGAAAAATCCATCTATGGCTATTTTGATATGCATAGTTAAAGTGCTGAATTGAAAGGACGTCCACGAATAGTTAATGTACCATGCGTCTCAGCAATAGACGACTATAGAATACCTCACAACAACATCACATAAATGGAACTCATTTGTATTATTCACAGTGCCTGCACAGTAAGAAAATCAATAGATTTCTCTTGCATTGAAATAGCCTCTTTACGTTAAAAGCCTGTACTTCCAGTTGTATGGTCTGCATACAAGCACACAAAGAGCTTTAACCATTTAAGGACATCATAGTGTTTTAATACACTGTGTTCTTTTGTCGTCGTGATGCTTCTATGTAGCCATGGTAAGTAAGTCTCCGGTGGTCCACTCTGCATCATGCTGACCCTACATTACAGGGTTGATACAGCCCAGTCTGACCAGCATGATGCACCAAGACAGCGTCTGTGTGTCACTGGCCGGGACGTCATGACAACAAATGAACATGGACATTGTTGAGGTATCATGTCACCCATTAAGGGTTAAAGGCCTCTATGCCATATTATGAACATGCTTCACCACCCATGCCCGTCAATGTGCATAATTATTCACTTCATACCGCCTATTTGCTATGAGAACAATGTTCGAGGCATGACCGAATTTCCTTATGATTCTATACAGGGGAGCACAGAAATAACCTCCATCAAAGGATTAGAAATTCTTTATGTGTGAAGATTAGGATATTCAGCAGCTAATGAAGCGTGGCTTTGTATCGACGGGTCGGCCCATAGCCAACACATGCCTATCTGAACACATTTTACATGGCCTGTTGTTACACGTTTTTAACATTTATTTCCTTCAGAATAAAGCACCTATGTAGACTACACTATAACTGGGGTAGCTGTATATACTGCAGATCAAACCTCATTGTGTTAGTTCTTTGTGCCTGATTGAAATATAGCCTAATTATAAATCATATTTAATTAATGCAGACCCCCTGAACAGCCCAAGCTGTTCCTCTACATGGGTACCCACAATTTTGAAAATGTCACCGTGTCGAATTTAAGCTAAAGAGCCGTGTCCCTGAGTCAATTTTTATGTTTATAAGAACTTAGAGAAAGATATCTGCAGGTCGATTTTTATCCTTGATTTTTAAAAGGGCCGTGTCTCCCGTGTCGATTTTTAAAAGGGCCGTGTCGCCCGTGTCGTTTTTTTACCCATGTAGAGGTTTAAACTTTTAGCACTTCCTAGTGAACAGCAGTTAAAAATAAGGGGTACATGTTGGGCCTTTTCACGGGACTTTTCTATAACAAATCAGAAATCTTTGTCGCAATCACCTTGAGCTATGATAAAGATTTACCCTAGAGTACTCTAAATGTAAATCAGGTTACAGGGGGAGGGGTTGGTGAATTCTCCTGAAACATTGTCAAACATTCCCACTTACCTCTTCAAAGTAGAGCTGTCCAAGCTGGAAGAGTGCCTCCCGACTGCCTTCCCGTATCTTCTCCAGGAGGATGTTCTCAAGTTTCTCGGTGAGCTCCTCCTCAGACAGGTTCCTGAGCTGCTCGGCTGCCCCGGGACCGCTCAGGTTAAGCTTGGCGCCCAGCCCTGGGTCAGACTGAACCAGCGACAGCAGGCTGCCATCCCTGCTCATCTGAGGCAGGTGCTCGGCTGAGATCTCTGATTTAAAACCGATATCTTCCCTCATATCGTCCTCCTGAAGGGGGGGAAATGTGTGAGAATAATGCCGTTTACTTTTAAAAGTGTGTCATTTAGGATATGGATTAGCGGGTAGTGGGAATCGGGTATTCCTCCGAAACCTGGATGAAAATGAATCATCTCACAACAGCTGGATTATAATTTGCTTCAACTGACTGAGGACCACACTAATAGAGATTTAGATATTCTATTACCTGGCCACCTAGAATTAAGGAGTCATATATTACCAACAACAGATTGGAAGAGTACCACTACATCTTGAAACCACTACTATCTACATTTCTATATTTCTAATAGTGAAAGCTGAATGGCTAGTGAGGCTAAAGCTCGCAGACCCAGCATAAACTGTACATGTCTATCTGAGGGTCAGATTAGCAGCCCTATAATCTCACGTCGAGCAGGAGGTGCAGGTATCAGGTGTTGTAATAACAGGCAGGTAAGGGAGCGGGGGGGGGGGGGGCGGTGAGATTTCGCGCGCAGCACGCGAAAAAATTTTCACCCCCCCCCCCTAGAGGGTTCGAAATTTTTATCCCCCCCCCGGCAGGCCGAAAATCGCGCGCGTTCGTGCCCCTTTGTAGCATAGTAATGCGCGGGGTTTTTTCCCTCAAAACAGGGTGAATTTTTTTGACCCCCCCCCAAGAGGGGTCTAAACTTTTTACCCCCCCCCCCCGGTCAAGGGGTCCAAATTTTTTAAACCCCCCGCCCCAAATCCACCACCCCCCCCCCCCCCCTGTTGATAAAAAATGAGCACTCCCTAATACTCCTCCAGCACCTGTGGTAGTCCAGTCGGAGTATCATAGACAGGTAGTTTGTCCAAATGAGTTATTCCTTCATAGTACAACAAGGGTATCCAAAAGCACATTCTCCATATGTCTGGCTGTATGTAATACTGCCATTTTGTAGAAATCCAGGTAGACAAGGGGTATAACGGTACACGATTTCCCCACCTACTCTCTAACATGTTGCAGTCTTATGTTATACACATGTAGCATATGAAAATGTCCGAGTTGTACTTTCTTCGTTTATATCAAAAGTTCTGATTCTGTTCAATTTTCTAAAGTTATTGAAATGATACAATTTAATAGGCCATTTAATACAGGTATCCAAGTAGACGTCTGGTCTACTCCTGCAGCTACAGCACTTGGCTGATTGTATTAATAACACTTGAACAATAAACAATTTAACAATTCTACCAAAACACAACAAACATTACAACTCTCATCGTCAAACTCTTAAACCCCTGTTAACAAGATCCTACCTCACTGTGTGATGCGGCTGCCATAGTTTACACTACCCGCTCCCCTATAATGGTTGGTAAGTCCGTCCGGCCACCGTCAACAACAATAATGCACTGAGCCCTCCTCCTCCTCCAGTGTGGGTGGACGCCTGCCCGGACCGAGCCCGCTGTGGTCAGTGATCCGGACACCAGTACTGTGCTGGCACTCAGGCCTACAATGTGGCCACATTTACACTAAGCACATACAGAGCCGCGGCTTAACCCTTTAATGTGCTATGCCCTCTGTCACCATGATGCATCAAGCAGACCTTTTGGGGGTGTATTAACCATGTATGGTCGCCTTTTCTGGTGTCTTTTTTAGCACAGTTTCATTTTACTGATCATAGGTCCGGGACATTACTGCATTAGTGCATCACTTTCGAGTTACTCAACAGGGCTGCATTTAAGCATCATGACGACAAAGGGTATAATTTCTTAAAGTACTATGCGGCCGTTTCAAAGGCTTAAATCCAGGCCAGATAGCTCTGGTATTAACATAGGGTTCAGGTATGTAAAGGCTAAAGCCATCAATAAAAAAAAATCTGTTTCCGGTCGACCGGCCGGGTGAGTTTTTTTTCCAAGGCCACCCGGCCGGTAATTAAAAGATTATTTTTTTAGGACAGGGTCCAGCAGGTAGCCGACTTTTTTTTGCAAAAGGTAGAAAGTAGAGTCCTATCATGCATCCTCAATATCTCATGGCTTGTGCAACAATGAGCTTCTATGTATCATCAAGTCACTTTAGGGGATTTCCATAAAGTATGTAGATATCTACGCATTTTTTCCCAGAAAATTCCAGATTTTGTATGCATTTGTCAAGACCCCGACATCCCCCTGGGTGCGTACAAACTTTATGGAATCGCCCTTATCTGAATCCACAGAATTATCTGCTTTTAAGACACATTTATTTCATTTTCCCAATAATTCGTTTATCAATTCAATGTTTATATCTCTTTTTAATGGTTGTGGACATATAACAAATGAATAGGGTTCCATAGCCGAAATAATATGTGAATCTGCCTAGTAGAAGTTGAGTTTTGGCCTAAAATGTTACTTTTATTGAATGGACATTACATCCCCCAGGCTTATACATGGGGTCCGGCTTATACAACACTCTGTCACCCTTTTAAGTACCCAGACTTATACACGGGCCCCAGCTTATACACAGTCTCACTTGCATAGTCAGTGGGACGTTAAACTACACAAACAAAAACAAACACAGGGAAATATGGTACATAGTGTTGCTACCAGCCTCTAACAATGGCAAGGTAACACTGTATGACCTCAGTAGTAGGACCCTTCTCCTATATCTGACTGCTGAGCCCGGTCTTATCTTGGCCCAGATAAGGTGCAACCCCAGACTCCATACTTGGCAGTAATCACTAGGGGGGTTTGTAACCACTCACAATTTTATTCTGTGTACCATGGGTTGAACTGTACTTTTTTTTTTGGGGGGGGGGGGCAGGTACAGGGGTAGAGTATCATTAGCCCCCCCCCCCCCCCACCAGGCACACCTCCCAAGAAGAGACATGCTTATGAATAGCTATGCAGCATGTGCATTGTCAATGTCTAGAAAAAGACATCCATTCAATTTCAACACTGTTTTAAACACTTATCAGTATGGCCTGCTGCAGGAGGGAGAAAAAAAAAGAAAAAAAAAAAAAAAAAGATTTCCCGGCCTCCCGGGTGAGTTTTTTTTAGCCCACCCGCTGGACCGGAAACAGAATTTAATCATGGGTGGCCTAAGGGAAACACATTCTGTGGTTCTGAAAAAATAGTTAACATTCTGTTATCAAGCCAACAGATTTGAGATCTACTTTAAAATCATATTCATTCTTAGATGTGTTGCTCTTTTTTTTTGTTCTCCCCGCAATCTACGATTGACCATTTCTTATTCCATTTTAGGTTTTCCTAAGTGTGATATGGTACACAGATTGCTCTTCTCGTTTCACAAAGCAATAACGTGTATTATCATGATTTATAACTTTAAGAACAAGAGATTGTGAACTGTATTAAATGTATATTCAGTTTTATTGGGTGCTGTAGAATATGATATGAAACCAGCCATAAAAGTGATAAACCGTGTCACTTGCACTTACAAGAGGGGTTAAAATTGCCCCCCACTCCACCCTTGACCGGTCGATAATTATCAAGAGCTCGACCTTTCATCTAAAGAAATGCCCAGTTTTTTTTCCGATGTATTTAAAACGTTTCTTGCACCTCCTACCCTCCCCCCCTCTCTCTCTCTGGTTAGGGGATCAATAATTTTCACCATCCCCCCTGGGGGGCTTCCATAAAGTATGTACCCATGAAGGGGGGGTGGGGGGGGGTCTATTTTCTGAAAATCTTTGCATACATAAACCCTCTATTTTAATGTGTACAAGAACAGGGGCTGGGGGGGGGGGGGGGTCAATTTCTGGAGAAAATGTGTGTACATACTTTATGGAACCCTTGTTAAAAAATCAGCGCTCTCTAAAGAGCACATTATATGGCCCCGTTGACACAGAATAGAAAACAACTCACGGAGATGCGGTAGCCAAGGGATGGATTCGACATGGTCCCGGCCCTCAACATGGCTACTGTGGTGACGACTCTACAACTGTTAAATATGAAACATAGCGGTGAGAAGAGCAACAAGAATAGGAATGTCTTTTAAATTCCTTATCATACGGCCACACTAAGAAAAGATTGATTGTGTGAGATACATCACACGTGACCCAGGGCTATAGCCATTAAGAAACAAGTCCCAATACCCACGTCCCAATACCAACGTCCCAATACCCAAGTCCCAATACCCAAGTCCCTCCATCACGGACCTCCATCATGCACCCCCCACCACACTTTAGTTCTCTTAAGCAATGTACAGGTGATTTGGCTTTCACAGATCACCTGGTCCCCACTGACCTTTCTTTAGAGTGGAAGTTGCACCAAAAGCGTCTAGCAAAACCGTCTCACCCTCCCTTCAACACTGAGCTCTATGGGTGTCTGCGTGAATGTGACTCTTTTAAAGGGTGGATTCAAGGTCACTGGCCTATTCTTCAGCATTAGTTCACGCAGACTCCGTTTGGCATTTTGAAAAGATTGAGCGTGTGAGTGGCCTCACAGATGATTCAGGGTAAGCTGGGTGTGTGAATGAGTAATGGATGTTTAACACCATTTCGACAAACCTGGGTCTGTAGCTTATCATGTGCAGTTAGATATAGTACTCCCTTATACTCATTTATTGGTCAATTCTGGCATCAGAAATGAATTCCTTGTTTAAAGGTACCCTCAAGTCATGTGTCATACATGTATGTTATTCCATTTCAGGCCAGCAGGTGGGTGTGGGTGAGCAGGTGGGTGTGGGAGAGCAGGTGGGTGTGGGTGTGCAGGTGGGTGTAGGCGACAGTCGCCGGCTGCGGGCATGTACCGCCTACCAACTGTGACGTACATAGCGCGGCAATAGGTGACGACACAGAGCCCCCTTGTATAGTGCAGGTATACTAATCCTCTGTCCAACCAACACACCCCCTTGTGAGAAGCAGCGGTACCACAGGTGGAAATAAAATACTTGTGCCGCCACCATGTAGAAGACGGGTGGTATGAGAACTATACTGAATCATTGTCTTTGGTATGTTCAGGGTATTATATAAAGTTCATTTAAGTAATTTAAATAATATGGAGGGCACTTTAGCTTGGTTGGATGGCATTTTAATATGTAAGATGGTAAATTCATGGCAGAAAGCTAGAAATGTGATACTTCTTTGGTGAGAAGAGCATTTCTATCAGCTTCAATTTTTTTTTAACCTTGGAGCCTATGGAAAGTTCATTTAGAGGGTAGGCATTTAACAGTACTTAAGTGTTTAAAGAAAAGAGAGAAAAAATAGCCAAAGATTGCAGTTGATTTGCGACTAGAAGGAAAGTGATATTGATTAACTTTTTGAAGGAAACATTTGTCCCCCGATGTTGCCAATTCTTTTATTTTATTGTATTTTTTCTAACTAAAATAGAAACTGAGTAATAAGCATTTTAAAATGGCTAAAAAACGTCTTAAAGAAAAAGCCAGGCGTCGTATATGCCTCAGGGTATGGACCCTGAGTCAAAAAAGAGGGGGACACAGATTGTTCCACAGTAGAACTTTAGCTTTATTTTGAACAAAAAAAGACAAAAAACAAAGGCAGGGCGATACTTCAAAGTCAGCTGACCAATCTATGTTTTTTGCAGGAAAACCGTCTCACGGAGACCCAGGGTACCCTGGGTTAATAAGTTGCTCTATTAATTCCACTGTTGTAGATACACAGGCTGATAAATATCAATGTACACATGTTATCTGTAGATACACAGACAGCTAGCTAGTAGATGCAGATATACAGACAGATACATAGACAGATGCAGATACACAGACAGATGCAGATACACAGACAGATGCAGACACACAGACAGATGCAGATACACAGACGGATACAGACACATAGACAGATACAGACACAGATGGATGCAGATACACAGACGGATACAGACACAGATGGATAGAGATACAGACGGATACAGATATATATAGATGGATGCAGATACACAGATGGATGCAGACACGGACAGATACAGGCACACAGACGGATGCAGATACACAGATAGACGCAGATACACAGACGGATACAGAAACACAGATGGATACAGATACACAGACGGATGCAGATACACAGACGGATACAGATACACAGACGGATACAGATACACAGACGGATACAGATACACAGACGGATGCAGATACACAGATGGATCAGATACACAGACGGATACAGATACACAGACGGATGCAGATACACAGATGGATACAGATACAGCCGGATACAGACAGATACACAGACGGATGCAGATACACAGACAGATACAGATACAAAGTCTGATGCAGATACAAAGAAAAGGTGTAGATCTACATAAATATTTGATGGATATGCATTAATGGCCTAAACGTACTACCCAGGTACATGTATTTGTATTCTATTCTAATGTAGTCTGTTCACGGCTATTGATTTATGAGAGAGCTATTGATTATCTAATGGGCCGAGACTCATTAATCAGTTATCTGACCCGTTGACCAAACATATGCTAAGATAGTTAGGGAGTGGTCATTTTTTAACAACAGGGGGGGGGGTCGGTGGATTTTCGCGCGAGCGGGTCAGAATTTTTTTGGTCCCCCCCGCTAGAGGGGTCGACATTTTTTCAGTCCCCCCCTCCAGGCAGGTTGAAATTGAGCGCGTTCGACCCCTTTGAGCTATAGTAACGCGCGGGCTTTTCCGCTAAAAAAGGGTGTAATTTTTTTGGTCCCCCCCTCAGAAGGGGTCCAAATTTTTTTGGGCCCCCCCCTTCAAGGGGTCCAAATTTTTTGGTCCCCCCCCCCAATCCACCAACCCCCTCCTGTTGTTAAAAAATGACCACTCCCTTAGGGAGGCATAGCAGTTCCTAATACCGTAATGGCCCGTTTAAGCGCAGGGGTCTCAAATAAGCGCAGGTCTACGCCCCCTCTAAAACCCAAAATCTCTCTTTAAAGGTACTCATATAAGCGCAGGTCCCTATATAAGCGCAGGGGGTAACAGGGAACCCAAACTATCCAGATCAGGTATAAATTTACTTGCTTTTAGAGAAAAATCACTTTTCGTTCACCATGGCTTGAGAAGGCCTTACAGCATTAATATGTCAGTTAGTACATCAATGTAGCTCATCAGGTGCCTAGGGGCGATCATATTGTGAAATTCCATAAACATTCAGGTTGTGCTTAATATATTATAGCTCTATTGTACATTTCAGCTGATATTTTATTCATTTATATAATTAATCCCTAGTTTAGGAGGTGGCCGAAAATAGGGCACCATCATTTAACTGTGTGGGGTATTTTCGGCCACCAGGCAGTATTTATGCCTTTAAAAGGCCCCAGGCCTCTTTAATAAAACTGGTAACAACTTTTCTCAGATGTCAAACCCATTTGTTTGAACCTTTAACTTCATAAAAGTTTATGGTGCAATTTTTAAAAGAAAATTTTAGATTTCTATTTAATGGATACATTTTTTTTTAATTTTGAGACCTACATCCACTTTTTGGGCAGAAACGAGTACATTTAAGCTATACCAATTTATCAATTGACAAGCAAGAGTCTAAATGTAGGTATGGGTTGAAGTTGATTCAGATTTTTATAAGTCAGGCCATAATGAAAATCTTGGTATGGAAGAAAGGTTAGGTAAAAGTACTGTAGGGGTTTCATATGCGTATAACGCGAACACAGGTTCCAAATTCGGTTTGAATGCAACAGGTTTTTATTCGATCACAGCCTCAAAAGTACACGAAGGTTTCTACTCGGTTCACTTGGTCTTTCAACCATTCGAAGACACACAGGATTCTATCGATAGTTCGAAGTCTTAGCAATACCGGACAGTCAAGCCCTGAGCCAGCATGGCTGGTGCAGGAACCATAATGTGGGAGGGGTGTAGGTGCCCCTATCAAAGCGAAGGTACAAAAGGTGTGGGTCAGAGCTCGTCCTGGGACGAACTCCCTGAGGTAGCCAACCTCGGCCTCTTATATACCCTGAGCGCGGACCAAGCAGTGTCGACGTGGCACTCCTCCGTGGCGCCGTCTGGAGTGCCCTGCCTGGCTCCGCTACCGGATAACCGAAAGGACATGGCTTAGGCGTTGCCACCTAGTGTCCGTTGGGGCACTTACCGCTCTGACTCCACGGACCTTATATGTACACATATTATTCGTGCCCCTACATCACCCCCACCAGATTATAACAAGGGTCGAAATACATCTGATATAATATAATATACTCGAATATAGGAGAATAATATCAGTGTACATGATGACAATACCGGGGTACATTCAAAGGTACGACATACGTTTTACACATACATGTAGAAAGTACAATTTTAGATTTAGACTGACCTGTTACACCAAACAACACTTACATCTCTATGTACATAACAGGGATCTTACAGATCCAACACCATAACGACAAGATAGATACGTGAGTATCCATCTTTAATAAAGATATGAATATATACGAATATATATGTTCTATACTATTTCTAACTACAGTGATCACAGATCTGTATGGTTTTTGTTGAGATACAATATTGATTACTACATTAATCATATTAAGGTAGGTTAAGAGTGCACGATATGTGACTTTTTAGGACGGAATGACACAGAAGTAATGGCTCGAAAATATTTATGTGGGCGAACCGTCCCTGGAGAGGTAATTACGTGAACTATTGGAATTATGAAACACATGGAACCAACATAGGTGTGACATTAACTCTTATAACCAAGGAATGTAGTAATATTAGCCTCCACATGAGGCAACCGATATATGACTCTATATCCTAAAAATAGATATACTCTCGAAATCCGAATACCAGTTGTTATGTCCAAAAAGAAAATTTTTGGAGATAAAGGTAGGTATCGAACACTATGTACAGTTTTGGTTCGAATCATAGTATACAGTATAAGTTATACTCCTTAAAGTATGAACACCTTTTTCATTTTTTTTTTTTTTTTAGACAACGAAGACATTTCTTGACAATTATGCATTTTACACCTGGTTTATGTTTTTTTTCTTCCCCTCAATCATGGACGTTTTATAATACGAACACAATTATTAAGATATCATCGAAACATCATATGCACAAGTCATCAAAAACACAACTGAACAACCGAACACTCAAATTATCTTATAAGTCCTTCACCAAGCCCTGGAGCTCTTCGAGGGACCCACTCCATTGGGTGAGTCCTATCCCGAATACTCGAATGAACTTAACGTTCAGCGCCTTCAAAGTTTTGGCCTGATCGTCCAAGGTGTCCTCCGCAGCTTTCTGGAAGGCACGGGCCGTTGTGAGTTCCCTCTTCGATTGTTCCAGCTGCTTGGTGAGTTCGATCACCTTATCTGGCTCCGCCTGTTCGTCAATCCGCTGTTGTTCGAAGATCTGCCTCAGTCTCTCGACCTCCTTGCCCTGCATGGTGATGGCATAGTCGGCTGATGCCCTTGCCACACAGGCGGCATATCGCTGCATGCCAGCTAGGTGTTCATGCAGCCATCGTTCATATAGCTCCTTATGCAACACTGCATCAGGAGCCTTCACAGGCTCGAAGTAGTCCTTTGGAAACTGTACCCTCGGACGAATGTTCTCACCACTTATCATCAGGTCATACCACCTATTCGGATCAACTGCCGGTTCTTCACGAACGTTGGGCCTAAAAGGCACGGTGGCTGTGGTGGTAGTGGTGGTGAGCACGGTGTCAGCGACAGTTGCTGCTTTCCCTCCTCTAGTAGTTGTCGTTGGTGTGGTGGTAACTGTGTTCGAAGTGGTCACTGGAACCGGGTCCACCACAGGCTCAGTTTGCATGAATGATGAATTCGCACTAGTGGCAGGGGTTTTACGCCCCACCGACTTTGTAGAACTGTCAGCCTTCGGTTTCACCTCGTCTACTGCCCGAGGAGTGAGGATGGTGGTCGTCACCACCAAGTCCTTTTTCCCAGGCAGCACAAAGTGATCCGAATCCCCCATCTCCACGTTCCGGGAGTCCGGTTGGCGAAGGGCATCCTCTACAGAGATACCCGTGGGGAGATTTTTGTACGGATCCCTCTCAGTCTGTACTTCCGGACCAGGGGAGTCCATCGAAGGGTACTCAGCCCTGCTAGCCAGGTTACCAGGAGTCAGAGGACGAAGGGTTTGTAGTTGGGAACGACCCCTGGGGGCCGAGAAGTCTGGACCATAGTCAGGACGCAAGTCCTGCAGTGGGGACCGGTGCTCAATCGTTGTCGCGCGCCCTCGTGCTGCAGTTGGAGCTCTCGGAGCCGGAACCTCCGATTTGACCTTTTTACAGTCAGGTTCGGAAGTGGCCGGACTCCTGGTTTCACTTCGTTTCCCCGTAAGGGGGTTGGCCGCTCTCCAGTCGTACAACTCCTTGTACAAGGTGCTGTTCAGGTCCAGTCGACCACGTCGATCTGTACGCTGGAAGACAGCTGACTGCTTCGAATTCCTGGTCACCTGGACCTTTCCGAATTGGAAGGTCTCAATCGTGATGCTGTCGAACTTTACTTTGTCTAGGCCTGCCACCAGTGTTGCATGGAGATCTCCTACGTTCTTTCTGGCCAACATCATGGCTTGGCCATGACATTGTATCAGGTGTTCGATCATTCTGCCTCTTCGGGTGGTCCACAGTCCCGAACACTTTTTGTTTGCTTTGCCAGTGTCAGCGCAGATGTACATCGCACGGTGGTGCATGTGGCATTCAACCAGATGCCGCATAAATCGAAGACGAGTAGGCATGGGGCGGTTCTCGTGTTTGAAGTAGGTGCGACAGGAATCAAATGGACAATCCTCCCTTACCCCTTCCTTGTACCGGGCCATAGCCCATCGAATTTTGGGGCGTCCCTCATGGTTGTAGTAGGACTCGGGGAACTGTTTTCGATCCTGCAGCCGATTGAACCAGTTTTCTGTCCATGCAAAGGTACTGGGTGAAGTCATATCGGACCTCATCCATTCCTCGTCATCAGACAGCCCCTCATAGTCTGTTGCTTTGGGACAGGAATACATATCCCTGGATCGTTTGCAATGTTCCATGCATTCGGGCCTAAATTTCTTGAAGCCCCCGGTGGCATTGCGCCAGATCATTTCTTCCGCCCGAGAACTCGGAACGTCTACTGAGGCGTTTGCCCCAGCAGCTGGAGGGGGCAAAGAAACCACAGGTGACGTGTTCGAATGTCCTGCACTGGAGTCTTGGTCGGGGTTGTTGGAGGGGTCGAAAGCGTCTTGGCGGGTGCCCTAGGAGGCGTCGAAGGAGTTGAAGCCGTACTGGATACCACATCCACCAACCTCACAGTTGGAGACATATTAATCGCAGTAGTTTGGGGAGGTAAAGGATGAGGGAGACAGGGCTGTCGTGCCTCACTCTTCTTTGCCTTCCGTTTCTGGCTCTTAGGAAGTTCGAATGGGACCTCCTCCACATCCGAAGCGTCGGACAAGGACCGTCCCTTCTGCTGTGGATTGGGGTTCTTCCGGGACTGGGCTCGAGTCATTGGAGTTCTGGGGGCAGCTTGCATAGCTTCCAGAGTTAACCGTAACTGTTCATTGGCTGCCCTGAGTTCATCGGATTCTCTGACCACCTGAGCATAACGAGCTTCCTGCTCAACTGATTCTGAGGGATCCGAGTTGATCTCCATCAGAGTCAACTCCACGATAGCTGGATCCTTTTCGAATGGGACTGGTGAAGGTCCCGGGGCTTTCGGAAGAGATTCGGATTGAGACTCAGTGGTCCCAGTGGTAGTAGTTGGTTCTTCGAATGACGTTGTATGGGGAGTACTCGAAGAGCACTCGGACTGAGCGAGGGCAGGTTCGGATAATTCAGACATGGACGGAGTAGATGGAGGAGTACTAGTTTTGGAAGTTTTACGACTACCTCTGGTTTTGGTGAGTTTCTTTTTCTTCCCCTTCGTACTTGTGGTGCTCCCATCACTTGAGGGCACTGATTCCTCCATTTGTTTGGCTCGTTGGAGATTCCGAAAGTTCGTACCACATCGCGGTAGGATCTGTCCAAAGATCTCGTTTTTGTAGGCACCCCGGATGGCTCCCTCGTAACTCTCTAGCCAACTCCCCTCGTGGTGGTAGAACTCGTGTTCTTCCAGCTTGTCCAGCACCATCGCCATGAGTGTGGGATGGAGCTGCAGCGAGGTGTCGAATGGCGGATCGCACTCCAGCACTTCCATAAGTTGTTGCTGGGCTAGCGAAACTCGTACGAAGTCTTCCATCCCTTTGTCAGACACTGCCTGAATGTGCAATTTCTGACTTACCTCCTCTAACTCCGGCATCTCGTCTTCCTCCTCATCACCTGCTGCGTTGAGCCGGGTTGATGTGGAATTGTCAATGTCCTTCGAAGCAACACGTTTTGGGGTATTGCGCCACGGCAACGGCCCCAGGTTGACTGTAGCCGGGGGTGGCATGGCCATGCTGTCCCGCTCAGCCGTCGAATAGGAGCCGATCCCCGCCACACGGACGGTAACTGCACTCCCGGTGGATTCGGAGGCGGATTCATAATCCGATTCCTGAGCATTGTCGAATTGGCCATCATCCATCCCGAACAGATCTAGCTCGTCGGACTGGAGGCCCTCACCAGGGGTGTACTGCTCCTCCATCGAAGTCGAATGTTTTCAACGAAAACGAAGTTTAAAATCGAAGTTTAAAATCGAAGATTTGCGGAGTACGAAGCTCCGCGTGTCCAAATGACACTATGAGCGGGAACTAACCAGGTTGGCGCGTATTATGATGTGGTTTTGGAGACTTTTGGTCGATAACAAGACCCTTCTTCCTCCTCCTTGCGTCTTCTTGGCGTCTTCTTGGCACTGATCCAATATGGCGACCGCCCTTCTTGTCTCGTGATGCCACGCCCGCCGCGGGAGCGAAGGTCAACCAATCAGCGTTCACGCCTCACCGGATAGCCCTTTTCTAACGGATAACGCGGCGGGAGACGCTCGCGTTTCCCGCCACTAATCGAATGGGTAGCTCACCGGAGTGTAATCCTTATTGAGTCAGTTCCACAGGACCAGGGGTACCACTAATCATGAATTCTTCAGGAGTGTAGGCAAATGTCATTACGGGTAACATAAGAATACCCGCCGGATAGATCCGTCTGCCACCCTCAGGGACGTTCATGATCAACACCCGCCCTAGTTCTGCTCACTCGACAGCAATTAGGTCTGTACTACCATCATGGGATCGAAACTTCTTGTTGTGTATACAAATTAGGTCACAGCAATCCCCCGGTTATGCCGTGGACTGCGCCTTAACCCTACCTTGGGTTCTTTAGACCTGGTCGTCCGGGAAGATTCGACAGGATGTCCAGTAGTCAATTGGACAGCCCTCCTCCCCTTCAGACCTTCATTTGCCGAGACTTTTTTTACGCACTTTTTATCCTTCTTGCTAGAAGCTCGAATTGGTATATTTTTTTTAGGCCTACCCCGGCCCCTCTTTAATTTACCAATACCAGGAGGCATAGGTTTCTTCTCATCTGAGGGTATCACTAGTTTCCTAGGTCTACCAGGACCACGTCGTTCCGGGGTGGTCGCTCTCCGCTCAGTGTCCTCTGACTTCGAATGCTCTCCTGACTTCGAATGCGCTGAAGCATCACCCTGCCACCGACGTAGACGAGCTACATTGGATTTATACAAGCGTCCCAACAAGGATTTGATCACCACTGTAGATTCTGAAACAATCCGAACCACAGTAAATGGACCATCCCAGTTGGGTGACAGCTTCAACTGCTGTAGGGGGTCATGTAGCCTCACTACTTCATCCCCTACACGAAAGGACCTAAGTTTCACACCTACGTCATAGCCCACTTTTTGCCATGAAGCAGATTTGCTTAGCTCACTTCGAACCATCTCGTATGCGGACTTGAATTGATCCCTCAATGCCTCCACGAACATCACCTGACAGGGTGTTTCTGCGTTTATCCCAGCTACGCCAAACACCAAGTCAGCAGGCATAATCAAATCCTCTCCGAATACTAACAGATTGGGGGAACAACCGGTGGAAGCATGCACCGTACTATTATAAGCATGTACCACAAACTCGCATTGCTCGTCCCAATCATCCATCTGACTGTTGACCAGAGGCTTCAGGACTTGTATCAAGGTTCTGTTGAACCTTTCTACTTGACCATCAGACTGAGGCCTGTACGGATTCGTTCTGGTTTTGCATATAGCAAGGTTATGGCACATTGCTGCCCATAACTCGGATTCGAATTCTCTGCCTTGATCACTATGCAACATCAAGGGTACGCCTAGATGAAGCACCCAGCCCTTTACAAATGCACCAGCACATGTATGAGCCTTATGATCTTTCAGAGGAAACACTCTAGTGTACTTCGAATAGTAGTCAGAGATCACCATCATGCACGTGTTTCCATCAGGAGTGGTTTTAAGGCCACTAATGATATCAACCGCTATGCGTGCAAATCTAACTCCCCAAAGCTCTTGAGTTAGTGGCAACTTCCCCAGGCCTTCACCTGGTTTGCTCAGACAACAATCTGGACAAGTAGAGATCCACCTAAGCAGATCTTTACTCATGCCAGGCCAGTAATACCTTCTGGAGAGTCGCGCAAGGGAGCGCTTCTTTCCAAAATGCCCACTGGTCTGGTGTCCGTGTACGAAATACATGATATCCCTTCGCATAGCTGTGGGTATCACGATTTGCCGAATTTTGGTGTTGTACGGTGTTATCTTCCACCTACATAAGATACCGTCAACAACAGTTAGCTCAGACCATTGAGCAAGTAGCTGTCTCATTTCTCGGTTCTCAATCGAAATGGCTGGTCTTTGTGGTTGGGCACCACTGGAGACCTGTTCTATTAGTCTTGACATGACAGCATCACCCTTCTGGAATTGCCTGATAGTTTCTGTGGACCATTCCATTGCTTTAGAATGTCCTACATCATACGGCATTCGAACTCCAGCTATTACAGCGTTATGGGCTCCACAATCATCACAATCCATTCTAGAACATTTCCGTATGGGTCTTCTCGAAAGGGCGTCAGCATTGATATGCTTGCTCCCTGCTCTATGTTGGATTTGGCTATTTTCCAACCCGAACTCGGACAAATGGGTTAGCCATCGACCGATCATTCCTTCTGCTTCCTTAAAGTTCAACAGCCACCTTAAGGAGGAGTGATCTGTCCGTAAAGTAAAGTCACCTCCCCAAAGGAAGTGCTTAAACTTCTTCGTATACACCACTACCGCCAACAATTCGCGCTTAGTGGTACAGTAATTCCTCTGGGCCTTATTGAGGGTATTACTGGCGAAAGCCAGTGGCACTTCTATCCCCCCTTGCATCTGGGACAGAGCAGCACCTATACTGTCGTTACTGGCGTCTGTGTCCAGTATGAAATGTCCATCAGCTGTTGGATATTTCAAAACTGGGGTGGTTCGAAATAGGTTCTTCACGGCTTCGAATGCTAGATCTTGTTCCGGACCCCATGGGAAAGGCTCCTTCCTTCTACCCGGAGTCCAGTGAGCTAGAGCCTGCATAGGCTGAGCTATTCTGGCATACCCTGGTAGGAAGTCCCTGTAGTAACTACACAAGCCCAGAAAGGACCGTATGTCTTTAGGTCCCTCTGGCTTTTCCCATTCCGACACAACATCTCAGGGATTTTGACAGGATTTCTTGCAATGGGACAATGGCGCACTCCTTAGCAAGTATAATGCGCCATTTTGAGAATTAATGGGCCATTATAATCCCTACAAGAAAACACAACTGTATTATAACTAATTTGACATACGGTAGTAAGGCATGCTTCCTAAATACATAAAATGACCTGCAAACTCCCAGTATCATGAAAAGACTGAGATGTAAGACTTAACATTTTAGCAAGGAATGCTACCGTAAAACCGCCCCCCGCCCCCCCCAGTTTGAGAGAATATTATAAGCCGAATTTGGACCCATTTAAAGTAACATGGTTAAACTTAAATGTACATCATAAAGCAGACCCCCCCCCCTCTTTAAGACAATGCTATCTTCCTCGTACCCCTCACTACCTCGAATATTGACTTTAAGTATGGACATTTTCTCTCTTTATTGATACTTCACATGTCGGATAATTTGACTTCAAATGGGTTTTTGCAGCGCCAGATATTCAAGGAACCGATGGGTGAATGTAGACTGTAGTGCATCCTGGTGTTGTGTTTTTTTTTATGCCTGATACCATCAGTCCCCCTTCCCATATAAATGATAATAAATTGTTTCATTGAATCTGGACAATCTCAAAAATGACCCAATAAGTAAACTACAAAACCTTTTCTCCCTAGGCCTAGTATTTAACAGAACGTGTTGAGATGGAGATGGGTGTCCAGAGGGCTATTGGTATACAGGGTGGAATCCTTGGGCCCTCATTAAAATTATTGTAGAATTCCACACAATTAAAAGAAAAGAGTCATGCCATGCTGAACTAACAACTTTCTTTTTACTGTATCACGCCGATATTGTTCTTATTGCACTGGATATGGGTATGGATTTGATTTCCCTGTGTTCTTAGCTTTCCAATGGTATATTGCATGATAGGTAAATTATTTGACAAAATATCACTAATTTTATGAAACCTGTTTTGGTAGCTTATCAATGATGACTTATGCGCCAATGGGCGCACACTATGGAGCATTTAATGCGCCCTTCAGCTAAAAAATGCGTAAATTGCGCGCTGCGCGGCCCTGTCAAAACCCCTGCAACATCTAGTTTCTCAGGATCTGCTTTAACTCCCTCAGTGGATATTATCCGACCGAGATAGTTAATTGAAGTCCTAAATAGGTGACACTTCTTTGGTTTCAATTTCAAACCATTGGTTATCAACCTCTCGAAAATTTTGACTAGAGTAGCCAGGCACGATTCGAAGGTCTTCCCAAAGACAATTACGTCGTCCAGGTACACCAAACACTCCTTCCACAACAGATCACTCAACAGAGATTCCATCATGGCTTCGAATGTTGCAGGGGCGTTACACAATCCGAACGGCATCACATTGTACTGGAAAAGACCGACATGGCTCGAAAAAGCTGTCTTTTGCTGATCCTCTTCCTTCATTCCAACCTGCCAGTATCCGGATTGCAAATCCAGCGTATAGAACCATTGGTTTCCGCCCAGGGAATCAATAGTCTCGTCTATACGGGGGAGAGGATAGGAGTTTTTCTTAGTACAACCATTCAATTTTCGATAATCTATGCAGAAGCGAATTGTGCCGTCTTTCTTAGTCACCATCTGAACAGGACTGGACCAGGGGCTAGTGCTGGGAACAATCACCCCTAATCTCAGCTGATCAGCGATTTCCTTCTCGGCCATCAATTTCTTCTTCAAAGGTAGGCGTCTGTAAGGGATTTTGAAAGGTACAGCTTCCTCTGTAGTGATGGAATGTAGCACCATATCAGTTCGCCCCAAACCAGTGGGCTCCCCGAAGGCTGCATCATATTCCACCAATACCCGTCTCAACTGATCTTTCTGGTCCCCCGTCACCAGGCTCGAATCGTCCACCAACTTTTGAAGTTCCGGACGCAAATCGAACATCCCTTCAAGGTTCGGTTTGGTATCTTCTGAGAGTATACTGGTGCTTGCCTGTGCAACGATCACCTGCCCCACGGGAGTACCTTTCATCAGATAACGGACTTCACCACCAGGATTCGAAATAGGAATTAAATTCCTGCTGCCACTGCCTACGAAAGTATCTGCACTCTCGAGTCCAATCGATGCAAGTCTCACCACATCGGGTTCAACCACCGCCATCTGATCTCGGAAGATACTGTCACTCGAAAACAGCACATCACATGTCTGTCCTGGGGGTATCTTAACCGTCTGTACCACCGAGGCTACAGAAGATACCTTCCTCAACACGCATTGCACGGCCACCTTGTACGGATGTTCTATCTTTAACATCCCCCTACAAGGTTCCAACATTGCCCGTACAACGCAGCGAAATCTAATCCGATGATGCCATCATCACTCAGATCAGCAATAGTAGGTGACAGGAGATAATCCTGTCCACCTATATTGACTTCGAAAAACGCTTTACCAAACGTCTGCATGCAGCTACCGTCGGCCGAATGAGCTTTTACCCTCGTTGTGAAGTTATCTGGTTCATCAGCTACAAGGTCATGGAATCTCTTAGAGATCATGGAGTGACTAGCTCCAGTATCCACTAGGAATTCCGCAGACCTTCCATTCACTGCTACAGTCAAATACCACCTCTTCCCATCCAGTGGTGATGGGTTGACGGTGAAGCGTTCGAAATCCTTAGTGACACCAAGATCTACCCCCCGTCGTTTCAAGTGCTTCAAACAGGGATGATCCGGGGACAATCGGGCACTGCTGACTACCTCCAGCTCCTGTATCCAATTCACCGCTTCCCCAGTACTTCCTCATCGGATGTCTACTTCTCTGGGTTCATTGGACATACTTAGAAGGAACTGATCAGGCCCCTCCTCTAAGCTTCCAATCTCTACTGCACCTCGGACTTCCTCGCTTGCACCGCTGGTGATAAGCTGGCTTTCATTCACCTTAGGGGTCACTACATTGCCATCCCGAGCAACCCCCTCTAGTTTTCCGTTTTCTTCTCCTCAGGCTTTGGTACCGGCTTCTCAGCTGGGCATTCTGCAGCAAAGTGTCCCAGGGCCTGACACCTGTAAGGCCACGCTTAAAAAAAAGTTTGTTTCCGGTGGAGCGGGTGGCCTAAAACAGAGTCACCCGGTAGGCCGCAAATTCTTTTTTTTTTTTTTTTTTTTTTTTTTTTTTGAAATGTTGAACATGTCTTTCCCACCCGGTAGATGGTCATTGCAGATCTCTATATAGGAATATTTGGTATCAAATGAAAGCTGAGTGTTAGGCCGTTTTATCCTAATAATTTGGATTACAGAACCGCCGCTGAGAAAAAAAAAATCGGGCAAAAAAGTAATAAATCGGCCACCCTGACCAAAAAAAAAAAAGAAAAAAAATGCTGGCGGGTGGCATTGGGAAAAAAAGTCACCCGCCCGCTCCACCGGAAACAGAATTTTTTTTAAGTGTGGCCTAACATTTCCTAGTGGTCATGTCCACTCTCGGCTTCGAATTCCTCCCTGTTGATTGCTGGTTTCCAGACATCAAGTCAGTCAACCTTAACAAAAGTTCTTCCATAGAACTGGGAGTTGAGGATGTAGTCGAAGGTGCGCTTGTAGCTCCTGGGGTCACAGGTGGTGTTTTCCTGTCAGCCTTCGGATAGCGCTTCGAATTCGAATTGGAATAAGATTTGCCGCTGTTCTTTTGAGCAACTGCGCCAATCTCCTCCTCCCTTCCAGAATCACCTTCCTCTGTATCAGAGGCTGGTGGGTCTTGTACCATACTGGAAGTTCTCGAAAGTACTCTCGAAGATAGCAGATGCCGTTTCCTGTCATAGTCTTCTATGGCCATGAACAAATCAGTGAGAGAAGTTCCAGCCTTCCAACTATCACATGCTGCGGTCCGTTCATCAGAATCCCTTAATCCCTCAATGAATTGCGAGAACAAATCATCTAGGAACTGTGGGTCATCTAACTGCCATCTTGGTCTAGCCCTTTGCAAGAGAGCTTGCAATTCTAGACCGAACACACGGTGCGACTCGTTTGGTTTTTGAGTCCGTTTCCGAAACAATCGAAGCGGATCCTCATTACCCACATTACCGATCAGATAACTGGCGCATTCCACCAATTGGGTAAACGATCCGGCACCATGCATCATTCTCCATCTCGAAACAGCTAGCTTGCCGGGACCATTTCTCAATGCCCGAAGAAGCTCGTCCAACGATTCCTGCTCTGACCACCGATTATACCTCATATCGTCCATGAAGTCTGCAAACCAGTCCTGCCATGGCTGTCTGCCTGTGAACGGAACCGGAGTGCTTGCAGTGCGTCTAGCAGCGTTGTGGTTGTCTCTGTGCAACAGAAAAGACTGCTCAATGCTCCAGTCAACGATATCAGCATTATCAGCTTGTCTGCTAACACAGTCAACTCCCATTTCAGCAATGCAGGGGTTCGAATCATAAATCAGTTTCATCCCAGGGGACATTGATTCGCGTCGAGAGACTCGTCTACCTGCATTTGTAGGAGATCCCCCTGACCTCCTTGAGGGGCCACTCGAACGCTCGTTCGGATCAGATCTTGAAGATCTATCATTCGAACCCGAACGGCTTGGTCTCTCTCGAGAGCTCGAACGGCTGGGAGGATTCGAATAGTCGTCATCATATGACGTTGGGCGTTGGTCACGCCGTGAAGATCTTCCATCCGAATCACCTGTATCAATGGTCACTCGTTTCGGTCTCCCTCCGGATGAGGCAGCGGCACCACCCCCACCAGACGCCGAGTTGTATATGCCACCATTGACATGATCGAACCCCGAATGGCCACTTCGAGTTGACTCCTCTTCTCTTTTCTTTCGTAAATCTTTCACTTCCCGGATCAGACGATCTTTTTCTTCCATCATCGCCTTGGTTGCCTCTCGGATCGTATCATGGAGCTCGTCTGACTCTTGTTCGGTCTTATCTTGACGCTGTTCAAGAGCCTCAGTACGTCGCCGCAAGACATTCTGCTGATGAGAGAACTGGTCTTCCATATGTTCCAGTTCCGCCTTCGTTGTGTCTAAGCGGTTCTGCTTCTCCATTGTCGCCCCGTCTAAATCTTCATTCTTGTTTCGGAGCTGTACCAACCGATGACTCAAAGCTTCAAACTCTGCATTCATCCTGTCCATCTCTGCAATCCTTGCTTCCTCGAATCGACTCTTCTCTTCGGTGAAATGACGACGTGTCACTTCTTGCCGCTGGTGTCGTTCAGCATGCAGCATGCTCATGCCCTGTGTTGGCATAGGAGCAATGTGCCTCTTCGAACCGCCAGTTTCAAACAAAGAATCCTCTAGGTTTGACCCCAGATCTTTCCGAATAGTATCAGGATTGCCTCTCCTTGGTTCTGGTGTCGAACTCGAACGGCTTGGCCCATAGTGTTTCTCAAGGGCTGCTACCACCTCCGGATCCGGACTCAAAATAGGATGAAGGGACGCTCCACCCTTTGCCTGTTCAGCCATGTTCACCCTAACCGACTGTGCTATTCTGTGTTTCACCCGAACTGGTCACGGCACCAATGTAGGGGTTTCATATGCGTATAACGCGAACACAGGTTCCAAATTCGGTTTGAATGCAACAGGTTTTTATTTGATCACAGCCTCAAAAGTACACGAAGGTTTCTACTCGGTTCACTTGGTCTTTCAACCATTCGAAGACACACAGGATTCTATCGATAGTTCGAAGTCTTAGCAATACCGGACAGTCAAGCCCTGAGCCAGCATGGCTGGTGCAGGAACCATAATGTGGGAGGGGTGTAGGTGCCCCTATCAAAGCGAAGGTACGAAAGGTGTGGGTCAGAGCTCGTCCTGGGACGAACTCCCTGAGGTAGCCAACCTCGGCCTCTTATATACCCTGAGCGCTGACCAAGCAGTGTCGACGTGGCACTCCTCCGTAGCGCTGTCTGGAGTGCCCTGCCTGGCTCCGCTACCGGATAACCGAAAGGACATGGCTTAGGTGTTGCCACCTAGTGTCCGTTGGAGGCACTTACCGCTCTGACTCCACAGACCTTATAGTACACGTATTATTCGTGCCCCTACAGTACTTTATTTGCCTGCAGCTGTTGTTCTAAATGGGACAAAACTACCACCCACCTGGCCGAAAATACCATCCCCTGGCCCAGTGTTGCCGAAAACTTTTTCTCAACACAGGCCAAAGTGGCCTGTGTCTTGGCATCTTACGCAGGCCATTTCCTTCTCACGCAGGCCATATGAATTTTGATATTTTAAGGTACTTTCATAAACTTCACTATAACTTATAACTGCTGCAAAAACTTAAAAGAAATTGAAAAAATATTCAATTCTACAAATATGGCCTATCTTCCCTTCTAATTGGCCGATTTGAAAAATTCTTTCACCATTAGAAAGCTGAGATCATGACAGGCCATTGTGGCATGCGTCCTAAGGCCCTACGCCGGCCAATAAGATTCTACGCCGGCAAAAGCCGGCGTGCCGGCGTTATTTCGGCAACACTGCTGGCCGAAAATACCCCCCCCCCCCCAAAGCTGAAATTTCAATGAAGATAATGAATTGCTTCCCACAGTAACAGTAGAATCGTTATTTTGGTGCCACCTGTCCAGATATTTTTGCAAAGCCTTCCCTCACGCTATCAATCATTGCTATTGCTGTGAATAAATAATTCTATGTGTGGTGGTAGATTAAAGCTTAAGTGGCCGAAAATACCCCCCAGTACTCTATGTAAAGTTACTGTACAGGCCGAGTTACACGAGGCAACTAGTTGCTAGCAACTAGTTGCCTGGGATCCATATTTATGGATTTGGGGGCAACTAGTTGCCTCCTATCTTTTGCAGGCTAGCAACTAGTTGCTACCAATAAGTTGCTCGCAACTAGTTGCCTCGTGTAACTCGACCTCTCTTTTCCCCTCCCCAATCCCCCCCCCCCCTGTTAAAGGATTCACCTGGTTGAACATGTGATTTACAGTGTAACATCGCAAATGACTCGGGGTCAAGCCTTCTCAAGGTGCTTGAATTTGGTCATTTATTATTCTCATGGCCCGGGGTGGGGGAGGGGGGCAAAAATGTTACCCCTTTTCGTCGAAAAAGCCTGCGCATTATTATAATTCAAAGAGGGGGGGGGGGGGGAGGGCAGAAAAATGCCTACCCTATTGAGGCTATTCATCTCCCCCCTCCCCCTCCATAAAGTCACCACACTAGCACTCACCGACCCCCCCTCTGTTCAAGGTTGTGGCAAAAAAATGGACACTCCCTAACTTGGCCTAGGCTATCAAATGGAAGCTAAGCTAAAGCTAAGTTGATGTTCATGGAAATTGGATTTACACACTGTAAGGGCCGAGTCATTTAATGATTTATTACTGGCTGGGGTACTGGGCGGGGGGGGGGGCTTGGGCCTTCGTGGATTTTCCCAAAACAGCTTTTTTTTTTCTGACCCCCCTCCCCCAATTAGCCGAAAGTTATCTCAACCCCCCCCCCCCCTCCACGCACTATTAGGCCTACTATGTTCGGATTTTGAGAAAAGACCCCTGTGGAATCATGCATGGTATCTAGATCTAAATGGATCATATTTTATTATGACCCCCCCCCCCCAGCATGGAGGCTTTTCCGTCTTTCCCCCCCACCCCCCCAGGTTCAAGGCCATGGCCTGTTTTCTATCATGCTCCCCCCCCCCCCAAGGCCCTATTTATATCCACCAACCCCCCCCCCCCCACAAGCCCACCCCCCCCCCCCTACTTAGGGAGTGCTCATTTTTTAACAACAGGGGGGGGGGGGGGGGTGGTGAGATTTCGTGCGGAGCGTGCGAAATTTTTTCAGCCCCCCCCCTAGAGGGGTCGAAATTTTTTACCCCCCCCCCCCCCGGCAGGCCGAAAATCGCGCGCATTCGAGCCCCTTTGTAGCATAGTAACGCGCGGGCTTTTTCCCTCAAAACAGGTTGATTTTTTTTGCCCCCCCCCAAGAGGGGTCTAAATTTTTTACCCCCCCCCCCGGTCAAGGGGTCCAAATTCTTTACCCCCCCCCCCCCCCCCGTGGTACTAGGCTAGGCCCTAGCCCAGTTGGCGATAAATGACTCGGCCCTAATAGTTAATTTACCAACAATATGTTGTGGCGCGGGAAATTGACCGGGCACCACTATTAACTAAAGACATGTGTATTCAGGAATGGCAGGCCCGCCATAATATTTGGTTTCCAAACAAAGTTGAATGAGAGGGCACTGACGCCATAATCCCCATGATCGACTCAACAGTCCTGTGCCAGGCTCGAGTGCCCACTCCAGTGTAGCTCAGGGAACCTGAACTCTATATCTCCGTTTCCCTCCGCAATAGAGGGAAACGGAGATATAGAGTTCAGGTTCCCTGAGCTAACTCCAGTGAAGACAAGACACTCCACTCCTGGAAACTGCCCGCAAACCTCCTAACATATGTCCTAATCAAGCAAATATTTCTGTCTCATATCACTTACCAATGATATCGTGTACACTTAATCCACTATATGCGACTGATATGAGAATCATCCGCCAGAATTCTCTGTAAAACCCATTTTAAACTTGCCTCTAAAGTTTTGGCGTCTGCCACTACCATGACAATGAGGTCACGACCTTTGTAAGTTGGTTTCGTATTCAAACTTTAAATACGGAAAACAATTTATCTAAAATGTAAGCAAAATATAGTATATAGGTTTTGTGCGGTATTTCACTCGTTGCAATCAAATTTAATAACGAATATGATTAGATATTACCCAAAGAAAAAATGTTTTAGTTACACCAGAAATCACAAGATGGCAGCACTGAGCAAATTTGCGTCTTGGCCACACGGGGGCGCTCCCGTGACGGTGTGAGCAATCTCAATCTTTGTCGCCACATTACTTTGTGATTCCTTGGTGATGTAGCCATATTCCTACACTTATTTTTACATTTATAGATCTTGCCATCAATGTGTCACGATTGAAATGTGTTTGGTTGCAAGTGTCTAAATTAGGCCTATAGGCCCTATAGATCTAAGGGAGTGGTGGGGTTGGTGGATTTGGGGGGGGGGGACCAAAAAAATTTGGACCCCTTGATGGGGGGGGACCAAAAAAATTTGGACCCCTCTTGAGGGGGGACCAAAAAAATTGCACCCCTTTTCAGCGAAAAAGCCCGCGCGTTACTATAGCTCAAAGGGGTCGGCCGCACTCAATCAACTTGCCTGAGGGGGGGGACCAAAAAAATGTCGACCCCCCTAGTAGCAAACACACTGTGGCCCCGGACGGGGCCAGACTGTGTTTGCAAGTCTGGCCCGGAGTGGGCTAACCGACGGGCTCCCGTCGGTTAAGGGCACTGGGCTTTGGTCTGGCCCCGTGCGGGCTTCCCATGTTGGGCGCAGATCGGGTTTTGGACGGGAAGCCCACTTTGGGCTCAGATCAGTTTTTGGACGGGCTTCCCACTTTGGGTTCAGATTGGTTTTTGGACGGGCTGAAAGTGGGTTCAGATCGGTTTTTGGACGGGTTGAAAGCGGGCTTAGATCGGTTTTTGGACGGGTTGAAAGCGGGCTAAGATCGGATAATTATGGGTTTTTAGAATCTATTCAATCATTCTCCAATGATTTCTTGTATTTGTTGAACCAGATATCCTAGGTCCTGCTAATAAACCCAAGGCATAATCATACTCTTCCCACCCAATAATGGAAGTATCAAGCAGGCCTATTATCATCAGGTTTGAGCCACATGCAGCATAGACAAGTGTCTATGGTGCACAATGGCCTTCAAAGCCATAGTTCATACCTACATGGGGCACATGAGTCTTGTATTAAGATTGTAATGCCACAGAAATAGTGTTTACACTGGATAGCTGCTTAGAGAACCTCCTTTTCATCATTCAAATATATATTCTATCTTATTTCCAAACTGTGAGAACATCTATTTATTGTTTCCTATTCTACATCACTTTAACATTTTATTGTATTATTATATAATGTCAATTTCATCTGGCTTTGTTGGAAAACTCTAGATATTGTATGGTAGTGACATCTGGTGTCAATCATCAGAACTATTAGACCAGTTGCCCTGTCCAAACCCAACCTCAGCCCTCATCGGCCCGGAGTGGGCTAACCGACGGGCGCCCGTTGGTTTCGGGCACTGGGTTTTGGTGTGGCCCTAAGTGGGCTGCCCGAATTGGGCTCAGAACGGGTTTTGGACGGGTTTCCTGTCATCTGGCCAATATGAACCCAAAGCGGGTAGCCCTCTTTGAAACTGATCTGAGCCCAAATCGGGCAGCCCGCTTTGAAACTGATCTGAGCCCAATATGGGCAGCCCGATCGGGGCCACACTTCAGCCCAGCAATCTGCCCAACATGAAACCCAGCTCAGTTTTGCCCAACTTCAAACAGCCAATCCGAGCTAAAACCAAATTGGCCCCGTGCGGGCTTGCTACTAGGGCCCTGTCGTGGGGGGGACCGAAAAATTTTTGACCCGCTCGCGCAAAAATCCACCAACCCCCCCCCTGTTGTTAAAAAATGACCACTCCCTAAACACAGTTTGCAGTGTTTGGGTGAAGGGTGCAGGAAGCAGTGGGACCAGGTGATCATGCTGTCCTGGCCAGGTGACTTCAGTAGGAGGACCATGAATCAGACTTGGCTTGGAATTGAATAGTACATAAAAGCATAATAAAACTAAAGTGACCTCCTATATTAGATGATTACACATTAGTATGTAGGTAAAAACAATGTACAATGGTATCATTGTGTATTTGGATGTTGTTCTTTACCATATCAATAGCATCTGGGCTATTCAAGCAAGAGTAAACCATTTTCTGTGGCCATACCAGTGGTAGTGGGCTCCATCATGTTATAATTTGATGATTGTTACCCCCCCCCCCCTTAGAAAATCCTGGATCCGCCACTGCACAGGACTAGGATATATATATATATATATATATATATATATATATATATATATATATATATATATATATATATATATATATATGTGTGTGTACAGGCAAGGGAAAAGGGTAGTCCAAGGAAAAAGGTAGTCCAAGGAAAAAGCCAACTTTGAAATTGATGTCATAAGCTTTCCAGCGATATATAACATTAGAAGATGTTATTTCTAGTTTTTGAGGAATGGCTTCATGAATATGTGTGGGCATCACCCTTTCCAAAATCCAGATAAGCTCTATGTCTCATATTTTCCAAGATATCCCTATTTAATTGGCATAATCTACGATAATTAGAAATTCATGATACATTTTCATTCTTTAGGTCATAAAATTTGATCTAGGAATGGTAAATTTATTTTGTTTTCACCATCGCAATCCTCAGAAATCATTCTATCAATTTATGTCTTAATTTCCTCTATTTGGAATAAAAATCATGTTTCCATGGCAACACATATCAACAAGCACACCCATTTAGGGTTTAAAACGTTCCATTTACCTTCCAAATATAGAAACTTTTAACCAAAAATGGAATGTTTTATGTAATCCTATTGAATTCTCCAGAAAAAAAGTACCCAAGAGCTATTTTTAGCCTAATTCTTTCATTTTAGGCTATAGTGGCGCCCCCTGGTGGCTAAAATCGGAACTAATCCCGCGGGGACTATCCTTTCTGCTTGGCTGCTCACACATATATATATATATATATATATATATATATATATATATATATATATACATATACATATATATATATGCCTCTATGTGGGTGATTCTAAATACGTCAGGTGTTATGTAACAAGGCTGGTCATATGGTTCAGCATCTAGGGAGACTTGGCCGCCCCTTTCAGAAATGGCCATGTCAAATTTGTTTGTCTGTCATGGGGGTGAGTGGAGGCTTCTGTTGTGATTATTTGAAACGGAACCAATATAGCATCAAACTATAACCTGTAGGGGAGACCGGGGCTAGTTGAAACACATGAAGCAATTTCGGATTTTTTCCCATATAGTTAACACTTTTCCACAGTTTTTTTGGGGGGGAAGTCAAAAACAACCTATGGTACTATGTGCACGACTATTTTATTTCCATATCATTTCAACATTTATAGGAATAAATTCCATTTATTTGATTTGTTTCAACTAGCCCCAAACCGGGGCTAGTTGAAACACAGCTGGGGTCAGTTGAAACACAAATGTTATTTCTTCAGATTCAGAAAGAAAGAATGATAATGAGAAGAAATCTTAAAAAATTGGTAAAAATTGAAACAGTTACCCTATAGATCCACTCATTAATAAATAAATCCACAGGAAGAATTACCCTCAGCTATGAGTACATGTTAAGATTTCTGCTTCCAAAGTTTGATGGTGCAAAATATTTTTTTCCAAAAATATGTTTGGGGTCAGTTGAAACATTCTAGTGAAAATCAATTTTTTACATGAATGATTTCACCTTTATGCAACTTTCTATGGCTGGAATAATGCCCCGATTGGCATCAATTCTATCATAGAAAAGGTTATATTTGATTCATGATACTCTAATTGTCACAATCAGTCATAATTTGTGTTTCAACAAACCCCAGCCGGGGTCAGTTGAAACACAAGATTTCACCCGATTTTAATAGGGGTTGGTTGAAACACTTTTGAACAATTATGTTTCAACTTGCCCCACCGATGTTTCAACTAACCCCAGATCCAATTTGGGTTAAAATGACATTTATTGCAGAAATTATACACAAATTCTGCACCTATGGTGTTGTGAATATTATCCACTGTTTACTTGCACATATGCAACTAAAGCTGAAAGGTGCAGTTTGGGTGGTAACTGGCGTATAGGGGTGCCTATGCCTCCAGTGAATTTGTTTCAACTAACCCCGACAAAAGTATTTCAACCGACCCCACACCACATAGCATAGTGCTGTCCCCTTAGACATTAATATCTTTATGCTAATGTATTCATTATAATATATGTGATTTCAGTATATATGGTTAATTATATAAAAGTTAAATTAGATGGATATCTTAAAAACTAAAATTTTGAGAAGAAAAAAACTCAATTTCTGAAATTTCACTTTTTCGATAAAAAACATGATTTATAGATGCTTTGGGCCATATATCAAAAAATTTAGCTTATATCTTTCTGATTTTTTCACTGGTGATAAAGATAACAATAAGTTCACATGAGAATCAAGAAAATCAATCCAAAAATATGTTGCCTCTATTATACAGCTTGTGTTTCAACTGACCCCGTGTTTCAACTAGCCCCGGTCTCCCCTACCGCTTTCCCCTTTCATCAAAAATATTAACCCAAGAAAAAACCCGCAAAGCAATTTACTTTCTTATATGACTTTATTTACAATATTCACAGCATGACAATGTGTATGAAACTTGCATTCTCCTTCTAATTTCTTCATGATCAGTTTTAACACACTTAATACATATGCACACTTATCCGCAATTTCTAGGACGTCCACGATAAAAAGTATTAAATACCCACAAAGCAGTTGATTTAGATCAACATCAACACAGTGGTACTGCATCTGTCCGTAGCAGTTCCAGTTTGACTGTTTGGAGTTGATGCATCAACAACGTTTGCCCTTCGGTTGGTACACACAGTTATTGCTGATACGGCGTCATGACGTATTATGTCACAACAACATTGGAGTACTATGGTAGGCCAGGAGAAACCTGGTGCTGCTACCTATGAATTTGACTTGTCTCATAGTGTTGTGTTATGAGGAGCACTGAGGTACCTGCTGTCACACCTAACTACCTACAACATCTAAACCAATGGCTGCTAAGTAAACGTCTAGTTTCAGGTATGTGTACTGTATTTTAGCAGCAGTAGCAGGCTATTAGTGATGGTACCCATATGACCAATGATCTACCGGGTATTTCTTAACCGTTGAAGGGTAGCACAGCGCTTCAATGCATCATGCATACCATACGGTGTTAATATACCCCCAACGGATCGGCACGATGCTGCAACGCAGCACTGGCAAGTTACTCGACAGCATGCACGGTTCCACAATGACGACAAATGAACACTTGCTCTGTACTTCAGGTAAACATGATGTGCTTTGCAGGTTGCTCCATTCTATGATAGTACTGGGGGCAGGTAGAAAAGCTTGTCTTTCCCTTCTTAAGGGTTGTGAGTGCATCCAACACAGAGCAGCTCAAACTCAGACATACCTCATGTAACCCACACATCGCTCGTCTAACACTCACTTCCTTTGCTGCCACCTTCTTCACAAGTATCCATGATGTCTGGTCTGGATCAGCGAGATATCATCTTACATCATATCCGTAACGGGACCATCGCTTAACACACCTCAAGTATCATTCCTCATTTCAATCATTGGTCGTTTAATGTTCATTCCTGTCCTTCTGCTCATTTCATTCAAGCCAGTCAATCAAATCAAATCTGCGATTTCCGCTTCTTTTTACCACCTGTACTGTGTAGGTCCGCTTCGGTCGAAGGCTTCCTTTTTTTGGGATCCTCCTCCTAGAAACAATAGAAAGCTCTTTAGTATTTTCTTTTCTTAAAACTTCAGTGCAAGTAATAATCAAACGATTGCACAGTCAACCTGACCCATCCCACGAATACACTAGAGCTTGCCCAATTGTCCTTAACTGCTACTTCAGTTTGTAGACAGTTAATATATTCATATAGTTAAACTATAATACATTACTCTGAATCTCTATATCATAGAAAATGAAGCTTCTGAGGCGCGGAGGTGTGCTTAACCTCTTCCCCTTTACTTACACTTACTTTATCGCTCATGCTCGCTTCTGAGCGCCGCGAGGGTCGTAATATCTTGGTGCCTTCGCTCTGTACCATCATCTGGGTGTTCACGTATTGCTGTGGGACAGGATACATTCGGTCAGTTACTCATTATACATGTATCAAAGATTTTAAGACTTCTAACTGATTGACCTTCAAGTACTGTATAACTCTACTCAAGTAATCCCCTCCCTCATCCCCCCACGTCGATGTGCACCATTGTGTTCATCGTTGTACTACTTACGGAGTTAAAATAATGATCACTCCCTTAGTACTGAGTACACCCCCCCCCCTTTCTCATCTAACATCTACTGAGTACCAAGTAACCCCCCTCCCCCTCACCTCGATGTGCACCATGACATCGTTGTACATCTACTAAGTACCAAGTAACCCCTCCTCACCTCGATGTGCACCATGACATCGTTGTACATCTATTAAGTACCAAGTAACCCCTCCTCACCTCGATGTGCACCATGACATCGTTGTACATCTATTAAGTACCAAGTAACCCCTCCTCACCTCGATGTGCACTATGACATCGTTGTACATCTACTAAGTACCAAGTAACCCCTCCTCACCTCGATGTGCACCATGACATCGTTGTACATCTATTAAGTACCAAGTAACCCCTCCTCACCTCGATGTGCACCATGACATCGTTGTACATCTACTAAGTACCAAGTAACCCCTCCTCACCTCGATGTGCACCATGACATCGTTGTACATCTATTAAGTACCAAGTAACCCCTCCTCACCTCGATGTGCACCATGACATCGTTGTACATCTACTAAGTACCAAGTAACCCCTCCTCACCTCGATGTGCACTATGACATCGTTGTACATCTACTAAGTACCAAGTAACCCCTCCTCACCTCGATGTGCACCATGACATCGTTGTACATCTACTAAGTACCAAGTAACCCCTCCTCACCTCGATGTGCACCATGACATCGTTGTACATCTACTAAGTACCAAGTAACCACTCCTCACCTCGATGTGCACCATGACATCGTTGTACATCTACTAAGTACCAAGTAACCCCTCCTCACCTCGATGTGCACTATGACATCGTTGTACATCTACTAAGTACCAAGTAACCCCTCCTCACCTCGATGTGCACCATGACATCGTTGTACATCTCTACGGCCATGTTGTACACGTCGTGGTCTGAGTTGTTGTACATGATGGCGTTTGTGAACATCAACATCATGTCACGCTGAAACTCGGCTGTTGTACGAAGCGCTCCCACTTCTATGTTCTTCTTAATCATTGATAAGTCCATCGGGCTGTAGGGCAAAGCATGTGTCAGTTTTAGATGTTATACATTGTATCCTCCTTACCTATGGTTATTTGAATTTGATGTGGAACAAGTAGCACGGAGGGAAAAGTTTCATTTGTAAACAAATGTGGAGATTTTGAAGTAATGGGATTCAGCTTAGAATTCAACTAATCATCAGATTTTGGCTCAATTTACCACTTTTGGAGTGCACGCTATAATTCCATCCATTAAAAATGTACTGTAAGAACTACTAGTATACTGTAAGAACTATACCTGGTTCACATGGGACGCTCTGTTTAGGGTATAGCTGCCCTTAGAGAGCATTTTAATGTTCCCCATTCTTCAGACATGGTATTGTACTAGCATTTGGAACACATTTGAGTAGGATTTTAACTCTTTTTTTTTAAAATCGGACCATGTCACTTTAAGATTAAACGACCATAGTACTAACCCTTACTGTAGAATCTTATCAACTATTACAAAATCCACTGATCCTCAAAAAAAGGGGTAACATGTGATTGATTACGGAAATATGTAATAGGGCTAGACTTGCTATTTTCTATGCTATCAAATTAAACTTTCTCACCGTGAGACGACATTGAGGTAGCCTGGTGCCATGTCGTTAGTGACGGGGTGCAGGAAGACGTTGGCGTACTTGTGGTTGGCGGCGGCCCTCCACACCAACATGATGGACTTCTTCCACACCTTGTAGGCCTTCTCATCCTCCGTGTCACTGCAACATACAACACGACTCTGTGTGAACCCTGTAAGGTGTCACTGCCACGTGCAACACGACTCTGTGTGAACCCTGTAAGGTGTCACTGCCACGTGCAACACGACTCTGTGTGAACCCTGTAAGGTGTCACTGCCACGTGCAACACGACTCTGTGTGAACCCTGTAAGGTGTCACTGCCACGTGCAACACGACTCTGTGTGAACCCTGTAAGGTGTCACTGCCACGTGCAACACGACTCTGTGTGAACCCTGTAAGGTGTCACTGCCACGTGCAACACGACTCTGTGTGAACCCTGTAAGGTGTCACTGCCACGTGCAACACGACTCTGTGTGAACCCTGTAAGGTGTCACTGCCACGTGCAACACGACTCTGTGTGAACCCTGTAAGGTGTCACTGCCACGTGCAACACGACTCTGTGTGAACCCTGTAAGGATGCTGATGCTGATACCTTGGAAATGTATTAACCTCGTCATTGTGATATGGATGTAGAGTTCATACTGATGTAGGGGCACGAATAATACGTGTACATATAAGGTCCGTGGAGTCAGAGCGGTAAGTGCCTCCAACGGACACTAGGTGGCAACACCTGAGCCATGTCCTTTCGGTTATCCGGTAGCGGAGCCGGGCAGGGCACTCCAGACGGCGCTACGGAGGAGTGCCACGTCGACACTGCTTGGTCCGCGCTCAGGGTATATAAGAGGCCGAGGTTGGCTACCTCACCAGTTAGTCCTAGGACGAGCTCTGACCCGCACCTTTCGTACCTTCGCTTTGACAGGGGCACCTACACCCCTCCCACGTTATGGACTCTGCACCAGCCATGCTGGCACAGAGCTTAACTGTCCGGTATCGCTAATGCTTCGAACTATCGATAGAATCCTGTGTGTCTTCGAATGGTTGAAAGACCAAGTGAACCGAGTGAAAAACCTTCGTGTACTTTTGAGGCTGTGATCGAATAAAGACCTGTTGCATTCAAACCGAATTTGGAACCTGTGTTCGTGTTGTACGCATATGAAACCCCTACATTGGTGCCGTGACCAGTTCGGGTGAAACACAGAATAGCACAGTCAGTTGGGTTAACATGGCTGAACAGGCAAAGGGTGGAGCGTCCCTTCATCCTATTTCGAGTCCAGATCCGGAGGTGGTAGCAGCCCTTGAGAAACATTATGGGCCAAACCGTTCGAGTTCTACACCAGAACCAAGGAGAGGCAATCCTGATTCTATTCGAAAAGATCTGGGGTCAAACCTAGATGATTCTTTGTTTGAAACTGGCGGTTCGAAGAGACACATTGCTCCTATGCCAACACAAGGCATGAGCATGCTGCATGCTGAACGACACCAGCGACAGGAAGTGACACGTCGTCATTTCGAAGAGGAGAAGAATCGTTTCGAAGGAGCAAGGATTGCAGAGATGGACAGGATGAATGAAGAGTTTGAAGCTTTGAGTCATCGGTTGGTACAGCTCCGGAACAAGAATGAAGATCTAGAAGGGGCAACGATGGAGAAACAGAACCGCTTAGACACATCGAAGGCGGAACTGGAACATATGGAAAACCAGTTCGCTCATCAACAAAATGTCTTGCGGCGACGTACTGAATCTCTAGAACAACGTCAAGATAAGACCATACATGATTCGGACGAGCTCCATGATACGATCCGAGAAGCTACCAAGGCGATGATGGACGAAAAGGATCGTCTGATCAGGGAGGTGGAAGATTTACAGAAGAAACGAGATGAAGAGGCAACTCGAGGTGGCCGTTCAGGGTTCGATCATGTCAGTGGTGGCATATACAACTCATCAACTGGTGGGGGTAGTGCCTCTACCTCAACCGGAGGGAGACCAAAACGAGTGACCATTGATACAGGGGATCCGGATGGAAGATCTTCACGGCGTGACCAACGCCCAACGTCGTATGATGACGACCATTCGAACTCTCCCAGTCGTTCCAGCTCTCGAGAGAGACCGAGCCGTACGGGTTCGAATGAGAGATCTTCGAGATCTGATCCGAATGAACGTTCGAGTGGGCCCTCAAGGAGGCCAGGGAGATCTCCTAAACATGCTGGTAGACGAGTATCTCGCCGCGAATCGATGTCCCCTGGAATGAAATTGATTTACGACACGAACCCCTGCATTGCTGAGATGGGAGTGGACTGTGTTAGCAGACAAGCTGATAATGCCGATATCGTCGACTGGAGCATCGAGCAGTCGTTTCTGTTGCACAGGGACAACCACAACGCTGCTAGACGCACTGCAAGCACTCCGAGTCCGTTCACAGGAAGACAGCCATGGCAGGACTGGTTCGCAGACTTCATGGACGATATGAGGTATAATCGATGGTCAGAAGAGGAATCGTTGGACGAGCTTTTACGGGCATTGAGAAATGGCCCAGGCAAGCTAGCTGTTTCGAGATGGAGAACGATGCATGGTGCCGGATCGTTTACCCAATTGGTGGAATGCGCCAGTTACCTGATAGGTAATGTGGGTAATGAAGACCCGCTTCGATTGTTCCGGAAACGGACTCAAAAGCCAAACGAGTCGCACCGTGTGTTCGGTCTAGAATTGCAATCTCTCTTGCAAAGAGCTAGACCAAGATGGCAGTTAGATGACCCACAGTTCCTAGATGATTTGTTCTCGCAATTCATTGAGGGATTAAGGGATTCCGATGAACGTACCGCTGCATGTGATAGTTGGAAAGCTGGAACTTCTCTCACTGATTTGTTCATGGCCATAGAAGACTATGACAGGAAGCGGCATCTGCTATCTTCGAGAGTACTTTCGAGAACTTCCAGTGTGGTGCAAGACCCACCAGCCTCTGATACAGAGGAAGGTGATTCTGGAAGGGAGGAGGAGATTGGCGCAGTTGCTCAAAAGAACAGCGGCAAATCTTATTCCAATTCGAATTCGAAGCGCTATCCGAAGGCCGACAGGAAAACACCACCTGTGACCCCAGGAGTTACAAGCGCACCTTCGACTACTTCCTCAACTCCCAGTTCTATGGAAGAACTTCTGTTAAGGTTGACTGACTTGATGTCTGGAAACCAGCAATCAACAGGGAGGAATTCGAAGCCGAGAGTGGACAAGACCACTAGGAAGTGTTACAGGTGTCAGGTCCTGGGACACTTTGCTGCAGAATGCCCAGCTGAAAAGCCGGTACCCAAGCCTGAAGAGAAGAAAACGGAAAACTAGACGGGGTTGCTCTGGATGGCAAGGTAGTAACCCCTAAGGAGAAGGAAAGCCAACATATCGCCAGCGGTGCAAGCGATGAAGTCCGAGGTGCAGTAGAGATTGGAAACTTAGAGGAGGGGCCTGATCAGTCCCTTCTAAGTATGTCCAATGAACCCAGAAAAGTAGACGTCCGAGGAGGAAGTACTGGGGAAGCGGCGAATTGGATACAGGAGCTGGAAGTAGTCAGCAGTGCCCGATTGTCCCCGGATCACCCCTGTTTGAAGCACTTGAAATGACGGGGAGTAGATCTTGGTGTCACTAAGGATTTCGAACGTTTCATCGTTAACCCATCACCATTGGATGGGAAGAGGTGGTATTTGACTGTAGCAGTGAGGGGAAGGTCTGCAGAATTTCTAGTGGATACTGGAGCTAGTCACTCCATGATCTCGAAGAGGTTCTATGACCTTGTAGCCGATGAGCCAGATAACTTCACAACGAGGGTAACAGCTCATTCGGCCGACGGTAGCTGCATGCAGACGTTTGGTAAAGCATTTTTCGAAATCAATATAGGTGGGCAGGATTACCTTCTGTCCCCTACTATTGCTGATCTGAGTGATGATGGCATCATTGGATTAGATTTCGCTGCGTTGTACGGTGCAATGTTGGAAACTTGTAGGGGGATGTTAAAGATAGAACATCCATACAAGGTGGCCGTACAATGCGTGTTGAGAAAGGTATCTTCTGTAGCCTCGGTGGTACAGACGGTTAAGATACCCCCAGGACAGACATGTGATGTGCTGTTTTCGAGTGACAGTATCTTCCGAGACCAGATGGCGGTGGTTGAACCCGATGTGGTGAGACTTGCATCAATTGGACTCGAGAGTGCAGATACTTTCGTAGGCAGTGGCAGTAGGAATTTAATTCCTATTTCGAATCCTGGTGGTGAAGTCCGTTATCTGATGAAAGGTACTCCCGTGGGGCAGGTGATCGTTGCACAGGCAAGCACCAGTATACTCTCAGAAGATACCCAACCGAACCTTGAAGGGATGTCCGATTTACGTCCGGAACTCCAAAAGTTGGTGGACGATTCGAGCTTGGTGACGGGGGACCAGAAAGATCAGTTGAGACGGGTATTGGTGGAATATGATGCAGCCTTCGGGGAGCCCACTGGTTTGGGGCGAACTGATAAGGTGCTACATTCCATCACTACAGAGGATGCTGTACCTTTCAAAATCCCTTATAGACGCCTACCTTTGAAGAAGAAATTGATGGCCGAGAAGGAAATCGCTGATCAGCTGAGATTAGGGGTGATTGTTCCCAGCACTAGCCCCTGGTCCAGTCCTGTTCAGATGGTGACTAAGAAAGACGGCACAATTCGCTTCTGCATAGATTATCGAAAATTGAATGGCTGTACAAAGAAAAACTCCTATCCTCTCCCCCGTATAGACGAGACTATTGATTCCCTGGGCGGAAACCAATGGTTCTGTACGCTGGATTTGCAATCCGGATACTGGCAAGTTGGAATGAAGGAAGAGGATCAGGAAAAAACAGCGTTTTCGAGCCATGTCGGTCTTTTCCAGTACAATGTGATGCCGTTCGGATTGTGTAACGCCCCTGCAACATTCGAAGCTATGATGGAATCTCTGTTGAGTGATCTGTTATGGAAGGAGTGTTTGGTGTACCTGGACGACGTAATTGTCTTCGGGAAGACCTTCGAATCGTGTCTGGCTACTTTAGTCAAAATTTTCGAGAAGTTGATAACCCATGGTTTGAAATTGAAACCAAAGAAGTGTCACCTGTTTAGGACTTCTATTAACTATCTCGGTCGGATAATATCCACTGAGGGGGTTAAGGCGGATCCTGAGAAACTAGATGTTGTATCGGAATGGGAAAAGCCAGAGGGACCTAAAGACATACGGTCCTTTCTGGGCTTCTGTAGTTACTACAGAGACTTCCTACCGGGGTATGCCAGAATAGCTCAGCCTATGCAGGCTCTAGCTCACTGGACTCCGGGTAGAAGGAAGGAGCCTTTCCCATGGGGTCCGGAACAAGATCTAGCATTCGAAGCCGTGAAGAACCTATTTCGAACCACCCCAGTTTTGAAATATCCAACAGCTGATGGACATTTCATACTGGACACAGACGCCAGTAATGACAGTATAGGTGCTGCTCTATCCCAGATGCAAGAGGGGATAGAAGTGCCACTGGCTTTCGCTAGTAATACCCTCAATAAGGCCCAGAGGAATTACTGTACCACTAAGCGCGAATTGTTGGCGGTAGTGGTGTATACGAAGAAGTTTAAGCACTTCCTTTGGGGAGGTGACTTTACTTTACGGACAGATCACTCGTCCTTAAGGTGGCTGTTAAACTTTAAGGAAGCAGAAGGAATGATCGGTCGATGGCTGACCCACTTGTCCGAGTTCGGGTTGGAAAATAGCCAAATCCAACACAGAGCAGGGAGCAAGCATATCAATGCTGACGCCCTTTCGAGAAGACCCATACGGAAATGTTCTAGAATGGATTGCGATGATTGTGGAGCCCATAATGCTGTAATAGCTGGAGTTCGAATGCCGTATGATGTAGGACATTCTAAAGCAATGGAATGGTCCACCGAAACCATCAGGCAATTCCAGAAGGGTGATGCTGTCATTTCGAGACTAATAGAACAGGTCTCCAGTGGTGCCCAACCACAAAGACCAACCATTTCGATTGAGAACTGGGAAACGAGACAGCTACTTGCTCAATGGTCTGAGCTAACTGTTGTTGACGGTATCTTATGTAGGTGGAAGATAACACCGTACAAGGCCAAAATTCGACAAATCGTGATACCCACAGCTATGCGAAGGGATATCATGTATTTCGTACATGGACATCAGACCAGTGGACATTTTGGAAAGAAGCGCTCCCTTGCGCGACTCTCCAGAAGGTATTACTGGCCTGGCATGAGTAAAGATCTGCTTAGGTGGATCTCTACTTGTCCAGATTGTTGTCTGAGCAAACCAGGTGAAGGCCTGGGGAAGTTGCCACTAACTCAAGAGCTTTGGGGAGTTAGATTTGCACGCATAGCGGTTGATATCATTAGTGGCCTAAAAACCACTCCTGATGGAAACACGTGCATGATGGTGATCTCCGACTTCTATTCGAAGTATACTAGAGTGTTTCCTCTGAAAGATCACAAGGCTCATACATGTGCTCGTGCATTTGTAAAGGGTTGGGTGCTTCATCTAGGCGTGCCCTTGATGTTGCATAGTGATCAAGGCAGAGAATTCGAATCTGAGTTATGGGCAGCAATGTGCCATAACCTTGCTATATGCAAAACCAGAACGAATCCGTACCGGCCTCAGTCTGATGGTCAAGTAGAAAGGTTCAACAGAACCTTGATACAAGTCCTGAAGCCTCTGGTCAACAGTCAGATGGATGATTGGGACGAGCAATGCGAGTTTGTGGTACATGCTTATAATAGTACGGTGCATGCTTCCACCGGTTGTTCCCCCAATTTGTTGGTATTCGGAGAGGATTTGATTATGCCTGCTGACTTGGTGTTTGGCGTAGCTGGGATAAACGCTGAAACACCCTGTCAGGTGATGTTCATGGAGGCATTGAGGGATCAATTCAAGTCCGCATACGAGATGGTTCGATGTGAACTAAGCAAATCTGCTTCATGGCAAAAAGTGGGCTATGACGTAGGTTTGAAACGTAGGTCCTTTCGAGTGGGGGATGAAGTAGTTAGGCTACACGACCCCCTACAGCAGCTAAAGTTGTCACCCAACTGGGATGGTCCCTTTACTGTGGTTCGGATCGTTTCAGAATCCACGGTGGTGATCAAATCCTTGCTGGGACGCCTGTATAAATCCAATGTAGCTCGCCTACGCCGGTGGCAGGGTGATGCTTCAGCGCATTCGAAACCAGGGGAGCATTCGAAGTCAGATAACACTGAGTGGAGAGCGACCACCCCGGAACGACGTGGTCCTGGTAGACCTAGGAAACTAGTGATACCCTCAGATGAGAAAAAACCTATGCCTCCTGGTATTGGTAAATTAAAGCGGGGCCGGGGTAGGCCTAAAAAAAATTTACCAATTCGAGCTTCTAGCAAGAAGGATAAAAAGTGCGGAAAAAAAGTCTCGGCAAATGAAGGTCTGAAGGGGAGGAGGGCTGTCCAATTGACTACTGGACATCCTGTCGAATCTTCCCGGACGACCAGGTCTAAAGAACCCAAGGTGGGGTTAAGACGCAGTCCACGGCATAATCCGGAGACTGCTGTGACCTAATTTGTATACACAACAAGAAGTTTCGATGCCATGATGGTAGTACAGACCTAATTGCTGTCGAGTGAGCAGAGCTAGGATGAGAGTTGATCATGAACGTCCCCGAGGGTGGCAGACGGAACTATCCGGCGGGTATTCTTATGTTACCCGTAATGACATTTGCCTACACTCCTGAAGAATTCATGATTAGCGGTATCCCTGGTACTGTGGAACTGACTCAATAAGGATTACACTCCGGTGAGCTACCCGTTCGATTAGTGGCGGGAAACGCGAGCGTCTCCCGCCGGGTTATCCGTCGGAAAAGGGGCTATCCGGTGAAGCGTGAACGCTGATTGGTTGACCTTCGCTCCCGCGGCGGGCGTGGCATCACGAGACAAGAAGGGCGGTCGCCATATTGGATCAGTGCCAAGAAGACGCACGGACGCTGCGGGGCAAAGGAGGAGGAAGAAGGGACTTGTAGTCGACCAAAAGTCTCCAAAACCACATCATAAGACGCGCCAACCTGGTTAGTTCCCGCTCATAGTGTCATTAGGACACGCGGAGCTTCGTACTCCGCAAATCTTCGATTATTAAACTTCGTTTTCGTTGAAAACATTCGACTGCGATGGAGGAGCAGTACACCCCCGGTGAGGGCCTCCAGTCCGACGAGATAGATCTGTTCGGGATGGACGATGGCCAATTCGACAACGCTCATGAGTCGGATTATGAATCCGCCTCTGAATCCACCGGGAGTGCGGTTACCGTTCGTGTAGCGGGGATCGGCTCCTATTCGACGGCTGATCGGGACAGCATGACCATGCCACCCCCGGCTACAGTCAACCTAGGGCCGTTGCCGTGGCGCAATGTCCCGAAACGCGTTGCTTCGAAAGACATAGACAATTCGACGTCAACCCGGCTTAACGCAGCAGGTGATGAGGAAGAGGACGAGATGCCAGAGTTGGAAGAGGTAAGCCAGAAATTGCCTATCCATGCAGTATCTGACGAAGAAATGGAGGACGTTGTGCGAACATCGCTGGCCCAGCAACAACTTATAGAAGTGCTGTCGTGCGAGTCGCCCTTCGATTCCTCGCTGAAACTACATCCCACATTGATGTCGATGATGTTGGACAGGCTGGGAGAGGAGGGTTTCTATCGTTACGATCCCACTTGGTTAGACAGTTACGGAGGGGCGATTCGAGGGGCTTTTAAGAATGGAGTCTTCAGTGACATTCTGTTAGAATGTGGTACGAACTTTCGGCATCTCCAACAAGCCAAGGCTATGGAGGAAGCCGTGCCCTCAAGTGATGGGAGCACAACCAGTACGAAGGGGAAGAAAAAGAAATTTTCCAAGACCAAAGGTAGTCGTAAAACTTCCAACGGCAGTACTCCTCCCAATACTCCGCCTAAGTCCGAGGTATCCGAACCTGCCCCAGTCCAGTCCGAATGCTCTTCGAGTACTTCCCAGTCGGCTTCAACGTCATTCGAAGAACCAACTACGACCACCGGGACTACTGAGTCTCCATCCGAATCTCTTCCGAAAGCTCCGGGACCTTTACCAGTCCCATTCGAAGAAGACTCAGCTGGCGTGGAGTTGGCTCCGCGGGAGATCCATTCGGATACCTCAGGATCAGTTGAGCAAGAAGCTCGTTATGCTCAGGTGGTTAGAGAATCCGATGAACTCAGGGCAGCCAATGAACAGTTACGGCTAACTCTGGAAGCTATGCAAACTGCCCCCAGAACGCCAATGACTCGAGCATAGTCCCGTAAGAACCCCAATCCACAACAAAAAGGACGGTCCGTATCCGACGCTTCGGATCTGGAGGAGGTCCCCTTCGAACTTCCAAAGAGCCAGAAATGGAAGGCGAAGAAGAGTGAGGCACGACAGCCATGTGTACCTCATCCTTCGCCTCCCCAAGCTACTGCGATTAATATGTCCCCAACCGTGAGGTTGGTGGATGTAGTATCCAGTACGGCCTCTACACCTTCGACGCCTCCTAGGGCCCCCGCCCGGACGCATTCGACCCCTCCAGCAACTCCGACTAAGACTCCAGTGCAGGTCGAGGTACCTGCATCTCCGTCTACGTCCTCCGAGTCAGGGCAATCGAACACGCCACCAGTGGTTTCGTCGCCCCCTCCAGCTGCAGGGGCAGGTGCCTCGGCAGACGTCCCAGGTTCTCGGGTGGAGGACATGATTTGGCGCAATGCCAGTGGGGGCTTCAAGAAATTTAGGCCCGAGTGCATGGAACACTGCAAGCGATCGAGGGATATGTATTCGTGTCCCAAAGAACCGGACCATGAAGGATTGTCTGATGACGAAGAATGGATGAGATCCAATATGGGTTCACCCAGTTCCTGGTCATGGACAGAAAACTGGTTCGGTCGGCTGCTGGATCGAAAACAGTTCCCCGAGACCTACTACAACCATGAGGGCCGCCCCAAAATACGATGGGCGATGGCCCGGTACAAGGAAGGGGTAAGGGAGGATTGCCCATTCGATTCCTGTCGCGTCTACTTCGCACATGAGAACCGCCCCATGCCTACTCGTCTTCGATTCATGCGACATCTCGTGGAGAAGCACATGCACCACCATGCGATGTATGTCTGCGCTGATGTTGGCAAGTCAAACAAAAGGTGTTCGGGTATGTGGACCCCTCGAAGAGGCCGAATGATCGAGCACCTGATACAATGTCATGGCCAAGCCATGATGTTGGCCAGAAAGAACGTTGGAGATCTCCATGCATCACTGGTGGCAGGCCTGGACAAAGTAAAGTTCGAAACCATTACGATTGAGACCTTCCAATTCGGAAAGGTCCAATTAACCCGGAATTCGAAACAGTCAGCTGTCTTCCAGCGTACTGATCGACGTGGTCGGCTGGACCTGAACGACACCTTGTACAAGGAATTGTACGACTGGAGAGCGGCCAACCCCCTTCCAGGGAAACGAAGTGAGAACAGGAGTCCAGCCACTTCCGAACCTGACTGCAAAAAGGTCAAATCCGAGGTTCCGGCTCCAAGAGCTCCAACTGCAGCACGAGGGCGCGCGACAACGATTGAGCACCGGTCCCCACTGAAGGACTTGCGTCCTAACTATGGTCCGGACTTCTCAGCCCCCAAGGGTCGTTCCCAGCTGCAAACCCTTCGTCCTCTGACCCCTGGTAACCTGGCCAGTAAGGCTGAGTACCCTTCAATGGACTTCCCTGGTCCGGAGGTACAGACTGAGAAGGATCCGTACAAAAATCTCCCTACGGGCATCTCTGTAATGGATGCCATCCGCCAACCGGACTCACGGGACGTGGAGATGGCGGATTCGGATCACTTTGTGCTGCCTGGGAAAAAGGACTTGGTGGTGACGACCACCAACCTCACTCCTCGGGCAGAAGACAAGGTGAAACAGTTCTACAAAGTCAGTGGGGCGTAAAACCCCTGCTACTAGTGCGGATTCGACATCCATGAAAACTGAGCCTGTGGTGGACCCGGTTCCAGTGACCACTTCGAACCCAGTCACCACCACACCAACGACAACTGCTGGAGGAGGGAAGGCAGCAACTGTTGCAGCCACCCTACTCACCACCACTACTACTACTGCCGCTGTGCCCTATAAGCCCAGTGTTCGTGAGGAACCAGCAGTGGATCCAAACCAGTGGTATGATCTGATGATCAGTGGTGAAAACATTCGGCCGAGGATACAGATTCCGAAGGACTACTTGCGGTGCGGTGGTGCATAAGGAGCTGTACGAACGATGGTTGCAGGAACACCTGGCTGGCATGCAACGATACAATCGGAGCCAGATAAGGTGATCGAACTCACCAAGCAGCTGGCACAATCGAAGAAAGAACTCTCAACAGCTCCTCAACAGCTCGTTGTCTGCAGAAAGCTGCAGAAGATACTCTGGACGATCAGGCCAAAACGATGAAGGCGCTGAACGTTAAGTTCATTCGGGTATTCGGGATAGGACTCGAAGAACTCCAGAGCGTATTGAAGGACTTATAAGCTAACTTGGGTGTTCGGCTGTTCGATTGTGTGATTGAGGACTTGTGCATATGATGCTTCGATGATACTGTAATAATTGTGTTGTTATTATAAAACATCCATGATTAAGGTCATGATTCGAAGGTAAACATAAGCCAGGTGGAAAATGCATAATTGTCAAGAAATGTCTTTGTTGTCTAAAAAAAAAAAAAGGGGTGTTCATACTTTAAGTAGTATAACTTATACTACATACTATGATTCGAACCAAAACTGTACATAATGTTCGGTGCCTACTTTTATCTCCAAAAATTTTTCTTTTTGGACATAACAACTGGTATTCGGATTTCGAGAGTATATCTATTGTTAAGATATAAAGGCATATATCGGTTGCCTCATATGGAGGCTAATATTACTACATTCCTTGGTTATAAGAGTTAATGTCACAACTATGTTGGTTCCAAGTATTTTTACATAATTCCAATAGTTCACGTAATTACCTCTCCTGGGACGGTTCGCCCACATAAATATTTTCGAGCCATTACTTCTGTGTCATTCCGTCCTAAAAAAGTCACATATTGTGCAATCTCAACTTACCTTAAAATGATTAATGTAGTAACCAATATTGTATCTCAACGAAAACCATACAGAACTGTGATCACTATAGTTAGAAGTAGTATAGAACATATATTCGTATATATTCATATCTTTATTAAAGATGGATACTCACGTATCTATCTTGTCGTTATAGTGTTGGATCTATAAGATCCCTGTTTTGTACATAGAGATGTAAGTGTTGTTTGGTGTAACAGGTAAAATCTAAAAATCTGTAATTGTACTTTCTACATGTAAGTGTAAAAACGTATATCGTACCTTCAAATGTACCCCGGTATTGTCATCATGTACACTGATATTATTCTCCCATATTCGAGTATATTATATTATATCAGATGTATTTCGACCCTGGTTATAATCTGGTGGGGGTGATGTAGGGGCACGAATAATACGTGTACATATAAGGTCCGTGGAGTCAGAGCGGTAAGTGCCTCCAACGGACACTAGGTGGCAACACCTGAGCCATGTCCTTTCGGTTATCCGGTAGCGGAGCCGGGCAGGGCACTCCAGACGGCGCTACGGAGGAGTGCCACGTCGACACTGCTTGGTCCGCGCTCAGGGTATATAAGAGGCCGAGGTTGGCTACCTCACCAGTTAGTCCTAGGACGAGCTCTGACCCGCACCTTTCGTACCTTCGCTTTGACAGGGGCACCTACACCCCTCCCACGTTATGGACTCTGCACCAGCCATGCTGGCACAGAGCTTAACTGTCCGGTATCGCTAATGCTTCGAACTATCGATAGAATCCTGTGTGTCTTCGAATGGTTGAAAGACCAAGTGAACCGAGTGAAAAACCTTCGTGTACTTTTGAGGCTGTGATCGAATAAAGACCTGTTGCATTCAAGCCGAATTTGGAACCTGTGTTCGTGTTGTACGCATATGAAACCCCTACACTACTGTGATATGGATATGGGAGTAGACTACATGAAGACACATACCACTGTGATATGGATGGGGGAGTAGACTACATGAAGACACATACTACTGTGATATGGATATGAGAGTAGACTATATGAAGACACATACCACTGTGATATGGATGGGGGAGTAGACTACATGAAGACACATACTACTGTGATATGGATATGAGAGTAGACTACATGAAGACACATACCACTGTGATATGGATATGAGAGTAGACTATAAGAAGACACATACTACTGTGATATGGATGGGGAGTAGACTACATGAAGACACATACCACTGTGATATGGATGCGGGGCTGTTGGGGATAGACTCTGAGATGGAGAGGTTGAGTTTGGGCGTCATGCACGAGGCTCCATCATCACTCTCTGCCTGCAGGCCCTCATCGTCCGATGACTCAGCCTCGCTCGGCTTACCACTCGATGCAGGCTTCTCATCCTCCTGGTTTAGAAATATAGACAAAGGGCTTTCAAATATGAATGATTGTACAAGGTCAATGTACATCTATAAAGTATGGTACCTACAAGAGAGACAGATTTTCTTGTTATTTAGTTTCTTTAAACAATACACTTGTAGAGAACACAGGCTATTTGTATATTGTTTGAAGTTATTTTATGTCAACATTCATAATCATTCTGATATATTCAGCCCAAGCTCAGATGCAAAATAAGAATGTTAATCACTGCAGCTGCGCCACATAAGCGTCATGTGATAAGTTCAAGAGGGTGGAAGTTTGAGGCTATAATGAGGTTACCTGTACGCGTCCCCGTGTGATCCTCTGACTGAGACGTCGGCTCCCCCTCCCCCTGCGCTGCCCCTTACGCCCGGTGCTGCGGATGCCCTTCCCACTGCCGCTGTCTGTCTCGTTAGACACAATACTGGAGGCGGGGGAGCAGGGCTCGTCATCAGCCATCATGAAGGGAGTCATCTTTATTGTGTCAGAGCTGGCCTCTGAAGGCTCCTGTAGAAAATTGTGTATTTCAAGAATATTACACAATCTTTAACTTAGTCAATTCTCATGTAGTATTAAGAAACATTATACTCAAATATCAGAGCAAGTTACATAAAATGTATTCATCCCAAATATTTGAGAAAGTTTTACTAACCATACAATGCTACATACTACAGTTGAAAGATCATAGGTTGTTATACCAGATACTGACCATTGTATCCAGACTCAGCCTCGGGCTACTCATCCTAATCCCATTACTATACAAAATAACTGATCCGTACCTTTTCTACAGAGGTACTTCGGTGGCGCTCTGGCTTCTCCTTCTTGGGCGTGATGGGCGTAGGTGTCGGCGGGGTGGGTGGGGGTTCCGGCGTCGTCGTTTTGGAAACTGGGGTCACCTCCTTAGTCTCTGCTGCAGAAGAAAGTCTCATACTAACCAACACCGCAGTAAAAAAATCTGTTCTTTCAGCTCCTTTTTGGGAGAGCATTATTCAAAGTAAATCCAATGAGTTCAGTCCTAAGATTTAATATATAGTGGTACATGTAATTGATCTTAACAGGGGATACAGCATGTAAGAAGGAAAGTAGGGAAGTTGCACTAGAAGATTCTTAGAATCGGAAAGAGAATAGGTCTTTAGTGAATACATATACTAAGAATACTATTCTTAATTCTCATAGCTCTTACAAACAAATATTTGAGTATATGAATTATGAATTAAGTTTAATTGAAGTGTGCTTCAAGCCAATTTCCGCTAAGCATGTTCTATTAGTATGCACATCACACATTAAACTATTACAAGCTATTTTCACGCCAAACCTACCAAGCCATGCAGCGCCTTCTCAGGTGAATTACCATATATATACTAGTGCACACATCCATGAGTTATGTTTGTGTGTGGGTGTGTGTGGGTGTGTGTGGGTGTTTTTTGTGTTTTTTTACAGACAAGGGGACAAATTCAAGGATTTTACGGCAAAGCCGTAGTGGCTTTGGGTTTTTATAGGATTGTTATGAACTACAGGTGAGAAAAAGAGGGGGCATAGATTTATAATTTTTGGTGTTTCTGGGGTTCTTATGCAATTCATATTTGATGGTTTGCATGCACTTAGCTAAATCTTTTTGATTTTTATTGGTTTTACTGCAGCTGGTATAACAATAGAATCCAATATGTACCAATGGAATCATATAGGTACCAATGCAATTCCATTGGTGGCGATGCAATTCCATTGATGCCTATGCAAATACCATCTTGGCAGCCATCTTGAAAATTTCCTTGATCAAAAATCGGAGCCTGCAAATGGATTCTACATCCCAGAAAACCCTCTTATCCATGTATCACACAAGGAAATAGTCAATTACCCGAGTAAGAGGAATTAAGGTTCTAACGAGCCAAAAGCATTACGTTGAGTGCTGTTTGGGGGTATTGGGGGAGAAGACATCCGGTATGACGTCACAGTAAAAAAGAGCGAGCAAGTCGTGGGTTTGAATTAACTGGACAACTAATTAGATATATCAAATTAATTCTCTGATTTTTTCAAGCACTTAATTTATGCTTTAGGGGAAGGAGTGGTGGGCCCCCAATACCACCAAACAGCACTCAACGTAGTGCTTTTGGCTCGTTAGAACATATATTCCCCTTCATAATTAACATAGCGAATTACTCGGGTAATTGACTATTCTAACTCCCCGGAAGCACTACTCAGAGTGCTGAAGGGGATTGTGGGAGATTTTCAAAGCCAGTTAATTCATTCCCAAAGAGAACATCAACTTCTGTTATGAAATTCAACAATTTATTACTGAACACAGCAATTTTTAAAGTAATAGTAGATGTATATCTTATCATCCATATCACATTTGAACACATTTCTTCAAAGTTTTACCTTCGTGAACACAATTATACATACTCATCTAGTAGGATATTCCCCAACGAGCGTTTCTCTCTACTTTCTACCTGTTTTTGGTAGTGCCTAGCCATTGTGCCTTTTGCTTTCCAAGACCCGCACTCTAACAGTACATCAGTAGGCACTCCAAGTTTTGTCCCTTTTGACACACCAGCACCTCTGAGAGAATGAGCTGAAAAATGAGTCCTGACCCCACTTTTCCTCCTCAACACATATTTGATCCGTATCTCTTGAGATTGGATCATGCGGCTTAATATATGACAGGAACAATGCATCATGTTTTCTCACATTCTTTGTTCTGTCCTTATATTTCAACAAAGCTCTCACTATACAGAGTTTTCTTTCTTTGTTGTATGGAACCAATTTTAGCTCCTTGAGCTTTTCAACAGTTCTAGCTGTTTTCATGGGACGATTCAACACCATTGTGATTGTCCCATCATCATTTTTCCTTAACCTACTTAAATCTAAGGCCGTGGCAGCTTGCCCCCTGTGGCCTGTAACCAAAAGTAACAGAACAAGTAGCTTTTTTCCCAACTTTTCTAGAGTCATTTCGGAATTTCTCCCCCATGATCTCAACAATTCAAACACAAGTGACACATCCCAAAATGTACTATATTTTGGCATGGGCGGTCTGAGCAAATACGCTGCTCTAACTGCCCTAGACACCCAAAAGCTTTTGCCCATGGTATCTGCTATTGTAGTTTTGGGAAAAATCACAGACAGACTACATCTAGCCGCATTGATAGCCCCATAGGAATATCCACAATCTAACACGTCCCTGAGGAACATACATACTTGAAATTCGGTTGGATTTAACCTTGAGATTTCTCTGAGTAAACAAAATGTAAACCATCTTCTGATATACAGAACTCTGCCATACGTCTATCACATAGATTACTCAAAGTCATTTCATCAGCGAGATTTTGGAAATAACCAACGGGATTCCTGATGGGAACTTCTTGGTTACATCCTGATTTTGTTCCAGATTCGACTTCTTTTTTCCCCAGATGAATTCTTCTGTGGGAGAGTCTTAGAAGTCTTGGATACCACACTGCTGTTGGCCAATCTGGTACTACGAGTATGATTGATGATGGTTTTTGCTGCCAGCACCTTGTTTATCACCCTCTGGACTAGTCTGCAAGGAGGAAATGCGTATGCATTAAGGCCTACCCATGACAAAGTGAACGCGTCTACATGGCATGAATATGGATCTGGTCCATATGACACATACTTAGTACATTTAATATTTTGTCTAGATGCAAACAAATCAATATTTGGTTCTCCAAACATTTTGCAACATTTTTCAAAATGTTTTGGTGACAACGACCACTCTAGATTATCCTTAAATTCTCTAGATGCTCTATCTGCTCTAACATTCTGCTTGCCTGGCAAATATGAAATTGTTATCCAATTATCATTTTTCTCTGCCCAATCCAAAATTTCTTTTGCTTCTGTGTTACAAGGCATCGATTTTACACCTCCACCCTTTTTTTGTGTACGCCACAGCTGTGGTATTATCAGAAAAGACATGAATTTGCACTTTTTTGTCTACAAAACTTCTCAATCCATATTTAATGGCTTTTAGTTCTAGAACATTTATATGCGCTTTTTCATCACAATCCCATCTATCTCCAGTTGCAACATTCTCACAATCAGCACCCCAACCTTCTTGACTAGCATCTGTTGCTATCAATACGTCTGGTGTGTCTGATCTGATCCTTGTGTGAGCTGATTCAATATTGTGTAACCACCAATATATATCATCTAAACCTTCTTTTGATAAATACATAGTTTCATCAAAATTCCAATTTGATCTCACCAAAGCCATGTTTCTGTCCTTCTCTAGACCTTTGTAATGTGCTTGTCCATAATCCACACCCTGTGTGTAGGACACCATTAACCCAACTACTTAAGCCACTTCTCTAATAGTAGGATCTGTTTTAGACATGATATCACCTGCTTCTTTTTGGAATTTCAGAATCTTGTCCTGCGTTAGATTAACAGACATTTCATCAGCCTTAATCATAAACCCCAGAAACTTCACTTGTTTTGAAGGTTTTAACGATGACTTTTTTGGATGTATCACCAAACCAGCCTCATCTAGTAACTGAGCAAGATAGATTACATCAGCCTGACATTGATCATAATCTTCAGCTACCACACAAATGTCATCAATATATGGCGAACATGTTACACCCTGTAATCTTGCTTTCTTGAAGATCGGACTAAGTGTCTTGGTGAAATATCTTGGTGCACACGATATTCCATTTGGCAATGCCGTATACTGATACAATTGTTCATTCCAATAGAACCTAAGATACTTCCTATCTTTTTCTGTGATCGCCAGAGTATAATAAGCATGTCTAAGATCAATCGAACTTAAATACGTGTTTGGAGTAGTCATCTCCAATACCGTATTTAATGAAGTCATCTTGAAATGTTCATATTGTACCTTCTTATTTAACTGAGTTAAATCCAGAATAATAGGTACTTCACCATCAGGTTTTGGAACAGGAAAAATGTTTGACATCCATTGAGCTTCTGTATACTCAGTTTTTTCAACTATCCCTTTACTTTCCATAATTTGGATTTGTTGACCCATAGCTATCATTTCTGTTTTTGAAAACTTATATGGCTTTGGTTCTCTAAACTGAATCGGATGTTCTACAAAAGGAATATGTATACCTGTAACATTTTCCAATATCCAAGGATCATTAGTGATATCTTTCCAAACATCAATAAAATTTGCAACTTGTCCAGCCTTGAAATTACTTGGTACATTTACAAACTCATATGAGATTTCAGATAAGATTTTTTCACCTTTTTTGACACAGACCTTGTCTACTGTCCTCTTTTCTTCTTGTTGAAGCCCCTCTTCTCTTTGAAGTCTGGCACGTTTTCTAGGGGGCTGTAGCGGGTCACATCGTTGTTGTCCCTGCTGCCTCGGCCTCTTGCCCGATGATTCCCTCCTCTCCCCCTGGGATTGGAGTCTTGGGGGGAGCGAAAATCCTTGTTGGATTGCTGCTTAGCTCCCCTCGTTGTCTTAGCACCGCCTCTAGTCTTCTGACCTGAGTTCTTCTTGTCATGTGCTGGGAATAAATCTTTAACAAGCTTATCAGATTTCTTGGCCTTTGTGACTGTCTCTTCTACTTGTTCACCAAAGAGAGATTGTCCACTTACGTCCGCATCAATAATAGGGTTTGCCATTCTGTTGTCCATACCTGGACGTAGAGCATGTCTCCTTCTTCTTACCACTGACGTGTTCGCATAAAATGCTAGTCGCAGAGCGTCCAAAGCACTTTGTCCTACTTCTGCAAACTCATTACCCTTAGCACTGTTGCGGACCATTAATTCTAGCAACGGTAAGATTGCTAGAATAGCCTGCTGTGTGAACTGAAGTTCTTTATAAGCACGCTTTGTTGCATAATCAACCACATCACACTTGTAAATGCCTTCCTCTAACCTCGGGGCTAGTATCTCCGTGACATTGTTGGGTGGTGGATATTGTTCAGCTAGTTTCTTAGCCTGAGCTAAATCGTTTGTATTCTTGACCAGGGTGTTCAATAACTTGACCATCCCCGGTGTCACTCCTTCTGACAAGTTGACATGTTCGGCCTCCCGAATAATTTCATGAACACCATTTGCAAAAGGAATATCACCCCAAGCTGCAAAAGGATCAACTTCTTCCTTTTCACCTTCTTGTTTGTCCTTTTCAGTTTCTTAAGCATTTTCCTGAACTGACACCTCGGATGCATTGTCATTTGCTGTCCGACTGACACTGAGTCTGCCGGCCTAACTTCTTCTTCATACAAGAAACTAGCGGCTTGAGAACTGACGGTGGATTGAACATCTTCCCTTACCAGTTCTGGTGGCTCTGGAGTTGCTGACCTAGACACAGCATGTCTGGGTCGTTTATTCTCCTTGTCCTCTCTTGAAGACTTATGAGACCTTTTCTTAGATCTCCTTGGCGAAGACCGCCTCGGGGGTGATCTTCTTGGCGGAGACTGTCTCCTTTGTCTTGGTGCCATACTCTCCAGATCTCGGATTTCTCTAAGAAGATTTCTTCTACGTTCCAGTCTATCCAAGACAACATTATGTCTTGAGTTGCTGTAGCGCAGAAATTCTTCGTTAGTCATGGGTGGGAGATCCTCCGTGGCCTCCGGCCCCATGTACTCTTCCAACCGGTCCAGCGGACTGACACGTCTCCGATTGTCACGGCCATAGCCAATGTCCCGTCTGTCACCGAAGGAATCATAAGATCTTGTGGATCTGGAGTCCCAGGATTATTCATCATAGTTTCTATATGGTGAATAACCCCTTCTGCTTCGATTATCATCATCGTCAGAAGTGGTATACGCCTCGGCCATTGTGTTTTGTTTTGCAATACACAAATCCAAGATCGCGTGTTGTCGAGTCACCGGCACGCCGTGTCGATGTCAATCTCCTTTCTGTAAAGAAAGAAATAAATAAAACTGATTAACGCCGTCAATCAGAAACGGTTCTAAAGACATAAAGCCATAAGAATCGTGTTTTTTATCCGTAAAAACCTACTGAAAGGTTATAATGTAAGATAGACATACCCTGCTCCTCAAAATTGCTGCCACCTTGAACCGAGTTGTGCGCGAAACTGTGACGTCATACCGGATGTCTTCTCCCACAATCCCCTTCAGCACTCTGAGTAGTGCTTCCAGGGAGTTAAAACTCAGACAATCTTGAGTTTTTGGCAGCCATAGGGAAGGAGCAGAGGGAGGAGGAGGCGGCAGAGGGAGGGTAGATGGAGGAGAAGGTGACAGGAAGGAGTGAAATGGGGTAGAGGGGGGCGGAGGGGAAAGATGGGGTAGTAGGAGGGGGCAGAGGGAGGAGGAGGTAACAGGAAGGAGGAAAATGGGGTCGAGTGGGGAGGAGGGGAAAGATGGGGTAGTAGGAGAGGGCAGAGGGAGGAGGAGAGGGCAGAGGGCAGAGGCAGGAGAAGGAGGAGAGGGCAGAGGTAGGAGGAGGTGAGGGCACAGGGAGTAGGAGGGGCACAGGGAGGGGGAGGGGGGCACAAGGAGGACTTGTGATGGCCTTCCTTTAAAGACTGTAAAATATTATTTCAAGGTTGTTGCATGTGTGTGTGGGGTGGGGGAGGGGTAATTATTGTCTTTGGGTAGGGGGGGGTGATAAATCTACTTTTCTTCGGGGACAGGCTCAAACTATGCATTTGGGTCCAAAAACACGGGAAATCACAAAAATATTTTTTTCGGACCCCCGTGACCCCCCCGTACATAGGGTCCGAAGATCGGCCAAATAGTGAGAAAACAGCCCAAATTCAGGCTTTCAGATTCCTTCTAAAATCAAGTCATGACTCCATGAAAATGGTCAGAAACCTTCATATGGGACCCAAAGAGACCATCTAAAGTCATATTGTTGTGATTATAGGGGTGTTTCCCCCTCTGGGGTGGTGGTTCGTCCTCGGTAAAATACCAATAAATCAGCTTTTTTGAAGGCATTTGCTCCCTTACAATCACATCCCTATACTGCCATAAAACATCATCAGGACACCTAATCAGGCAGATTAAACCCTTCTGGAGGGTCCCCTCTTTCTGTTAACTCCCCTCTATGACCCCCCCCCCCCCCCCCCAGCATGCACCAATAGCCATCAGATAACTTCCCCCCCCCCTTCGCCGCTATATTACCCTATACTGAAATAATGTATTAACATAAGACCTGTCTGATAGTTTGAACCTTTCTTGAGGGCCCCCTGTTCCTGTTAACCACCCCCTATGACACCCCTCCACCCCATCCCCACACTCACCCCAAACTAACAGGCATGAAATAACCCCCCCCCTCCCCCCACCTCGGCTCCATAATACTCAATGCAGCCATCAGCCCAACCCTCCCTCCATGTGGGACAGTGGTGTGGTTAAAAGAGCCCCCCCCCCCCCAAAAAGAAAAAGGAATGAGTGAGCTGGGTCCTTGAGATCACCCTGGTAGGTGTATCTACTACAGCTAGTAGAGGGATACTGTACTTCAAGTCAAATTTGGGTTCAATATTTGGTTTAATATCAAGATGTGTATTCATCTGTCCTCAAAGTTTGATATTAGGTTCTACCAACTTACCCTTTACCCCATATAGGGGATGGCATAGATCTACCAAGCACCATGCCTATGTTATATTTTCATATATCTGAATATTATAGCAGCACCCTCAGATGTTGCGTGTATGCCCGTCTTTGACAAAATCTGATCTTTAGCATTGCAAATGAGGTATCAGGGTTACCTACCCCTCCCCATAATATAATTGCAGGGTTTATTATTGGCTCCAATAATATTTAGGGTTCAGAGTATTTATTTAACACCTCAGAGAATTGAATTAAATAATTATCTCCTGTCATATGTCTGGGATACTAACCATGCAAGGTGAAGACTAAGAGATATGGACAACAGTCCTTATTTGGAGTCATTTGCAGGCTCCCTTCCCCCATCACCCCTCTGCCATCCATCATTCTATGCATTTAACAACTTGGTTAAGGAGGAGAGTCAGGGTTTTTATTTATTGTAGTATCAGATGATTAGTGATGTTAATATTAGATCTCTGCTATAACTATTATAGAATTACTATGTATAATAAGTGTAACAACATGAAGCAGTCATCTTGACTATGAATACACATGGGGTGAGGTACTAGGCATAGAATGGAGGGGGGGGGGGCTGTAATCATTGGTAGGGTAACTCAAAATGAATGTAGAGACCTTTGAAAAGGGTATTATCTATCTGATCTAAAGTCATTTCAATATGTTGACAATTCAAATATATTGAAGTAAAGACCCTCCAAAATTTGGGTTATATTCATGCAATCACAAGAATATAACCTGTAATAGTCTCTTTGGGTCCCTTATCAGTTTTCTGTTGAGGTGGTGAAGCCATTCATGCATGTATGATAAATAAATTATAAGAGGTCTGATGGTTGGAGTTCTTAGATGGACTGAGGTAGGCCTCCTCTTATGTCTGTATAGGGTAAGGGAGGAGGTCTGGGCCCCTTCCATATCCCCCACCCCTCTTTTAAACACACCACTGTCTTACTCCCAAGACAGGCTAAGGTGTCTGTGGATGATTATTGATGTTCAAAGATCCTGACATTCTGAGTACAGTGTAATATAGAGGCAAGGGCGGAGGGGGGAAGGGAGTTATCTGATGGCTATTGATGCATGCTATGGGGGGGGTTAGGGTCATAGGGGGTAGTTAACAGAAACAGGGGGCCCTCCAGAATGGTTCATGATGATGTTTTATGGCAGTATAGGGACCTGCTTGTATAGGAGTAAATGCCTTCAAAAAGCTGATTTATCGGTATTTTACCATGGACGCACCCCCTCCCCAGAGGGGGAAACACCCCTATAATCACAACAATATGACTTTAAATGCTCTCTTTGGGTCCCAAATGAAGGTTTCTGACCATTTTCATGAAGGCATGGTGAGGTTTGAGCAGGAATCTGAAAGCCTGAATTTGGGCTGTTTTCTCACTATTTGGCTGATCTTCGGACCCCATGTACGGGGGGGTCACAGGGGTCCGAAAAAAATATTTTTGTGATTTCCCGAGTTTTGGGTCCCAAATGCATAGTTTGAGCCTGTCCCTGAAACCGTACGACAAAATTAGCCATTTAACACCCCCCCCTACTTTGGGCGGACTTGAGTGATTTCAAGAGCCACCCTGGACCACTCAACTTCTAGTATAGGTCCTGTATGTGCATAGTATGGGAATTGGCATTTTGACATTGACAGCTTGGCTTGACATAGGAGTCAATAGTTATTAGGCTGGTACCTATCCTTGCCATTGACAGCCACATTAGAGAACTCAAAATATGGCGGTTCACAAGATGTCTAGGCCTTACCACAAGGTACATTGGTTCTACATGTAGTACCGTAAATTCCCGCGTATTACCCGCATCTCGCGTATAACCCGCACCCCCAACTCAGGAGAATCCTATACGGGACTAGCACATCCTGGTACTTCAGGTAGTCGGGGGCTAAACTCCATCTCCTTATCAGGCTAATCCCCTCTCCTCACACCTAGAACAAAGGTACTGATAAGAAATTCTCCCATGATGCACTGCTCTGGAGTCGGGGGCCTAACTACAATGCATTGCTCTGAGCCAAGATGGCGGCCCCCATAGCCTAATGCGCTAGTCCCGTATAACCCGATTTTGGATATGAAAATATCGATTTTAATACTGTTCTATAATAATTAAACCCCTCGTATAACCCGCACCCTATATAGGCATGTTTGGTATCAAATGAAAGCTGGGTTTGATTCGCGTACAACCCGCGGGTAGTACGCGGGAATTTACGGTAACTGAAAACAAGATCTAGGATAAATTAGTCTTGCACGCACCTGTAAGGACACATGGGGATACCAGTCCTAGACATGGTTTAAGGGCCAGCTAGGGCTATATCTAACAATGAAAAAGGGGGCCTATGCTAGTCTTTCTTGTCAAAAAAGCCAAACTCTACTGTGTGGTGTAAATGGCTTTGGGGATAAGGTCCCGAAGCCAATAATGATTCCATGATTATTGATACTTGAGGTAATTTGAGTCAAGGCATTTCTCTGCATTTTTGAATGAACCAGTTACTATGGCTGTTGCCATGGTGACCTCCGTTTGTTGTCATGATAAGCTCAGTGTTGCCATGGTAACGTCCCTACCTGGTGCTGGTTTGGCCACGCGTGAGGGCGTGCAGGTCGGGGTGGACGCCTTCTGCGGCGGTGCAGGTGGAGATGCATTCTGATTGGTGGAGAGCTTGAGAGGGGCGTGACTTGTGGGAGTGACAAGCAGCCGTGACAGAGTGGGTGCACCTGTCAGCCGGTGTCAGCGGAGTGAGAGAGGAGCAACAAGCGGTTAGTGTGGCCACCTCCTGGCATCAATGGCAACTACAGGGACAGGGTGAGTGGCACAACTGAAAACCACTACCGTGAGTTATCGCTGGTATGTAGCAGGGTTTTCACAAAAAATGCTCGTTTTACCTGACTCTATTTACCATACCGTTGCGGTACACGGACAGTCTTCAATTTGACAGGGGGATTTTCTATTCTAAAACCTCAAAAGTAAATGGTACATTCTGATCAATTTTTTTTTATTTCCTTTTTTCTTAATACAATGTACTCCTTGACTTTCCATGACTCACGTCTAAATTCTGAAATATTCCTAGACTTGCCCTGTCCACTTATTTTCCGTGACGTTCCCTGGCCTGCTGGGAAAGACTCATTGTATGTGCCTTTCCCTTGTCATAAAAATCAAATAATAATTCAAACAGACTTATATATATACTTTGATTATGAGATTTGAAATTCTGAGCTTAAGGCGGGAAACTCCGAAAGTGTGGACTTTGGGTTGCTGGTCCATATACGATTGGACTAACAGTTAGTGCATGGCTTTGCCACCAGGCGCTCAAGGTACATCCGCGGCCGGTAGTAGGCCTCAACTCGGGCAGATTTTTCACAGCTTGGTCAGTGGGCCCGTGACCGGCAGGCTGGTAGCGTGGGAGTGGGAGGGGGGGGGGGGGATGTGTGCACCCTTTGAAGGATTGAGTCTATCCTTCAAAGGGTATTATGTACTTCAATCATTGAGCAGTGAGTGTCACACTTAAACTGCATGCATGGTCATTCATTTTATTATAAACTATAGCCTGCACGTAGGCCGAAATGTAGACTTACACATACATTTGTACTTTACCTCTACCTGCAACCTGTCTCACCCAGCCCACCTTCTAGTATTGCAGTCATGCCACACTATGATGTATACTTTTATTTAAGATATGATGTATGGATGAGGAGCCTTTTGAGTAGGTAGGTCTAAAGTCATAATTATGATAAGCCGTGAGAAAGGTGTACTTGACCACTGGATGTCAATTCCAGTAGTTTCACTGTGGCCGAATTGTACCACCGACCATAACCACTATGTTGTATTCCCTATACTAAATGTGCAACTGTAAATGTAGAATATGGTAGTTGCATCTATATTGATAGTCAACTCGGACTCAGATGTACCAAGATGAATAAAAAGACCATATACTAGTACTAGGGAGCAGGCATACTGCCTGGTGGGGTAACAGGCTAAGTGGTGTGAGAAATCTGCCCGACTCACGACTACGGATGTACTATAAGCGCCTGGTGGCAAACACCTGCACTATCTGTTAGTCCAATCGTATACTGTGGCAGGGGTCCGTGGCAGGTATCAGCGGATATCTTGTGCAGAGCCACATGATCTATCACAGACCCGAAATCAACAAATAATACCCTTTAGCATACATTGTACCAGCGATGATTCACAGTCCCGATCCAAGCAGGGCGCAGTTTGGGAACAGAGGTGACCCTGAACGGGAGTTGGTCACACCACACACGCACAGCAATCAAGTCACAATCAAAACATGTATCCGTGAAGAATTCCTTTTCATACATGCACAACATGTGAGATAATAGTTTAGATGCACAAGCCACCCTCACTCACTTGCAGTTTAAGTGTTTATGAGTAGAAATGAAATTCATTAAAGCCTCAACCAATTTATTTGTTTCAATTCAGAAGGGGGTTTTATGTTTAGGTTAGAGAAGGTTTTGAGGTAGAACCAGGTTAAGAATCATTACCGATTAGGGAGGGTTCATTATTTATGGCCGGGGTGGGGGTGAGCATTTGAGGGGGGGGCAAATTTTTTTCAAGGTATTCAAAGTGGGGGGCTTTTTTATTTCACCCCATTCTTGGGGGAGGGGGGGGAGTTAAGGGGTATTCCTTAAAATGTTGTGAATTTAGTATGTTGAAATGTCGGAATTTTTGCTTACAGCCTGTGTTATATTCTACCAAATTATGTCAATATTTTGAAAAAAAAAATTGGAAATTTTTCTCAAACTCCCAGCAAATTTCTCACTGCATCACTTTGGACACTCAGAATCACCCACCATTTTGCCAGTCTTCAAAAAATCGCCGGCCTCATGAAAGCACTGGGGGTATGGGAGCTTCCAATTTATAAGCGCTGGGGCCCTTAAACTCAACAGTATGTAGTCGAAAAACAGTGATCGAGTGTCTAAAGTATAGAGGTTTGACTATTATCACTCACCAGCAAGTATATCGAGACTTTTACACTATAACATCTTACAAGGTAGTAAATTGTAGGTAAAAAGTGCCCAGGATTACTAGTATACACCAATGTTGTTTTTGTAATAAAAGTTAAAAAACAATTTAGGGTGGGGGCGCTTTTTTTCCAACCTATTCCGGGAGGGGGGGGGACATATTTGATTTGCCAAACACTCACCCCCAACCCTGCCATAAATAATGAATCCTCCCTTTAATAATGTACTATAATTTTCGAATATTCAGAAAAGGTAAATTGCAAGGGAATGTATCAACCCGTAGGGTTGCCATGATGCATGAATGCGTCCATGCATCAAAACAACAAAAAGGTGTAGCACATTTAAGCACTATGCCGCCCTCAACGTTTAAATGGTGTTTTGTCAGTGTTCTGGGAGTAGCCACCGAAGCATGCACGCAAGAAGCTAGACATACACGACTTAAAACTATATAGGTGTTCTCTATTTGTAAGCTAGTGATATACTTTATTCTATATAAATCGAAATATGTGATACTTGTGCTTCTGTTACTGGCGTATGTACACTGATTCTAAATTCCGAACATGAATTTTTCTCCCGTGACACACAAAGCTTTCGGTTGATGCCCTTAAAGCAAATACGCATGTGTTCACTAGCTGACCTTTTTGTAATCTCCCCACCCCTCCGAAAAATGACTGAGCGTGTGAGCGTACTCACAGATGACTCAGGGTTAGGTAACAGAGTGTATGAAGATAAATAATTTGTGCTTCTGTGAAAAGCAATTGTACATGAAGAGAAGGTCGATTTGTTGTTACTTTTTCATTGGAAATGTATTTTTTTATGTTACCTATGGTATATGTATATCTTCATAAATTCTTATGGGTTTGTGATGGAAAACCTCCTTGGAGGTGTAGTATTTGCAGTATTATACTCCGCTCACGTGTTACACCTATTGTTCTTACTGTAGGTTTATTATCATATTGCTCTTTTGATACTCTGAGTGGAGATTTTGGAAGTGCTGTCCGGAGGTTTTGTGACTAGCTATGCTGTCCGGAGGTTTTGAAAGTGCTGTCCGGAGGTTTTGTGAGTGCTGTCCGGAGGTTTTGTGAATTATGAGTGGAGAATTCGGGCCATATTTATCTAAATAAAACCAGGCTTATAGTAGTGGGACTCGAACCCATGTGAGTAAGATTCATGGACCAGCGCCTAGACCACACGGCCACGGCGCCTGTACATAGTATCCGACATGTAGAGGACCTAAATGACCTAAATAATAATACTAGTAGGCTCTTGTGTGTAAGATTCATAGACCAGTGCCTAGACTACACGGCCACGGCACCTGTATAGGCTTGGTCTGCTGTAAAACTGTATAGGCCTATGATATGCAACCTAATAAAGGCAGTATACATTATGTGCAGACCTGACGTTTTCTTTGAGGTTAAAATGATAGTATGATCGTGATTACTGTGCTCGTACCATGAGATAGGGAGCCTGGTATTTAGTACAACCCCTATGTATACAGAAGATATTTTCAAAATATAAAATCTTAACTATTTGTGAATTAAACACATAGCTTGACAGGGAAGCGAACTCAGCTGACCAGAACTTCAATGCCTACGATGATATCCATTTGGCCACAGAGGTGGCTATACCATAAGCCATTGTACAGGTCCTATTATCCTATCTGATATATGCAGTCTTGCTGTAGCAGGTTCGATTCCCTGACGAAACTCAAAACTGATTTTACCAAAAAGAACATGAATTTACCATTAAAAGTGCACCTTGCTATTAGGTAGTTCATGCAGGATAGAGTATAAGCTAGAAAACCTCCTTGGAGGTGTAGTATTTGCAGTAAAACTCCTCGGCTATGCCTCAGAGGTTTAACTGCAAATACTACACCTCCAAGGAGGTTTTCCATCACAAACCTCCGAGGCGCACCCCCATCGTGGCGATGTTTCTGGCCCAGGAGGTGAGGGGCCATCTCGTAGGCCCTATCTGCCATCACGCTAAACAGTGGCTGGCACTCCTCCATGGGGCACAACCAGCCCAGGGGGTTGGCCACAGTGTTGAACCAGTGTTCAGGTGCTGATTTAGCCCCGAGGATCTGGAGTAGGATTTCTCACACTGGGGGCAGTGGAACCCCTCCCCCTCCGCCATACCGTGGGGGCACCGGGGGGCCTTCCAACTCAAGTCTATGGTAACTAACTCACCCCTCTCCCTAGGGGAGCGACCTCTCGGCCGGTTGCGGTCTCTCTTTTCTGGGGAATGGCTCTCCCTTCTCCTCCCTGCCAACTTGCGGGGCGCTGCCAACTCGCGGGGCCCCGAAATGGTCCTTTTTTCCCGGGGACGGCTCTCCCTTTTCTTCCCTGTCAACTCGCGGGGCCCAGCAATGGACGCTTTGTTTTGATCTCACGGGGCGAGGACTCGCGAGAGCGCCCCGGCTCTTCTCCCTCGCGGGGCGGCCCTTCCCTGGTGTCCGCGCCCTCCCTCCGCTGCGCTTTCGCGGGTGGGCTATTGGTGTTCTGAGCCTCTCCCTTTCGTTTTTCGGACATTCTTTGCTGGTCTACCACCTGGAGCGGACTCCTGAATCGTTCCCCCACTGGCTGTACCTTTTTCTCTACTTTGCTCTTCACTTTTCTGCGATCTCTGCCCATTTTAGTTAGTTCTATTTTACTTCTGCCCTGGAACGCTGCCCACTGGAGGAGGAGTGAAGCAGTGTATTGTGGGAAGGGAAGCTCCATGGGGCAGTCCTCACTCGCGGGGCCGGGGCAGCTCGAGGGGCACCCCCCCGAGGGGGCATTTTACTCGCCCCCGGCAACTCTTCCAACACCCATGTGCACTTTGGTGGGCCACTGGTGTACTTTGGTGGACCTCGGGTGCGCTTTGGTGGACCTCTGGTGCGCTTTGGTGGACCTCTGGTGCGCTTTGGTGGACCTCTGGTGCGCTTTGGTGGACCTCTAGTGCGCTTTGGTGGACCTCTGGTGCGCTTTGGTGGACCTCTAGTGCGCTTTGGTGGACCGCTGGTGCACTTTGGTGGACCGCTGGTGCACTTTGGTGGACCTCTGGTGCACTTTGGTGGACCTCTGGTGCACTTTGGTTGACCCCTGGTGCACTTTAGTGCACCCCTGGTGCACTTTGGTGACCCTCTGGTGCACTTTGGTGACCCTCTGGTGGACCTCTGGTGCGCTTTGGTGGACCTCTGGTGCGCTTTGATGGACCTCTGGTGCGCATTGGTGGACCTCTGGTGCACTTTGGTTGATCTCTGGTGCACCTCTGGTGCGCTTTGGTTGACCTCTAGTGCGCTTTGGTTGACCTCTGGTGCACTTTGGTGGAATTCTGGTGCACTTTGGTGGACCTCTGGTGCACTTTGGTGGACCTCTGGTGCACTTTGGTGGACCTCTGGTGCACTTTGGTGGACCTGTGGTGCACTTTGGTGGACCTCTGGTGCACCTGTGGTGCACTTTGGTGGACCTCTGGTGCACGTTGGTGCACCCCTGGTGCACTTTGATGGACCTCTGGTACATTTTGGTGGACCTCTGGTGCACCTGTGGTGGACCTCTGGTACACATAGAGTAGTGCACACCCAGTAGTGCACCCCCAGGTGCACTTTGGTGCACCTCTGGTGCACCTCTGGTGCACCTCTGGTGCGCTTTGGTGGACCCCTGGTGCACTTTGGTGGACCTCTGGTGCACCCCTGGTGCACTTTGGTGGACCTCTGGTGCACTTGAGTGGACCTCTGGTGCGCTTTGGTGGACCTCTGGTGCACTTTGGTGGGGTAGTGGTGCACTTTGGTGTACCACTGGTGCACTTTGGTGGACCTCTGGTGCACCTTGGTGGACCTCTGGTGCACCTTGGTGGACCTCTGGTGCACTTGGGTGGACCTCTGGTGCACTTTGGTGGACCTCTGGTGCACTTTGGTGGACATCTGGTGCACTTTGGTGGACCTCTGGTGCACTTGGGTTGACCTCTGGTGCACCTGTGGTGCACTTTGGTGGACCTCTGGTGCACTTTGGTGCACCCCTGGTGCACTTTGATGGGCCCCTGGTGCACTTTGGTGCACTTTGGTGCACCCCTGGTGCACTTTGGTGCACCCCTGGTGCACTTTGGTGCACCTGTGGTGCACTTGGGTGGACCTCTGGTGCACCTGTGGTGCACTTGGGTGGACCTGTGGTGCACTTTGGTGCACCCCTGGTGCACTTTGTTGCACCCCTGGTGCACTTTGGTGGACCTCTGGTGCACTTTGGTGCACCCCTGGTGCACTTTGGTGGACCTCTGGTACACTTTGGTGGACCTCTGGTGCACCTATGGTGGACCTCTGGTGCACATATAGTAGTGCACACCCAGTAGTGCACCCCCATGTGCACTTTGGTGCACATCTGGTGCGCTTTGGTGGACCTCTGGTGCGCTTTGGTGGAGTTCTAGTGCACTTTGGTGGAGTTCTGGTGCACTTTGGTGGAGTTCTGGTGCACTTTGACGCACCACTGGTGCACTTTGGTGGACCTCTGGTGCACTTTGGTGGACCTCTGGTGCACCTGTGGTGCACTTTGGTGGACCTCTGGTGCACTTTGGTGAACCTCTGGTGCACTTGGGTGGACCTCTGGTGCACTTTGGTGGACCTCTGGTGCACTTTGGTGGACCTCTGGTGCACTTTGGTGCACCGCTGGTGCACTTTGATGGGCCCCTGGTGCACCCCTGGTGCACTTTGGTGCACCCCTGGTGCACTTTGGTGGACCCTGGTGCACTTTGGTAGACCTCTGGTGCACTTTGGTGGACCTCTGGTACACTTTGGTGGACCTCGGGTGCACCTATGGTGGACCTCTGGTGCACATATGGTAGTGCACACCCAGTAGTGCACCCCAATGTGCACTTTGGTGCACCTCTGGTGCACTTTGGTGCACCTCTGGTGCACCTCTGGTGCGCTTTGGTGGACCTCTGGTGCGCTTTGGTGGAGTTCTAGTGCACTTTGGTGGAGTTCTGGTGCACTTTGGTGGAGTTCTGGTGCACTTTGGTGCACCACTGGTGCACTTTGGTGGACCTCTGGTGCACTTTGGTGGACCTCTGGTGCACCTGTGGTGCACTATGGTGGACCTCTGGTGCACTTGGGTGGACCTCTGGTGCACTTTGGTGGACCTCTGGTGCACTTTGGTGGACCTCTGGTGCACTTTGGTGGCCCTCTGGTGCACTTTGGTGGACCTCTGGTGCACTTTGGTGACCCTCTGGTGCACTTTGGTGGGCCTCTGGTGCACTTTGGTGGCCCTCTGGTGCACTTTGGTGGCCCTCTGGTGCACTTTGGTGGACCTCTGGTGCACCTTCGTGCACCTCTGATGCACTTTATCACACCCCTGGTGCACTTTATCACACCCCTGGTGCACTTTGATGCACCCCTGGTGCACTTTGATGACCCTCTGGTGCACTTTGGTGGACCTCTGGTGCACTTTGGTGCACCCCTGGTGCACTTTGGTGGACCTCTGGTGCACTTTGGTGGACCTCTGGTGCACTGTAGTGCACCCATGGTGCACTCTGGTGCACCCCCGGTGCACTTTGGGGATCCTCTGGTGCACTTTGGGGGACCCTCTGATGCACTTTGATGCACCCTTAGTGCACCCATGGTGCACCCCTGGTGCACTTTGGGGATCCTCTGGTGCACTTTGGGGACCCTCTGATGCACTTTGATGCACCCCTGGTGCACTTTGGTGCACCTCTGATGCACTTTGATGCACCCCTGGTGCACTTTTTTTCTTTGAGATATTCAACTGCGATCTTTGATAATCTTGAGTGGACCACTGGCATGCTTTGATAGACCTCTAGTGCATTTCTGGTGCACCTCTGGTGCACTTTGGTGCACCTCTGGTGCACTTGAGTGGACCTCTGGTGCGCTTTGGTGGACCTCTGGTGCACTTTGGTAGAGTTCTGGTGCACTTTGGTGGACCTCTGGTGCATTTTGGTGGACCTCTGGTGCACTTTGGTGGACCTCTGGTGCACTTTGATGGACCTATGGTGCACTTTGGTGGACCTCTGGTGCACTTTGGTGGACATCTGGTGCACCTGTGGTGCACTTGGGTGTCACCCTTGGCGACATTTCTCTTACCCCTGGCGCCTTTCTCCTTACCCCTGGCGACATTTCTGTCACCATTTATCTGGTGCTGGCGGTATAATATGCCCAGTTTTTGCCCGGTTTGGGGGTAGAAGAGAGAAATAGGAGCAGAATGGTGGAAAATTCCATTTCTATCTTCCACCCAAAAACTTAATGCCTTGCAGTCTATGGAGGCCCATGGAGGTGGTAGCTTTTTTTTCCTACATTTACATAATAGCGAAAGAGAGAAATAAATTCGTAAAGATCGCAGTTCAATTTAGTCAAGAAAAATTTAGATTTTTAGAAAAAAATTTGCGCTAGATGCTGTCCCCCCGACCTTGCCTGTCTCATGTTTTTGTCGACTTTTGTCTATGTCGGACGATAACCAAAATATAAAGATTCTCCTATGTCACAAAATTGTCTTAAAACGCAAAATTAGTAGGTGTATATTACTCAGGGTTAATTACCCTGAGTCAAAAACATCGAAATGTGTATACATGAGTGGTGAAAACCCCCCAATCTTTTACTTAAAAGTGTAGTTCTTAATTTCACTCTGTAATCATCCTAAATCAAACTTATCAAAAAGCCTAGATGGGGGAAAGAATAGACTTAGTAGTATTTAGGCGAAACCAAGGAAACCTGTAAGACACCACTGCATTCTAGACAGCATACAGAGCGCGTCCGACATGACCTACCAACTGAGGGAGAGGAGATGATCTCCGTTTTCACAGTGACGGGTGTCGGCGCCATGGCCGGGGTGATGGGCCGTGCAATGGGCGACGTGTGCACAGAAACAGCGGGACTTGGGGTAGGAGTCGGCTGCTTTGGTTCTAGTAACGAAGCAGCAAGTGTTTCCTCAATGATCTGTTCTTCCCCGGCAATCAACAGAGCAAGGTCATGGTCCATCGGCTCCTGTGGCGGGATAGTATACACAGTATACATATCATGCTTTAATTTGATTATTACAAGTATGTTACTATGTCTCTGAACAAAGTGAAATTTGAATTGAAACAATTCAACATCAACAAGAACCTTCAATAAACCTGTGCATATTTGTATCATCTATACTCACATAAATGATTTCCTATAATAGTAATCAAACATAAATAATTTACTGAAAACTATATTTGTGACTTGTACAATATCTATGCTATGAAATTTAACCACGGTAATACATTTCTTCAGGAGATCTCTTTTTCACAGATTTATTGCCACTATATAAACCTACCCTAGCTGGGATTCCTCTAGGACTCGTTTTCCATTAGACAATTTGGCGTGAAATATAATCACATTTAACAGTAAAATTTAATGAAATATTTGATTGATTAAAATAAGGAGCACAGTCCAGCAACCACTGTTAGCCAATTTGGCGAATTTTCAATGGATAGCATTAGCCAAAATGAACTTTGATTCGCCATTGGCGATTTGGCGAGTGGCTAGCGGAATCCCAGCCTAGTATGTCAGAAGCCTGAAACTGCCACAGTGAGATACAGTAAGATTAACCTCTCACCATCACTTCTCTCAGGGAGTTCCTTATGAGCTAGGCTAGCTTGACATGTACAATCAATTTTTTTAAAGATATTGGTTTCTGGATATTTTAGTATATTATGTTGAATACGGTAATAGTATTTATGTGAGCACCATGGTGCTGTTTCCCTGCTGTCACTCACCTCCTTGATGTCTATGGTGGGGATGGGCAGAGAGACAAGGTCTAGTTTGTCCTGGTGACTGCCACTAGGGGTCACCACCTGTGGGGTGGGCGTGGCGCTGACCGTCTCGGTGGCAGTGGGTATCGGCTGCGGCCGTAGGATGGGCGTCGGTGCCGCCGGAACCTGCTGGGCAGCCAGCGCCTTCTGGGGTCAACACATGAACATGTCTTTATAATCATTTAAAGCAAGTGAGGTTTTTTTAAAGAGACCTTTTTAGAGTGTGTTTGCAATATCAACAGATTCTGTATTATGTGGAAAACTAAAAGCAGCTTTTGAAAAGTGCTTGCCCACTAACAGGGTCTTGCACTAAATTTTAACATACATGTAATCCATTCATTTTTTCATTTTGAAATTCATTGTTATGGATGGAAAGTTTCATACAAAGATAGATTGATATAGTTTTAAAGCCAACACAACCAAAGGCTGGTCAGCAGATTCACAGGGCCCGTACGGACCGAACCCGTTTCATACAAATGTTCTCTGAACCTAGTTATAGGGCTGCATTGGTGACAAAGCATAGTTCATTCAAGAATTATTGTGCTCTTAAAGGGTTAACACCAATCACATCCGAGTAAAGACTTTAGGTCTGAGTAGGGTAAGCCACACTGTAAAGTTTTAAATTAAACAATGAAATGTGCTGACCTGTAGTTCATACTTGTTCTGTAGTAGGGAGGAGAGGAGTGGTGAGGAGGGAGGGGTGGCGCGGGGCTTCACGTCTGTGGTGGTAGCTGGTGTGGCGCCTGGTACCGGTAACACCTGGCTACTGCTACTGCCCTCCTCTACCTGCAAGGCACCACCAAAACCTCACGTATCATAAGTTATTGGGCTTGAAGTGCGGCTTTTCATATTTTTTGCAAATTGCAGAGGAACATATCTACATGTATATGTCATTAATTCATACTAAATTGTCAATCTACTGAAACCCGAATAGTTGTGTGTTATCAATGTGCCTGTCAATGACGACAGCCACCTGGGTGAGAGGGGAGGGCAATGAGTTATAAATAGTTATCAGTTTAATATCATGCGTTCCACAACCCTCCCCTGACTTCACTAAGCAGCTGTTCCCACAAGATACCTTGATAATGCTCTCTGTTTTAGGTACAGCCTCTGTCTGCACGTCTTCGGCATCCAGCGACGTCTTGAGTTTCAGCCCGGTTTGTGGCCGCTTCAGCTTGTTGGGCACGGCCACAGGCTTGCCGGGTACCTTAGCTGCTGCGGCCGCTGCCCGGGCGGCAGACTCGTCACTGGCCCGCTGCTTGGCGGCCAGCGCTGCCTCCTGCGCCACCTTCCTCGCCTGCTGCATCTCCTGCCATATTGGCCCGAGTTTTTCATCGAACTGACCAGCTTTCACCGCCTCAACTTCTCTCTTAAGTTTTCTGTTTCAAGTAAGTCAATTTTTTTTTACTTTACAAAAAATATGAAATCTCCAGAAGAATATTTCAATTTTAGGATGAGACTGAGAGCTCATATTTAAGTCTCTGAGGTAAAGTGTTGTAGTAACGCTACCCATACACGGAAGGAATGAGTTCTACAAGTTAAACTGGAATCACAGTAACCACATAGCACTTAGTACACTTACTTGTATTTTTGTTGCTCCTCTTGAACCGTTCGTTTAAGTTCCTCTATTCGTTCAATTGTTAGTTTCCGTACGATTTGATCACCTGGTGTTTCAGTCTCTGCACGGTCAGCCCGTTTTCTTCTGCAGGGAGAAGGGAGATTTAAAACTAAAATAAATGTTCATAGCTCAGTCTGTAACTATATGTATGATACCTTTGAAAATGAAGGACAAAATAGAAACTGCATTAAGCCTGAAAAGGAGGTGTCTTTCTCGTCACCGACCCCACCTTGTAAAACAGGGGCGACGATGATTTTATCTAACATTTTAAAAACAGGTTTAAAATATTTTTTGGCAAAAAAAACCACGGATTAAAATGATTTTTTCAATGAATCATGTCCGACCATACCTTACTTATATCAGCATATGAATACCGAAACCCCACTTTTCTTTGTGGCCTGACCATTGATTCAATACGAAAACTCTAACATCACATGTACCAGGGATGTGTACAATATTTCGTATGACCTACTCACTTGGGAGTTTCGACCTTTTCCAGGAGGTCAGAATATTGAAGAGCACAGTTCTGTAAAGATAGAGCACAGTCATTTATACCGTTACATATTGCACTACATGTACAAAATATATAGCGGTTTAAAACTGCAGCTACTATAGAGTAACACTAATGTTAACTAAAGGAGTGGGCTATGTCACTATAGAGCTATAACATGTAGGCCTATGCATTAACAAGACATATATATATAGTAGGCCTAAGCCCCTAATATTGATGTTTTTTGGGGCCACTTTAGCTCCCTCCTTTCTGAAAGGCCCGCCCCCGATGGCCCCATATAAATTATCATAATATATGTAGGCCTATATGATTCGGCAGGATGATATGTACATTTCAACGTGAGACTTCAATAAATACGGGGGCTGGAGAAACATTGTACAGGGGCGTACATTTTTTTACCACCCCCCCCTTCGGCATTTTTCTGCCCCCCCTTTGAACTATAGTAACGCGTGGGCCAAAAGGGGTGAACTTTTTTGCACCCCCCCCCCCCTACGCTAGAGGGGTCGACATTCCCCCCCCCCCGAACCAACCCCCAACCTCCAGTGGATAAATTATTACCACTCCCTTGGTGACATATGAGACATGGACATTTCTTAAAATGTACAGGGAAAATATAAAAAAAACGCCCCATCTAGGCCTACCTCATAGGGTCATAGGCCTAGCCTACATCTGTACATGTGTAGGCCTAGGCCACATACTCTCCAACTCTTGTGTGTAGGCCTACCGTAAGATAGTGACAGGGGACATGGACATTTCTTAAAATCGACATGGGACATGAGCATTATAAAGCGACATAGACATGCGACATGGCCATTTCTTAAAATCGACATGCGACATGGGGACCCCTCCATCTATACCCCCAGCTTAGACATACAGTATCTCTGGTTATAGCCAGCGTTTCCCTCAGCGTCGACCATTGCCTACTGTGGCCGAGCGGTTAGCGCGTCTGGCCCACATGCAAGGGATCCCCGGTTCGAACCTGAGGGTGGACGAGTGGAGACGTAGCAATTTTAAAGGGCCTATATGTATGTGACAACCCCCCCTAGAATTATTTTAACGACTAGGTAAATAAAGTCCAACTACTACCTTTATAGTAAAATAAAAATTATAAAAAAAATTTGATTATAGGAGTAATTACATCAAAAAGAATGTTTTCTTCCACAACTCGCTAAATAATGCCCCTACAGGGCTGAAAGTCCGTCTATAGACTCCTCATTACACACACGCACGCACGCACGCACGCACGCACGCACGCACGCACGCACGCACGCACGCACGCACGCACGCACGCACGCACGCACGCACGCACGCACGCACGCACGCACGCACGCACGCACGCACGCACGCACGCACGCACGCACGCACGCACGCACGCACGCACGCACGCACGCACGCACGCACGCACGCACGCACGCACGCACGCACGCACGCACGCACGCACGCACGCACGCACGCACGCACACACACACACACACACACACACACACACACACACACACACACACACACACACACGCACACACACTCGCACGCACACACACTCGCACGCACTTCATGACGTCATGACGTACGTTATGTTAACCTAGATATTACTTGTCCAACCTCCTTCCAGGACAAATCTTACATCAGCCCTGCCGCCGAGATGTGGGTTACTGAGTTATAAATAGAACACCCCATACCCCGGTACTATGGAAGGCCAGTGCGCCACTGTGGGCCTATTTACAGTACCAAAAAAACTTGGAATTCTCCCTTTCGATGGCTGTATTATTATAAATAGGATGGTGCCGTTATTGCAGTAACCGGGACTTAGTGCCCAACCAATTTTCAGATGTTGGGCCAGTACCCAACAGACATATCTGATAGGCCTAGACTTTTTTTTAAATGGTGCACCGGCCTTCCATAGGGGTCCGTGCGTCTTGACGAAGATCGCGATCTGCCGCAGATTTTGAGAAAGATAGGAAGAAATGCCACACTTTACACCAAAATATTACTTTGATGAAGAATATTTTGAAGAAACTAGTGACATATATTATCACCATTTTTTGTATAGAATACAACTGAAAAGGAATTAAAGTGATACAGATGTGCAAACATGTCCAAAATTAGCTTCTCCAAATATTCACTTTTTTTTGGCAGAATCTCAGTTTTTTTTTCAGTTTTTCAAAGAAATCTCTTATTTTAGGTGATAAAACTTATTTTTTTCCCATTTCTTTTGACAGATACAGATACCTGAGGTGTTTTGCAACAGAATGATATAGCTCAAATAGTTCACATGATATTGCATAAAGGTGTAATAGATGAGAGAAAAGACGTCTGCACGAAAAAAGAGGGTGACTATATAAGAGTGGGCTTGACCTAGTTTCACAGCGTTACAGAGAACATAGCCCACTCCAATACTCTGGGAAACAGAATATCTTTCTGCATCAAGTACAATCTCTTATTAGTGACCATGCATGGTAATGACGGTTTGTGCCAGAAGTTATCTGGAAGTACTGCTATCAGGGAAGAAAATAGTTATTTTGTTAATAAACTGTTGCATACAATGGTCACATGCTGCAGAGTAACCCATTTTCACCCACCTTTTGTGAAAACCAATCGTTTGGTCGATTTGCTTCACCGAAGGGCTTGATGGCGCGACTTACAGAGACCCTAAAATCAGAACCATCATATTTTTATAGAGCAAATATTATCAAGATGATTTAATGACGCCTGGGCATTCTGCAAAATAGCGGGGCCTTTACTGCTGGTGCTATAACAAGGCATATGCAAGCTCCAAATTCAGTACTTTAAGTGAAGACCCGTGTTAATGTATCCCCGAAACTTATACAAGACAGGTGTTCTATCAAATCAATGCGTACTATCAAGACGGCACAGTACTTTTTACAAAATGTATTACCAGGTATTGTGCACAACTGTGAAAATACATCTCATTTAGTTAGTTGTTTTACAAATACCGGTACATGTACCAGTGCCAGTAAACGCACCTTACAGTGTATTCAGAGAAGACAACATTGAAGGTAGACACAAGAAACACCTGGTAGGCATACTTCAATCCAACAGTTACTTACCAGTTTTGGTCTCCACTACGCATTACCGAACATGCCAAGGCCAGCCGCTCCCGTACCGACCAGATATCAGTCGGCACCTGCTTACGGAAGCCTGTAGAGGTAAAGTGTTTTCTTTGAAAAACATCTTGTTGCATCCATACATGCAAATCAAAAAAAAAGTTGAAAAAAGTCTGAGCCCTACCGTATTCGACGCAATAAGCGCACACCCCCTAATAAGCACACACCCCCCCTTTTTGGCCGATTTTATACTATAAATAATATAAGATTAATCGAATACTTACCATGTAATATAAGTATGAAGATTAATCGTTGTTCTTCGAGAGACAGATAAACATATCTGCTGAGTACACAGGAGAGGTGACGTCACTTCCGGTGGTCAGATTAGCGCCTACATGCAGTGAATCTTTTGCTGAAAATAAAACATCTGGAAATAGTACACAGTAGTGCTCTTTTTACTTTGTCTAAATAGCACCCCCATGAGTAGGTGAGAGATTATACCACTAGTAGTAATCTTCTTCATCCTGGGGATGGATGGGTGGGCCTGTGTACTCAGCAGATATGTTTATCTGTCTCTCGAAGAACAACGATTAATCTTCATACTTATATTACATGGTAAGTATTCGATTAATCTTATATTCTTCTTTGAGGACAGAACACATTCTGCTGACACAGGAGACTTCAAAGTTCAGCTAGATTCACTGCTTATTTCCCATAATGTTACTCTCCCATAAAGGGCTGTAACTTCTCATATAGGATAACAGAAAATAGATACTTTATTTCACCTAAAGGTGATGTTCTATTGCCTTGTGATATGGTTTTGACTAGGTTGCATGACATTTTGCTATTTAGCAAAGAAGGCATAACTGCCATACAGTTCACCACAGCTGTGGCAGTGTTATTGTCCATCATAGAAAAAGTTTTTATCACATACAGATAACTGCTGCCTCTAGAAAGGCTTATGACTATGATCAGCCAATAGAGTTCATACAAACTATCGTTACGGCAAAAGGGCCAAAATTCTCCCCTTTTGAGGTGTCTTTTCCCCCAAAAGGCTCTGAAAATTTTGTTCCCAGCTACTCGATTGAGTCCTCCAGGAGGATCCTGGCTAGCGTCTTGGGAGGCTTGGGGTTCTCGATAGGCTTGTTGTAGTGCTTAGCCATGGTCTTGACATCTTTCCAAGACCCATGCCTAAGCAAAACAGCAGTCGATACACCGAGTCTCCCTCCCGCAGAGGTGCTGGCACCCCTGGTGGAGTGAGCTCGGTATACCCTGGTGTCCACCCCAGCTGCGGAAAGCACCGCAAGGACCCATCGCTTTGATGAGTCCTGCTCAATCTCGCCAAATGGCTTGCGGAAGGACAAGAAGAGCGAGTGTTTCCTTCGCCCTTCCTTGTCCAACCTGACTGGCTCCGTGACCTGCACGTAACGTTTCAGGGCACAGACGACGCACAGAGTCTCCTCCTCGTGGAACGGTTCCAGGACCAGTTCTTTGAGGGGTTCCCCAGTACGCGCTGTTTTCATCAGACCCTTTAGAACGAAACGCGCAGACCCCAAGCCCAGCCAAGTCAGATTGCGGAGATCAAACGCAGGGATGACCTGACCTCTTTGGCCCGACACCAGCAGAATCAGCTGACAGCTGCAACTTCTAGGACGTTATTGACAGATGCAATGTCTACGACGTGGTTGACATCTGCAACGTCTACGACATGGTTGACATCTGCAACATCTACTACGTGATTGACATCTGCAACGTGTACAACATGATTGGCAGCTGCAACGTGTACGATGTGATTGACACCTGCAACGTGTATGACGTGATTGACAGCTGCAATGTGTACGACATGTTTGACAGCTGCAAGATCTACGTGTTTGACAGCTGCAATGTCTATGACGTGATTGACAGCTTTAATATCTACGACATAAATGTCATCTGCAACATCTACAACATGATTGACAGCTTCAATGTCTGCCACGTAATTCACAGCTGTAGCGTTTACAACATGAGAGAGAGCTGCAACGTCTACAATGTGATTAACAGCTGCAGCATTTACCACGTGATTGACATCTGCAACGTGTGCGACTTACAGCTGCAACGTCTACAACATGATAGGCAGCTGCAATATCTACTACCTGAGTGACAGCTGCATCATCTATAACATAATTGATAGCTGCGACTTGCTTGACAGCTGCAAATGTCTATGTCGTGAATGACAGCGGTAAAGTCTACAACATGATTGGCAGCTGCAACGTCTATGACGTGATTGACAGCTGCAATGTCTACAATGTAATTGACACCTGCAACATCTGCGACTTGCTTGACAGGTGCAAACGTCTATGTCATGAATGACAGCGGCAACGTCTACAACATGATTGACAGCTGCAACGCTTCTGACGTGATTGACAGCTGCAACGTCTACGACGTGATTGACATCTTCAACATCTGCCACGTGAGCGACAGCTACAACGTCTATGATGATTGACAGCTGCAACGTCTATGACGTGATTGACATCTTCAACATCTGCCACGTGGGCGACAGCTACAATGTCTATGATGATTGACAGCTGCAAAGTCTATGATGTGATTGGCAGCTGCAATGTTTATGCTGTGATTGACAGCTGCAACGTCTACAACGTGATTGACAGCTGCAATGTCTATGCTGTGATTGACAGCTGCAACGTTTAAGATGTGATTGACAGCTTCAAAGTCTTAGACAAGATTATAGTTGACATGTCTACGACGTGACAGCTGCAAACTCTACGACATGATTTACAGCGGCAATGCCTTCGCCATTAGCACTAGCAACTACTTTCATGTCTATGTCAACAATGTTAGTGCCAGCTGTTACATCTCTGACATTTAGGTCAACTATTCCGTATACACCAGTTCCAACATCTATGACAAACTCCAGTGGCTATACCTCCGATGTCCTTGCCAACTGCAACAACTAAGACATTACGGCCAACTGTTATGTCTACGACATGAATACCAGCTGCAACGTCTATGGTGTGATTGCCAGCTGCACCATTCACAACGTGATGGCCAGTGGCTACAACAAGAACACCAGCAGCTACGTCTACCACGTGAGCGCCAGGGAACATGCCTACCACATGAGCGACAATGACAGCTGCTATGTCTAAGACGGTTTGACATGCAGCTGCAACGTCTACAACATGGTGGACAGCTGCAATGTCTACGACGTCATGGACAGCTGCAACGTCTACGACGTTATTTCCAGCTGCAACATCTACGACCTGATTGCCAGCTGCAACGTCTACTACCTGATGGACAGCTGCAACGTCTATGACGTGATTGACAGCTGCTATGTCTACGACGGTTTGACATTCAGCTGCAACGTCTACAACATGGTGGTCAGCTGCAATGTCTACGACGTCATGGACAGCTGCAACGTCTCCGACCTGATTGCCAGCTGCAACGTCTACAACCTGATTGCCAGCTGCAACGTCTACGACCTGATGGCCAGCTGCAACGTCTACGACCTGATTGTCAGCTGCAACGTCTAAGACGTGATTGACAGCTGCACCTTCTACGACGTGATTGTCAGCTGCAATGTCTACGACGTGATTGACAGCTGCAACGTCTACGACGATTTGACATGCAATCGTCTATGACATGATTGACAGCTATGTCTACGACGTGATTGACAGCTGCAACGTCTACAACGTGATTGACAGCTACAAAGTCTACAACGTGATTGACAGCTGCAACGTCTACGACGTGATTGACAGCTGCAAAATCTACAACGTGATTGACAGCTGCAACGTCTACAACTTGATTGACAGCTGCAACGTCTACAACGTGATTGACAGCTGCAACATCTACAACGTGATTGACAGCTGCAACGTCTACAACGTGATGGACAGCTGCAGCATCTACGACATGATTGACAGCTGCAACGTCTACGATGTGAAAGACAGCTGCAACATCTACAACGTTTTTGACAGCTGCAACGTTTACAACGTGACTGACATCTGCAACGTCTACAACGTGATTGACAGCTGCAAAGTCTACGACGTGAAAGACAGCTGCAACGTCTACGACGTGAAAGACAGCTGCAACGTCTACAATGTGATTGGCAGCTGCAACGTCTACAACGTGAATGACAGCTGCAATGTCTACAACGTGATAGACAGCTGCAACGTCTACAACGTGCGCACCAGCGGCTACAACTCTCTTGAGCACCAGCGGCTATGCCTTTGATGTGAGCGCCAGCGGCTACGCTGAGCATCATTAACGTGAGACCATCAATGTGAGCAACATCGCCTATGTCTGGGACGCGAGCAACATCGCCTGCGTCTGGGACGCGAGCGCCAGGGGCCACGTCTGCGACGCGAGCGCCAGCGGCCACGTCTGCGACGCGAGCGCCAGCGGCCACGTCTAGGACGCGAGCGCCAGCGACCACGTCTGGGGCGCTAGCGCCAGCGGCCACATCTGCGACGCTAGCGCCAGCGGCCACGTCTGCGACGCGAGCGTCTACTACATGAGGATCAGCTGCAACGTCTACGCCGTGATTGTCAGCTGCAACGTCTACGCCGTGATTGACAGCAGCAACGTCTATGCCGTGATAGACAGCGGCAACATCTATGACGTGATTGACAGCAGCAACGTCTCTGACGTGATTGACAGAAGCAACGTCTTGGACAAGATTGACAGCTGCAACGTCTACGCCGTGATTGACAGAGGCAACGTCTATGACGTGACTGACAGCGACGTCTGTGACGTGAAAACCCAAGGAATTTTTGGGCATAAGGTGTGGGTCTTTTTGGAAACTAGTCCAAAACCAAAGTACATCCACATGAGTTGAGTCATCTTGATGTTCAAATCAAAGAGACATGTGTGCTAATAGTGTTTTAAGGTGGGGATTAAAACACAAGGCCAAAGAAATTTTCGGCATAAGGTATAGGTATTTTTGTGTTTCAAAGTCACAAAAAACCCTAAGCACATAAGTGAGACCCTATAGAATAGCAGACCAGTATAGTCTCTTTGTGTTTTCATTTCACAACAACACAAACTTCTTTAATGCCTAACTCAAGGATTTTTTCGGCATAAGGTATGGGTAAACTTGTGTAATCAACACAAGCACTCAGTGTGGATCTGTATCAACACAACTAAGTTATTTAATGCCTCAAAGAAATTTTGGGCATAAGGTATATGTCTTGTTAAGAACTGGTCCAAAGGAGTACAAAAGTACAACAAGACACACCTGACACTGACTTGACAGTTCACCTCACTCAAACTGATGAGTGGAGAACAACCTCAACTGTCATTCTTCTATAACTGAGTTATAAGAGAATAAGTTAGGTGTCAACTACAAAGTAGCAAGCAAAGCTTTAAGTGTCTTGACTTCAACCAATATCTAGAGTCTGTCAAGCTGTATGACAGGTAGTAGTTGATATTATTCTGTCTTTGACCTATGCATAAGACAGTGGTAAGTCCTTCCTGGTTCTTTATTTTAAAAGTGTATTCACTAATAAAACAGAGATCAACAGTGTATAACAGGATAAATTTCTATCTCTGTAGATATGAGTTTATCCCATCACAATTTTATTCCTTATGAAGGCTCGTTTCGCTATTGAAACATTCCTCAACAAATGAGGCAGCAGTACTGCACTATGAGCCAACATAACAAATAAAAAGCCAACATAAATCAGTGACTCAGTCTATATTCCAAGATGGATGACTGGTCTTGCTGAATCATGCCAGCCCCTAGCAGCAACTAAGCTCTACACTATCTAAACTCCAATTTTTCACTATAACTGGATGACAAAATCCATATTATTGTGAAAACTGAATTATAATTGCACATTTGAGAAATTGCACATTCATCTGGATGACCATTCATCCTGATTTCCGAAAATCCCCAATTTTCGCCCACCGGCGGATTTTCGGACTCATTTTCGGTCACATTTATCCAATCTGAAGAAAATATTAACAATATCAAAGGGTAGTTATCTCTCAAATGTGCAAATATGTGTAAAATAAATCATATATAAGTGTCCTTACCTATCAAATTCCTCCAAATATGATTGAGAGTTGCTGCTGTAGGCGCTGGCTTCTTCTCCACTCGAGATTGGCGCCGAATCTGACCACCGGAAGTGACGTCACCTCTCCTGTGTCAGCAGAATGTTTTCTGTCCTCAAAGAAGAACCAAAAATAATTCAATTTTTGACCCCAATTAAACTCTTAAAAGGGAAGAAATCGTTGGTGTACATACGAGTTGAACACCTGCTGAGTTCTCTCAGCAGGTCTTACACGACATACACACAGAGGTGATAATTTTTATTGCCCTACTGGCATCCAGACAGTAGAGGGGGTGTTTCTATTGAGGGAACAGCCAGATTTCAAAATTATGACAGTTGGGAAAATGAATAAACTCAACTTTAGAATGTTTTACTTGAGGAATATATTTAGATTTTATCTAGATATATAGAGCAGGTGTTCCCACAGATGTCATGCCTTTTCTAGTAATAAAAATTCATTAATGACATAGATATTCAGGATAACTTGAAATGTTGACCAGAGCTCTTTACCCTACCATTTATGAGACCCCCTGTGGGTTCACAGGCCCTTCCGCCATTTATATAGCCTCCCTTCCCCTTTAACTACTAAAAAAAGGGTTTCCATAATAGGTTTTTAAGCGCACTGTGCGCTTATTACGTCGAAAACGGTAAATCTGGCAATGAAAGACTTAACGTTCCATTTGCAAACAGCACTAATTAACTTTAGAACCTGCGGGTTATACGCGGGAATTTACGGTAGATTTAGAAATGTGACTCAATCCAGCATTATAGACCTTAGGACGCAGGCCACAATGGCCTGCCATGATCTCAGCTTTCTAATGGTGAAAGAATTTTTCAAATCGGCCATTTAGAAGCGAAGAAAGGGCCATATTTGTAGAATTGAATGTTTTTTCAATTTCTTTTAAGTTTTTGCATATTATAAAACAAGTTATAATGAAGTTTATGAAGGTACCTTGAAATATCAAAATACATATGGCCTGCGTTAGAAGGAAATTGTACGCGTAAGATGCCAAGACGCAGGCCACTTTGGCCTGCGTTGAGAAAAGGTTTTCGGCAACACTGCGCGAGCCGTGAAAATGGGATAAAGAAAGTTGTGTTCCGGTAACATGGCCAAGAATGAACAGGGCCAGTAGGTCGCTTTTTTTCTACGCTTTTTTTTTTTTTTGGTAAAAAAGGCAATTTCGGGTTACCAGAACACAACCTTTTTTTTTAGTCCAGAGTAGCAGATACCTCATGTAGTAGGACATCACAGGGCGACTCAGGGCGACTCAGGGTTCATGGGGCAAGGGGGACTGAGAGTCCGGACGCCCGAGCGAGAGTCTTGACGCCAGAGCGAGAGTCATTAGAAAGTCGAATGAGTGATCTAATTTGAGTACAATGCTTAATTTCTCATTTCTGACAGCAGAAACAGGGTCCTCGTCAAAAACTACACTGAAGTCATGTGTCACACATGTAGGTTATCTCATTTCAGGCGAGCAGGTGACTGGGTGCAAGCAGGTGGCTGTGGGCAAGCCGGTGGTTGGGGGTAAGCAGGTGGTTGGGGGCAAGCAGGTGGCTGTGGGCGTTGTCACCCACCAGCCCATAAACGCCGCTTTAGGTCTCGGCCAAAAAGCCAGTCGGTCTGAGCGTAAACTGCAACAGCATCTTTGTTTCTATTTTGCCGTGTCGGTCAGCCACAGGGCGGCGTGCGTTGCAGATGATTTTGACTGGTGGGTGTGGGCAAGCAGGTGGCTGTGGGCAAGCAGGTGGGTGTGGGCATGTAGGTGCCTTCTCCCCTTCTCCATTTTCCTGATCACCCACCCCTGACCGAGAGGCCGGACGCCCGGCCGAGAGTCCGGACGCCCGACCGAGAGTCCGGACGCCCGGCCGAGAGTCCGGACGCCAGACCGAGAGTCCGGACGCTCGAGAGTCCTTTGTCTTGTTGTGTGATTCTTCCCTCCGTGTGCTGCCCGCGGTACAATGGCGGTGTGTTTTGTCCACCTCCTGTCTGCGCATGCACTGTGGGTGGTTTTAATTCTGGCTAGCTTCACTTTCCCACACAGTCGGTCTCTGATATCATGCAGTTTCATGCAGGAGACCTCTACTATTATGCAGATCTGCTAGTTGTGTGGTGGCCAGATATCTTAAAAAAAGTGTCTCACCTGAGCGTCCCATAGACTTAACATAGAATCGTATACTACCATGTGAGCAATGAAGTTTAGTCCACAGTACATTTACATAGAAGCTTCATTGCAGACAATTTCAGAAAATTTTGTGACACTTTTTGTATTGCAATTTTCAATATGATATTGATGTCCGATTTCTTCTATTGTACTATCAATCTCTTTGTATTGATGCCATCTATCTTGTCCACCCATTGGCTCCCACCCACCTGTCTTGATGCCTGCCCTGGAAGTTGGACTTCTAAAATGAGGGAAAAAATGGTCTGTGGGCGTCTCCCTTGGACTCAGCGGAACCCTGAGTCAACTATTTTCAGGACTCATTCAGCCTTGGGTGTTATTGTCAGTGATATTTGCAGGTTATGTATTAGTCAGAAGGAGCATGTAGCGCTTAGGGAGTGCTCATTTTTTAACAACAGGGGGGGGGGGGCGGTGAGATTTAGCGCGGAGCGTGCGAAATTTTTTCACCCCCCCCCCCCCCGCGGCAGGCCAAAAATCGCGCGCGTTCGCGCCCCTTTGTAGCATAGTAACGCGCGGGCTTTTTCCATCAAAACAGGTTGAATTTTTTTGACCCCCCCCCCAAGAGGGGTCTAAAGTTTTTACCCCCCCCCCCGGTCAAGGGGTCCAAATTTTTTACCCCCCCAAATCCACCACCCCCCCCTGTTGTTAAAAAATGAGCACTCCCTTAGGCGCTGCTCTGGCGGCATCGGCGCCAAAAATGGCATTATCGCCAATACGTCAATGCTATCTCAAATTCAAGGATTTTACGGCAAAGCCATAGTGGCTTTGGGTTTTGTAGGATTGTTATGAACTACAGGTGAGAAAACAAGGAGGCATAGATTTATAATTTTTGGTGTTTCTGGGGTTCTTATGCAATTCATGTTTGATGGTTTGCAGCAACACTGCATGATCAGTTAATTACATGCACTTAGCTAAATCTTTTTGATTTTTATTGGTTTTACTGCAGCTGGTATAACAATAAAATCCAATATGTGCCAATGGAATCAAATAGGTACCAATGCAACTCTATTGATGCCTATGCAAATACCATCTTGGCAGCTATCTTGAAAATAACCTGGATCAAAAATCGGAGCCTACAAATGGATTCTACACCCCAGAAAACCCGATTATACATGTGTCATACAAGGAAATCAGACAATTTTGAGTTTTTGGTGGCCATCTTGGCAGCCATCTTGGAAATTTCTCGGAGTGAAAATCTGAGCCTGAAAATGGATTCTACATCCCAGAAAACCCTACTATCCATGTATCAAACAAGGAAATCAGACAATCTTGAGTTTTTGGTGGCCATCTTGGCAGCCACCTTGGAAATTTCTCTGATTGAAAGTCTGAGCCTGAAAATGGATTCTATATCCCAGAAAACCCTACTATCCATGTATCACACAAGCAAATCAGACAACCTTGAGTTTTCGGCAGCCATCTTGGCAGTCAGAGGGGGGAGGAGGGGGCAGAAGGAGGGAAGGCAGAAAATCTGAGCCTGAAAATGGATTCTATATCCCAGAAAACCCTACTATCTATGTATCACACAAGGAAATCAGACAACCTTGAGTTTTTGGTGGCCATCTTGGCAGCCATCTTGGAAATTTCTCTGATTGAAATGGTGAGCCTGAAAATGGATTCTATATCCCAGAAAACCCTACTATCCATGTATCACACAAGCAAATCAGACAACCTTGAGTTTTCGGCAGCCATCTTGGCAGTCAGAGGGAGGAGGAGGGGGCAGAAGGAGGGAAGGCAGAAAATCTGAGCCTGAAAATGGATTCTATATCCCAGAAAACCCTACTATCCATGTATCACACAAGCAAATCAGACAATCTTGAGTTTTCGGCAGCCATCTTGGCAGTCAGAGGGAGGAGGAGGGGGCAGAAGGAGGGAAGGCAGAAGGAGGGCAGAGGGAGGAGAAGGTAACAGGAAGGAGGAAAATGGGGTAGAGGCGGGGAGGAGGGGAAAGATGGGGTAGTAGGAGGGGGCAGAGGGAGGAGGAGGTAACAGGAAGGAGGAAAATGGGGTAGAGTCGGGGGGAGGGGTAGATGGGGTAGTAGGAGGGGGCATAGGAAGGAGAAGAGGTCAGAGGGAGGAGGAGAGGGCAGAGAAAGGAGGGAGGAGGGGGAGAGGGCAGAGGCAGGAGGAGGAGAGGGCACAGGGAGGCACATGGAGGAGGAGGGGACACAAGGAGGACTTGTGATGACCTTCCTTTAAAGACTGTAAAATATTATTTCAGGGTTGGTGCATGTGTGTGTGGGGTGGGGGAGGGGTAATTATGTTGGACTTCACAGTTTGTCTTTGGGCGGGCTTGAGTGATTTCAAGAGCCACCCTGGACCCACTCAACTTCTAGTATATGTCCTGTATGTGCATAGTATGGGAATTGGCATTGACATTGACAGATTGGCTTGACATAGGAGTCAATAGTTATTAGGCTGGTACCTATCCTTGCCATTGACAGCCACATTAGAGAACTCAAAATATGGCTGTTCACAAGATGTCTAGGCCTTACCACAAAGTACATTGGTTCTACATGTAGTAACTGAAAACAAGATCTAGGATAAATTAGTCTTGCACATGCCTACAAGGACACATGGGGATACCAGTCCTAGGCAAGGTTTAAGGGCTATATCTAACAATGAACAAGGGGGCCTATGCTAGTCTTTTCTTGTCGAAAAGGCGACACTCTGTGGTCATTGGTGTAAATGGCTTTGGGGACAAGGTCCCAAAGCCAACAAGGAGAGCTCTGTTCCCACACTGATCACACCTTCAAATGATGGAGCTCTTTCAGTCTGTCTTGGGGATCGAAATACATAAAAGGCTTATTAGTTGAGGTGTTATTGTCACATTGATGCAACACTTCAAATAAAGGTGAAAAGCCCACTTCTAGTTTGCTCATTATGCATGTTTGAGGAGGCCATTGTCAGATGACATTGTCTTGGATTTCTAATCATCCCCGTAATGACAGCTTTAAAACATCTGTTAGACAACGGGAAGGAAGGATGGTTAAGCTCAGTGCAATCATATATTAAGTATTTGCTCATTCTATTCATCAATCTGAGGGCAAAAAATAGTTGCGCACAGGAAAATCCTTGTGCTGCAATGTTTGTTGATATAATACGGGACGCTGTCGTTCAGCGGCGTGCAGGTGCACATGAAAATTAAATGTAAGTAAAGATTGAATATGTGATTAACATCACAAACGACTCAGGGTCAGGGTGATAAAGGGATTGAATTGATGGACTAAATGACTGAAACCATAAATTTTATCTCAGGAACAATGAATTATTTGTCAATTCTGAGAGCAGGAATGTATTCCTTTATCAAAACTACCCTCAAATCATGTAGCACACTAGTATGTTATCATGTTTCAACTGAGCAGGTGGGTGTAGGCGAGCCGGTGGGTGTGGGCAAGCTGGTGGGCGTGGGCGACAGTTGCAGGCTGCAGGCATGTACCGCCTTTGTTCCTACCAAAAAGCGAGTTGATCGGATAATCAACGGCGGAGATACAGTGTCTCTGTCGCTGTGGGACTGTCGTGATGTCTTGTTGACTTCTTGTGGAGTACGAGAACTGTTAGTGGCGCCACCATATCTTTTACGGGTGGAGAGAGAACGAAAAAGCTATAGCCTTACCTTCATTTTCATGAAGGTTACCAAAGGTAGAGGCAATATTGCGGCCTCAGAGCGTCTCAAAAAGTGTCTCACCCAATTTTTACATAAGAATAAAGAGCATTTCATGTAAAGGGACACTTCATGAAGGTCTGTACTTTGCTTGAAACCCCATCCTTTAGCATTGAGCTGAAAAAGTTGGTTTTGTGCTGTTTAGGTGACTTTTTTTCAATATCAATTATATGTATGAAATATTGTTTTTTTGGTTTCAATGTTTGATGGCATGGATTGGCATTGATCAAAACTTGTTTGTGGCAGCATTTAAATATTTTATTTCCAAATGTTTCACAGGAAAAAAAGGGACAGAAAGCAAGGGACTTTTTTTGACAAAAAGTCCAAAAATACCTGTCTCTAAAGAACCTGGCACTTCTGTGCCCTGGTTCAATAACCAAGGTGTGAAGCCTTCATCTTAGCCATCCAACGTGGGTTTAGGAGTGCTCATTTTATAAGAACGGGTGGGGGGGGGGGGGGGTTTCCGCGCGGAGCGTGCGAAATGTTTAACACCGCCGGTCAAGGGGGCAACATTTTTTACCCCCCCCCCCTTACGGATCAGAAATCGGCGCGCGCGGGCCCTTTGAGGCAGCAAATTGAGGGCAAATATTATGCGCTGGCTTAAAATTTTTTGACCCCCCCCCCCCCCCACAAGGGATCGAAATCCCCCCGCCGCGGTCGAGGGGTTCAAATTTTGTTTGCCACCCCCCCCCCCTGTTGATAATAAATGATCACAATCTCAAGTGGCTGTTGTTTCGGACTGGGTCACAACAAGAAGTTGAAGAACTGATTTCGTTTTCCCCGCGTTTCCACAGCATTCCCCTATTATCGCTCAGGTGCCGAAAACTCGCATTCACAGATATAACAATATACCTAAGATATATGCTTTAATATAATCCTCCTACATAACCTATGGCCAAAATACTATATCATTTCCCCATCGACCATCTCGATTTCATCCAACATGACAGATTAAACCGTGAAAATGTGGGGAGAATCAACAAAGACAGTGTACTCACGGGCTATAGTGGCCATTTTGAGATCACCCTGTTCCGTTTTTTGAATAGGCGATTTATCCATTATTTCCGGGCTCAGACAGTGATTCCGTATTGTATAGTTCACATTTCGGCCTATGATATGATGACTTCTTAAGAATTGTGTAAATATTCCTCAAGTTGTCAATTTCTGAGTAATTTCTGTAGTTTAGGGAAATGCAACCTGGAATAAGGTAGGTCAACCTGGTCGGTCGTTGATTGGTCAATGTCAGAACTAAACTTGTTCTTCCTGTGTTTACAAGCGAAAATGACGCGTCGCTCTTCAAGCGCAGAGCCTTTGCAGCGCACCCTGGGGCAATTTTTCATCGACTACGCTTGGAGCTCGGGCACCTGCCGCAGAGGCCCGCGGAGGCCGCGGAGCGTACAAACGTGGATTGTTTGGATGAGCAGAACTCACCTGAGCTCAATCCAAAACACATGATTCCATCAGAATGCGGTGACGATTGGTTCTCTCTTTCTGCAACCAACAATGTGAGTCAAGGACCTTGCCGTTAGTAAACTTTTCGCGGAGAGTTGAAGCCATGGAGAAGAAAAAGCGGCTGTTGTTTTTGTTGACTTTCTTGCTGAGTTTGATCGGCGTGGGGCTGATGGCTGCGGCGCTGGGGACAGACTATTGGATTGTAGCAAACCCCATCCGAGTGGTGGATCAAAACACAATAGGCGGTGCCAGGAATGTCACGGGTGGGGAACTTAAAACCAAGTTCCAAGGCTACATTAACTTTGGATTGTTCCGTGGATATAAGGAGCTAGACCATGGACTTGGAGTACGGAAAGGCCATATGTACAGTGAGTAAACAAATACTGTTTTGGTGTTGATTACAGAAGAGATGATAATGAGTGCAGTGAACCGTGGCAAGTCTACCCATGACTGTCCCAGCAAGGGGGAGGCCATGACTCGTGTAGGCAGAGGCGGGAAACAGAGTCACGACTGTTTGTTTAATGTTTGACACACATCATATTATTTATGACAGACATGAACATCTATTTTCATTTGTAGGGGCCTATAATCATTGACTATTTTATCCCAAAATTGGCAAAAAGAACATTGACGGAACAAAAAATAATAAACCTTTTACACCCACACACATCTATCCACTCAGCCATTTATCTATCCATCCATGCACACACCTGGGTTCACACACACCTATCCATCCATCTATCTACCCAACCATCAACATAATTGTCATAATTATACTTCTGTAGAGTTTTCGGTCGCAGAAAAGACAACTCGAAAGGTTTGTATGATTTCTGGATGCAAAAAGAGAGGTTTTATTTCGTTCCTATAACAGTCAATCTAAATCGGTTCTTGTTCAGTTTGAGACCCTGGCAGGTCTGTCCGCTACCTCGGCCGGTCGGCCTTATATATCCCCCTACCCCAATCGCAGCGCCCTCCTCCTACTACTCGCGCCCTCTACATATCGGGCCGAGAACTATCCATACAGGCGGCTTACGTAATAACGATCCGAGTGGGATTCAAGTCCCCTACATTACCCCCCCCCCCCCCCCTAGACAAAACATACATTTTTTATATGGATACCTTACAGGTATACAAAAATATAAAACCGAGTTATGTCTATAACTTTTAAACAGGGGTATGCGAAGCATACGACTCGAATATACTATTAATTTACACATTTATACAAGAATGCTATAAGTTATAATATGAACAGCTTAACACATTTCACATTAATAGTATTACTTATGCATATCTTATGGACGGATAAACCAACACAAAGTTATGTACACATAATATACATGTTAAAACCCCTTCAATAATCCAGAAGAAAAAAACATGACAAAAAAAATCATATATACACTGCTCCCTGATCGGTTTAAAGCAAGTGATCAGGCACGTCAGTCAGATAAAAGAGGAAAAAAATCTGATGACGGGTCCGTGGCACTCTCCTCTTCATCAGCTCCCTGACCGTGTGGTAACGGGTCAGGCACACCAAATATAGAATGAATCCTATGGAGGGTGTAAAGGTGTTCTCCACTTCTTTCCATTCTATCTTCATAATCCTCGGATCTTCCAGTGAGTTATCGGGAGCTCTCCTCTTCATTTCGAGACGATGCAGGCATACGGCTTCCTGGTCCCCTTACAAGGTAGGACCAAGCACACCAACAGGTGGGTTTGTGGTGCTCTCCTCTTCTTAAGTACCGTAAAACCTCGCGTATAAGCCTATTAAACTTACGTATAAGCCGCACCCTGACTTTGGGGATATCCTATAAGCCGCAGAAGCCTTCTGAGTGGTCCCTGGGGAAAACTTGCGTATTAGCCGCACCCCTAACTTGTCCCCGCCTCCCCTCCATCTCCCCTCTACCCCTCCCCGTTCCACATACAGACACCGTGTCTACCCAACACACCTGCCTACACCTCTCACTAATCCGCCTTGAGAAAGCTGACAAAATGCCCATGGTGTCACCTCCTGCGTGAGGCTTGGAGGGGGGAGGGGAGGGGGACACCTTAGCCGGGATATCTGGCCAGCCTTGAGAAAGCTGACAAAATGCCCACAGTGTCACCCCCTTCCCCCACCCTCCCACCTCCTGCGCGAGCCTTGGAGGGGGTGGGGAGGGGTACACCTTAGCCGGGATATCTGGCCCTCCTGTAAGCTGCTGAAATGATATTGTATTTACCAGAATTTACTTGATTATGCATGTAAAACACATTGGGGTAATTGTTCATTTCATAACTGGGAGAAATTGACAAGCCCCCGGATCGACTTTGGGCAGTCCCACTACCCTGAATGACGTGACCAGGGCTGCAGCGGTGGTCTTGGTACAGCTTTGTTTAGACTGAGGTGCGAATAGCAGGCATTGACACTGCCCACTCAGCTTTGTCCTCCGCCCCCCCTCACCCTACCTCTCCACATACAACGCCACACTGCTACAGCGTATTGCCTGAGTGAATCCTCTGGTCATTCTGGTCATTCCGAGGCAATTCTTTGAATTAATATTTGGAAAAACTCGCGCATAAGCCGCACCGCAACTTTGGGCCAATCCTATAAGCCGCACTAGCAATCTGACTCGCGTACTAGCCGTGGCTTCTACGCGAGGTTTTGCGGTTATATAAACAGCTGTCCTGATCCGTTTTAACGGCAGATCAGGCACGCTTCTAGACTTTCGTCCTTCAGCGGGTTCATGGTGCTCTCCTCTTCTTATTCTTCCATATTCGATCCAATATCCCCCCAAACGTTTCCATACTAGATCCGATCATTCACCTAGCCTTCCGTAGAGTCCTTACTCTCCAACAATTGAAGAGCTCCGGCTCAGGTACCATCCTATTCATCTAAGAACACCCCCAAGCACTCCAAGAACTTAACGTTCATAGCCTCATTCTTGGCATCGAGCTCATTCAACCGTTTCCTAAGCAAGGCGGTGCTGGACGAGACGGTTTTCTTATCCTTTTCCAATTTTATACGATCCTCAGCCAAGGCTTTCTCCTTGTCGATATACACCTTCTCTAATTGTTGTCGGGCCTCTTCCAGTTCTTTCTCATGCTCCTCCTTCATTCGTTCCCGGTGCATTTTCTGAACAGCCACAACCGACTCAGCAAACAAGTTCAACACCCCAGAGTTATAACCGATCGCTAACTCCTTCTGAGCATCCTGGAACTCATCCACCACATTCTGAGCACCCTCACACAATACTTGCTGAGACTCCTCGAAGTAGTGGACAACGGGCCGAGTTGTCATTTGCAGCCTGTTATCTGGGACCGTGGTCATTGGAGTTACAGGAGCTTTCAACAAACTACGGTTCTGCGGATCGTCATGGCCTCCCAGTGCCGGATCATCTGCCCTGTCATCTGGTTGGGAACTCCAGGCGGACGCACTTGAAGTGCTAGCCGAACTGGTAGTCGCTGTCGGTTTGGACGGGCCACGGTTCAAAGGAGACTGGTACAGCGTGGTGGCGGTCCGATCATGATTCCCAGGTACTTTGAAAACGGATGGCGAAGCATCCCGGTACCTCTTTCCATCCCTGCGAGCCGGACTACGGCTGGCCTGCCTCTTACCATCCGTTCGAGTCTTTGGCGGATCACCCCGATACTCAACCACTTGTCGGAACATCTCTGGCGGCATGTCAAATTTACCCCGGTCCAATAATAATGCCGCCCTGGTGCTCAACTTTCTCCTATGAGCATCCGTTACCTCACAATAAAACTGTGTGAGAGTGGTTACAGCCTTAAAATCATGTGCCTCTACATGGGTAAAAATCGACACGGCCCTTTTAAAAATCGACTCGCGCGACACGGCCCTTTTTAAAATCGACGGACACATAGATCTGAGGAATAAAATTCGACAGACACATATATTTTAGGGATAAAATTCGACAGACACATAAAACTGAAGGATAAAATCTGACAGACACAGACAAGGTGTGACTGCCAAATGCTGCCTATAAAGGGGGTAGGGTGGGCGGGGGGGGGTAGGTGACTGGGTGGTTGGTGCTATATACTCTCACACCTCGTCCAAGCAGCATTCTCACACCTGCAGCCGGTGTAAGAATGCTATGGCTGGGGGAGGGGGTAGGGGTAGGATGTATTTTTCCCTTTAATAATGGGTAAAAATCGACGACATGGCCCTTTTTTTTAGCTAAAAATCATCACGGCGACACAGCCTTTTCTTGCTTAAAATCGACACGGCGACACGGTCAAAGATACGGGTACCCATGTAGAGGCACAATCATCCGTGGTCAGCTTGCTATAGGCCTCCTGCCAGATTCGGTGCAGATTGTTGATACGGTCCACTGCGGTCTTCATTCCTGGTGTGTGGCGGTTCTTATAGTGACGGACCATGTTAGCTCTTCGGGTCGTCACGCAGCCATCACACTTCTGATTTTCCCTGGTCGCCTCGGTCTTCTGGCATTCATACACCACTGCATGGTGCATGTGGGCCTCAACCAAGTGCCTGAGAAATCGTCGGGCTGTCGTATACTCCTTCTTTCGCGGGTGATTCAAGCATAAAGTGAACGGGCAAATTTTCTGCTGATCGATGATGTACCATTTCTTATACGCCCACCGAATCTTCCACCTCTGATCACGACTATAGTATGCATCCGAATGATGCCGGATCTCCTCGAACCACCATTCATAGTGGTCCGAGGGTAGCGGGTCCTGTACCGACAGTCTCAGCCAATCTTCATCATCCGATTCCTCCTCCATATTGAAGGCGGTCGGGCAACCAAATTTGGACGGGCTTTTTGCGCATTCCTCGAAGGACGCGAGGATAAACGTTCGGAAATCAGCATTCGCATTTTTATAAATGTCCTGCAGCCTGTCGAATTCCTCATCCGTCATAGTGACATCATCCGCCCCCTCCTTTACTTTCTCCCCTTCCTTCACATCCTCCCCCATATTATCATCAACATTCGGTTCTTCCACATCTGATTTGACATCATCCTTCTTTTTCGACTTTTGAATTATGGCCTCCACCCCAGTCGCTGCGGCAGCTTGCACAGCCTGTAGTTGATATATCGGGCAAAGTACGAGTTTGTTCTTTTTTCTTCAGCCCTTCAGTTACTTTCACTACGGTGCTCGGTTTTACTCTTAGGGGGGATCCATTAAGTATGTCATGCTTTTTTGGGCCATTTTGAACACCCCCCCGACCCCCATGTCACACTTTGTCACACTTCTCCAAACACCCCCCAGAAAAGTATGTCACAAATCCGCTCACAACCCCCCCCCCCTTACAAATAGTGATGTTATTAGGCATGATGTACCTTATCGATTAGAACCTTTTCAGATTACAACTGTTTAAGGGTTGATCCATTAAGTATGTCACGCTTTTTTGGGCCATTTTGAACACCCCCCCACCCCCATGTCACACTTTGTCACACTTCTCCAAACACCCCCCAGAAAAGTATGTCACAAATCTGCTCACAACCCCCCCCCCTTACAAATAGTGATGTTATTAGGCATGATGTACCTTATCGATTAGAACCTTTTCAGATTACAACTGTTTAAAGAGGCAATAACAAAATTATATGAATATTGGTGGCACCCTATAAATATGTATACAGGATTTGTTTAAGTTGTGTATTTGCCCGACAGATTGGCCTCGAAAGGCCCCGTATTCCGTTGAAACCCTTTATAAGGGTTGAAACGGAATGCGGGGCCTTGAGAGGCCAATCTGGAGTGCAAATACACAACTTAAACTGATCCTGTATTTATTTTTAAATGTATTTGTCCCATATTAAAGGAGAAAAACACAATTTATTAACCTACATCGTCTCCAAAACGTCCCAACGCAGCCATGACACCTTGCTTGATACTCACTTCCGGTCTGTGCACCTGCGCGATTTGGTACGCGAAAAAAATAGTCCCCGAATTCATGGTCTATATCACCATTATTTGTACAAATTAGGCCTACTAGGTCGATTCAAATCTGTTAATTTATAAATATAGGATCTTTTCTAGTGCTTACGCTTTGTTTCAATGCAAATAATTTTTAAACCAAAAACAAGCGATCTTAAAAATGGCACACTGACGACGAGAGCGTTGCTGCATCGTCCGGGAATCGAACCCGGGTCTACCGTGTGAGAGGCAGACGTGATCGCCACTAGACCATCCCGAACACGTTGTCTTTGCATCTTTAGTTGGCGATTTGACCCACCCTAACCCCAGCTCTTTTTCATAATGTATTTTATAAAAAGAGGCACGGCATGAACGAAATCGTCACCTACCAAAACGTCTTCGCACTGGCCGGGAATGGAACCCGGGCCGCACGCGTGTGAGGCGAGAACGCTAACCACTACACCATATCGGCCGCACCCAAGTTAGAAGCTTTAGTTGGCGACTTTGACCCGCTGACCTTAGGTATTCTTACGCTCTACAGGAAGTGAAGTTTTAGCGAAATACGGAGGTTTGAGGAAATACGAGGGCTGGTTATTCAGCTTTTGCGAAATACGAGGCTCAGTGTCTAAGCCTACCCGACTTGATATTTCATCAAACCATTTAGAAATAATGGATCTAGGACCTCTTTAGGCCAACTTAGATCTGGGTATTTTTTTGTTAGAAACGGCGATAAAATTACGACAACATTTTATAGGGAAACTTAGGTGCCCTATAAAAGGTGTGCTGCATGGTACTGCTACCTGGGGGAGGGGGGCACTCAATTTTATTTCAACACAGGTATGTGGCTGGCTCTCCAGCAACCCTTTCCCTGGGTGACGTGAAAAGTGACCCCTAATGGGGTAGATTTTTGTGTCTGGGTTTAAGCAAATGCTCTGAGGAGTGACCCTTGGTAAAAGGGATTTTTAGTAAAAAGTGACCTTTGTTGCTGAGATCTCAGAAAAGTGACCCTTGTTTTTACAGATTTTGTTGAAATCTTAGAAAAGAGACTCTTGGTGAGGATGGTTTTGGTGAAAAGTAGCCCTTGTGAGGGGGATTTCTTGGGAAAAGCAGACCCATGGCAAGGGGCTCCTTGCTCAAAATATAACCTTGCCAGTCGCACATCCATGTATACGGGATCTTGTGTTACCCTCTACAGTGATTGCATGGAACGGAGGTCAGTTAAGCAGATGAAGGATGATGAAGGCTGATCTGTCTATAGTGGATGGGGCTGGTAGTTGTACTACAACCACCAGCATGTTTTTAGCCTGGAGATATCACCAATTATACAGCATTTATTTAATATATGTTTTTTTTTTAATCTGAAAGTGTGACATCACATAATCCTATACACCCCCCTACCCCCTCGTCACACTTTGTCACACAAAAAAAAGACCCCCCCCACCCCCTCGGGCGTGACATACTAAATGGATCACCCCTTAAGTCTATGTCCTGGTCTTTCATTTTCTTTCCCTTCTTTGCAGCCCTCTTCTCCTTGGGACTCAACACCTTTTCAAAATCTGATGAATCGGTGTCGGTCACACTGTCCATGCTAGAATCACTCCTACTTTGCTTAACTTTCGATTTCTTACTAACTGCTTGCCTTTCGCCACCGAATCTTTTCTAGTCTTCTCCGTGATCCGTTCCCTCTCCTCATCCTCAGGCGGGTCTCGGTTCAGTTTGCAGGTAACGTTTCGTACACTCCACTTCCCAACAGACATATCAGGCAGTCCCAGAGTTTATCAGGTAGTGTCAACTCCACTCCTTTTTCGGGACTACAACCAGTTCTTCAGCCAAAAATAGTTCTCGGCCGTCAAAGCGGCTCACGAAACCCATCCATATTTGGTTCGGTCAGGTCGGTACACATCGGTTTGAAAACTAAATCACCCTGTTCATTAAAGTCATTCAACGGTTCCTCCTCCATACTAACACTGCCCAGTGCGGCCTCCTGCTGATACGTGACGGGTGATAACGGTTCTACATTCGAGTCCACATTCGAGTCGGTCATTTCTATCGATTCACTTTCGGGCTGGCAAGAGCTGGCGCTAGCCATGATGCCCTTTCCCCGGTACTTTCGGTTCTGGTTTATGATACACCGGGTGCTTGACTGCACAAGCTAACCCGTTCACCCACTAACCTGTCGTTCCGTTCCTATTTCTTTCCGTATAAACTTGGTTCTCTCGGTGTGCTGCTGACCTCTTGGTGACAAAAAATATGGCGATTCATCGACCCGAAACGACCTTTCCACGCATGCACGCCACCGCGCGAGATCCTGCCCGGGGCGTGACCTCCTGACCCCGTTCCAGATGTAAACAAAAGGGTTTTCGCGCCATTCATTATGATACTAATTGCGGTCTGTCTTTCGTCCGTAAGATAAGCTTAGCGGGAGTATCGGTAGATTGTCTGTACGGGTGGCATCTGCTATCACCCGCCGGATTATCCGTCCACCACCCTCAGGATTACTTAATCCTCCTAACTAATCCCCTCAGGACTTCAGGGTGCCCGGGTATCATTTCCACATAAAAGACAGATATATCCGGCTCAGTCCACCGGATAACCATATGACATAACATAGAACGAGATTACATTAGTTGTGTTTCAGGCTAGGTAATTGCAGTCCTCTGATTCAATCTCGGGCTGTGTCTCACCCCTCCCGGGCAAGTTTTTAAGTACCTGGGAGCTGTAGGGGCCTTTTCGGATGATGAGCGAGCCACACTCAACATCTTCCCCCTCAGTTTCCCTTCACCTGCCGAGACTTTGACTTTCTTACCCACCGGTGTTGGTGGCGGGCTTCCGTCCTGCACCTTCCTCTTCTTGGGGCGTCCCACCCCCCGTTTCGCAATAACATTCCTGATTTCCTTATTTACTTGATTTAATTCATCCGTCCCCATTTTGAACATTTCCGCGGTGTACTCCCTTCCTTTCCAGAGCTTCAGCCGATCCACATTGGATTTCTGATTTCTACCATGCATATCCCTCATTAACACGGTATTGTCACTGATCCGTTGGGTGATCTGCCAAGGTCCTTCCCAATTATCGCTTAACTTAATCCCTACCAACAGCTCGTGGTACCTCCCCACTAACTCCCCCACTTCATACCTTCTCATTTTAATATTCATGTCGTAACCTATTTTCTGCCATTTAGCGTTCTTCTGCAACTCCAACCTTACCAACTCGTAAGCATTCTTAAACTGTTCTTTTAAAGCCTCCACGAACATGATTTGACATGGTACTTCCGGATTCATTCCTACGACCCCAAACACTAGATCCGCAGGCATGATCAGATCCTCCCCGAATACTAATAGGTTAGGGGAACAGTTAGTGCTAGCATGTACGGTGCTGTTATAGGCATGACATACGAAGTCACATTGATCATCCCAATCGTCCATTCGTTGATTTACTAATCCCTTTAATACTTGTATAAGGGTCCGGTTAAACCTTTCCACCTGTCCATCACTCTGAGGTCGATAGGGATTGGTTCGGGTCTTACAAATCGCTAATTGATGACACATTTCCTGCCATAAATTGGATTCGAACTCCCGTCCCTGATCACTATGCAGCATCAGCCGTACACCTAGATACAGGATCCAACCTTTTACTAACGCTTGAGCACATGACCAAATGTCACAGATCGTCCTGATTTGAACTTTTTTCCTTCTCCAATCAATAAAATGTTCCAAATGCCATATAAAGTTATCTTTTTGGTCTAGTATGATCGGGCTTGGATAGATCTACGGGGGAAACCATGGTTTCACCTATGTCAGACCCTTATTTAGGGGGCCAGGGGGGCAAAAACACCCAAAAATGGGCCTTTTTTTATAATAGAAAAAATAATTTGACATTATGCTGTAAGTACCCCTCTATAAATAAAGCTATCTGCACATATCTTTTTTTTGTCAGTTCCCCTATCTGGTACGGAACATTTTAAGACCATTTAGGCCTATGTGTTGTGTTTGATAAATATTATGTATGGTCAAAAGAGCTGGGGTAGTTTTGCATAGACACAACTGAGCCCAAACAAAAATGGCCCTACCTAAATATAAATGTAGTATGAACAGAATAAAGCTATTGCAGAGAAAGCATAAATTATGTACCTATACAATAAAAAAATATTGTAAGGCTACCTTCAATGGCATATCCTGTAGAGCCCATTGACTTTTGACCATGTTCCAGGGGTAGTCTGACCATAGACACGACTGAGCCCGAGTAGACACGACTGAGCCCTTTGATGGAAAGATACTAAGGGGACATATTATGCACATCTCAAGTTATTTCTATTATAACTTAGAATGTATTATTCATATTTAAAAAGAAATTTCCTGGTAATTTTGGCTTATAGCTCAGAATACTTTGTTATACACCAGTTATCACAGTAGACACGACTGAGCCCTCCTTATAAACCTTTCAATCAATATAACATGCTCCAAACCATATACAGTCAATTCCTACCTGATTGTAGCCATTCTAGTACAAAAACCCTATAAAATGCACCACTTTTTATAGGGAATTATCCCAGATATATATAAAATTCCTACACTTTATAAAGAGGGCTCAGTCGTGTCTATGTTCACTTACATCTGACCCTCTACTGTAGATTTAATAATGATATTTAACCTTCCCCAATATATGGTCTCTAATTCCCAATACATATACTATATGTACAAAAAAAGTTTTAATCCTCCTCAAACATTTAATTTTGAGCCCCCTGCCAGCTCAAATCCAGACGATTCATGACATTTGGTCACATGTTGCAGCCTTATGGTCTTTCATCGGGAACACTCTGGTATACTTTGTGTAATAATCAGTCACCACCATCATACAAGTATTGCCTTCCGGCGTTGTTACGAATCCCGTTATAATATCCACGGCCACCCTAGCGAATCTCACCCCGAATAGTTCCTGCGTCAAGGGCATTCTACCCATCCCACATCCTGTCTTACTCGTACAACACTTGGGGCACGTTTCTATCCATCGTAGCAGATCCGTGCTCATTCCTGGCCAATGGTATTTCCTACTCAGCCGCTCTAACGACCTCTTCTTCCCGAAATGACCACTAGCCTGATGTCCATGGCAGAAAAACATTATATCCCTCTGCATGGCTGTTGGTATCACAATCTGCCGAATACGATTCCCTAAGGCGTTTATCTTCCACCGGTATAAGGTATCCTGGACCACTTCTAACTCCTCCCATTGTGCAATGAGCCTCCGTATCTCCCTATTCCCAATCGACATAGCGGGCCTCACAGGTCTGCATCCTAACTTTAGTAATTCCTTCATTCGTATACAATTCGGATCCTTATTCTGGAATGCCAGGATCGAATCGTCCCCCCATTCCAATATACTGGGTTCTATCGTTCGAAACGGTTGCCTCAATCCAGCCAATACAGCGTGATGGGCTCCACAATCGTCACATTCAGAATTCTGACACTTCCGAACTGGTATTCGTGATAGTGCATCCGCATTGACATGTTTCGTCCCCTTCCTGTGCTGTATTTGGCTATGATCCAATCCGAATTCTGATAAATGAGCGAGCCATCGGCCTATCATCCCCTCCGCATCTTTAAAATTCAACACCCATCTATCTCAATGAAGAATGATCCGTTCTCAACGTAAAATCCGATCCCCATAAGAAGTGCTTAAACTTCTTAGTGTGTACCACCACAGCCAGTAACTCCCTTTTGGTCGTACAATAATTCCGTTGTCCCCTGTTCATGGTGTTGCTTGCAAAAGCAATAGGTACCTCCACCCCGTCCTGTACTTGTGAGAGAGCAGCCCCCATACATTCATTGCTGGCATCCGTGTCTAACACGAAATGACCATCACGAGTCGGATATCCAAGCACCGGAGTCTCCCTGAAAAGGGTTTTAATCTTTCGAAAGGACTCCTCCTGCTCTAAACCCCACAGAAACACCTCTTTCCGTCTTCCCGGCGACCAATGTGATAAACTTTGTATCGGGTAGCTCAGCCTAGAATAACCAGGCAGAAAATGTCTTTAGTACGAACAGAAACCCAGGAACAAACGCACTTCCTTCGGACTCCGTGGAGTTGACCATTCCATTACTGTTCTGATTTTCTCCGGATAAGCCTTAACTCCATCTGTCGATATGATCCGTCCCAGATAGTTTATGCTCTTATGGAAAAGACTACATTTCTTTGGCTTTAACTTCAACCCATTCGATATGATCCTGTGCAACACTTCCTTCAGATTCCCCAGACATTCCTTGAACGATTTACCAAATATGATCACGTCATCCAGGTATACTAAACATTTCTTCCATAATATATCACTCAACAGCGTTTCCATAATAGCCTCAAACGTAGCCGGGGCATTACATAATCCAAACGGCATCACATTATACTGGTACAGACCAATGTGACTCGAAAACGCTGTCTTCTCCATGTCTTCTTCTTTCATTCCTACCTGCCAGTACCCGGATTGCAGATCAATCATACAAAACCATTTGTTTCCACCAAGAAAATCGATTGTTTCATCTATCCGAGGGAGTGGATAGGAGTTCTTCTTGGTCAATCCGTTCAACTTCGGTAATCGATACAAAATCTGATGCTTCCATCCTTTTTACGGGTGTAGTTACCATGCATACTGGACTACTCCATGGACTAGTGCTCGGGACAATCACCCCTTCCTTCAGCATTTTCCCAATTTCCTCCTCAGCCACCACTTTCTTAGCTAATGGAAGTCGTCGGTACGGTATCTTAAAGGGTTCCGCATCACCGGTCTTAAATACAGTGTAATACCTTATTCGTCCTCCCCAAGGGCTCTCCTGGTTTCGCAAAAGCAGTTGCGCACTCCTCGAGGATCCCTTTTAACAATTCTTTCTGCTCACTATTTTCTAAAGCAGAATCCTTCCACAGTTGGTTCACTCCCTCATCCAAATCCGGTTGCTTTTTCACACTCGAGATACCCATTCGACTACCGGTGACCGCCTCCGCGAGTACTACCTTGCCTATAACGGTGCCTTTGCTCAGGTATACAGTTCTCGAACCTGGATTGGTGACAAGAGTTACCGCCCAAGCAGCATTTCCCATCAATGTGTCCGTGGATCCCCTTCCCCTCCAACATCTCCATATCCGGTTCAAACACCCCCAGCTGACCCTTTAGACATCTAATCGAAGACATCAAGACGTCACACGCCATCCCTGGTGGTATTTTTACAGTCTGTGCTACACACACAACTCCACTAACCTCCCTGGCCACACATTGGATTCGGTCCCTATACGGATGGTTTAACTTCAATTCACCGGTTACCGGGTCCAATACTTTTTTTTTTGATGAATCGTCACCAGCTTTTATTTACTCGCGTTTTTACCTTAATACAACACCATACAATGATGCGAAGTCCATTCCTAAGATCCCGACATCCCCTCGGCCACGGTTGGTGAAAATATGTATTCTCTTCCTCCTAGTACTACAATCTTACAAGTTCTACCAAATGTCGGTATTTTGCTTTCGTCGGCCCCATATGCATTTACCCTCCTTGTGAGGTCCTAATCCATGTCGGACACCAAATCGAAGAACTTCCTAGAGATAACCGATTGGCTAGCTCCGGTATCCATCAGAAACTCCCCCAACCTGCCATTCACTGATACTGACACATACCATGTCTTCCCACCCATAACGGATGGATTACTAGCGAATCTCTTGACATCATCCTGTAACCCAAAATCAAGTCCATAATCTTTCAAATAGTTCAGACACGGATGACCTTGGGGAAGGCGGACGCCACTGACCCTCAACTCCTCTAACCAACCCCCCTCATTACTAGTGTCCAGTTTCCCAGTTCTGCTCCCCATGGCAATTTCCTCACTAGTATCCCCTACACAATTCTGGCCCACTATCTTGACCCGTGCTGCTGGGCGACTGGTTGGAGAATGATTCGATAACATTCGCGTTGATGGCACTTTGGCAACTTCCTACAGGGGCTATTTGCTTGCCTCTGCTAATAACCCCCTCTCCTGACACCTGAAACATCTGATTGTCGAACGATCCGTTCGAGGTTTCCGTTTCACATCCATCATTTCCTTCATGTGCTTGAGCATATCCTCCATCATTTTATTCATGCTGTTATCCGCAGTGGATACGGCAGTGGGTTTTTCATCCGGAGAGCTAACTGACTTTTCAGCCTTAGTCACATTCGCATCCTTCTGAACATTCCTTTTGGTCCATCATGGTTTTCCCCTTCCCTTCAACTTTCAGCCCTGCTATGTGCTCCTCCTCCGATTCACTCAATTCTTCCTCATCCACGTCGGCATGTACTGCATGAATCCGGCTCTGTGGTACAAATCCTGCTAACAGACGACGTTTCTTCTCAAACTGATCTAGCGACACAAATAAGTCAACCATCAAGGTGCCCCTAACCCATTCCTTTTGTACTAGCTTGGCATGTACCGGATCTCTCAATCCCTTGATGTAATGAGTGAATAGCTCATCCAAAAAGTATTCATCGTTGCGTCTCCATGTCGGTCTGGCCTTCTGCAGCAATCGTTGCAATTCCAGCACATACATTTTCGGTGACTCCTTCGGTTTTTGGGTCCGCGACTGGAATTCTTGCGACAGATCAGTTGCAGCCAGAGTGCCGAATAGATACGTGGCCGAATTTACTAACTGATCATAGGTTCCTGCGTCTCCATAAATCGTTCGCCAATCATCCACAGCAATCGGGCCTGGACCTCTATTCAACCATTTTATTAGCGGACCTAGCGAAGCACTCTTATCCCATCCATGATACTTATTATTATCGGAGAAGTCTTGATAACTCTCCTTCCAGTCTAACCCATTAAATCTTTTTGTCTCCCGAATAGGCTTTCTAGCCGCATTCGCACTCCAGACCAATCGATCAGACTGCCTTTGAATCCAATCCATAATATCGGCGGCCTCATCCCCCTTCCGGCTACAACAGTCTACCCCCATGTTTTGGATGCATGGATCCGCATCATAGATGGCGGCCGTTGCTGGCGACATCGAAGCTCGCCTTGTTAATTTTCGTTTCTCTGCTATGGAACTGAAGTTCCCTACGGTATTGCTAGTAGACCCAGCCGAACTCGTTCCTGAGCCACCTGATTGGCTCGGTTGTGACCCCGATGGTGGATTCCCATTCTCGGTGCTCGCACCCATAGATGCCGACCCGGGTACCCCGTACTGATATGTCACGTTGTACACCGGAGCCCCCGAGGCTGGATACGAGTTGATAGTCAGATCATCGGCGAACGGGTTCATTGATGCATAACTATGCTCGGTCCGATTCGAAGGGATATCCCGAGCAGGAATATCTTTAGTATCTGGATGTCCGATGGTGACATGCCTACTCGGATCACTATTGTCATTCTGATATCGACCCTGACTCACGTTGGACATTGCCCTGTTGGTATAAAAAGGATTAAAACCCTTTAATATCGGACGTGGAGTTCACTGGACATAAGTCCCCTGACCTTTCTTTTCTTCTTCCATGGTTAACTGATAGGCCAGAAATGAATCCGTCATCTCCTCCTTCTTTCTCCTAAGATCATCCAACTCCTCCCTTGTACTGTTGTTGCATGATGCGTTGATCCTCCCGCACCTTTTCTTGCTATATATCCGATCCTCCTCCAGTCGTCTCTTCCGATCCAAATCCTCCGTTTTCCGACCAATATGGAAAATTCCCCGAGTTATCAGTCCTAACGAGTCCGTCAGTTCCCTCCTTGCGGATCGTGTTTCGGTCAGTGTTTGCATTCTAGATGCCCTAGCCCACACTCGGTCTATATTCCTTAGGCTACAGTCCAGTTCTCCATCCTCTAACGATTCATCTAACAGCCTTGCTCCCTCCGCCACAACGACCTGCTATCACTACTGGTCACTGCACCAATGTAGAGTTTTCGGTCACAGAAAAGACAACTCGGAAGGTTCATATGATTTCTGGATGCAAAAAGAGAGGTTTTATTTCATTCCTTTAACAGTCAATCTAAATTGGTTCTTGTTCAGTCTGAGACCCTGGCAGGTCTGTCCGCTACCTCGGCCAGTCGCCCTAATATATCCCCCTACGCAGCGCCCTCCTACTACTAGTCGCACCCTCTACATATCAGGCCAAGAACTATCCATACAGGCGGCTTACGTAATGACGATCCGAGTGGGATTCGAGTCCCCTACACTTCCATCCATTCATCCAATCATCATCCATCAACACATACATACATCCAGCCATCTATTTATCCACGCATCCATCCATCAATGTATACTTCCAAGTTCCATCGATCTATCAATCCATTGTCTCACCCATTCATCCACTCACCCACCTATCCACTATCCTTTTGCCGTCTACACAGCCATCCTCTCACCCCTCTCTATCCACCCAGCCATCCACCCATCAAGCCACCTCCCACCTATTCCATTTGGAGTAAGGGACTGGCGTCTCTGATCCATCCCCTCATGGAAACCCACCCATCCATGTCCTCACCCGTACCCTCGATCCATCCTGTCATCCATGCATTAAAAGCCCAAATGGAAATGTTTTCAAAAAGGCCTACCAGCCCAACTTCCATCCATCCCTTTATGCTTCATTCATCCAACCTTCCCATTCATCCATCCACGGTGACCATCTCATCCACTAATCCATCCAGTGTTGCACCTGTGGATATGGCCCGCCTCTCGCGTCTCTCTCACACACCAAGTAAGCTTACCCACCAGAGGACAAATGTGTCAGTAGAATATTATTTTCTTGCTTGATCAAACAGAGGCGTACAAAGTGTTTTTATGCTATAATGATGTATATTAGATAGCGTATCATGTAAAGAAGAGGTCATAACTTTGTGCGCCATAGCTCTACCTCCCGAGACCGGTTATGAGGGTAGATCATTGTATATCAGTGACTGTACTCTTGTCTTGGTCATCAATAAACGATTAACGAACTTGAACTTGTTGCTGAAACAAGACAGCCACACCAGCTATTGCTGGTATAAAATAATAATGACCGCTGTTAGGACCTTGTACACTGGCCATCATGGCCGGCTATCAGCTTACCTTTCTATAAGTGTAAGAATTTTTATCTGCAGGACACTTATCCATGAACCCATGCATACATCTATTAATAGTTTCAAATCTTTTTGGATTCCAAATAAACCTGCTAGCTAACTTATATTTGTTTAAATATCTTGGGTTACACTGTGCAACGACGAAAAAAAACCTGGGGGCAGACCTACCTGACTAGACTAATTTGAGGTCACTGAATCCAAAAATGATGGTAAAAAAAATGCCCCATAAGTCTCAGTTTCAAGATATTCCCACCATGATTATTTGTCAGTCTACTTCTGAATATATGGTCCGACCAATATACAGCAGGGACAGCATCATAAAAGTTTGTCAATTTTGTTTGCCTGGCAGAGATAACATGACTCTGAAGCACATTTAGTGGTAAGATACCATAAAATCCAGGATTCTACACTGTTATGAATCTAAATTAGTGATATTTTACCGATATTAATTGAAAAAAATACCTTATAACATATAAATTTATCCCAAATAACATGGCATTTTTTTAAGCTTGACCAGGATTGTGACCCGTTCTGACAAAAGGTACCTTCAGCGAAGCTATTATCACTGTTTTTTGCCCCCAACGGCACTAGAATCCCAAAAAGAGTAATGAATACTATGTCGCCTATATATAGCCAGCGCCCGATGGAACTCGTCGGTTAGTCTGGATTCATGAATCCAGCTTGCTCGCTTTATTCATCGGCTTAAGGCCTACTGACCCGCTCCGAACTCTATAGGGAGTTTGTCTATTTAGCTTTTGCCTGATGAGGTTCTGTGTAATAAACGAACCTTATTTGCAACCTGTACACTTTACCCGAACTGTGTCGACCTTGTTCTTTCCTTAATAACTTATCACCAGTACTAAGAGAACAAAGTCGCGTCTGTTACATTAGTATACGTAAGTCGTTTCATCATAATTCGGTGACCCCTAAATATCCAGTTCTTTGAGTTCCCGGAATAGAAGAATAGAAGGAGGAATAGAAGAATCACGATATATCAAATGAGCATTACCACACAATGTACATACATATCACAAGATTGTAAGTGGGTAACAAGGGATGATACGAAAACCTGATACAGTTGTATGGACCAAAGGTGCGGATCACATGATCATTGGGCTACAGACACTGTGGTTAAGAGGACATACTCGATGGGTTGGGGGGTCAGCCAAGGTGGGACCCTCTCCTCCCCCACTGGTGTAACTTGGTCACTGCATACAATGAACAGAGTCACCGTGTTATACCTGTTCACTTGTCTCTTTCTGGGTATCTATTATATTTCTCTCTGTTTGATAGTATTAGTAAAGACACTCTATCTACCGGTACTAGATCATTGACTCAGGGTGCACCCTGAGTCTGGTGAGGCTTCTCTAAACCTTGATTAAAACAATGTCAATTCATCAACTTCACACAGTTATATTTTGTGTACTATCCATGTCATACTTTGTCTTTTCATGTCAAATGTCACTTTACAGTATTCTACACGGAGTCCTGTTGAAGGAAAACCGAAAGTTCTATTTGAACTTTGTCCAAATTCATGTCAAACTTTTTCCATTTTCTTGAATTAAGAAATCATATTTTCTGTTTAACCCAAGGCTCTATAGAAAGGCCAAGTGAACCATTCTAGACAACTCTGCACCCCCCAAAAAACATGTGTGTAACTAAAATTATAACTCCTGTAGAGTGGCAGGCACCCTATAAGGGTGCTAGCCAGTTTACTGTGGTTATTTATTAGTTACCCTCTCATAACCATAGTCTTTCTATTACATAGGATCCCTGGTATGGCGTGGGGACCTCTATTTAATATTTTGAGTCTGTGCTGTATTTTTCAGTCTCATGATAAAAATGTATTAGCTCATAATTCTATATGCGAAATGGTCCAATCTATAAGGGGACAGAGGTACCCAGAACATAATGGTAGCTCCACAGGTGACACATCAACTATACATGTAGTAGAGTTATCCCCATCAAAATAACCCATGGTCCTTTTTTTTACTTTTTATAAGTCCTCTTTATAGTCACAATGTTGATATTGCTACGCAGATATTACCAACATGTCCTTAGAGATTGGTTTGACCTCTACCCCTCCTGTAGGTACCAGCGTAAAAAGACTGATGTTCACCTTGCATGTGGATAATCAACGGTCGGGTAGGCATTTCCGGTTCCTGTGCCATTGAATGGAACATGCTGGGAATAGTGCTTTCTATGGGAAGGTTTCATGCTAAAGGAACGAGAGTGAGTAATTATTTTCAAAGGTAGGCCCACGTGTAGATCAAACCTATACATGTGCGTGAAAAGGTCAGGGATTAGCCTAATAATTGTTGGCCTGAGAGTGAGAATACTACCAATTTCTTCACGAGCAAGACCTAGCTTTGATCGGATCTCACGAGGCGGAAACGAATGAGATTCCGGATGCGCTGCGATCCAAGGTCCTGTGAGTGAAACTAGGAGTTTGTACTGTTTTGGGTGGATATCCAGCTCTGTATTTATGTTATATGATGTTTTGACGATTATAGCAAAATATGCATTTAACATCTTGGTCGGCTAAATCTAGGTTTAGGTCGCTAACAGGATTGATGTAAAACACCATGGCGACTACCATGGTAGGCACTTGGATAAATTTTTTAAAACGGTTACAATATATTCTGACTGTAATCATGTGATAGAGCACATTGACTCCCTCTCAGAACATTTGGAATTACATTTGTACCTTAAGTAGAAGTGAAGAAATCAACCAGAACATGCATAGGCTGCAGAAGCAAGCTGGTGCTATACAAATGTACACAGCCTGGTGTGGCAAATTGGCACCAACTACTAGAGACACTCTGTTCTCTCTCTAATTGCAAGGTAACATGACATATCAGGCTTGCACAATGTTACAATGTTACTTGTGTACATATATATCACTGGTTAAACCCGAATCCTACAATATGTGACTTGTATAGCACATTCTTTTATTGATTAAAGTGAACAGTGATACGAGACACAGGTGGTGAAACCACAGATTAGGTCTCAACCATGACTCGCCGGTGACATCTGGTGTTAGGATCTAACATCTTACCAATAGGCTTACATAGGGATACCCAGACTGCTATATCAAGACAGAACATGACTAATTTAGGGGAACGCAGGAAACCTCTTGGGATTCCACGCAGGAGGCTGGAAACGGACATCTAGCATACTATTGATATGTAGAAGGAGGGCCGCATGTTAATACAAAGGGGCCCTGAATATTTCAATGAAATTCGCTTAGATAAAGTTGACCTTTACATTTGGATAATTGCCATATTAGGACTTACAAATAAATATATTCCCAATGATAAGTAGCGGATAGCCGGCTAAAAGAGCTTTCCAATAAGCTAGTGCATGCTCTGTTATCTCTAATAGGGGCTGAATAGGAGCAAAAACGAATAGAGTCATTTCAGACAGGCACTCATAAGGGTGCCAATTTTAGTGTGCCACCTGTGACTGCTGGTTTGAGCCCTGCAGTGCGGTTCTTCCAAGTGCCTAACCATGGTTAGCGACTTACAGATAGAGTATATATAGGGCCAATACCCCTGGGGAAATATTCCCTCTCATGTTTTTAGCTTGATTTCTATATTGATCTATACTAAATACAACCCCAGCCCCCCTATATATACTCTATTTTTAAGTCGCTAACCATGGGAGTCGCTAAGAGGGTAGGGGCTTCTATATACACTATAGTGGTCGCTATCTAATACATTGCCTACATACTAGCTACCGTACCGTCGCGATTAAGCGCCGGGGCGCTCTTCAATTTGGAGGGGCTCTTACACAGGCGCTTATACAAGACAGGCGCTTATTCAAGGTCATGTTTTTAGTGCTTAAGAGACATTAGGAGGCCCCTATACCCCCGGCGCTTATTCAAGACCGGCGCTCTTTCAAGACCAGGCGCTTTATCGCGACGGTACATAGGGAATAGCCTAGATAGCGACTCCTATGGTTAGCGACTTAAAGATAGAGTATAAGGAAAGTTTACAAATTAAGAACATTGAGAAGATGGATAAAGATTCCCAAAACCCTCCTTGGGTTTAGACTAGGTTACTCAAAAAACACAAAATTCTAACTTTGGTTTAAAAGTGGTCGACATTTCGTCTCTTTCGGGACTTCATCAGGACTGAATTTATTCACAAAAACTCACAAGTATATTAAGTTGGGAGCCCTTTCCAGGAGTCATTTGATGAATGCAGATTGATTGACACTTATAGAGGTATGGTGCTTTGACAAAGACATAATTTAACATATAGTGAATATCACCTAGGCCTACAAATGTGTAAAATTTAGAATATAAATATAAATTTATAAATAAATATTTACATAGTAAAAATCACAGACTCAGTCTTTGCGAAAACTTTTTTACCATGCAAGACATTCGAACCTGCCGTTTGCCAATCTTATAGGACCGGATAGATTTCTGCAGAACCGGATACCAAAATTAAAGACTTGCATACAATTTTAGGTTAATTTATTATCTCATTACAATTAATGCTAAAAGAAAATGACTTTACACTGCCTAGAATATTAGGGTGTACTCTCTGAATTCTAACTTCAGTTCTACTTGGAATATTTGAAAAATTCTTTCAGTTTTGAAAAGCCCAGAATCTGCAGGACATCTGGTCCTGCCACACCAGTCATTCTGCCGGACCAGAGCCATTCTAGGCGGACATTGCCACTGTCAGGCAGGATTTGGCAAAGACTGCAGACTTGATGATAGACAGTACCGGTAGATATAATTTTAAAAAAACCTCTTTGAGGGTTGGTCTAGGAAAGTGTGCATCTTTGAAACATTGAGTAATAGCTTTCAATAGACAGTATTGCCCTTTAATTTGGGTCAGGAGTTCTTTGGTGAGTACTAAGTAGCCTTGTTCATTGAGTTCATACCAGTTGCGCTGTTCCCTACTTAATTAATAGGGGGGTAGGGGCTTTTATGAGAAATGTATTGTCATTGATATGCATAAAATCTGTCGGCGGGTTTTCTTCCCATGGATAAGGCACCTCGGTGCCAAATTGTTCGTTGCATGCAGGTGGATCTTCAATTAGAGCTGACAGTTCATAGGATAGGCTAGTGGCTGGCGGGGCTGTTGCTGGGGTGAGATTTAGTTGATCAATTACACCCATGGTTATGTCCATTATTTTGGATGCCTGGGCTTCATCTAGCAGTGGTGTTTCACATGACTCACCATATTTATGGCCGGCATTATTCATGTCATATAAGTTCATGTCTATGTCTAAATCCGGCCATGTTGGTACCGTAGGTGGCAAATGGGTGGCTTCAAGATGGGTAGGGACACTCACGGTTTTCAAGTTCTGCTGGTCGATCAGCGCGACTTTGGATTTGTTTATGTCTACCCCATTGCGGTAGGCTGAGTTGTGGTTAGTGTCTCGCTGTTTGTTGTACTCCTGTAGCATTTGTTCATAATTGAGGACAGGCTGAGAGTTGTGGGAGGTTGTCTTCATGGGTATGTTGCTTAGGCGGTTGCCTAGAGGTGAGTCTGGATGTTTTCTTTTCTTGTGGCGATTAAAGTTGCTCTTTTTTGCGAATAGGAGTCCACATTCTAGGCAGGTCACCTAAGATGGTCCGTGGTTTCTATTTATGTGATGGCGGAGCGCTATAATCGAAGTTAAACATTTTCGGCAACCATCACACCTAAAAGACATCTTACCTAATATCTGTCGTTCATGCCCTTCGGTAACCAGGTGCCAAGAAGACGGATCCACGCCTGTTCTAGTCTCAGCCTGTCATTAAAAACATCCAAGGGGGACTAAACCCCGAGGGAAAGGGTTTCCCTTAAGGGGAAATATAAGGGGAAAAAAGGGGATTTGTTTTTTTGGGGGTAAAGAAGGTAGGGGGCGCAGCCTTATTCATACTAGTTTCTGACTGGTGGTCACTATGTATATACAACCCCTACATACCAGCTACGTAGGGAATAGCCTAGATAGCGACTCCACCTGTTAGCGACTTAAATATAGAGTATATATAGGGAAAGAAACTTAAAAACATTCATGGGGAACAACCCCCCTGGGGGAAAAAGGGTTCCCCTTTATTTGATTCATCTTGCCAAACCCCAACTCATCTCATAGATTTACGAGATAAGTGTGCCTCTAGATGGGCAAAAATCGACACGGGCGACATGGTGACACGGCCCTTTTAAAAATTGACACGGGCGACACGGCCCTTTTAAAAATCGACAGACACAGACCTTTCCATAAGGCCCTAGTATATTCTATAATGGTTAAAATCCGACACGATGACACGGCTCTCTTGCTTAAATTCGACACGGCGACACGGTCAAATGTGTGGGTACCCATGTAGAGGCACATAGGTGGTGGTCGCTAACTTTATAGTGGTCGATAACTGTATGTTGGTCGCTAAATGTATGTTGGTCGCTATCTAGTCAACTCCCTTTATCTGGAGTTTGGGGTATGTTACTGAATAAGGGTCATAGCCGCCCCCCCCCCCCCCCCCCCCATGTTTAATTATTACATTTTTGTAACAAAGCAGACGACATTTAGTTAGTTTGACGTTCCTATGATTGGGTGAGACAGTATGGCGGCAGGGTTAATTACAGGGTATGAAATCAACATGTAGGCTATCATAACATAGTCAATGCGGGGTGGATAAGTGTTTTAACCCATTAAGTTCTTTAGAGATTGTATTCTTTACAAGACGGAGAGTAGAGGTCTTCTCCCACCGCGAAAAAAAAAAACCACAAAAAAATCTTTTAAAGATTGTATTGCAGTAAGGGGATTATACATGCAGGACTAGCGCATCCTGGAACCTGAGGTAGTCGGGGGCTAAACCCCCATCTCTTATCAGGATTATCCCCTCCCCTCGCACCTTGAACAAAGTCAAAGGTGCTGATAAGAAATTCACCCATGATGTACTGCTCTGGTGTCGGGGGCCTACCGGTAACCACAATGCATTGCTCTGAGCCAAGATGGCGGCCCCCATAGCCTAATGCGCTAGTCCCGATATGGCTATGGGTCTTTGTATTGCAGTATGGGGAATATAACTGGCTATGGGTCTTTTACTGAATAGGGGTTATTTTATGGGTGTGTTTTTTTTTCTTGAGACTCGGGATGTAGTACCCAAACACAAAAGAACCCTTATTCATTAAAAGATCCATAGCCAGTTATATTCCCCTTACAGCAGTACAAGCACAATTGTGCCATGTCATGGGATTTTAACTAAATCAATGCTCCTTCCTTTTCGGAGGTCAAGATTCCATATTTTATATATAACTGCAGTTTTATAAATGTTCATGCTCCTTAAACGACTTCATGATTTCTTAGCGACATAGAGAATGCCTCTTGGTCCATTGCTATTTTGCTTAAGCCACCATCTCGTTCTGCACATGAAAAATAGCACTTGTTTTCTTTTAATTTCAAAAATGTGTACCGGGTTAAATATTATAATGCATGTTTGATTTGCTTTTCTGATTATAGGACACATTGGACCACGATCTTCTATCCCAATGACTAATAGATGAATACCGCTATTCTAACGTAGGTATACTAGACGTTTATGTTAATCCCCCAAGGTAAATAGCATCTCCGTTAGACATAACCTCAAGCAACACATACAACGAGATAAATAAACATACCCCTGCCCCACGCATTATCCATGGATTAACCCTTTAAGGAGAGCATGATGTCTCAAGGCTTCATGGCCGTGATCCACCAATGCAGCGCCGGGAGTAAATCACCTCAGATTTATGGGTGCATCCTGCTATCGGTGCATCACGCAGGATGCGTGAATGCAGCACAGGTGAGTTTCTCACAACACTGTCAGAAGTAAGTGTAGCTGCACAGTGAGTTGTACTGTAGATTTACAGTATTTGGTTTCAAAACCAAAAATATGTCAATCCACAGTATAACTCACTGTGCAGCTACACTTAGTTCTGATAGTGTAGGGTGCATTACGCTACCTTTAAAGGGTTAGTGACTGGAGGTGTGTAGACGGCTGTAGGGGTGTGACCAGGCAAGTTTCATGGGGGATAATCAGCTGTATTCTGCCTGTCAGTTAGGCTGATGTGAATACATACATGTAAGTCTATGGAGACTGTCCAAATAGCAGAGTAGAGGCAACCAGCACTGTAAGCTATGTGGCACCACATTATATATACACATGTATTCATGATGACTGAATTATCACAGGCCGGCTCTATAATGTTTTGTATGTTATCAGATTAAGAGACGTTGCACGATTTGGAGAACTGTTGTTTGTTTCTTAGATAGTTCATTCGTAAAGTCAGACGTGTATTTCAATTGTTATCAAATTGGAGGAATCTAAAATTAGGCAAATTGGAGGAATGCATGGGATTACGTAAAGAAATATAAAAAATTAGCCATAGTTGGAGGTAAAGATTAAATCTCGTGGAGTCGGACGTGTAGTTCCTTTGTTATCAAGTTGGAGGAATCTAAAATTTGGCAAATTGGAGGAATGCATGGGATTACTTAAAGAAATATTGAAAATTAGCCATAGTTGGAGGTAAAGATTAAATCTCGTGGAGTCGGACGTGTAGTTCGTTTGTTATCAAGTTGGAGGAATCTAAAATTTGGCAAGTATCCAGAATGGGATTACTTAAAGAAATATAAAAAATCAGCCATAGTTGGAGGTAAAGATTGAATCTTAACCATGAATACACTGTCGTCTTTATTGAGACCAAATTACAATGGGACAGCTTTTAAAACGATGTACATGTATATGGGGTTCTATGGATTCACATAGCATAAGAATAGCCGTTGTTGGGGGTGAATGTAATGTACTGTAAATTCTCATGTATAAGCCGGACTCCCACATAATTCGCTCCCTTAAATTTGACAGATCCTTTAATCTGCATACAGGAACTGAAAAACAATACTTTAGTACATGTACTGTATAAAACAGTATTAAATATTGGTACATATTGCCGTTTTTTTTTTCATTCAATCGTATCACTGATACAAGTGCTCGGCCATTTAATTTAGTATGTTGTATCCTGAACTCAAGCAGCAAGGGCCAGCCTGGGAGTAGAGTACTAAAAGAGGCAGCACCATGTTAACACGTGTCGTGTAGGGTTTCACATTTTAGACTGAAGGTGTAGAACACCACACCCCATTCACAACTACAGCACCCCCACCCCCTACACACACCTGCATTCCCTCCTGGCGGCCTGCCACAGAGGACACACCAGTGAGGGTTACTATAGAGGCTATACACTGGAGGGGTTCATAAGGGAGTGTAGGGAGGTGGCATTGTACAACCAAGGCCCATCGCTTTTTCTATACAACATACACCCTCTCTCTGGGATACAATGATATCCAAATGTGTCCAATATCCTTCAGCCTGGCACCTTCTCCCTAATAATTTGTGCGTCCCCTTTTTTTTATGCTAAGGCGGATCCCAGATTTTGAAAAGGGGCGGGGGTGCCACTGTATTAAATTTAAAAATTCAATGCCCCCCTACCCCCAGTAAAACAATTCGTCCCACACCGCCCCCCCCCCCCCCCCACCTCCTGAAAAACGCTGCTCGATCACAACAGTCAGGATGTCTGGAGTGGTAGTGTATCACATTAAATCACCACTGTAATGACATGCATTGTGGGTGCCTGTTTACCTGTGTAACCATGGTAACCATTATAAGCCGGTATGGACCTGGTTGCTGCAGGCCCCTGTCCGTGTCCTACATGCAGGCCCTGGATGCAGACACTCTGGGTGGAGTGGTGTAAGTAGGGGGAATGGGAAGCTACATTCTAGGGACCAGCCTCTGCTGGTGTAGTGAGATAAGAGCTTAGACAGGTAGGGAATGTGTGCACGTGGGCCCGCGTGGGGGGGGGGGGGGGGGCATCTAGGCCACGTCGAGTCACATTTTGTGGGACTGGGTGCTCCAGATTGTTTTCCTTTTGGGAGCGTCATTTTTTATAATTTCCCCATCGCTTTTAAATTCCATGTTATGGGTCTTTGGTATAATTTAAAAGCAATGGGTAAATATACAGAGGCGTAGGAAGCAAATCTTCATTGGGGGGGGGGGGGGCAGTGGGGCCCCACTCCAACCAGCTTTAAGTATCGGTTTTTATGCATGATGCATCATATACACACCTATATTAGCCTGTATGGGAAAGTAGTATTTGAGCCCCCTTTCGTTCTGATTTGGGGCCCAGCCCTCTCTGCACCCACTTTTCCCTATGCAGGAGAGGTAAGGATTGACAATTGTGTGTATCATATTACAGGTCTTTACAAATTTTGGGGGGCCCAAACATATTTAGCCCCCCCCCCCTCCTCAGTGATTGGGGGGGGGGCGGCCCCCCTGGCCCCCTTTTCCTACGCCACTGATCTATATCAAAGATAAATATACCGCAGAATAAGGGAAGCTAACATAGGGCTACTAGCAGTCAGGTCCTTTTCCTTTTCCTTCTCTGCCCTATCCTTCTGTGCTGAGTTTCCTACTAGTATGTAGAAGTTCGTGAATGGTCCCCAGCCCCGTCTAAGGTGCTGTCCCAAGTTCATGGGGGATTGAGCAGCATGCACTGAACCAGTGTGGTAGGACATCGTATTTATCGGGGAATCAATATGTTACAAGATTGAGACGGGGTATCGACCCAACCCTGAACAAATCACATTCCTTTTGTTCGAAGTATAGGCGTGTGTATTGTGTTGGTGTGTGTGTGGGGGGGGGGGGGGAGTAGGGGTCACATCGACTTTGGGTCAGGAGCTGTACCCAATAGGTCACGTGATCAAAGAGCGCCTCACCCCCTGTGCCCGGATGTCGAGATTAATGTTGTATTCTGTCACCAGGTGGCCTCAGCCGGGGTCCTTCACACTTCAATAACCCCCAGTCAATACAGATTTATTATGCACCCAGAATATCTGTAATTGTATTGACATATGGAGCTATGAGTGGGGAGTTCAATACATGTAAAATGGATATGTATTTGATCAATTTTATGGGGGGTTTTACAATGTATTTGTAATGGTTTACAGGAATGTGAACACATGGGGCACACCCTCCATATATATCTATCAGTAGGCCTACATGGTATACTTGTAAACTTAAATTAATCGGTGTATCGTTGGAATTGCTTTGGGAGGGGGGGGGGGGGCTGGTTGGCAACGTGCTGTTACAGATAATTAAGTCCACTTGCATGGGGGAAATTGATAAGTTATGTGTTAGTTAACTTACACCTGTACAGGGTTATGCCATATAACCACTGCCCCACAGGGTCGAGACGAGGTGTCATCACACCGAGTCGATGACCAGTGGACCTGGATTTTGATATTAACCATATTACTATTAGTAGGACCTACACTACAAAATCCCTACCAGGACTAGTATATTATTGATCCAGTGACCTCTCCTATTACCCCTCCTACCACAGAACATGGACGGACAATGGAGGCCATTTATTGTTACAGCCCTGGTGGGCAGTCTGCCACATACTGGCGATCTGGTCAGGGGGTGGCCATGGTCTATTGACTACACTAGGTCACACCTGCACCCCTCCCCATCAAACCACATCATGTGCAGAGACTATAGACAATATCGAGCCTCCTTATAGGGTCCTAACACGTTCCTCCAGTGGAGCCTCTGGATGGAGGCAGCCATCTTGTAGGACACCAAATCTCGTGCTCATTCTCATCCTAGGAGTGAGATTCCATGAGATTCCCATTGTCTCTGGCCAGCTTATCAGTGTTATCTTAGGGTAGATAGTGGAGATTAGGGCCAAGCTGTGAGAGACAAGGGCTGTACAGGTGTGAAGTAGCTCCACTCAGTCATGGTTCAGTGACTCTCCCTTCACTCTCCACACAGATGTTTGGCCACTCTCCAAGCAGAATTCAATTCTTTAATTATTATTTACTTCAGTTTATGATAAGAAATTCAAAAATCTGAATTGGTAGATGCATACAATATGATATTCAGATGCCATGCATGCGAAAACCATACATTGATTGATAAAAAATACACTGTGAGAAGCGGCCAAAGTAGACTATACAAAGAGGCCCAGTAGATGGTTGTCCTACCATTTAGATCTGCAGTGTGCCACTAGGTGGCAGCACCCCATAACGTGTTAGAGCCTAATATATGCTCCCTCATCTACCCTCTCGATCCACTTTTCACTTGCAACCGCTGCCTTAATCCCCTCGCCTTCACTCCTGTCTCCCTTCCTTGTGCCTCTACATGGGGTAAAAATCGACACCGGCGACACAGTCCTTTTAAAAATCGACACGGGCGACACGGCCCTTTTAAAAATCGACGGACACAGCCGTTTTTACAAGACCCTAGTATGTTCTATATGGGCTAAAAATCAACGCGATGACACGGCCGTTTGGCTAAAAATCGACACGGCGACATGGTCAAAATTGTGGGTAACCATGTAGAGGCACTTCTTTCCTACCCCTGCCTCTTCCCATCTCCCTCCTCCCATCTACTCCTGTCATCTTTATGACTCCCTGTAGAGCTCTCTCAGCAGCTTTGACACTCATATAATCCTCTAAGCGAAAAATGCAGAACCAGTAGATGATATTCATAAAAATGGTCAATGGATTTTAGATGGATAACAATCTCAATCAGAATTTTCACACAGAAATGGTTCACATGGTCACCCAGTGTCGTAGGAAAATTGAGGAGAGGGGGCCTGAGTATGTTTGCCCCCCCCCCCCCCCCTCCAAAAATAGACCTATGATATAATACACACAATTTTCAACCCTTACCTCTCCTCATAGGGAAAGGTGGGCGCAGTGGGGGCTCGACCTGCCAATCAAAATTAAACAAAGGGGGCTCAAATACTACTTTTCCATACAATACAATATAAGTGTGTAGCGTAGATTCAACTGGAGTCAGACACATACCTTGAGACGGACACTTGATTTTGTGGTTATTCAAGTATTTTAATCTCTTTCTTTGTGAATGATGATACAGTTTAAGTGTTATTCTTTTTTAAAAAGCTCGCGCTAGAAATAGTAGTGTACATGAATAACCTTAGATGTCACTGTCCATCTCAGGGTATGTGTCCGACTCCAGGTGAATTTACCCTATATGATACATCATGCATAAAAACCGATACTTAAAGTTGTTTGGAGTGCCCCCCCCCCATCCCCCCAAATGAAGATTTGCTTCCCACGCCTCTGTCTCCCCGTGGTAAATTTACTGTTAATGCAAGAATTTGAGTGGAAAGTTGAACAGCAGAACGGAATCAAACGACTCTACCTGTATGATACCTATAAATACCCACCACCATATGAGCGACGAGAGCAATTAAATGTGATACACCTTTCTGCTGGTCCCCCACCCCCTTCACATACACACCAACACACACACACACCGACACACACATACAACCACCATGTACGCAGAGATATAGAAACTGTATAGACAAAGGTGCACGAGTATAGCTCTCCAATGAGGGTTATTTCACGAGTCGAAACCAAGTAAAATACCCCTCAGTGGTGAACTTTACTCATCTGAAAAAAGCTATGTTATAGTGATTAAATCGCAAAGCTTAATGATTTAAAAGGCCGTGACATACCGGAGAGGGTCATTCAACAGGGGATGTGAAATACGGCATTCCTTTGTTAAGTCAATGGGACTACCGTATTCACCATGAAATAAATAGACAAATGCCAAGACCCATTGATACCGTCTCTGGTGTATTTCATGAGTGGGAGCTGGGGCAGTATCCCACGAAGCTGCAGGCTGAGTTGGATGCGCCCCAGCCCCCATGAGTGAAATACATCAGAGTGTATCAATGTAGTTGGTATTTGTATTTTTTTAAAATTTGAAGTCATTCAATGAAAGAAAAACAACTTTTTCTTAGCCCATTGAATACGGCCACATTGTATTCAATGCTTCCAGTACTCAATCATAGTAAATCTTATATCTCAAAAAAAAAAGAAGTTCTATTAATATTCTATGAATAGGCAGGTTTATATCGCGAGTTGGATCACCCTGAGTGATATTCCTGTAGTTTGGCCAATGGCCGTATCATGTGCAACATATACACTAGGCTGTAATGGCAGGCATAGAATACGATTATGCTACAATATGTATTGCACACCAACAATAGGCCTATGCATCAACTGGTTTGGAAATCTGCAAATCTGCCTACACCTGGTACATATAGTTTCTGAGATGAACCAACCAATCAGATCACATGTATCCTGGGACCTAGGAAGGTAAATATGGGTCGACGTCACTGGTGTCTATAGTGAACTTTTAAATGGGTGCATTCTTATTGAAATAGCGGGAATGTCACCAATTCTCTTCGAAAGTCGTCTGTTGTCTGAATGTTGCCTGGCTCAGATTATTCCACCTTCAGGGTGTGTTTGTGACGTGGATCTCCCAATGTAGGACATGTCCTGTCGTATACCTACTAGGTTAGAGGGGACCGTGCTAACTGTCTTGGAATGAGTAGTCCTATTTAAATGGCTTGTATCGGCAATATTACTACCGATTCCATGGGCTGATTTTAGAGGTTGCTGATGTGAATTCAAGTATCACGCCGTTGTTCCCGTGTATACCGTTACATGGATACATGCTATACATACGTTTGGCCATTTGCCTAAGATGCCTGTAGATACATTGGACATACTACAATATAGAATGGCTTGACGGAAATGAGGCGAATCGAAGAAAGATTTATTCTAAGAGGGGATAATACATATTCAAATAGGTGCCTCTATGAAAAATATGTGTTTCAGCTAAATATGTAAGGCTCTGATGGAAGCCTTTAGATCCGTATATATGATAACAGTGCAAAGTGTGTATACCATGGAGCAACGGTGAGAACCTCAAAAAGAAACAGATACGTTATAAAAGAGTTCTTATATAAAACAAAGTAATGTAATGAAAGGTGAATTCGATTTTACCTGGTCACGCGACCATGAACCCAGGTGAAAACAAATGCAGTCAAAGGTCACTAAGATCACGTGACTTCAAGCCTCAATGGTCAATTTAATCACATTAGGGTGAGGTGATCCGGATATTGCACATTGACTGATCGGGGGGGGGGGGGCAAAAAAACATCAAAGATTATCTCTTTGATGTTTTTGTTTTCTGTTTTTAGATTTGTTCTTGTATGCATTGTCCATGTAATATTTAAAGCTGGCTGGCTGGAAGAGAGCAAGCTTCCAAACCACACCCTAGAATACTGGAGGCATGAAAAGTTGGTGTGTACATTGATGGGGGTTGTGAACTCATTGAGTATAAAGGCAAACGGATGAGATGAGTTGGCGGTCGAAAAGGGAATAGGGAATTGACAAAGAACTCTGTCAAAAGAAATAATGTTGCAAATCTAAGAACATGAGGTATTGAAGGAGGAATAGGTTGACAGAGGGAAAAAGCAAGTCATGGGGGAGTAGACATAAATAAGGGAGCTTTGTGATCCACAGAATGGCTTTTAGCCCAGTTTTATTCACTATTTCCCCGAGTGTGGTGTCGCTGTGTTAGTTATGGTGTAGGCGGCATGATAGGGAGGGCTGTATCCATGTGGTGAATAATGTAAGACGCATGCTATGTACTCAGCACGTGTCTATATGGGCTATATATTGATCTACACAGAGACATGTAAACCTACCATAGAGCGTACATACGGCATGTCTAGTTCAACCTGCATCTATAGGCCTACAGACTAGACCTATATAAGGCTCTAGAGGGGGTGGGACACAACGAGTTTGTGGGGTTGCTTGCATGACAATACACCGACCCCTCTTTGTTAAAAAAATTGACCACTCCCTAAGTACTGTGCTGAGAAATGCAGTCGATGATACTATAGTTCAAATTTTCTCAATACGATCCATGGTTTGCCGAATAGACATGACATTTGAATACATGGAATATGAGAAGAATACCATAGATGTATAATGAAAGGGATGTGTGTGTACGGGGTGTGTCAGGAAAGTGCATTCAGTGAGAGAGATGAAGACACGTAGACACACAGGGATAGAGACACACAGAGGGGCTTGAGGGTCGTAGGGAGAAAGAGACACGTATAGGACTATTATACATGTATAGAACAAAATGTAGTAGGCAAGAACCAGAAAAAGAGCTAGTAGTGGAATAAACAACAAGTTATAAGAGAACCATAATCTACTCAAGTGATACCCTATCTCTTTGGAGTAGCTCGGAACATTGGGTATCGCTGGATATTTAGGGAGTGCTCATTTTTTAACAACAGGGGGGGGGGTGGTGGATTTGGGGGGGGGGGGGGTAAAAAATTTGGACCCCTTGACCGGGGGGGGGTAAAAAATTTAGACCCCTCTTGGGGGGGGGTGAAAAAAATTCAACCTGTTTTGAGGCGAAAAGCCCGCGCGTTACTATGCTACAAAGGGGCGCGAACGCGCGCGATTATCGGCCTGCCGGGGGGGGGGGGGGGGTAAAAAATTTCGACCCCTCTAGTGGGGGGGGGTGAAAAAATTACGCGCGAAATCTCACCGCCCCCCCCCCCCCCCTGTTGTTAAAAAATGAGCACTCCCTTAGGAGTGTGTACCGGTAAGATAACTAGGGAAATCGAGTACACAACGAGGCAGCCAGCGAGCAAAAGAGTTACTAGGAGATGAACATGCATAGCTAATGAGGCTAGCTGCAGCCTTAGGGTTAGTATTAGATAGCCGACACTAGGACAGGGTTATTCCATATAACCACTGCCCCACAAGGTCGAGTCGATTTATACTTCGGGTAGCCTATGTAAAATAACTAAGGTGTGAAGCCTTTGTCTCAGCCTTCAACCGTGGGTTAAGATGTAATACTCAGAAGATGGTGGTCATTCCATACCCCTGTGTCACCACCCACCCACATGCAATAAAGCACCGGGTGAGACTAGCTGAGACTGGTTACCACACACCCCTCACCTCTTCACACACCCTTCTCTGAACACAAACAGTTGTAAACTCTCATTACAGGGACAGTTTACGAGACTGAAGTAAAGCTCAAGTGTTGTGTCAGGACAGTAAAACCTTCTTGTAGGTCAGGGAGTGGTGAGCCATCAGACCACCACGCTGCAGCGCTGCTGCTGCTGCTGCTGGGGAGTGCAGAGGGTCGTTGCTGCAGACCTCGTTTTGTGTAAGGTCCATGGCTCATGCCTTATTTTGTCTCAAGTATACTCATAGTCATATTGCTTAACATCCTAACTGGCCAATCCTTCCTAACCACAATGTGAGAAAGTGGGGGGGGGGGGGCGGAGAACTGTGCATACATGCAGAACATAAGATGATGAAGGTTGTACAAGGTTGCTGGAGAGTGAGTCAGGCCCAGGGAGTCAGGTCACAGGGGCGGCTGTCTGGGGGTATAGACAAAAACAAGTCAAAGATCAATCCTTATGGTACACCATACAATAGTGTGTTTTACGACACACACACGCACACAAAACTGCATGTATGGCAACCCAAGATAGGAATTGAGTGTCTATATTAGGCCCTGTTCCATGTTCCCGGTTTTGTTACAGTTAGTCATGCTGATACCTTTGATACACATTCATGAATCATGTAATAATCTGCAGGCAATAGCTGCAGCTGATCATACAAAGGGGGTTAACCCGTTAAAGCCTGCTCTCTGTCATGGTGTGTATTCCATAGAGGGAAGGGATTATCCTTCTAGGTGGGATGTAGGTCGATACAATATTGATTACTACCAATACCCAATACCTAATTTTCAATTTAATATGAAGTTGCTTTGAGCCTTGGGATGCTTTGATTAGGGAAGCCCTAAGGTTAAGCTAGTATCTGTTGAAGTATTGCCCTAGAATACATGCGGATTATCTGATGTGTCATTAATAATACCGGTAGGTGTAGGCATGTCGGATTATTGCTGTCCTAATCAGCAACCAGGACTCACAGACAGGTTACTGCTGAGTTAGTCAGCCTCACATTGACAGGCTATATGAAGCCGGTCATGCTGGGTGCTGACCGAGGTCAGTGCTTCCTCTATTGACCAGTTACAGCTTGGTCATGGCCATGCCGGGGCCTGCATACCGTGCTGTCCGTGGATGCCTCATTACATGTAGCCCGTATCAGGGAAGGTAAGGACCGCATAATGCTCTAATGCACTTTGCGACCCTTGAAAGTGTATTGATCGCAATTACTTAAGATCGGCATGATGCTTGAATACAGCACTGGTCAGTCACTCGCCAGAGCTGCACTAATGCATCATGGCGACAAATGGCATGATGCATTAACTCTTCTTATACCAGAAGGTTTTTAGGTAATTTTTCGCCTTGTAGGGGATGGCATGAGCTTTTCAAAACTGTATTAATCGTGTCGATATTCCATTAAGAAGGGTAAGAATGGTGGTTTGAGCTATGGTTGTTCATCAAAAGGACAGAACCCTAATTTCCTATATCTATTCTAATAAAGGAGATATGATAGTAGTAAAATTAAATGGCAATTATAATTTTAAAAATGACTCTCTAATAAACCAAACTTTAAACTCTAATATATCAGGATTGCCCCTATCGATTTTGACAAAATAAATTCTATATTATAGATATGTTCAAGTACTTTTAGATTTTTTTTCCGGTTTTCCCATGATGTATATGTTTTAATTGGTTACCATGGCAACCGCAGTTACCTAAAATGGTCATTTTTTAGTATATCTGTTGCTATGGCAACCAATATTTTTGGCAATATTACACCAAAATACATCAAATTTGTTGGCACCATATTTTCTAGCATGAAAAGATATCCAAAGTGAAATTTTCACTAAAAAAAATCATAAAAAATTACAATTATTATGATTTTTATCTTAAAAATCCATTAAATCGGCGTAAAATTGCACTAACTTTCTCCCAGGTTGGGGAGGCTGGCAAATAAAGAGAAGTCAAGACAGATACAAAATGGTTCTGGTTCCCAAGAGACAATATAGCAAATAGTGAGAATCCAGAAAAGTATAGCTGTAAACCAATTATTAAGAAAACTACAGAATGCTCAAAATCGGCCAAAAATCGGCGCCTATTACACAATAATGCGTAATTGGTAAAGGAAGAGTTAAAGCACTATAATGGCCCTTAAAGTGTTAAGCTTTGAGCATAACAAGACATCTACACACAAAACATGTAAATAAGATGTGCGTCATTGAGGTGACATAAACATGGGTTCACATTTCATATTGTGTGTCCATTAGGAGTCTGTGAACCTCCAGTGTATTTGACTCTACCTGTAGTAGTAGTAGAAGGCTGCCAGGTATTGACCATGAACTACCCATATCTATTACCTATTGTCTGTTTGTGAGGGATGACTCACAGTTAGTTCTCTCCCCTGTACACACAAAGACCCAAACTTAAAATGATAGAATAGATTCAAGTTTGACACTGTTTTCAATGTTACTGAGCTTGATTGATGCTACCCAGTTATCTCTAGTTTTGAATTTTGAGCCCACATGTAAAGGTAACAAAGAAATGATAAGCGGTGTTTCAGGTCATACTGTTCCTTCAAGTTTCTTGATTTACATTTGGGTTCTGTGGGTAACCTGTCGCTACCTTGCAAGCTGTCATTTCAGATATTCAATGACGGTAACATATGCTAATAATTCTCTGAAAAGAGGAGATCATAGATTACCTTCTCTATGATTAAGGTTAGCCCTGTCTTGATTATCTTCTGTTTGACTGCAATATAACGGAGGAGAGAGCCTACATGGTATGGAGGGTAGGGAGTCGCCATTTTTTAACTGACCCTTCACTCCAGAGCAGTGCATTCTAGGTAAATGTGTTATCAGCCACTGTTCACAACTAGAAACAACGGCCAAAGATGAGACTGATAAGGCTGACTTGTGGCATCCCATAGATAGCATCAACTCTCCCCCGTTTATAATGCAGGTGTCTGTCTTGATCAGGAATTGGTCTGCCGGGTACCTATAGCAGTGGAAGCCTAGCAGTGGAGCCTATGGGGGGCCTTGCACACCAAGCCTCTTATATCAGAGCCCAGCATTGCCCGACTCCCTTTCCAAAGATGAACTCTCCCTCCGGAGTTCATCCAGTTGCAAGGGAGATGCCTGGCACTGTGAGGCGAGTTGTAGGCTTTACATGTCCTGTAATAGTGTGTCCGAGTCTACCAGCCTCAGACCTGTGTATTATGTATGGAGGAGTGGAGGATCACATGAGGAGGGAAAATCCCCGTCCACCTTCACTTACACTTCCTGCCGGGCCAACTATTCATCTATTTAATCCTCTAATCACCACTACTCTGGAATTAATGATCAATCCAAAATATATTGGATTGATTTAATATTCAAGGAATGGAATGGAGAATCAAAAATAACCCCGATCCCTAAAGTAAATAATCCAACCAGTGTTAGTGATCTGAGACCCATTTCTCTGCTTCCTATTACTGGGAAAATAGTTCGTTCATAAACAGTCTTGTGTGTTTTTAGAAGGGAATGAATTGTTTACCAACTGCCAAAATGGATTTAGGGCAAAAAGAGGCACTCAGGATACAGTAATAAAACTACTCCGAGATGTCTACTTTAGTTTAAATAATGATAAATTTGTAGGTGCGGTCTTTATAGATTACCGTAAAGCATTTGATACAATTAACCATAATAGGCTACTAGATAAGCTTCCTGGTTTTGGGTTTGATGAAAATGTAATTAATTGGTTCAGAAATTATTTGTCAGGAAGAACCCAAAAAACAAAAGCAAATGGAGTGCATTCAGATTGGTTGGAGATAACTTATGGAGTTCCTCAAGGTTCTATATTAGGTCCTTTATTGTTGACCCAGGGGCACTACTGTGCCTCAGGGTCTTATACGACGGTTCTCAACCCAATTTAAGACATTTTTCCCATCACTTGTACCTCGAATAATTCAGCAAATAAATCTTCCTGCCAAAGAAATGTCTGTGTTTTGAGTCGTACAGCTCAATGCCAATCTCCCCATACCAATATTGTAAATGTGGGTTTCCTCAAATTCTCAAAAAAAGGCATTTAAAAAAGTGTCACTTTTGGCTTTTTTTTCACTAATTTCTTAAGCATTGCAGGTATAGGAAAAACCTCCCTCTTATGCCCTCCACCAACTTGTTGAACCCATAGAGTTCCATGTTAAAGCAGCCAGGAACGCTTTTTTGAGACGGTATATGAGACGCTTTGTGAGTACCTCCCTTTAATTAATCTCTCTCTCTCTCTCTCTCTCTCCCCCTCTCTCTCCCCCTCCCCCTCTCCCTCTCCCTCTCCCCCTCCCCCTCCCCCTCCCCCTCCCCCTCTCCCTCTCCCTCTCCCTCTCCCCCTCCCCCTCCCCCTCTCCCTCTCCCTCTCCCTCTCCCTCTCCCTCTCCCTCTCCCTCTCCCTCTCCCTCTCCCTCTCCCTCTCCCTCTCCCTCTCCCTCTCCCTCTCCCTCTCCCTCTCCCTCTCCCTCTCCCTCCCCTGGGTCACATGTGATGCCAATCGCCAATACCATTCATTCATCTTGTATGTTAATAATTTGTCCCAGTTGAACATGAGGAGTAAAGTGCTGCAATATGCAGATGACACAGTACTGTATGTGGAGGGTGATAATTTAGAAGTTATTAGTTCGATTTTACAGAAAGATTTGGATATATTAACACAGTATTGTGACGCTAACCAACTCACTATTAATGCAAAAAAGACAAAATCCATGCTCTATACATATGAAGAGGGACTTAATTTGGGGAAATTGTTTGTAAAAGGCAACGAGCTTGACATGGTTGGAGATTATAAATATCTGGGTATCACTCTTGAATCAGCATTGACATTCAAGAAGGAGTTTAATAAGGTTATAAGCAGAGTAAATCATAAAATCTGGATTTTAAGTCATTTCAGAAATTGTTTTGACTTGGATTCTTCGCTTAGTATATTAAAAACAATGTTATTACCTTATATTGATAGTAGCAATTTGTTCCTGACAGGGTTAAGTTTTGTGGACCAAAAGAGAATCCAAGTTCTTCAGAATAATGCATTAAGAGGGCCATTCCGCTGTATATAGACAGATTTGAGGAACTTTTCCCACATGACCCCCTCAGATCCTAATAATGTTCCACCTACATGAAGATGTATGTAGTTCATGACCACATGCAAAATTGTAGCTTCCAACTCCCGTAACTTTCCGAAATTTTGGCCGCTGAACATGAGGGGGTTTGGCCCTCAGTTTGCAGAATTCCAATTTGGTGTCATCTTCAAAGTGCAATATCTTCAAGATGCAATGAGCTAGAGGTCTGGTATTGCTTGAGCTGTCTCACACATTCATACACTCTTGAGAAATGCCAATATTGGGAGGTTTTGATAAAGGCTTATATTTGAACAATGAGCATAAAAGGTGGTAAATTTTTCTGTTTGAACTGAAATTTGAAAAGGTTTGAAAATTCATAGCATCAAAACCGTTACTTTAAATGCCCTAGAAATTTGGATTCCAAATGTCAATGAAGGTCTCAACATGAAAATCAAAGATGCAGTGTCTGCCATGATATGCAAATCCAGTATGGCCGCCTCTAAAAGGGCAAAAATTGATTTTTGCCACTTTTCAATGCCCAATTTTGGTAGGAGGGATAAATAGTACCAGCTAATGCTCTTCACCAATCAAAAGGCCATTATGTGCCTTAAGTCTGATAGCAATATGGTATTGGTCCTATGTCTCCTTCTGGTGAAAATTGGGGGACGGAAAATGGTAAAAATGGTATTTTCCAATGATTTGTATTTTTCATAATTCTCTTAGCAATAGTTAAATATACAAAAATCAAAGCATAGTGTAAATCAGGTGAAAGTAACTGATGCCCCCTAAATCATGGAACCAAACTTGTTTCAGTGCTTTGGTTCTTTCCATTGAAAGAAACACTGTTAAATTGAGGAAAATACAGAAATAAGAGAAAAAAAACAGCAAACTCGTTTTACTCTTATTTCTCAAAAATTCTTTGGAGTAAAAAAAAAGGTTACAAGACAATAACATGTTTGTTTTGGTAGAGAACAATGAAATATACCATAAATATAATTCAGAACCTGGTTTGGTATATGAATTTGTCCATTTAGATTTGGCCAATTCAGTTACAATATCTCTCATTCATCACATTAAGATGATTTGGGATTCCCTGAGATAACTATTGTATTAAAAGGAATCAAAAGGTTGGGTACATCTAACCCTGAACACTCCTTCTCTATCAAGTAAGCCCTTACAATGTGTTATAGACTATGTAAAGCAAATTTGGATTCCCATCAGGGTGGGAGCAGTTAAAGTTACATGGTCCGATAATTGGCACTCAAAAATCAATCCTGTTAAAAATAAACCAAAATGTTCCATATGGCCATACTTAATGTACTACCTATTTAATTTAATCCCATTCAATATGATTCAGCTTAGAATTCAACCAACTATCAGATTTCGGCTCAATTAGATACTTTTGGAGTGCACGCTATGATTGCACTCATTGAAAATACACTGTAAAGACTATACCTGCACCAACATGGGACATTCTATTTAAGGTATAATTTCTCAAAAAGGGCATTTTTAATGCACCCCATTCTTCAAATATGATAGTGTACTAACATTTGGAACACATTTCAGTAGGAATTGAAATATGGGAAAAATCAGACTATGCCACTTTAAGGTTGTCGCCCACCATGACCCATTAGAATTGAGGATTTGATCTCCATACTAAGTACCTAAAGAAGCAGATACATGTTACCAAACTCCTAAGCTCTTTCATGTTTATAATTATTCACTTTCAATAATGCCAAATCAGATACATGCAGTCTAAATACAATGCATTTGACATATATGTGTCATAGCCCCTGGCCAAATTGAAATCGAAAGGGATTTGAGTACCAAACCGGCATTTAGAGTAGCCTATGTATGCATAGATTTAAATAAATCTATATACCTTTCTGCTATATATAACATGTTGTCCTCCTACTTTACACAAAATAAAGTTAAAATAAAGAATAAAGAGATTCTTTTTTTTGCTTATTCTCTGTTTTTTCCCTCATATTGACATATTATATTTCAATGGAAAGAACCAAAGCACTGCAACAAGTTTGGTTCCATGATTTAGGGGGCATCAGTTACTTTCACCTGATTTAAACTATGCTTTGATTTTTGTATATTTAACTATTGCTAAGAGAATTATGAAAAATACAAATCATTGGAAAATACCATTTTTACCATTTTCCGTCCCCCAATTTTCACCAGAAGGAGACATAGGACCAATACCATATTGCTATCAGACTTAAGGCACATAATGGCCTTTTGATTGGTGAAGAGCATTAGCTGGTACTATTTATCCCTCCTACCAAAATTGGGCATTGAAAAGTGGCAAAAATCAATTTTTGCCCTTTTTGAGGCAGCCATACTGGATTTGCATATCATGGCAGACACTGCATCTTTGATTTTCATGTTGAGACCTTCATTGACATTTGGAATCCAAATTTCTAGGGCATTTAAAGTAACGGTTTTGATGCTATGAATTTTCAAACCTTTTCAAATTTCAGTTCAAACAGGAAAATTTACCACCTTTTATGCTCATTGTTCAAGTATAAGCCTTTATCAAAACCTCCCAATATTGGCATTTCTCAAAAATGTATGAATGTGTGAGACAGCTCAAGCAATACCAGACCTCTAACTCATTGCATCTTGAAGATATTGCACTTTGAAGATGACACCAAATTGGGATTTTGCAACCTGAGGGCCAAACCCCTCATGTTCAGAGGCCAAAATCTCGGAAAGTTACGGGAGTAAGATGCTACAATTTTGCATGTGGTCATTAACTACATACATCTTCATGTAGGTGGAAAATTATTAGGATCTGAGGGGGTCATGTGGGGACCACTCATTGAAATACTATGGAATGGCCCAAGAGTTTGCTTCCAAATACATGATCCAACAGAAGTATCAATAAAAAAGTTACATAAAGATGCTGGGGTATTACCGTTGGACTTGAGGAGAAAATATTTGCAAGGAGTGCTCTGCTATAGATTGTTGTCAATAAATGCTCTAAATTTAGTAGATAATAGGAGGACTAGGGCAGCAGATGGGCCTTTAATTAAGATCTATTTATCACATACGGAAAGAGTTAGGAAATCTCTCCCAAATAGTGCACAACGTGAGTGGAATAGGATTCCCTCTAATGTAAGGTTATCTGAGTCAAAATTATCTTTTAAAGATTCCCTTAGAAAATTGGTTAAAAAATTCTTTGTTGAAAAATGGAGGTATGATGTGCAGTTTACCAATGATGCATTGGTAGATATTTATAACTATGAGTAGTTAACGATTGTTATAGAGCAGCAGTTGTTGAATATTTCTTCCCTCGTTGCATAATTGCTGAGTATAATCTTATGTATATATGCTTGGTATAGTAACATACGGTATTGTGATGGTACTTTCAGTTTAAGTAATATAACAAACTCTGAGATGCCAATTAAAATTAAAATTACAAGCTTCACTCATTTACTCAACTCAAATTGCATATTTGGAAATAATGGAATTGGACAGAGCTTGGGTTATTATTGTTAATCCTTGTGCTATTGATGTTAATTGACCCAGGGTACCCTGGGTCTCTGTGAGACGGTTTTCCAGCAAAAAATGCAGATTGGTCAGCTGACTTTGAAGAGTTCCCCTGCATTTCTTCTTTCATTTATCTGATTTAAATAAACACATGCATAAAGATTGAAACAAACTGTACCTTCCTCTTTTTTTCAGTTTGTAAAAAAAAAAAAATTGTAGCAGAAAAACGCTCTTGAAAAAAAGTAAAAAATACCTCTTTGTGAACTAATGCTGAAGATAGGCCAGTGACCTTGAATCCTTACTTTAAAAGATGCATGTTCACACAGACTTCCTATACCTACAATGGTTAAGAGGAGGTGAGACCAAAAAGTGAGACGCTTTGTGGTAGAACAGATCGTCTTCCATTTAAAGGCCTCACCATTAAATGTCACCTACAACTATAGTAGCACTATACTAGTATTAACAAATCCCGGTAAAATCCACCTGATGATGATGCCATTCAGGGTCGAAACTACAAAAGTAGGCCTAGCACCAGAGAGTACTACGCCAAGAGTTTGACATAGCCGTATACAGATATATACACTATATGCAAACCAGCCCAACCACCCACACCAAGTAGGCTATAAGCCTATACCTCCCATAACTGTCATGAATCCACAAACAACTGGTATCCACACAATATACAGCTAGGTCCCAGAACCTGCAGACTGTCAGTGGACACATACACACCCAAACTAGGCCACACCTCCAACTGGTGCCTGTGTCTAGCAAACTGCCATTGTATAAGCACAGTGTCAGTCTGAATAGGTCAGGGCTCAATTGACCACAGGGTGACCAGCTGACCACATGAACAGGCAATGAGAACAGGGGTGGGAAATTTGATGCATAATTGAACCAATGTGGTAAATGTCAACAGGTTCTAGGGCACTTTTGTAGTCGTGGTCCCACGGGAAACAACTACCTCCTCTTTTCTTACCTGAAAGGCCTCACCATTGTAGGGTTGGGTGTTGGTCGTCAGGCATCGGTGGTAGGGGGTTGGGATTGTTGGGACCTGAGCGTTGGGACCTGAGTGTTGGGACCTGAGTGTTGGGACCCGAGTGTTGGGACCTGAGTTTTGGGACCTGAGTGTTGGGACATGCGTGTTGGGACATGCATGTTGGGACACGCGTGTTGGGATATGAGTGTTGGGACATCTTGGAAAAGCCCTGGGTCACTTGTGATGTATATCACACAATCCATCTTTATTGACTCAGGGTCACCACCCAGAGTCTTTTGCGACGATTTGGAGCATGCATTTCAAGATAGTCAGTCACTCTACTTTAGAGTGAATTTTACCTATGAAATATTCATCCTATAAACATATTCATAGATGGTATTGAACAATCAGACATTCACCTACATGGTAGACTCAAAGATATTGCAAATATCTTGTTCCAACCCATCAAAATATTCAATAAAAAAAATGTCACCAAAAAACAGGAAAACATGTATCTGGAAAATTAAACTCATAACTACTAAGGTGGCCATTTGTCTACATTAGGGTCCACACATTTCCAGTGCAAAGTCAATGGGAACTATCTTGTATTACTAGGTGAGACGTTTTTTGTAAGACCTTTTTGGTGTGTTTCTTTTGAACTATCTTGAATTATCTTGAATTACATTAATATGTGGACAGGTGGCAGAGTTGGAGACTGGATGTACAAGTCTGACTTGCTACTTGGTGCTAGTCTCAATCAGCTACAGCGTCCGCCGCCCGCTGGCCAACTGACACGTCGAAAAGAGAAACGGAGATGACATCGCTGTTGACGCTCCGATCGACTCACTTTTTGGCGGAGATGTAAAGCGGCAGTTACAGGCTGCTGGGCAATGACGCCCACAGCCACCTGCTTTCCCACAGCCACCAGCTTTCCCACAGCCACCTGCTCACCTACAGCCACCAACTGAAATTCGATTATATATGAAGTGTAATATATCAATTTGGGGTAGCATTCCCTGGGGAATCTGGTTCCGCTGTCAGAATTGAGAAATAATTTCTTCCACTCAAATTAGGTACATGGTCATGGGTGTGTGTGTGTGTGTGTTTTTTTGGGGGGGGTGTCCTCCTTGTACAGTGGACCTGGTGTAGAGAGCTGTATCGGAGTAACTGGCCAGGGCTGCATTGGTGCATTATCTTTCTAGCCTCAAAATGGCTTCCTTACTATATGTGAGCCTCCTGCGTTTTAGCGGCCTCAAAACACCCAAAGATTTAAAACCAAAATTGAACGGTAGCATAAACTGCCCGGTTATGTTTAAATTCAATATACTCCATTCTTACTCTAGTGGGCTGGGGAACGAGGTAACAAAAAAAATTAGTACTTTAAATATTGGATGAAGTGTGTAAATATTCCCAAAACCCTCCTCGGGTTTCACTGTCTAGTCATTAATAACAGGAACGGCTAAATTTTGGTTATGAGTCAACGTTTCGACCTTCACAGGTCTTCATTAGGACTGGTTTATTTCTGTGGTTACAAGAGGTAGCTGACTTGTGGAGCCCTTTTGCAGGAGTCATTTTATGAACAATTTAAATGATGACTTTGGACAAATTAAAGTATCTCTTGTTGTTATTTCTTATAGACATTTGTACAGTGAACCAGTTAAATAATTAATATAATTAATTAGTATAACTACCGGTAAATTGATTGCTTATTTATGAGAGAAAAAAAAACTATTTAGGGTTAGGCCTTGGAATAGCCAACAATAAGTCAATGTTTGATGAGTCTTTGTGAACTTTCAGCACGATTTAAGGGTTACTGTTTATTGTAGTACCCTGGTCCCTAAGTTTCACCCAATGTCTTTGTTCACGGCTTAGGAGGGGAGCACATTCCGTGACTAAGTAAGTTTCATCATCAATATGAATAAAATCGACTGGTGGACGTTCTTCCCAAGGGTATGGTGCACAAACTGTTTCTGCGGGGTTGGGTACATCTGAGGCATCTAGGCCTACTAGTGGTGGCACAGGTGGTAGGTTCAAGTCCTTTGCTAGGTCCTCCCTACTTGGACTAACTTCCTGATTGTTTGTAGGATGATAAATCGGGGCTGGTGGCTGGTGTAAACCGGCAATGTTCATGGCTAATTGCAAAATATTATTGGCACTGGATTCATCGATATTGGGTAGATCCTCGTCTGTAGGGAGAATGAAATCGTCTTCTATAAAATCCATATCTGGGTCAAACGGGCTCATTTCACTCATAATGTTGTATTGGGAAGGGCTAAGTTGGTTGGTGTAAAACTCCGGCCAACTTGGTACCATGGGAGGTAAATGAGTTGCATCAGGATGGATTAAAGTGTCAACTTTAGTGCTGGAGGAGCAGGTGGGTATTATGGATTCACCTACGTTCACTGCATTTCGATAGGCTGAATTTAAGTTGGTGTTGCGTTTTTTTCTGAATAGTTGCTCGCTAGTTTCAGAGGTTGAGTTTGGCGCTGGTGATGAAGTGGATGTAGGCTGGTTGTCATCATGGTTGAATGGGATATAACTCAAGCCTGGGCCTATAGGTGTGGTTGTCGGGTGTTGTCGTTTGTAATGTCTGTTGTAATTGGTCCTTTTGGCGAAGAGTCAACCACAGTCTAGACAACATATCTTAGAGTACCCGTGCTCTTTGTTTATGTGCCGTTTGAGGGCAGAAACAGAGACAAACAACTTCCGGCAACCATCACATCATAGACTCATGATTGGTTTATGATCGATCGTTCATACCCAGAGGCAGCCACGTCCTTAATAATCGTATCCAAGCCTGTTCTAGCCTCAACCTGTCATTCAAGCGTTGTGCGGTACTATCCACTATTGTCATGCGAACGTTATTCAAACCGCAGCCTACGTCATTTCTGAAGTGGGTAGCGACGTTGGTTTCCATGGGGCGATATCGCCGAGATGTTGACCTAGTCTTATTTTGGCCGCGTGACCAGTCTGACCTACATATTGTTGGGCGCATCGCTGGCATGTTATCACATAGATAACATTGTTGGTGGTGCATGTATTTCTCCCTACGATTTTGTACGTCTTCCCCGATACTGAGCTGGTGATGTGAGTGGGCGATTGGATCTTTGGACAGAATTTACATCTCCCACAGGATTCTGAACCCGGGGGTACTTTAAATATCTTTTTTGGGGGGGGGAGGTTATGTTTGTGTCTCATGTTTAACCCAAATGATCAACCATTCAACTCAATCACTTCATCACCCAGACCCTGAGTCATTTGTGGTGTAAATCACACGTTCAATCTTTTGTGCTATTAATGTAAATTAACGTGCTATTAAAATCAATTATTGGGCTATTAATATGGATATTACTATATGTATTTTATGTAGGTATCCATTATGTTATTATGTACGTTATTTACACTCAACAAAAAAGTTATTAATGCAGTGTCTGGATGACTGAAAAGTGTTCATGTTCATCATTCTCATCACCCCTCCCCACCCCCCCTTTCCCCCTTCCCAAGTAATATCATCCAAGAGTTATTAAACTCTTCCAAATGAAATCAAAGCTAAAAGAAAGGTTTTATATGTACGTCAAAGTGGTTGTTAGATTTAAGGATGAATACAAAGCCTTCTTGCTCCTAACTGAGCACTCCAAGTGATTCCTATGTTAATTCATAGATTGTATGCTCAGGATAATTCAAAAAATTTAAATTGAAAATTGAATTGAATTGAGAATAGATCCTCAGTGGGGATTGTTTTATATAACCAAAGAAATCACACCTCAATTTACAAAGGAAATAGTCCGTTTTCGTTCATTATGTCTTCTTTTTATAGGGAAGGGCAGCATATCATCCTTTTAAAGGAAGTATATACCACTTGCTGTTTTTTTTCAGGTTTCTTTAAAGGTTTTTTTTTATTAAAAATTCATCGTTTTAGGGGAATGTTTTCCTTTGAATAAAGTTGTTGTCTTGTCCATCCATTCTGTTCACATAGATGGAGGACAACAACGTGGGGTGTCTCTCAGATAAAGCAGGGTTTGAAGAGTAAGGTATTAGTCAACACAAGATCAGTAGAGATCAAAACACTTACATGTAAAGCCTGCAAGTCCCTTCACAGATCCAGGCATCTCCCCGGGGGTGCACTCACTTTATTACAGTACCCGCCGACTGCCAAACTACCGCCTGCCTTAAAACTGGGGCCGGCAAACCACCGCCCCTCATAAATACAAAGGACCGGCCCCTGATTCCTCACATATAATTCAGCACCCCCGTTATTTCAGGTACCCATGTAACACTACCTGTATTTCCTGATGCAAACAGTGCAGTAGACATGGATAATAATTGTTTTCTTTACATTTTATCATTTATATGTTGCTGAGACCCAATGACTGGCCCCTCCTCTAGAGTTACCGCCCCCTATTTTTGATTGTACTACGTAAGAGTCACCGCCCCCTAATTCTTACATCCACCGCTACCGCTTCCGTGGGGCGTTTGGAGGTGGGTAGTCATTTCAGATCTGAGTGCCCCCCCCCCGGGGGCATCTCCCTTGCAACTGGATGAACTATCACAAAATTGCTTGAGAGTCTGACCATGCTGGATCCTCATGCCAGAGTGTGAAAATGCTGGACTGTTGCAGGCTGAAAGAGACTCTCCCTAGAGTCCAGCATTGCCAGACTCTAGCATGAGGACCAGCATGGTCAGACTCAAGCAATTTTGGTGAGTAGAGGCTCTAGATGAAGGTCCAGCATAGCCTGACTCTCACTTAAGTGTTTGACTTTGGTGTATGAGTGCATGTGGCGACAAAACCAGCGTTAGGCTGACGCTGATATTTGTCTGGGAGTTGACTTTTTGGCTGTGGTACAGGTGAACTATTAAACCTTTAATATCTTTCTACATCATGAATATTTACAAATGAAAAGATAAGCAAAAAATAAGCCCCCAGTATAAATAGAATTGTAACTGGATATGAGGGATCTGATTCTCAGCCAACTGTAAGAGGGGGTGTATTCCACATGGCCACCTTTCAGAGATCACGATCCTGCCAGAGGACGCAGGGGTAGTATTCTAATTAATTATTGAGTGGTCCAAGTCAATTAAAACATTTAAAAAAGAAAAGTTGTAAAGCAGATATTTAAAGTAGTATTGATAAACTATGAATCGATTCTTGTGACATGGTACCCATATATAGAAGTCGTCTACGTTTATGTCCATGTTGACCTGCTTCTTCGTTTATTTGGAGACCAGACAGATCATGCTCACAGAGTAACTGTTGGTTGTTATGGACCATGACCAGGACTGTTGACTTTTTAGAGTGCCAGCTTTAGTTAAAAAGCTACCATTGATTCTTGTCTGACATTTGAAGGGATCTAACCAGTGTGGTTCTGTACTACACTGATATTTGCTTTGTTCCCCCTACTGAAACTCCCTTTCTACAGAACTTGATGTAACCTTGACGTGCTGTGACCTTGTTAGTGTGATCTTGACCTTCAATCATACTTTCTTTTTGTCACAGGTTAAATAATCAATCATCTAACTAGAGTGGTAATGTACTAATGTATGCTGTTCTATTATTTAATCTCAGTTTCTATTAACGTGACCCTGGTGTGTGTGACCTTGTGAGTGTGACCTTAACCTGATCCGTGTTCTATTTTTGTCACAGTTCATTGCGTGGAGGAAAGAAACTTGTGTGGCTTCGTCGGTAAGCAATTTGGTGCTATGCACTCTGGAAAGGTCGAGATTCAACGAATAATTAACGACTTTGACAAAACATCATCCGCGAATCAAAGCTCTGGTAAATGACCTTGTTGACCCCAACCGCATGCCGTTTTGTTCTAGATCAGAGGTTTTTGTTTATTTCGGGGACATAGTATATCTTTGTTGTTTTTTAATCTTTGTTAGCTTTTAGTGTTTGTACATTTTTGTGTTTCATGTCTTTTGAATGTTGTCAAGTTGTGTGTGTGTGTGTTTCTGTGCATTATATATACCTTCTTTTTTTGTTGATTCCTCCCATCCGCTAATAGCTTAGAATTTTGTTGATAAACCTATGACACTTTTATTAACAATACCCTGCATTCTCGCATTTCAATTGTATGTGGAGTTTAGAAAACAAGTAATTCATTTTATAACCCATTGCATGATGGAACTCCATTTCCCACTTCCAATATAGATGTGCAGTTTCATACAACACATACATCACACCTTCCAGCTGACTTTGGCCATTGAGTAGGTCTATAGGCCCTAGATGTACATACTCTTTGGGTTAAGAACAAAGTCTAAATGTATATATCTGCAATTATCATTCCCTCCCTAGTTTAGTTAAGTGATACCAGATCAGCTTTACTTCTACTTTAATTGTTATGTCCCCATTTTTGATTAAATGCTATCTTGAGATAATCAGATTCTGTCATTTTGAACATAAATCCATGTGCTGTACTGACCTGATTAACTCCATAAACAATATGATATCCACAATTTACTTGTAACAGGTACCTTGCATAAGCGCTGCGCACCTGCGAAATCGGCGATTCGCTGACGAAATATGCTAATCTTTACAAGTCCTTAGAGGTCAGAGAAATGAACATACAGAAATGGCAAACCATCCATTAGAAAGATATGATTCTGCTCGATTGAAATATCATTAGTATTATGTAGGATGTGCTTGCTATATACATACAAATAGGTGTTTACTGCAGGTCACTTTGGGGTAAAAGTACAAGTTTTGTCACTTATATTCCTGCAGCTGATTTGACTATGTCTCACATGAATTGGATTTGCCATTGCGCCATGCATGGCACATAAAATATGAAATTACAGTTGGTTAGAAAACATATCAGGGGTCACAGTGATACCTGGGATGAACAAAAAAAAAAAAAAAAAAAATTTTGGCAGCATTATTTAGAATAAAGCATGTTTAAAAACAAACTATTTATTTTTAAAAATGTTCGTCCCGCCCCTCACACTGAAGTTTAAAATAGCTATTATAACCATGTGAAGAGAGCTAAGCCATCCTATGGATGGCGCAGTGGCAAAATTAAATCATAGTTATTTTTCTATACAAATCCTATATAGCATACTGGTAAGCTTAAAAGAAATAAAGTTAATTTCCATAACAAAATATTATGGTATCGATATTGACATGTCATGGGTAGTATGTGTTTCAAATTACAAGAGGATTGAACCGCTAGTTAACAATCAATGGCATCATTTGGAGTATAGCATTTGTGACAAGGGTACATATTAGTGATCTTGCCATTTTCAAACACATATGACTCAATAAATACACACAGGAGATGATCTGAGAAAAATTATTCATGCTCTATGTAACATGTAGATACATTATATGCAATACCAAAGTCCTCAAGTATGTATTCCTTAAGATGGCTATGGGGTCAAAATGGCAGAATGGCCACTTTCAGTGGTAAGGGATTGGCAACTCTGCAATGTTAGAGGGTACGGTATTCCAATACAGATGTGTCCAAACACATTCTGAAGACATTTGTACAATGTTCATATATAGTTGATTGGGACATATCTTTTTTCAACTGCATAATGACATCAGAATGGTTGTTTCATCCCTCTGAAATTGGCTCATTGGCTACTGAGAATAAAGGGTGCTAAATGACTGAAACTTTTATTTTTGAAAATTTCATATAAAATAAACTACTGAATGGATCTTAACATAATTACCACCATTCTTCATCAATCTTTATAAGCTTCCTAACCAGTATAACAATTTGCTTCAGTGATGGGTTTCTTCAAACTATCCGTGGTACCTACTTGTAATCATTAACTATTCTTTCAATGGACACAAGGAGAGGTTATCCATAGGGCATTAACAGGCCACATTCCCTTTGATATATCTTCTGGACAAGAGGCCTGCACCCCTGGGCACTTCCACTTCCATATACAAGTTCTATATTTCAGATACTCACACTTGCCGCTCACCTCAACACACTTAGTTCAAATAATGTTTCAAATAGTTCGAATTTTAATGTATTTAATTCCAGGAAACCCACCGTTTTCCTCTCTACCCGCTCTGCACAAAGTCTGTCTGTACATGTACTCTGATTGGTCAGTCATCAGAGTAACCCTGGACCTGGTTTTGACAAAAGTGTCCCTTGTCATGAGGCATTCAGTATTTGTGTGCGGTAGGTGGAACCATTTGAAACTTTTGTCTGTCAAGAATATGATTCTGAAATCATCCAAACGAGGCTAATTTTCATACAACCAGCGGGTTATACACGGGTTATACACGGGGTTTTACAGTACCTGGAGGTGACACGATGTCGTCACCATGGGCCGAAAACGCCGCCATGTTGATGTAGGTGCGCTGCAGTCTGCCCGGAAGCAGAGGCACTGCCATCTTTAGGTGGGGCAATTTGACACTGACAGCATTATGACTCAAGATTAAAGTAAAGGATTAGTGGAGTATTTCACTTTGATATGTTGACCCAGTGCCACATTAAAGAAATAGGTGCTCAGAGGTGCCATTTTGTGGTGAAGGCAAGCTCTGAGGTGTCACTTTTTGTTTGTTGGTGTAAGTGTGAAGACACATGCAACATGCCCCTCCTTTCAATGGCGGCCATTGTAGCCGGATGCGTTTTTTACAGAAACACATTTTCGGCCACAAGAATGCTTGGCTACAGTGCAGGCAGTGTGTCATTGTGTGTGGTTACTGGGTCAATTCACACATGAGGTAACCAATCAGATTGTAGTTAATCAGCCATGACAATCACGTGATCATTTCCCAGCAGCCTTCACGGTCTCTTCCACCACTCAGGGTAGACTGGCATGACTGATCCGGCGTATCTTGGGTGGGAACGCTAGTGGGAGTGGCCAGGGTAGGTAGTCCAGCCTACACTCAGGGAGGCTGCACGAAAAATGTTCGCCCCCCCCCCCCACCTTTTAACTAAAGTAACATGAAGGTTGTTTTTTTTTACTAAAAAGGGGCTTAAAATGTTACGCCCGCCCCCCTCAGGAGGGGTCGGAAATCTTTACGCCCCTGCCCCTGTAACTAATAAATGAACACTCCCTAAGCCTAACTCTCACATGACTTTTAGCCGATCCTATATTTGCCGCACTGGCAATCTGATTATGGTAACTTTAGTACTGTACCAAAGTGACAAAAACTCGCTTATAAGCTGCACCCCAACCCTGGACCAATCCTATAAGCCACATTTAAACAGGGCTGGGCAGCTGTCGCAATGTCGCAAAAATGGACATTAGGGAAAGTCTGAGCTTTCTGAAGCTGAAAGAATTTTGTAAATATTCCAATTACAACCAAAATTAGGACTATCTCAATAGATTTTGCAGTGTTCCCATTGCAATATTCCCCATAACCCCTCATCATACACCCATCTAACGATGATTTTTCAATTTTTTCTTGGATCTATACACCCGCAAACCCCTCAGAATACACCAATGCAATCTCAAGGTGGAATTCCAAACTTTTCCCAGAGCAATTAAGTACAGAATGCACCAATCTGAAAGTAAAATGCCCATATTCTTTTGAGCAACATGCCCAGAAACTATACACTAATCTAAAAGTAGATTTTCTCAAATTTCTTGGAACATTGTTTCACAATCTCCTCAAAATGTCGGGCATAACTTCAATTGGGGAAGTTATTCCCATATTAGTGTACATACCAGTGCCACCTAGTGCCTCCCACCGGCACCAGCCGTGGAACTCTTCTCCAGGGGAGGGGAGGTAGCCAGCAGCAAGCAAGCAGGCAGCAAGGCCAGCAGCAGGCCAGCAGAGACTTTGTTTTTTTTTGTCTAGATTTCTGTCTAGATTTCTGTCAATATGACAGTCTGCTTTTGCGGAACGGAGTACCATGGCAACAGGAATTCCTGCCCCAAATGCAATGCCCCAAACCCGGACAAGGGAACCCCCAGGAAGGTGTTGCAGGGGCAGGACCAGCCTGCACCGGCACAGGACGACCATGGCGGCTCCGAGGGCCGGCAGGAGACCGGCCAGGGCAACTCTGCTTCGCCGGCATCCCCGGGCGGTACGGCCCGCCAACACAGCGAGCAGGCCGCGGAGTACGGCGCGGCCCGGGAGGTAGAGCTCCAACAGGCCTTGGATCGGATTGAAGCATTGACAATAAAAGAAAAAGCCAGAGAGGAGGATCTGAAGCGGACTCAAAGGTTAAAGGAGGCGGAGATGGAGCTAGCGGGCATAAGAGCAGCAAATAACCGGATAGAAAGGGATACGAACCTCGCAGAGTCCGAGTTCCGCGGCATTGTTGATGCTGTACAGGGCAGAGACGATTTGCAGCGGTCGGCGGACGCTCGCGGAACGGCCTTATACTACGCGGACAAGGGTACCAGCGGCCACAACCTGTCGGCGATACCCGGGGAAGATGCGGACCGGGTCTTTTCGTCTCTGTCCGCGAAGCCACCAAATTCTCTGAATGCACCACTCTAAAGTTATTTTCCGGGAGTAATGTATCTAAAACAGAATGCACTAATCTAGTTAGAATTTAGAAAAATTAGCAATCTGCACACCAAACTAAAGACAGAACTATCAAAATTCTTCTTTATTTCACACCCAAAATCCACCTCAAGAAGATGACTTTGGGGGGAGGGGGTCCGCCACACATACATCTAGTGTGCCCATCTGAAATGCTTTGCTCCAAAGATTTCTAGGTCTGCTCCAGAACATCACAACATGCCCAGCCCTGCACAATGTCGATGTGACTCTCATACTAGCTGCGGCGTATATATGCGAGAATATACAATAGTCTTAAAATCCTCATTGACTCCGGTTACTAACTCTGGGTCATATGCACCGCCTCAGCGACTTTTTATAGTTTTTGACTGAGGGTGTACCACTGAGTCTAGTGATGCGCCTCTTGACCTTGGTTAAGTCAATTTGTGTGAATTTCTCACTCAAATAAATCCAGAACTACCCATGTTGTAAATGCAAAGTATGTGTCAAATGTTACTTGCAGCACTTGTCTGTTCATCCATTGTATCCAAAGTTTAAAAAATCCATTCCAAGTTCCTCAAAATATATACATTGTATATCAAACTTTTGCAACTTTTTTGAATCAAGAAATGACATTCTCTCTTCAAATGACCAAGCCAAAAGTGTGCCATTCTAAACAACCCCGGCAAAAAAGATGTATTGGATTGGCAGCTATGTCATGTGATCAATATAAAATCTTTCAACATACTTCAACCATGAATCTAAATACACTGGATTGGCTTCCCTGTAGCACTGTAGTCTGACAGCTGTGGTATGGGTGATTGTAGCGCCCCCACCCAGCAGGTGGCAGAAACCGGAACTAACGGTAGTACCTAATGAATTTGGTGACTCACTGGAAATGATTATTTTGGAAGATGGTCACAGCAGTTTGATTCAAAGTGTGTTAGAAAGGTCTTGAATTGTCGTTTCTAACGCACCTTGCTTGATGGAGATATTTTAAGGGGGTATTTTTAAAATAAGGCTCCGAATTTTAAGATTTTTTCTGAAAATTTACCCAATTTTGGGACCTAATAAAAACTCCCCCCTACTCATAATGATTTGAAATCACTTCAATCCCGAAGAACAAGACAAGGGCATTCCGAATCATTTGGAATTGTGGCCCTACGACAATTTTAAGTGACAAAAGAAAATTATCTCCTGAGGGTGACATTTTGGAGTAAGTGTTCAGTTGAGGTGGATTTTCTCTTAAAACGACCGTCAGGGGATGATTTATTTGGAAGACTCAAAATAATCGCAGCTCTTCAATACAAACTGTGTTGGAAAGGTCCTGAATTGTAGTTTCTCACCCAGCTTGTTTGATTGAGATATTGAAAGGGGGTATTTTTCGAATTAGGCTCTGAACTTTAAGATTTTTTCTGAAAATTTCCCCAATTTTGGAACCCCTAATAAAAACTCCCCCCTACTCATAATGATTTGAAATCACTTCAGTCCCGAAGAACAAGACAAGGGCTTTGCGAATCATTTGGAATTGTGGCCCTACGACAATTTTAAGTGACGAAAGAAAATTATCTCCTGGGGATGACACTTTCAGTAGTTCAGCCTCTACTCACCAGGGGGCATGGGGGGTGCCATAGCGGACGTGCACAGGCTAGGTAGCTGGTTCATATCCAGTTATTTAGATTCATGCTTGAACCAGGGGCTAGAGGAGGGGACTGGCGTCCAACACTGTGAAGGCTGTGACCCTTCTGTTTCCATGCTGCGGATATTATGCAAATTAGGGGGGTAGGTGGGGGGGGGGGGCAGTGAGGTGTGACCAGTGAACAGAAGCCACATACCTCCGTACCCGGCCTTTGGGCCCCTGTACCCGGCCTTAGTGTCTCTGTACCCGGCCCTATGTGCAGGAAATCAAAGCTTGAACCTTCCTACCTCTGTGCCCGGCCATTGGGCCCCTGTTCACGGCCTTAATGTCTCTGTACCAGGCCCAATGTGCAGGCAATCAAAGCTTGAACCTACCTACCTCTGTTTTGTCAAAATTATTTGCCCAAGAACAAAACTCGATTTATTCATATACAACTAGGCTAGGGCATTCTAATCCTATACTGCATTAGTGTGTGGGTTCAATAGTTTTCTCAGAATTAATTGTCAAAGATGGGTCTGTTTCATTTCTGCGGAGTTGCCCCGACGGGTCAGACCGAAGATATGATATCAGTACCCCATCCCCAGATTTTAATCAAAGTCAAAACTTGAACAAAACTCAATTTATTCACATACAACTAGGCTAGGGCTTTCTAATCCTGTACTGCATTAGTATGTGGGATAAGTAGTTTTCTCAGAATTAATTGTTAAAGATGGATCCGTTTTCATATCTGCGGAGTTGCCCCGGCAGGTCGGCCCTAAGATATGTTATCAGTATCCCATCCCCAGATTTTGATCTGATTAGAAACTTGAACAAAACTCAATTCATTCATATACAACTAGACTAGGGCTTTCTAACCATATACTGCATTAGTAGGTGGGATGAGTAGTTTTCTCAGAATTAATTGTCAAAGATAGATCGGTTTTCATATCTGCAGAGTCACCCTGATGGGTGGCCGTGAGAGATGTTGTCAGTAGGCCTACCCCATCCCCAGATTTTGATCTGATTAGAAACTTGAATAAATTCGATTTATTCGATTTATTCATATACACTTAGGCTAGGGCTTTATAACGCTATATAGCATTAGTAGGTGGGATAGGTAGTTTTCCCAGAATTAATTCTCAAATTGGATCCATTTTTATATCTGCTGAGTGGTGTGTGCAGCCAACCATGACCCCTACCATGCAGGCAGCCATGACACCTAATTTGCATAACACCCGCGGCAGGCATCCTGGGCCCTCTCTCCTGTTTCCCATCTCCCCCTCCATATCTCTGGTATGTGATACTAAACTTAGCTCTTGCTACAGGTATAGTGTTTAATCCCTATGTATTAAAGTACAGGTTTGATGCACTCCTGCAGTTAGATGCACTCCTGCAGAAATCACTTCATGCTTATGTAATAAACTTGGTCGTTTGCCCGAAAAATTAAACTTGAAATGCAACAGATTATGTAAATATTTTCTATTTTTTCCTGTGGGGGCCATGCCCCTAGCCCCCTGCAACTTTCGTTTTGTGTCGCTTCTGGCTCTTGGAGTTGTCCGCGAATCGCTCACACTGCTGAAATTCATTCAGTTCGGTGTTGACCCTCTATTATACATCAACTCAAACATGTTACTGTGCGTTCTCTTCAGTTTAATTCAGGTCACACATTGTTAATCCTCTACTTGTCGTGTTCCAGTTGCGGGTAACGCGGGACTCTTCACCTTCGGGCTGTGGGTGGCGGTGCTGGTGCTGGCGGCCATGACAGTCGTGTGGGGCCTGGTGTCTATGGGGTTCGCCATCTTCAACGCCTCATCCAGGCCCATAGAGACCATCACCGGGCCCATGGGCCTCTACTTGTGGAACGCTTTTGCCAGTAAGTAAAGAACTGTGTGCATTCAATGTCATTAGTATAGCAGGAGGAAAAATACCTTCCCTAGATGGTACCAGTGTCAGGTTGTCCTGTGGTACCGTCCTTACCTGACACAGTAATGGGGCAGGTACCTACATAGTGTTAAAATGCTGCGTAGTGCTTTATCAGTTTATGCTATGCCATTAGTCGGCGTGATACATGGATGCAGTCCATACAAGAATACACACCAGGGCTGCCTTAGTGTATCATGCCGACCTTCACAAGTGTGAAAGTTATCATGATACATAAATGCATCCCTTAAAAAAACTCGCCAAGGAGTGGAATACCACCATCATGACGACATAGGGCATAGCACATTAAGCACCATGTAGTTGTTAAATGGTTAGTGCACGATGTGTGTACTCTCTGTATTCCTATAGCACATGGCATTACGGCGTGCTGGGTGGGGCCGTCTCCAGCTAATAAAAGCAGCCCCACCTGTACTCCATAGTGGGCACAAGACATATCAAAAAGGGTTCTAGAGGGGAGGAAATCAATTGACTTATGTCTGAGAGCACAGAAATACATAGGAATCAGGATTGCACCAAAAGGGAGGTATGCTTGGCAGAACGTGTTGCTACCTCTACATGAATTTATGGTCAATAAACCTATTTTTAAAAAAAGCATTGTTCCGCTGCCTTAAGCATAATACCCGAATTCGACGTATTATAAGCGCACAGTGTGCTTAAAAAATAATTTTAAACTAAAAAAACAAAAGCAAAATTTCATTCTAATAAGCGCACACCCCCACACCCCGATTCTTTTGCTGTTATAGACCTCATTTCGTCATAATAAGCAGACAATACACTTAACAACGTATTATATTACACTTTCCTATTAGTTAATAGCACATTTGGGCTGGAAATCTGACATATTTTTGGGGTTTTACAATCTAAAATTAGCCCTAAAAGGGGGATGTGCGCGTATTAGGGGATGTGCGCTTATCACGTCGGATACGGTAACCCTTAAGGATGGTGTAATGCCTCAGCCCCCCTTGGTCGTCAATACAGCAACACTCTGGGTGTCACATGTACTGCGTGTGTGCATCATACCGACCATTTGGGCGATCTTTCAACTATTATACATGTAGTACAATACTGCCCTTAAAGAGTTAAGGTTGATGGCTATTCCTAACTCAGTCCAAAGGCTCCAAATTCGTAAACATATCAGAATGGGCTAACATTGCATTGTCAGTTACATAAACATTTTCAAACCAAATATGTATACATTCCCTGAACTGTATTAATTGTGCACCTTGTACTACGTTGAATATTGGATATATTGGCAAATGGTAATATTTGCTATTTCAAGCTTTAGCTAGTACATTAGAATTATTTACCAATGGATCATCCAAAGGCCACTTAAAAAAGTAAACTGATTTCTCATCACTGCGCGCATCATGAAAATCGTGACTTGGGGAAATGAAGATTTCTAATGAAAAATACATGTATGTCGAAAAGTCGACCTATATTCGCATATTTGGTATCAAATTAAAGGTTAGACTGTCAGTAATGTAATGTGCTAGAAATAACACACAATATAGCACCTTTTGTGGATCACTAAACTCTGAACTACTAAAATGTGAAAATCATTCACGAAAAGTCTCAATTTTCCTATACATTGTCATATTTTTCACTGCCGGGTGATGAGAAACAACTTTTTTTTGAGTGGCCTAAGAATACTATAGATGTTATGATTTTGCTCAAAATAACCAAGGGTATAAACCATGACGATTTAACATATTAACCTTTGCCATTTTGCCCATTATTTTAAGCTTTAAATGTGAGATTTAGACCTACCAGTATTTTTTAATTTCAAAGGCCCAAAACCCTAAAATTATGCACGGGACCCCCTATGAAAATTCCTTTTGCATGTTAGCAAATGAGCTGAATTCTTTTAGCGACCAACCTTATCATACAGAGTACAAAGGTATATCATATTCTGCAAGAAAATACCCACAGCTAGGATTGTGAACCCCAAACTATTCTATGATTCAACAAAAGAATGTCAGTCAATATATCTATTTTTGTTTCTCACTTTCATCATACCGGTAGGCATTAATGTCTATGCTCTCATAGAATTAAAAGTACTGTTTGAGGAAGAAAAGCGGGAGAACATTTGTGGAAGGCAAATGGGTGAGAAAAGAATGGTTCATTAGTTTTCTGTGAGAGCTACACCGCCAAAGGTGTGAATGCCTGACATGGGATACCAAGCTTCGCTATCGTAATACTCATTATGTACGGGTCGATACTGTTGTTAATCCGTTTTCTCACATGGCGAATAGGGAAGATTATTGCTGTTTAATCCGTTAATCTATAGGCAATAGTTTAGCCTGGTTATCTCTGGCTATACCTGAGTGTAGTTTGTGCCAATCAATAATACTATGGGATTCGAATTAAATTTAATGAAGTGATCATGCTGAGAATAGGGAACACCGTATCCAGAATTTATTTAGCAGTACATGCATGACAGGTGTGACTAAATCTGTACTTGGATGTGGAAAACCACATTCAGCCATCGATTGTGTTTGTACAATGTATTGCAAAAATATTAATCTCATGTGCTAAAACGACCCAGCAATGGAGAGCATGGTTCATTTGTATTTGAATCAGGATTTTCTATAGTATCAACATGCAATTGTACGGAGCTAGAATGAAACTCATTATACATGTAATACAATTAAATATTGCCAGAATTATTTCATAGAAAAAGCCCACCTTTAATATTTTTACAAATATATATTGGATTATTTTTGTATATTATATACTTGCATCAAATTGAATACATGTGAACCCAGTTCATAATTATTCATGTCCATTATTTTATGGTTGACAATTTAACCCTTAAAAGTACTGTACAGTATAATGCCAAAGAACAAATAATTTGAAGAGTCCATTCTAGATAGGTGATCCTCCTTATGTAAACATTGTCTCTCATTGATCTAAATAGTTGAAAATACTTAAGAAGTGTGAAAATATAGCCTGGACTGCAGCTCCAAAATAGATAATCTCTGATCATTTAGTATACATGTAGTTTAATCATGCAAAATAATGATTGACAAAAAGTGTAAACGGTTTCCACCTAAAAGCTGTTTAACTAACGACCCTCTGTACTCACTATTTGTGATTGGGTTTGTTGAAAATATACCCTGAATGTTGAGTAAAACACAAGAACGTGTTTATAGAGGGAAAAACGGATTCCAGCCACTAAAATGTGGTTTATTCTGTGGTAAATTAATTCGCCTTTGAGGGAGCGATGTGGGTTGTACACTCCAAGGGGGCTTCCATGAAGTACGTATGCACCAAGTGGGGGTGGGGGATCTATTTTCTGAAAATGTTTGCATATATAAACCCTTTATTTTAATGCGTACAAGAACTTTAGGGGGGATGGGGGGGGTCAATTTCTGGAGAAAATTTGCGTACATACTTTATGGAAGCCCCCTAATCAATCCACCACTGCGCTTATGTGTAGTACATGAATTGCTCTCTCTCCCCCAGTGTTCTGCGCCCTGGGCACCTTCATCCTCTTCCTCGTTCTCTACTTCATGGACCTTAAGAAGAACGTGTTATCCCCGGAGGACCGCCAGTCGTTCAACTGGACATCGGAGGACCGCGCCTATCTCTACTTCTCCTTCTACTTCACGGTAGTCGCCAGCGGCCTCTTCATGGTCAATATCATCATCGTCATGTTGTCGGGAGTGGAATGCCGTCCGCGATACCGAGCCAACATGAACGAGAAGACGTTAGACGGGGTAATGATGTACTGAGGGGAGTGAGTTAAAGTGGTATGATCACGGATATCAGGCAGACAGAGGCTGAAAACTACCTTTACTGAGCTCCCCACTCAAAGACCCTAGATATACAACCAGGGAAATTAGACTTTATCGAAGTACATGAGCACTAGGGGTCTCTAGTGGTCTGCCTTCAGACAGTTCCAGTAATTGCCTGTCTCCAACGTAGCCTTCACTCTCCAGCAGAGGTTTGGTGCTGACTAACTATGGGTGGCGGCCATTATCCACCGGTGGATATTGGAGAGTGATGGAGAGCTGAGCCTTACAGAGATATGATTCAGTCCCACGGGTGGAGACATCTAGCGTCAATATCTCGCGATAGATTGGGTTAAGGCCTCAGATAGGGAATTCCGAAGAACTCTGCAGTAAATACTAGGTGAGTCCTGGGTGGTCAAAATAGTTTGGAAAATTTGCTAGAATTCTGTAAAAAAAAAATCACAAATGGCCCTCAGCATATCCTGATTGAGATGGCACCTCAAGATATATGATTATTGCAGGGATAGGCCTATATTTCAATGTTCATTTAGGTTCGGTCTGAAATGAACTTATTCACTGCACATATGGTCAATTATGGAGGTTCATTCATGTTAGGAACCGGCATTTCAGATTTTGGTTAACAAAAACCCGTTTAATTTTTTTATATAGTGTATAAAAGGTTTTCCTATTCATTCCTAAGAGATTTTCCATCAATACCCGGCTGGGAATTCTTTATCGCATGTTACATTACATTAAACTATAGTGAAAATTCATTTCCCTGTCTGAGACCTGCAGTCTATCCGTAATCTGGCTAAATGGATGTAGGGGCGATCATTTACTGTGACAGTTACTATAGAAAATCGCTAGAGCTAACCCTAACCCTAATCCTAATCCGCCTAACCCTAACCCTAAGAAAAAAAATAGTAACTGTCACAGTAAATATTCGCCCCCGCAGCCATTTAGCCAGATTACGGATAGCGTCTTCGGGGCAGGCAGTCAGACAGACATTGTGTGCCTGGTCGTACCACTGTAACAGAATATGTGCGACTGTTGTATTTATGTACGGTTGATGTAGGAATGAGTGAGGTATGTTGTTAGGTTGAATGTATTTTATATTATTATATAGTTCCCATTGTACTTAATATTAAGGTTGAGAGCTAATTTAAGATGAACCCAAAGACCTACATGCTTTTGAGATGTACTTAAAGTCACCTAACAGTATATGTATTAAAGAGAGTTGATATTCATATAAAGTTGTTGGGAACGTTAAAGAGAAGACACGTGGAACTCTGTTTATACTTACTGTATTCTGAAAGGAAAGAATACATTTATGTTGCATGAAATGCAATGAAATACAATAATGGCAGTGTCTTTCGCATCATATACTGTATAGAGGGGTGTGGTGTACAGTTTAAACTATGCGGACTTAAACTGAAAGCGGCTGTGGTGATAAAAGGTATATCAAGGCTCTGCCGTCCAATATGTGTCTACTTGTTACTTAAAGGCCTATAATCTAAGGTGACACAAACCTAAATCTTTTAAAACAGATAGGCCCCTCGCCTCCTACTGTGGATCTGACATGTGTTAATGTTTAATCAATTTTGCAGGAATTATGTTTTTATTTAGTAACCTTCAATATTGGCAGTTAAGTCTCAGTGACATTTCTACATAATGAGTAGAATTAGATCATACTAATAAAGAAATATTTGAAAAAAGGAATTGTCAAAAAGTGTGAAAATACTTTGCTTGTTTCTAATGGTAAATAATGTATCCAGTTTTCAATAATTGCATTTTTGTTTATACATGTGTGCAATTTATACGTTCCCTTCGCCCGTCCTAATCTACTCAAATTGTGTGCGCCTTAGAATCAAATCTGTCCGCAAATTACAACATATCAGTAAAATGCACCAGACATTGTTTGTATGTTGAAATATAGACATGCGGTTTATTGTTGACCCTTAAGAAATCAATGTATATCTTCTACCCTGGCCATATTTGATAATACATTTATTAGAAAATCCCATTTCCGTTTATCTAAAAGAGATACTCGAATGTTACTATTTGACTAGATCTGAGTGTTTTATACAAATGCAAGTTTTAAGCAATTTATCAAACTGCCAAACATTGTCATGGTATTATTCAGATTATAGTCACGATCAAATCAAACGTACCGTGTGTGAGAGAAAACTACTATTTAAAGGATAAATGGTGCATGAGGGTGCTATGTCAGAAGCAAAGAATTCTTGTACTTCGAACTTTGTACGGAGCGAGGAATTTTTGCTCTTGGAAGGTATGTTTGACTGTTCTGAAACACTTGCTTTAAGTGTATAAATTATGTGTATTACTGCACACTTATACCAGCCCTTTATTTGAATAAACTTTGCTATGTGGATATAATCACATTGGAATTGAAAAAAATGATACCTAATTTCCTTTGTTCTTTTTTTTTGTTATGTACCTCATAATGGTTTATTGCCATGATATTTCAGTACAAACCTGTTGGGTCCAGGTGAAGATTACAACAAGAAGATTATACCTAAGCATACAAGAAGATTAAAATGACACCCAGTTTCGCTGCAAGCAGACTATAATAATTCAGTTAATGTACAGATGCTATGATGAATTTACAATATGAATAAACATATTAGATTACAAGGATTACAATTTTTACAGTATCTACAAATATAACAGCAGACCAAGCCTGGCTTTGGTATATCACCGATTGCTTATCACAGATTTATAGGTAGTATCCATATCATAGAAGTAGTAATTTATTAAGGAATTAGAAGTTTGAATCAATCAAAGATTGACGTGTGATTACATCACAAATGACTCAGGGTCAGGGTGATAAAGTGATTAAGTTGAATGGTCGATCATGAGAAACTCAGCTTTTGGGTTGAACATGAGACATGAACATATTGAATCTAAGCTTAACCCCCCGCCCCGAGAAGACTTGAAAGTACCAATCTTTTCTTGTTACCTCCTCCCCCAAATGTGTTTGGTGCGTATAAGTGCCACTATATGCACAAAATTGGACGGGACTTTGTCAATTTAATTAATTACCTATGACCTATGACCCAAGATCCCAGACATGACCCATGACCAAAGACATGACCCATGACATGACCCAAGACATGACCAAAGACATGACCCATGGCCCAAGACATGACCTATAACCCAAGACATGACCCATGACCATAGACATGACCTATGGTCCAAGACATGACCCATCACATGACCCAAGACATGACTCAAGACATGACCCATGACCAAAGAGATGACACATGATCAAAGACATGACCCATGACATGACCAAAGACATGACCCATGACCAAAGACATGACCCAAGGCATGACCCATGACCCAAGAGATGACCCATGACCCAAGACATGACCCATGACCCAAGAGATGACCCCTGACCCAAGACATAACCCCCAATCTCCCAACAACCCACCCCAACAGTCCCTACTCTGTCCACATATTAACAAGATTGAGTGTGTGAGTGAACTCACAGATGACTCAGGGTCAGGTAGAGGTGTGAAAGGAAATGTATCATTTATTGTAGTAAAAAGGAGAATGGTATATTGGGAAAAGAGAAATTCTTTCAAAGTTAGAGTGCAAGAGCGTTTGTTTCAGGAAACCAGCAGGTGGGTGTGGGTGAGCAGGTGGGTGTGGGAGAGCAGGTGGGTGTGGGAGAGCTGGTGGGTGTGGGTGTGCAGGTGGGTGTAGGCGACAGTTGCTGGCTTCGGGCATGTAACACCTTCTGTCCTTGTTAAAAATCTAGCGTGTGATGCTAATCACAAAAGACACAGGTATTTGTTTTTCCATTGGATAAACCTACCCGAAGTGCCCTCCCCAAAGTGTGAGTGTAATATGTGTGAGTGTAATATGTGTGAGTGTAATATGTGTGAGTGTAATATGTGTGAGTTTAATATGTGTGAGTGTAATATGTGTGTAGTGTAATATGTGTGTAGTGTAATAGGTGTGAGTGTAATAGGTGTAGTGTAATATGTGTGTAGTGCAATATGTGTGTAGTGTAATATGTGTGAGTGTAACTAGTGTGAGTGTAATATGTGTGAGTGTAATATGTGTGAGTGTAATATGTGTGAGTTTTGATGTTGAACCACCAAAATTGAGTGCTTACAAACCCCCTCCCCCCACATACACAGTGCCAATTCCCAATGATCAGGTACCTAATTTTAGTACAATACGTTATTTCACATTTCTGACAGCAGAATCATAACCTCCAGGAAATGCTGACCCACTTTGATAGGTCACATGCCTTATTTAATCAAATTCCAGGCGAGCAGGTGGGTGTGGGCAAGCAGGTAGCTGTAGGCATCAGCGCCCGGCAGTGCCTAACCCCCCTTTTACGTCTCTGCCGAAAAGCGAGTCGATCGGAGCGTCAGCAGCAACACCATCTCCGTTTCTGTTTCGCCGTGTCGGCCGGCCGCGGGGCAGCGTGTGCTACAGATGATTAGCTATATGTGAGTGTAATAGGTGTGAGTGTAATAGGTGTGAGTGTAATATGTGTGAGTGTAATATGTGTAATACCCTTATGTCCCAACCCCCAACCCCAACCCTCTCACCAAGGCATGGTATAAGACACTGGTAGCAGCTACCTGTATCAAAAATTTGTCGGTCGGACCATATATGTATTAGAGAGCCCTTGTAGTGACGCTCACACTTGCCGTTAGGCTTACGGATACTCTAAAAATAGGGGGAGGGGGGTTGATATTTTCCCTTATAATGTGTTTGGACTGTGTTATTGTAAAATTTGGAAGTGATCTGTGATGGCCTTGTTTGTGCTATCATAGTTATATTGATTCTCACATTTTGCATGTCTCACTTTTTCTGTTGTGTGTTTTAGAGTGTTGTTAGAATGTGCCCAGTTTTTGCCCAGTTTGGGGGTAGAAAGAGAGAAATACGGGCAAATTCGCTGAAAATGTCATTTCTATCTTCTGTTGAAAATGCTTAAGCCTTGAAGTCTATGGGTGTCCGAAGCGGGTGATAGATTTGGTTTAGTACATTTCCATAATAGCGAAAGAGAGAAATAAATTCGCAAAGATCGAAGTTCAATAATTTGAAGACAAATTGAGTTTTTTAGAATTTTTTTTGAGGAAAATGCTGTCCTCCGATCTTGCCTATGTCATAGAATTTTCCACATGTCTCTATGTTGAATGATCACCGAAATATAACAATTCTCAGTAGTATAGTATGTATCGGAACGGGACTATAGTTAACTACTGTTTATTACTCAATCGACCTGCAGCCAATCAGAAGCCTCCATTTGACCGGAAGTGACGTCACATGCCCATATAAGGGCATACCGGAAGTGACGTCACGTGACCTTGACCTAGTTAGAGGTCAAGGTCATGACGCAGCCAATCAGAGGCTTCCATTTGACCGGAAGTGACGTCACACGTCCATATAAGGGCATACCGGAAGTGACGTCATGTGACCTTCACATGTCCATATAAGGGCATACCGGAAGTGACGTCACGTGACCTTGAGTTAGTTAGAGGCTTCTGATTGGCTGGTACACCGGAAGTGACCCATTATGCAAATGAGGGGACTACTTCCGGTCAAATGGAGACCCCTGATTGGTTGGGTCATGAAGAAATGTGTCTCTTAATTTTTTTTGTTTAGGAAGTGATCGACTTTAGGATCACGTGACCGGAAGCGACTTGATGAGTCACGTGACTAGAAGTGACGACGACACATGCTTTAATTAGGCGATCAGCAGCGACTGGAGGAAGTGTCACTTTAAGAGGACACGCTAGTTAATTGTTATAATTGTTTTACTTACTAATAAAAGAAGACGTATGAAAATAAAACACAACAATAATTTTATTTATTTTTTTATTTTCTTTTTTTCAATTCTAATAAACACGCTATTTTTGAAAAGATGCGCTCAATCAATCAATAACACACTTTTTTTCATATTTTTAAAGGACTTGTTGTCACACCGTTAGAATGCACGCGACGCTTATAATACAAGTAGCGCACGTCATCTTTCTCTATGGTGTAAGTGTCCATTTTTGGTTCGTACCACTTTGAAATTTCTATTTACCGCAAGGAGAGTTTTTCGTTTGCGAAAACATCTAAGAGACGACTGGTTCTTTAGGGTTTTGTTACTTCTGTACACTTTTTGCACGCCATCTCTTTTTTTTGAGATTTTCTTTCACTGGTGCTGCTGACTCGATCGTAGCAAATGTAAGTCTTAGGGTTGAGACTTAGGATCCCGTCACCTTCCTACGCCGTTTACATAAGCCTCGAAGTTCTCAGATCGTGAAGGTAACGTCTCTCACAACATCCGCCGGGCGGCGGACACCATTTTCGCACTTTTTCCGTTTTATCTTCACGAAAAGCTCTAAGTGATCGTCACACACAGATGTCGGAATCTGATTTCGTTTCTTTCTGAAGTATGTCTCTCTCAGGCGAGGTTTGACTACACAGAGGCAAATATCAGAGGCACTTAATAGCGCTAATTCTACTCTCAGACAAGGGTCAGGCACTGCTGGACTATAATAGATGGGTCAAGGGTTATTCTAGTGAGGGTCAGGCTACGCCTGACATTCAATAACAAGCTGGACTTTGGCAAACTTGCTTGAAAGTCTGACCATGCGGGATCCTCATGCCATAGTCTGGCAATGCTGAACTCTTGGGAGAGTATGCTGGACTCTTGCTGACCAGACTTTCAAGCAAATTTGCCAAAGTCCAGCTTGTTATTGAATGTCCGGCGTAGCCTGACCCTCAGTAGAATAGTCCTTGACTCATCTATTATAGTCCAGCAGCGCCTGACCCTTGTATGAGAGTAGTATTGGCGACATTGGCCGACTCTGATATTTACCCGTGTGTACGGTGGGAGGAGGGGGTTCACAGCTACAGCTTGCGCTTATAGAGCGCTACTAGCGGAGGTCTGGATGAGGAGACTACGGCGTTTGTCTTAAAAAAAAATAGCCATAGCACATGTCGATGTCGCTTAATTATGCTCATATCTCATGGCGATTTTAAGAATTGCTCATGTCACTTGTCACTATGTTTTTCAAGCTTCATGTCAAATGTCACTAGGTCTCATGTCGAATGTCGATGCTAAGAAACAGACATGACGTCATCTCGAATTTAGCGGTCTACACTACCGCTGCTGCTGCTGCTGCTGCTGCTTGTGCAGCTCGTGCAGCTGCTGCAGCTGCTGACAGCTGCAGCTGCTGTAGTTGCTGACGCTGTCACGGATGCTGTTGACAGATGCTGCTGCTTGTGCTGCGCGTGCAGCCGCTGCTGCGGCTGCTGACGTTGTCACGGATTCCGCTGACAGATGCTACTGCTTGTGCTGCTTGCGCTGCTCGTGCAGCTGCTGCAGCTGCTGACGATGTCACGGATACTGTTGACAGATGTGGCTGCTTGTGCTGCTTGTGCAGCTGCTGCTGCTGCTGACGATGTCACGGATGCTGCTGACAGATGCTGCTGCTTGTGCTGCACGAGACTGAGTAGCCGCTATTACTAATGCTACTAATACTAGTATGAGAAAATACATTTAGTCAGTTGATTAAATCAAGGAGGTTTTCTGACTTCAGTGGATCGTTTAGCCATCGGCCACGGGCAAAACTTGAAACCATTTTATACATGGGACAATTAGCAGAGTCGAAACGTGTTGGTACGATGGGGTCGATCATGTTCATCATCAGTTCAGGCAAAGGAAGTGTGTCGACAGCACGCGAAAACTTCATGTCTGAATGTTTCAACACAAGACTTTTTATCACACTCACACAGCTGCTTTGAAGAGTGAATCCTTGACCAAACTTGTGCTTTTCCAACACAGCTTTGGCCTCTTTCTGTGCAGTAAGGGATCTCTCTTTCGGGTTCATCTCAGTGCTGTCTAGCATGTCCTCAAAGTCTTTAACATAATGTTCCAACGGGCTACAAATGATGGACTCCAGATCATCGTCCGCATATGTCGTCTCCTCGCACCATATTGTGTCTTCGCCTGTTTCGAATTCCGTCATTTTCTTGACAATCTCCTCCTGAGTGCCTTGCATATATCGAAGCTCCTTCAAGGAGTTGATAACTTGTATAGCGAAGACTGACAAACTTGAAGGAATTTCACCACAGTCAGGCCAAGTATACGGAGCTAAGAAAAATAGCTCTAACAAAATCTTCTCCCTCTGTCCAAATGAAACTACTGTTCCGATGAAGTTGAAGCATGCTTCTATCCATTGCTCCTTGGTGACGTCCTTCCAATGTTTCTTTACCTCACATGCATCATAGGGCACTGTTTCTCTTCTTGCTTCAAGTGGGAGTTGCTTTTTCTTTCTTGGACTCATTTCGAGAGGGTTTCGATGCTCTGTAGCGTCAACACTTTCATAAATAAAGAAAATAGCAGAACTACTCATCGTAACGTGCTGAGCGAGCGTAGAGTGGCCGATGCTACGAAGATGAAGGGCGGGTGGAGAAAGTGTGACTGGTGAGAGCGGTGTTTCACTCCTTATGTACCCTGGCCTAGATAAGCCTCTTAAACGGCTGAAAAGACTCTCTCAGTACAGAGCTTCTACCGCAGGTGGCTTTAGACTTAAGCAGCTTAGTTCACACGTGTGTCTGTTAGAAAAAGCTACTTGCACACCTGCCTTCCCTTTTCACTAGTATTCACCCTCTGCTGACTTATAAGACACCTATACACTCCTTCTCGTGAAATCTATGGAAGATGATGGAAGGACCACCGACTAGATTTTCTTTGATCAGAGCGTGGAGGACGGCGTCGAAGGGAGGGAACGTTGTGAACACAGCTTATAGGTTTTGGAAGAGGACTTGTAAAGTCAAACTGGCGAGAGAGATCTCGTCTTTCAACATGACAATGCTGCGATCTTGGAAAAAATTAGCGTGATTTTTTCAAAAGCTTAATGAAAAGTTTGACGTCTTCGTTGTTGTAGTGGATCAAGTAATCTCTCATAGTTTGCATCTTCTTGTCGTACTAAACTTTCTGACATGTGGCGTAGTCGGATTTCGGCCATTTTGACGCCCGTCAGTTCGCTGTCAAAAGCCGATCTCGGTGGCAGGGTTCTGTTTATCAGTTTCTTGGTATACGTCATCCATTCGTAAGGAAAGCGACTTTTCTCTTCGTTTCTGGTGAAAGCTCGCAAATAATTCGCGTAGCTGTAACCAAGTGCCAAATAGTTGACTACTATGTCCAAGAAAACTGTGTGTAAACCGTCAAGTATTGATTGCTTCTCTTTATGACGCTGAATTGTTGGTTTCTTCGGTCTCCGGAGGCAAAGAACGAGTGAAGGCGTATTTTTGATCAGGTTCAAGTCGTAACGCTCCGTGTTGAAGCTCACGACTGGAGCTTGACGGATGTATCTCAGAAGCTGCTTCTTCAGTTGAACTAACGGTTGTCTGGTGTGAGCTGCAGCGAAGCCGCCTGGAGAAGGGGTGAATGTCGCTTCTTCTAGCAGGAGAGCTTCACCTATCGCCACATGTAACTTCGCTAACGTTGGTCGGTAAAGTTCTAGCACAGCTTTCTCGATGACTTTGGCGTTCTCGTTTATGTGATTTTAAACTCGGTCTAACAAGGGGTCGGAATTTGCGTCGGATTCTCTGAGGTACACCGCCCCCTCCTACCCCAGAAAGTCGGATGTGACGCTAGCCGACAAAGGGACGTGATCCCACAGCAGGGACACGTGTTCGGTCGACGGTTCTCTGCACGGTCTGAAGAAAGCTTCGAAATCGAAGGTAATGTTGTAAGGGTAGATTCTGGAATGTCCGTCGGGAGGAAAAGTTTCACGTGTGGCAGCGGGACAGAACTGACGTAACAAATTTGAAGCGCGCTTGCTGGTGTTGTATAAGTGAAAGGAAATGTGGCGGAAGACGCAGAGGTTGTCCTTGTTGGGAAAATCTAACACAAGGCTTCTCTTTCCAACTCGACCGTCCTGCCTGTTCCTACCGCCTATGGGAAAACCTCCAGGTCCCATGTAAACGCAAATGTTCAAAATTAGTAGGAAAAAGAGCGCACCGCTTGGTGTCAGCGTCGCAAAGTTTCCGTACTTCTTCGCAAGCGACGGTGTTTTCCATCTTTGAGAGGAGCTCTTCCAAAGTTTCTAAAATTAGTTATAGTAGGGAGCGGTTGTAATGAGAGTTGCGTTGTTCTGGGAGACGTGAAAGTAGCGCAGTATGTTCTTGTCTTCTCTGTGTTGTAAGAGTAAGCCTACCGAGAAACTCACTTTTTATCATTGTGTGAAGCAGATTACGACGCATAGTATCTACAGCGTCACTCAACTCGCCGGTTGGTAGTTTGACGTTTGTTACACTCACGCGAGTCCCGTGCATCCTGACACTCGTTCGTATTGCAGGCCAATTCGCCGTGAACGTTTCCTCACCGTTCGGTACACCGCATGTACGTGGAGGGATAGTCACCTCGTCCAGAGATTCGCGTCGACAGGTGATCTTTTCAGCAATCGACATCGCTGCATAGAGGGCAAAACTTAGGTATTGTTCTTCATTTTTCTACGGGTCACTCGTGATTGTACGGTCTTTTAAAAATTTTGAAACACTTTTCGCAAATGTCCTGCGTCATGTTTTTCTTTTTTTTGTTTTTTTCACTTATTTACCAATTATTAAAAAAAATAAAACGTTATTTATCACTTCGAATACTAGACACCTCTTACCACACGATACTATTAGCATTGTGAAAGGTGACTGTAGTCTAGGATCGAATTCAACAGATGACCATCTTACTGCAGGGATCAGACAAGAGTGGTCAACACTGGAGTGTCACAGCTCACTTTTATGTCTTTGGGTACAGCTGCATACAACCCTTGAACATACATTGCGACGTCGCTGCGACCCATGTCGTCTTGCAACACTTTCATCAGAGCCATAGGCTCAGACGTCTCGTTGTACTTCCAAGCTCTCAGCACTTCATAGACAGGGTTCTTCACAGTCCTGTCAGAAGGCACAGGTTGAGAGATGAAAGCTATTTCATGAGAAGTCAACCCTAAGTAGATCCCTATGGTCTTCCAGTCTCTAGGGCAGAGCTCAGCTAAAAGAGAGAAATATTTCTGCACTTTCCACTCCATGTCTCCACTCTCTAAGCCATCCCACATGTCATGCTTGTCCATGTACTCACGTGAGAATTTGATGAGGTCCATACGGTAAGATTCTTCCAAGGCGGCGGCTAGGTCCTTCCACTTAGTAGTACAACTTTTCTGGTACCAAGTAGTGAACATTTCTCTAGCTTGAGTTATGACACTTGTCTCACAACTGAGATATCCCATATCCTTCAAGTTCACTTCAAGGTATGAACCTAACCGTATGTAATCTGATGTCGGCAACTTACTACTTATTTTCAGTAGCATAGCGTCTGACAAGTATCCTAACGGCTCTGCTTTGAAGTATGATGATACAGGTACTACTGCAGCACAACTAATAACAGGAGCAGCGTCTGCGCTGGTATCCGACGACTCGTTGTCGGAACAGGGCAACCACAGGACTTCGTAAGGTATTGGTGAGGGCAGTCGACACGGACCGGACGCGCTACCAGTGGAAATGAGGTCGAAAAACGGACTGTGCGCCCGTAACCCTTCGGGTTCTTCGTACGCCTCGTCGTCAGCGTCGTTCTCTGTCTCACCCTGTTGCTTTAGGGCATGTATGTCTACTACGCGCTGCTGGGGCTGAGTGTCCGAATAGCTGTAAGTCTCAGCGCGAGCGGCGTTGATGGCGTCGGTTGATGTAGCGGTGGAGAGGTTCTGTGCAACGTGCTGCGTGTCAGTTCTAGTAGCGGCAGTCGCAGCAAGAGGTGTAGCAGCAGCAGCAGCAGCAGGTGCAGCAGTAGCAGGCGCAGCAGTAGCAAGCACAGCAGCAGCAAGCGCAGCAGCTTCAGCAGGCGCAGCAGTAGCAAGCGCAGCAGTAGCAGGCGCAGCAGCAGCAGCAGCAGCAGCAGCACTAGCAGCACGAAGATCACCAGCAGCCGCAGCAGGCGCAGCAGTAGCAGGCGCAGCAGCAGCAGCAGCAGCAGCAGCACTAGCAGCACGAAGATCACCAGCAGCCGCAGCAGGCGCAGCAGTAGCAGCAGCAGCAGCGTGCTTAGCAGTAACAACCGTCGCGAGTGTAACAACGTCGCTACCACGACGACTACTACTACCACTACTACTGCTGCGTGCGCTCGCTACAGCGGGAGGGTGATAAGACCAAGCGGTTGCGGCGGTAGTCTCAATTTCAGTAGCAAGAGGAGACGCTGACGCTAGACGATCACTGTTCTGCGTACTCTTCTTGTTCTCGAACTCGATTAGATCTTTGGACGACACTAGTTGTTGTGTTTTGCTCATGGTGGTGACTGTAGAGAACAGCAAAAGACTGAGTGAGTGAATGGGTGTTTCCAGCCTCCTTATATACTCCTTCTCGCTTCTAGAGCTAAGCTACTTACGGCTCTGTTCAGCTGCCGCCGGCTGACTAGCGGCCATTCACAAAGAGAAACAAAAAGACTTAAGGTATGACGTTTTCAGCTGGATCCCTTTCCCCCTCCCCTTTGAGAGATCGACTGACATGAGCTAAGCTACTTACTGCCTTGTTCAGCAATTCAACGTGCGTTAGCTGTATAAAGGATTAAGCAGTTGCTGCCGCCGGCTGACCGGCGGACATTCACAAAGAGAAACAAAAGACATAAGTCATGACGTTTTCAGCTGGATCTCTTTCCCCTCTTTTTTGAGAGACGACTGCCATGAGCGGGCGGTGTACCGACTGTGCTAATTCAACGCGCATTAGCTGTAGCTGTATAAAGGATTAAGCAGTCATGAGCTTAGAGTGTGTATACAAAAAAAACTACAGGAGGCGTGTAGTGTGAAGCAGGACCCCCTAAGACGGGTGTGTCTGTCTGTGAGTAGAGTCGTGTGCATGTGGTGAGCGACTTAAGTGTAAAACAAAAAAAAATCACCGCCTCCTGCCGTGGTGAGTAGACTGGCCGGCAGCGGCCGGCTAGTTCAATAGAGGTGACAGCTGACTAAGGCTGTGCATGAAAATCCGATTTTCACCTGACCTCTGACGTTTGTTACAATGAATGCTAAAGGGGGAGAGAGTCGTCCTCAGGTAGGGGGTAGGAGGTAAAGCTATGGATAAGGAAAAAACACCATTTTCAGCTGGCTTCCACAGATGGCGATGACATACCCCTCGTCATCTAAGCTCTTAAGAAGCTCTTAAGGAGCGGAGCAGCTGCTAGACAGCTGGAGTGCTGTTGGAAATAGGATTAAACTCCCTCTGTATAAAAGCTCTGATTTCTGTTGGAAAAAAAACCATATCAACTCTGACCACAGTAACGTATACTACCACCACCACCAGCACCACTAGGGGGGGGTGTTAAATGGCTAATTTTGTCGTACGGTTTCAGGGACAGGCTCAAACTATGCATTTGGGACCCAAAACTTGGGAAATCACAGAAAAAAAAATTTCGGACCCCTGTGACCCCCCCGTACATGGGGTCCGAAGATCGGCCAAATAGTGAGAAAACAGCCCAAATTCAGGCTTTCAGATTCCTACTCAAACCTCACCATGCCTTCATTAAAATGGTCAGAAACCTTCATTTGGGACCCAAAGAGACCATTTAAAGTCATATTGTTGTGATTATAGGGGTGTTTCCCCCTCTGGGGAGTGGGTGCGTCCATGGTAAAATACCGATAAATCAGCTTTTTTGAAGGCATTTGCTCCTATACAATCAGGTCCCTATACTGCCATAAAACATCATCATGAACCATTCTGGAGGGCCCCCTGTTTCTGTTAACTACCCCTGTATGACCCCTAACCCTATAGCATGCACCAATAGCCATCAGATAACTCTCTTCCCCCCTCCGCCCTCTCCTCTATATCACACTGTACTAAGAATGTCCGGATAGTCATTCACAGACACCCTAGCCTGTCTTGGGAGTAAGACAGTGGTATGTTTAAAAGAGGGATGGGGGATATGGAAGGGGCCCAGACCTCCTCCCTTACCCTATACAGATATAAGAGGAGGGCTACCTCAGTCCATCTAAGAACTCCAACCATCAGACCTCTTATAATTTATTTATCATACATGCATGAATGGCTTTACCATGCACCTCAACAGAAAACTGATAAGGGACCCAAAGAGACTATTAAAGGTTATATTCTTGTGATTGCATAAATATAACCCAAATTTTGGAGGGCCTTTGCTTCAATATATTTGAATTGTCAACATATTAAAATGAGTTTAGATCAGATAGATAATACCCTTTTCAAAGGTCTCTATATTCATTTTGAGTTACCCTACCAATGATCACAGCCCCCCCCCCCCTTCATTATATGCCTAGTACCTCACCCCATGTGTATTCATAGTCAAGATGACTGCTTCATGTTGTTACACTTATTATACATAGTAATTCTATAATAGTTATAGCAGAGATCTAATATTAACATTACTAATAACCTGATACTACAATAAATAAAAACCCTGACTCTCCTCCTTAACCAAGTGGTTAAATGCATAGAATGATGGATGGTAGAGTGGTGATGGGGGGGGGGGGAGCATGCAAATGACTCCAAATAAGGACTGGTGTCCTTATCTCTTAGTCTACACCTTGCATGGTTAGTATCCTAGATAGAAGACAAGAGATAGTTATTTAATTCAATTCTCTGAGGTGTTAAATAAATACTCTGAACCCTAAATATTATTGGAGCCAATAATAAACCCTGCAATTATATAATGGGGAGGGGTAGGTAACCCTGATACCTCATGTGCAATGCTAAAGATCAGATTTTGTCAAAGACGGGCATACATGCAACATCTGAGGGTGCTGCTATAATATTCAGATATATGAAAATATAACAATGGCATGGTGCTTGGTAGATCTATGCCATCCCCTATATGGGGTAAAGGGTAAGTTGGTAGAACCTAATATCAAACTTTGAGGACAGATGAATACATATCTTGATATTAAACCAAATATTGAACCCAAATTTGACTTGAAGTACAGTATATCCCTCTACCAGCTGTAGTAGATACACCTACCAGGGTGATCTCAAGGACCCAGCTCACTCATTCTTTTTTTTTTTGGGGGGGGGCCCTCTTTTAACCACACCACTGTCCCACTCCCAGGCATGATACATACCATGAGAGGCAATGCTGTGCACTGTGCCACATGGAGGGAGGGTTGGGCTGATGGTTGTACTGAGTAATATGGAGCCGAGGGGGGGGGGGTTATTTCATGGCTATTAGTTTGGGGTGAGGGTGGGGATGGGGTGGAGGGGTGTCATAGGGGTTGGTTAACAGGAACAGGGAGCCCTCAAGAAAGGTTCAAACTATCAGACAGGTATTATGTTAATACATTATTTCAGTATAGAGTGATATAGAGGCGAAGGGGGGGGGGGAGTTATCTGGTGGCTATTGGTGCATGCTGGGAGGGGGGGGGGGGGGGGGTCATAGAGGGGAGTTAACAGAAAGAGGGAACCCCCCAGAAGGGTTTAATCTGCCTGATTAGGTGTCCTGAGGATCTTTTATGGCAGTATAGGGATGTGATTGTAAGGGAGCAAATGCCTTCAAAATAGCTGATTTATCGGTATTTTACCGAGGACGAACCACCTCCCCAGATTGGGAAAAACCTCTACAATCACAACAATATGACTTTAAATGGTCTCTTTGGCTCCCATATGAAGGTTTCTGACCATTTTCATGAAGTCATGATTTGATTTTAGAAGGAATCTGAAAGCCTGAATTTGGGCTGTTTTCTCACTATTTGGCCGATCTTCGGACCCTATGTACGGGGGGGTCACGGGGGTCCGACAAAAAATATTTTTGTGATTTCCCGTGTTTTTGGACCCAAATGCATAATTTGAGCCTGTCCCCGAAGAAAAGTAGATTTATCACCCCCCCCTAGCACCACCGCCCGCCGCCACTGCCGCCGCCGCTAGTCACAGCTGATCGCTTCATTAAAGCATGTGACGTCGTCACTTCTAGTCACATGCTTCATCAAGTCGCTTCTAGTCGCGTGATCCTAAAGACTCTCACTTCTTAAACAAAAAAAACGAAGAGACACGCTTCTTCCTCTCGAGAGGAAGAAGCGTGTCTCTCGATTGAAATCTTTTTCTTTTCTTTTTTTCTTAAAAGAGACAAACGCCCCTTAGAGTGCCCCCCCCCACCCCCCTAGAGTGCCCCCCTCCCCCCTCCCCCCCCTCCCCCCCACCACCCGCCCCATGCATCCTAAAAGCGCCCCCCCTCCCCATGCATCTTAAAGGGGCCCCCCTCCCCCCCCTCCCCTCCCCTCCCCCCCTTATACACTCTAAAGAACGCTTCTACCTAGTTCAATAAGTCACTTCCAGTCGCTCGTAAAACAATAAAAAATGAAAAAAAAAAAAAAACTTATATCGTAGTGTTTTTTATTAGTTTACCGAAAAAAATAAGAGACTCGCCTCCTCCTCTCCTTCTCCTCCTCCTCCTCCTCCAAAAAAAAAAAAAAGATATCACATTTTAAAGCCCGTGACCCCTTAAAGACGCTCATCTCTTCATTAAGTCGCGTGACGTCACTTCTTCTTCTTCTTCCGGTCACATGATCAATCAGGTCACTTCCGGTCACGTGATCCTCAATCAGGTCACTCACTTCCGGTTGGCCATTAGGTCATGTGACGTCACTTCCGGTCACGTGACTCATCAGGTCACTTCCGGTCACCTGATCCTAAAGTAGGTCACTTCCGCTCCCCTAAGTAGGTCATATGACGTCACTTCCGGTCCATAAGTAGGTCATATGACCTCACTTCCGGTCACGTGACCAAATGGCGGCCTCTGATTGGCTAACTAGGTCACGTGACCTCACCACTAATCCCCTAAGTAGGTCACTTCCGGTCACGTGACCAAATGGAGGCCTCTGATTGGCTGCAGGTCGATTGAGTAATAAACAGTACTTAACTATAGTCCCGTTCCGATACATACAATACTACTATTCTCCTATGTAACAAAATTGTCTTAAAATGCAAAATTGGTAGGTGTATAATACTCAGGGTTAATTAAACCCTGAGTCAACAAGAACTGATAGTGCACACCCGGGTTGTCTAGTGTGAAACATTGTCTTGTGCACTACCGTAAAACCTTGCGTATAAGCCGCGGCTTATATGCGAATCAGATCGGCAGTGCGGCTTATAGGATCGGCCGAGGGTCAGGGTGCGGCTTATACACGAGATTTTACTACTATTATACAGTACTAAAAGTCGCCATAATCAGATCGCTGGTGCGGCTTATGGGATCTGTCCAAAGTCGGGGTGCGGCTTATAACGAGTCAGACTTATATGTGAGAATTTATACCATCTGAAACCTGGGTAGGAGCTAATTTGGGATTGATTTATAAAACACAAGTTCCCCTAACCCTTCTGAGTTACCTTGCTACATACCATTACCCAGATGTGGTAGAAGGGTAAATCCAGGTTATATACAGTCCCTCCCTACGGCCATCCCTCTAATACGGACACACCATCAATACGGCCTTATGGCGACTAATTCATCAGTACAAAAGTCCATTTTACTCTACGATTGTGTATGTTTAAATGCTCCCTTTGATTCACATGATTTTTGCCAGGGGAGTGATAGAGTGGGATTCTCCCTGTGATGTCTCAACTATGGGCAGAGGGAGCTTCTCCCTGTGATGTCTCAACCTGGGTGTCTCAACTATGGGCAGAGAGGGGACTTCTCCCTGTGATGATCCACCTATGGGCAGAGAGGGAACTTCTCCCTGTGATGACCCAACTATGGGCAGAGAGTGGGCTTCTCCCTGTGATGTCCCACCTATAGACAGGGGCAGGGGCGTATTCCTGTGATGTCCCACTATGGCCATCACCTCACCTGTCCACAGTGAATCCCCTCCCCGAGCTACCCCCTCCCCCCCACCTCCTGTGCCCGTCAAATACAGTTATACATGTGCCTCTGCATGGGTAACCAGATTTTTGGCCTTGTCACTTTTTAGAGGAAACAGCATGTCACTGCGTCACTTTTTAAGTATATAGGGACTCAGAGAAAGGTCTCTGTAGGTCGATTGTTATCTCCAATTTGTCTGTGTCCGTCGAGTTTTAAAAGGGCCGTGTCGCCTGTGTCGATTTTTACCCATGTAGAGGTACGGCATTCTCTTTTTCTGTCCCAGATGTCCATGATACTAGTATACGTCCCATCTGCAGTCATCTAGATTGGTGATTAGTCACAGGCCAAGTTCAGTAATATCTTATTGAGCACATCAAACATCAGTCTAAACGATTTGGTGGCCAACCAACCCTTGGTGAAAAAATAAGTCTAGTATAAGGCTCAGTCTCATGAGTTTGTAACATTTCAAACGTCTTTGACCGGTGCCGTCTTTGACCGGTGGCGTCTTTGACCGGTGCCGTCTTTGACCGGGTATGTGATTAAAATGAAGAAAAAAGTAGTGTATAGTAAAGAAATGGGTAAATTTTTTGTGTAATATGTTAAAACACATCATTTCCAGGCATTATTTAAAATTGATATATTTCATATATTTATGTTACTGGCTCAGTCTCATGAGTTTGTAACAGTTGAAACGTCTTTGACCGGCGTCGTCTTTGACCGGTGACGTCTTTGACCGGCTGAAGAAAAAAAGCCCAAAAGGAACCCTTAATATGTGCATTAAATTTATTTTTTTTAATTGGGTAAAACAACCATAGACTGTTTATTACATGAAGAAGTTTAAGCTTAAATTTCTTTACTATATACTACTTTTTTCTTCATTTTAATCACATACCCGGTCAAAGACGGCACCGGTCAAAGACGGCACCAGTCAAAGACGGCACCGGTCAAAGACGGCACCGGTCAAAGACGGCACCGGTCAAAGACGGCACCGGTCAAAGACGTTTGAAATGTTACAAACTCATGAGACTGAGCCATAAGGCAAATTGCAATCAAGTAGATTTTTAGATAGTAGAATTTCAGTTATATGGAAAATAGACCGAAGCATTATGTAATCACTTTTCTGTATGTCTAATAGAATTCAGAATAATAAAAAATTAGTAGTCTTCTCATGTTTGTTCCACCTTTCTTCATACATACACTATAGTGCTTCTAGACTGGTAAAAATCGACACAGTAACGGCCCTTTTAAATATCGACACGGGCGACACGGCCCTTTTAAAAATTGACGGACACAGACATTTTTATAAGTCCCTCATATATTCTATATGGATAAAATTCGACAGGACGAAACGGCTCTCTTGCTTAAGTTCGACACGGTCAAATATGTAGAGGCACACTATACAATTGCTGGCGTTCATGGTCAAGCCTAGTTTCAATCCAGAAGTAGTTATTTCTATTATCCTTAAACAATACTCTGGTCTATGCCTAAGTCATTACAAGTAATAAATATCCATATGCATATGATTACAAAAAAAATAATCACATACAAATCCATCTGCCTGCCTGTTTGCAGTCAGACGTGACCAAATTTAAAGCGGTGTAACGGACTCCCATGCATACAATAAACTGTATTCATATACATGCCCTACATGCATACATACGAAAATACCCTCTGGCTTCTAAGTACTTCTTGGTGTCGTTTTGATAAGCGTTTATCCTACACCACATTTCATTTTGATTTTCCAGTAGGAGCATGTGCATTGGTTCATATGCTTCCCACCGGGTGGCGACACTGGGCAGCGAGATCGGTACCGGTTGTAACACTAAAAGGGGCCTTTTCAGTTTTCTCATGTAAGAAATTTGAATTTGAATTCAGCTGTGTAATACATGTATATGTAGAGCTTACCTATATACAATAGGCATAGAACTATGAACGGAAGAATGTAGGCTAATGACTAATGTTCGGCATTGGATTGAATACCGCCAGAATGGACATACATGTATTAAGTTTTACATCGGCATACATAGATAACTCATACTATATAGGTTATTGGAGTTCAATGTGTTGGTTTACGTAAACTACTTACTACATGTAGTATTATTGAGCTTATTACTCAGCAGTATAAGTGTTGTTCCTAACAATGAGGGCCACATGTAAGATGACTAAGATGGCGCTCACAATACGCGCGTTGATGAAACAGGCTTTGGGAATTTCAGCAAGAATACGAGGCCACTTTGATTTCAGCTCCACTAGCCTTAATATGACGTGTATTAGCCTACAACTACACCTGGAGAATCTTATGACTATTCCTCACCATTGGATGCCTTTACAATTTACAAATGTTTTTCCCGTTATTTGATCTTTGTATTTAACTGAGAAAAAAAACTAAGGGAGAGGGTTGTTGAACTCCCGGGTAGCATTGGAGCTTTATAGCTTTTTTCATACTGAGCTTTTATAATATGGTATGTAGAACAGATGCAGGTATTTCAGTTTGTACATGATTTTTATTCATTTTGTAAAACCAGTGTTTTACAGTAAGTGTTGAAACACTCGCTGACAACATATACATACATTCAATCGCAATTGTTACACTCAATCTGATTGGATACCAATCAATGTAACTATGGTTACCCAAGCGCTGGGATAACTGCTGCCAAAATAAAGAGAAGGAATCTTTGCTGTGGTATATATATGGCATGATGACAAGTTTTATTGCAATTCCGAGTGTTTTTTTCTGTACATAAGCTGGGAAAAGCACACTTAAAAGTAGGATGTATGTACATATAAAACAAATATACATAAAATAGTGTCCAGACCAAATGGATGACGCTAGATATTAGTAGAAATAGGTTTTCTTTGGTAGATAAGACAAGATGTTGATATCCAGAATCCCTGTTGAACATAATGATATTGTCCTTCTTTTTTTTAATAAGACCCCTATAGCTTATGTGCATATATGGATACCTGTGAAGGCAGATGTCACAATCGAGTGTTGTAGTAATCGTTGGTGCACAATATAAAATGTAAATTATATAAATTATTCTAAACTAAACACATATTCACACAAACTGTTAAAACGAGGATTGATACCCTGATCGCAAATCATAAAACCATCTAAAAATCATGAAAAGGGGAGAATATTTCTCGATAATACACATAAGTTAAAATTAGGCAAATAAAAGGAACTGCGCTCAGTCGAAACTTCATCATGGATTGCTCAGGAATCACTTGAGACTATCGCTGACACAATTCTATAATTGGCCACTAGGTGGCAGCACAATAAAGCGGCCATAAGACCATAAGTAGTAGTTATATCTGACATCATTCACACTGCAGTGTACATGGCAAACAAAACAGATACAATATATTATTATTAATTATTGCTCCTAATCATTGCGAACAAGGAGAAGCTAATACACAAAACAACAGACAACAGAAACAAAAAGGCACCCCGAGAAGTACCACCAACGGGTATCCACCTATGATTCCGCAGTCTAACCCCGTCCACACACAAAGTCTTTGACTTAGCCCTCAACTTTCATGGACAATACACAATATTGATTAATCTTTATAAGAGTCTCATTATATTCGAAACTATTGCTGCTGCTGCCATTGCAAGAACTCCAGCCTTAGGCTTTTTGATTCGATATTTCTGCAGCACATGCAGGAGATCAAGTTGAGACCAGGAGGGGTAATGGTTACCTATCCTAATTATTCCATACGCATAATTATCCACTAAAACAAAGATTATACACATGTGTAATGGTCTGAAATTACCACTAAAACTTGTAGTTCAATAACATAGAAATGTGCTGGCACATCATCCACTAAAATATGGCCCTGATATAGTTGAAATTAAAAGATATGAAACCCCACTATCTATCTAAGCCTGGATATTCTGGCTAGTTCCTGAGATCTTGTCGGTTTAGTCCCTACATTTTGTATTCACAACGATTGGTCTAGTATGTTTCAGCTTAGATAAGCTGAAGACCGTTAAGCGCAGAGCAGTTTGTACAGGCTATACACAGCTATACAGCGTTATGTACACTTTACAATAGCTATCATACACACTCCGGGCAGGATGGACGGCCCGAGTTCTGGGACACGATATAATACATGGGGCTAGGGATGATAAATGAACATGAGGTGAAAATATACATAACTGATGATGGATGAAATAATATATTAAATGAAATGAAAAAAAAAAGTGGTAAAAAAATATGAAATATGGATGATTAGCACACATTGGTTGAAGACATGATTCTTGGCACAGACCCCAGCAGACTGGCAATGACTTGTGGGGTCGAGAGTTCCTTCGCTTTCTTTTTTTTCAGTCATAATCCATGAAGACTTTCGTGGTAGAGATCATCAGTTTGAACACAGTCGTGGTGTCGGCAGTTTGTGAGCATGCACTCTTGGTATAATCATTGGTGGTGCACACAAATATTATTTTCCCTCCTCGTTAATTAATCACTCACTCAATCAGTCCACATTCGCTCATTCACTCACACATTCCCATCATTATATCCTAGGAGAGTTCATTAGTTCATTGAATTGCATTGCACGCATGGGGACATTTGGGGTCCTCTGCTTCTACTCTAAGAATTCCTAGACCGTGGTGTTGTTACAACTTGAGGCTTGGTCTGAAGGGAACACGTCCTCCCTTGCGACCAGTCTTGGCGTTCTCCCAGGACTTGGACTTGGAGCGGAAGTGGCGGAGGTCCTCAGCATGGTCAACATGGTCCATGGGCATGTAGGTGTTGGGTTCACACAAAGTCTGTAAAGTACAAGGGTAGGGTACCGTGAGAATTGGTGACATCAATGAAGAAACTTAGAACTGATTTTAACTGATCAATTGGAATTACAGAAAAAAAACGTTGTTTATGTGCTACTACATGCTGTATTCATACTTATTATGATATAATACAAGAAGGTGTAAAAGGGTGATTGAGGATTGAGAACATAACGCACCTTATCCTGACTGTAGAAGAAGGCCTTGTATCCACCCTCCAGAAGGTACAGCTCGGGGAAGTTGAGTGCGGGGTAGTTGTCACGGTTGGCGTCACGATCCTTGTTCCTGAGGAAGCGACACAGACGGGGGCCACGCTCGGAGGAAAACTCACAGTGGAAGATGATGATGGTGCGCTTGCCGGGGGTGCCTACTTGGGCGCTGGCGGCAAGGAACTTCTCGTAGACTGCTTGTCTGTGCCACAAGTTGAGGGCTCCTTTAAGGTGACCACCCTCGTACTCGTAAGGATAACGGGCATCAATGATGATGTGGTCAACGGTGTCGGCATAGTCTCCACGCAGCAGGGAGGACATCTGGTGAGGGAAAGAGAAGCAGGTTTGTGATAAGTTCCAGGTCATACTATAGGTGGCGCACATGAGCAGTTTTAACTATGAAATACTATTTATATTGACTAGGCAAATACAATGGGATGCATGGTAAGGATTTGTAGAGATTATGTCAAAAACGTGGAAAACGCTGACTATATTTTATTTTAGTATGGACACGGTGAATGACACATGATCATTGGTTTCTAGCCAGTTATTCAACTTACCGTATCGGGAGAGATGCCCTTGAGATCTTGGTGCTTGCTCTTGCACAGGGGAAGGGTGAAAGATCCGCTGAGGTCACCGATGAGGTCGGGGTCGGTTTCACGCTTGGACAGCGCAGACTCGATGAGTGCCACAGAGTGAGAGCGCTGGAGGAGGGTCCGGGAGGCGGAGGCTGGGGAGATGGTAGAAGTGGTGGTAGCATCGACTGGGGAGTTCTCGATAACACTCTTCCTTCTCTTGATCTGCACTGGGGTAATTCCACAGCTGCTGTCGGGCTCGGCGCGCTTGGTGGCTGTGCTCTGACGGTTGGCGCAGAGAGGGGAGCCGGCGTTCTGCGAGTTGACACAGAAGGTGGCAGACTTGCGCTGGAGAGCCCGGGGGCAGCTGGGGGAACGGAAGAGGCCACGCTTGCTGCTGCTGCCGAAGGTGGTGAAAGAAGGCATGGGGATGCGGTTCTCCTGATCCTCCATGGCGTCCTGCGAGAAGGACCTCGTGCGGAGAGGACTGTCTTCCTCCATGGCGTTAACCATGGGGTTAGTGAAGAGACCGGAGATGGATTTGGGAGCGCTGGAGGTGGTACCGAAGTCATCCACATCAGCAAGCTCCAGGAAACCATCATCGTCATCATCAGTGGTGGTGAGAGATGAGCGCTGCAGCTTGACTGGGCTGCCTGCAGGGGAGCCTGAACCCTTGCGGAACAGTGCAAAGGGGCGGGGTAGGTTGGCAGGCGAGTTGGGGGAGAAGAGCAGGTTGTTGGTCTCATCGCTGAGCACTCGGCTGGTGCGGCGTGCTGGGGGACGACCCAAAGGCTGGGCGAACCGGAACACCTTGCCAGCGTTCTCTTGTGAGAGGGAGAGGGAATCTCCCTCCACACAGACGCCGCTGTCTTGTGAGGTCTCGTCATCATCACCGAACCTGAGATTGACCTTGGCGGGGGAGCGGTGAGGGGAGAAGCTCAGCTTGGACTTGGTGTGGCAGATCTCGGGCGTGGTGTTGTCCTCGAACCCACAGAAGGGAAGGGGCATGGACTGGAATCGACGCAGAGCTGAACTCTGGAACATGGACCTGGAAAATACAAAGTAAACAATTCTGTAAGTTTATGTCGACAAAAAAAATAGTTGGAAAATGTGTCAAGTCTTTGTCACAACGTCATCAATAAGTTATCTTACTGATCCAATAACGAATGGTCCCAGTTTATACAAACTTGGGCTACATTGCATTTCTCAACTTAGCACATGTATAAGCGTTTGCATGTATCTATATACAGATTTCTTATACCAATTCAGACAGATGCAGTCCCCGATATAGTCTTGCCCAAAAGCGGACGCAGCACCCAGCCTTTGCCGCCACCACCC